>JAWWMP010000028.1:9614641-9773998 GCA_035047865.1 Dendrocincla tyrannina
TACTTGGCCTCATTCTTCAAATCTCTATGAATTTTCAGGCCTGTGGCTTTGAAGGAAATCTCTAATTGAACAAAACAGATGAAGCAGAAGGACCATGGGTGTGTCCCGTGTTGTAACTCTGCCATTCAGTGCAGTTTTCTAGGGGGGAAACATCAGTAGTCCAAGCATTAAAAACCAAGCACAGTTCTGACTTCTCAACAAATACGCCATAAAGAAGGAACCTGGAGATCCAGAGGGTGGTGATGAGCTCAGCATGATCCTGAAGTTTGACAGTCCCAGTGCTGTTCTTCTAAACGCTGTCTGCTGCTGTTATGTGCTGCATCCTTCTGCTGAAGCAATTTCACACCTCATCTGCTGGGGATGAAAATGGCAGGGAACAAACTATAAATCCAGCCGAATCTTAGCTTAGTAGATATATCATCCCATCAGAACCTTCTCATCTAAATAATTAGTTCATCACTTCCTCGATCCACTAAACTTGCAAAGCTTTGGGAATGACGTGGGGGGTCGTTATCTTGAGACTCTCAAGGGGTTAATTCCTCACCCCCTTCCCCAGGGCAGCATCAGCCCTGTGTGCATCCCTGCTGACACTTCCTCACTGCCCACACTCTCCCCAGCAATTTGTCCTGGTTCTCTTGACCATTAGAAATTTGTCACCTGAACTTTCCTTTTTGCACTTCAGACCTTTGAGTTGAAAACTTTTGTGTTGTGTGCTGTTGACATGACAAACAGCTGGGTGTCACCTGAAATTTAGTGGCTTTTTCTTTATATGAAGGCTTGTTGTTATGTTTCCCTTCGGTGCTGTCATCTCAGCCACAGATCTGTGAGTTCTTCTCACACATTGTTTACTGGCTCTATTAGTCTCTATCAAACTGAGCAAAATGAGGTGTTCCAAAAGCCAGACAGCAGATACCAACAGACCAAGTGTTTGGGCACTAGGGGGTCATCTTCTGTGTCTGATGGGACACCGATGGACATGTGTCCTGGTTTCAGCTGGGACAGGACTCATCTTCTTCCTGGCAGGTGGCACATGACTGTGTTTTGGATTTAGGATCAGAAGAATGTTGAAAACATGCTGATTCAGCTGTTTTAGCTGTTGCTTCCTGTGAGTCAAGGACTTTTCAGCTTCTCCCCCCACCCAGCAGTGAGGAGGATGGGAGGGGACAGAGCCAGCATAGCTGACCCCAGGGCTATCAGGATATGATAGCAGGATTAGGGTATAAACTAGGGGGAAAGCTGCTCAGGAGCTGGCTGGGGTTGGTCAGTGGGAGGTGACCAAGAGCACTGTGCATCACTTGTTTCATATATTATGATTATTGTTGTTACTTTCCTTTCTTTCGTTGTCCTTTTAAACTTTGTTGCAACTGAGGAATTTTTCTCTTCTTCCCTATTCTCTCCCCATTCATTCCCCTGGGGGCGCAGTGAGTGAGGGGCTGTGTGGTGTTCAGCTGCCTAATGGGCTAAACCACAGTAACATACCTCATACATGTGGAACAATCTCTATCTCCATGGGCACAAAGGTGAATGTATTTGGTGCTGCTTTTGCAGACAGGCAGGCTCAGAGGAGCCAGGATGCTGTGCATGATGATTTGAAACAGCACTTTTACATTCAGTTCTCTCCAGTTAAGCACAGGAGTTTGAAAGAGATTCTGGTCACATCCTTCCGAGATAGAACAGTGCTAACACATTATCTCTCATGAAGAGTTGCTGATATGTTTTCCAGGGGCCCCACCAGATGCTTCATGGCTCCCAGCTCCTCGCTGCTGAGGCATCTGGACACTGGAGTGTGTGGGGGGATGTGTTAAGATCTTAATTATGCAGTCCAGTGATAAAACTTGCACATGTAATTGGGACTGTAACAAGCTTAGCACGTTATCAGAGCACACCAAGTACATTTATAACATTCCTCTTCCCCACCTCTTTCACCCTGGGTGTTACTCAGTGTGTTAGGGGTCTGCAGAGGGTTGGAATCTGTTCTATCCCCTTGGAATTGTTGACTGCTGCCGTTATGGAGTTGGCAGAACTGCCAGAATCAAGAGTTTCCAGGCACCTGAGATTGTTCAGAACCTCTCCAGAGGTCTGTGATGCCAGACCTGCCTGACTGCAAACACGGGCATAGGCTGTTGCCTCCCCATTTCTCCTTCATTGTTCCAGCTTTTGTGTGCTCTGAATGTGCAGGGAGCTGAGACAGGGTTCATGTGGGCTGTAAGGCATGGAATCTGGGAGGATTTTCCCAAACTGGACTAGGAGTTGCTGAGACACATAAGGAATATCAGTCTAGTGCAGTGACCAGGCCAGTGGTGCATTCTTAGTGTTGGTTATGAGTGTTCATGTTTTACTGACACCGCCATTCATGTGCTTTCCCCAGTACCTGCATTTGGACAAGGTGTGTTTGAGCTCTCTTCAGTATAAACTTCTCTGCATGTCAAATGAAAGAGAACTTGGACATTTCTTTCTTGCACTTTGGATTCTTCCTAGGATTGCATCTTCCCTGACACAACCCAGTGTTTGCATTCCTCGTGCTCCTCACCAGAACCTCCCCTTTTCAGTTTGAAACAAGTGGTGTTTTCACATTGAAATAATTTCACCCTCATTGCTTTCATCTCATTAAATAATCCTTTAATCCATGCTCAGAACCAACTGATAGTTTAGTTTCTAATGTTTTTCCTAGTGGATGCTGTGGTAGTACAGATAAAGTATGATTGATCAGTTTATCAAATGACAGTTATTACTGGCCCATTAATTCTGGCTACACAGATGATTAGAAGTACAGATCTTTACACCTAGGGCCAGTGATATTTTTTTTTATAATATGGATTTAGAATATATTTATGCAAGCAGAAAATTGAATCAGCATTACCATCAGTGCATTAAATTATGGCATTTTATTAGAGAAGAATTCCCTTAGAATATAACTGTAGATATAGATAAGAAAAAGAAAATAAAGCATAAGGATTACCAGGAAGGCTTTAGCATCTTTAAATTACATTTTGAACTTTAAAATAATGTGCATGCCCCAAATCATTCCTTTTGCCTACAAGATATCACTCCTCTATGATTTATGTGTGCTCAGGGTGCACACTTCTCTCCCTGAATCACTCGATGTTCATGATGATTTAGCTCATGTGCTTTGATTTGTGCAGTTTGAGTTAGTATGCTCTCCTGGATGAAATTAAATAAAAGAAAGGAAGGCAAAAATCCTTTGCTGTGTGCAGGTCTCACTCTGGGGTTTTTGGCATTACAAGCAAGTGAATTCTGGCTGTGACAAAGGAGCTGTTCCTTAAGCCTGACTCAGAGCAGCAATGCTGTGATTGCAATGTCTGTGCCCAGTTCAGGCACTGATGGGCAGAGTCAGGGCAGTTCAGCAGCACCAGAGCTGCAGCCAGTGAATCTCTGCCTGGAAGTACCCAAAACCTCCTAGATTTGTGGAACAGGGTCACCAATGCATAGCCCAGATTCCTAATGCATTGCAGTGTTTATTTTCTATTGCTGCATCTTTAACATTGATCACTCCTTTGTTAATTATAGCCTAAACATTTGCTTGTGTTGCAAATGATGTTTCCCATATGCCCAAATCACCTTAAACAAGTGAGGAACAAGCTGGGACCACAATATAAAGTGTTGGTTTGCTTGTGTGTCCTTCTTATTCTACGCACAACCTTCTCGTCTCCTTCTGACCATGCTGCAAAGTTGGGAAAGTGTCTGTAACTAAAATCTTCCCTCTTAGAGAGAAGTAAATATGCTTAATACCTGGAATGTCCATGCAGTAGGAATCTGGCCCTTGTGCTCATCATCTTTCTGCCAAATTAGGGGAAGTGCCATCACAGCCAACTGTTACTTAAACTGTTTTATAGGTTTAGTACATGAAAAGGCAAGTTGGAAGCTTATGGGTTGTGCAGTATAAATTCCTTCGTGCTAAGGAAACTCTGACTGCTAAAGGAACTTTAGTGTCAGAGGAAAGTTATAGAAACAACTGCCAGAAGTAATCCCAGATTAATGCAAATTGGAAATTACTCTCACATTTTTAGAGAGTGCAACTAAATTATGCACCTTTGCAATAATGGAAAACAGCCAGGGAAAGTTATAGAAGATTATTTAAATCCCCATTCCTGGACTTTCTCATAACAATGCATGAGACCATAAGATGGTCTAATAGTTAATTCTGGCCTTCCCTTCTGTGAGTGAATCTGTTCCCTAACTCCATTAGAAGTGAGATTGAGAATCATGAAATAAAGTTTTGGTTTCCAGCTCTAATGTGGGCTTCTTGGGAGCCTGGGATGAGATCATATAAACTGAGTTTTAGTTCTGTGTGCATGCAATTGGAATAACAAAAACTTTCTTCTTCCCCTCCTCCCCTGCTTAGTTTAAGTGTGTGTGTGACCCCCATGTAGTGTGTGCTCTGTAGATCTTTACTGGGCTTGCTCTCCCAGTTTTAGCAGAACTACTCATGGATAAAACCCAAACAGCTTCCAGAATTGTTCTCACCCCTCCTCTTTTTCCCTCAGGAAGGAGCCCACCCTGCCCTGTCCTGATCAGTACCCACCAGCTTTCAGCAAGCAGGAAAAGCTCTTGTTTGCCCCATCCATTCAGTGACCTCATTATCAATCACTGTGGATGGTCCTTCAGCTCTTTCAGCTTCGTGCCATTGGACTGTCCCTCATGGCCAAGTGAACTTTAATAAAACCTCTGAGTCTGATCATACAGATCCTACCCAATGTTCCATTCCAGTTTCTGTACACCCTCAGCTCCTAATTTCTGTAAAGTGATAGGAAAAAAGTGACAGAATTTTTTTGACACTCTTTATTCTCTGTAATCCTGTAGGATTTAAAGTTCATATTCCAAATATGCCCCAAGGATCAAACACCAGCCCTCCATGTAGTCAGTGGGAATTCTGTTATTTGTATCAGTGAAGGCAAACTTCCAGCCCAGTGCTTGCTTGCTTTTTGAGTCTCTTGGTGCAAAATAACTTGTGTGGATTATAGAGTTTTTTAGGGGAGAAAAGGGGTGATGTTGTTTGGGATAAAAGACAGGATGCAATAAAGCAGAGTGGTTGGGTTGTGTGAACTGCTTCAGAGACAAAAAGCCCCTGTTGAATCTCAGAATAAGATTTTCTCAAGCCCATTGATTTTTTGAATTGGGTCCAGGTTTTGGCTTCGTTTTTATCTCCTGAATTTCTATTGCATTTGCCAATGCTTTATCTTCTGGATTCTGTGAACTTTGCTGTTCCCTCTGCCTTTAGTGCCTTTTCTTTCATTCTACTCCTTTTGCTCTCTCCATCCCAGCTATTATTACCTGTCCCCTTATTGCTTCAGCACGGATCCCCCTCTCTCAGGAGAGTTCCCCACCAGCAGGGTTAGGGTTGTTTGCTCCCATTAATGTTTTCCCAGGGTCTTTTTTGTAGGAGCAGGTTTGGAATCAGGCAGGTCAGCTCAGCCCCCACGTTGTGGCCATAACATCTGGTGCATTTTCTAACATTAAAATTAATCAGAGGATAAAGGAAAGAGAAGACCAGGGAGCAGCAAGATGCTTCCATGACTGGAGGGCAGCTGGGAATCGTGAATGAGAGACTTGCTGTCAAACATTGTGTGTCTATATGGAGCCAGAAAATGGTAATACTAAGAATATTGAGTTTAAAAAAAAGAAAAAAAAACAGACTAAAAACTTGACCTTTCACTAATAGAAGTCAGAACTGCACAATCCAGGGCTGAAAAATGTTGGTTGTGCAGGAGTTAAGAAAACAAAGCTTGTTTAAATATGATCTCACACAGTTATGCTCAACTAGGTAACTAGAAAAGCAATTAAGGGCAAAGCATCAGCAAGGAGACCTGCCAGAATGAAAATGGAACTGAAGATTACTGTTGTTTGCCTTCAGCTTCTCTGAACTGAAATTACTTTTTGTTGCTTCTGTATTCAAACACAAAGACAAGAGCAGTTTAATCTATTTTATGTCTTTTCAGAACCTCCTGATGGGAATGATCATTTTTCCAATCTGCTTTATTTGCTCATAGAGAAATAGAAAAGTGGCCAAAAGAATATGTTATTTTAGCATTTCCCTTCAGTTGCAAAATATGGCTTTTACAGTTTCTCTCAAAGTTTTTTTCCTTCTTCTACACCTTAATTGTCTCTGCAAACATAATCTAAAATGGGGAATATGTGTCTCTATCAGGTTATCCCTAGATTTAACTCTGCTATTTTCTGTAGAAGGATATAGTGACACTTGGCTTATTCTCATTATTTTGTCATATTAGGATGTGTTAGTGTTTTTGACTTTCAGGTACCCCTGAAATGGGATTATAACCAATTTTGACAAAACCAGTTAATTTAAGAAGTAAGGATTGTTTGAAAGTTCTCAGTAATTTTTGCAGCCAGTCAGTCTCAGGAAAAAATACTTCTCACATGGCTGTCCTGCACTGATTGCACATAAATACATGAAAATGTCCCTCCTGCATCCCCCAGAACTGCTGTGTCTCACCCTTACAGTATCTCCAGATGACCAGGAAGATGAGGATGTGCCATGTTCATACTCAAGTTGGGTGGACTCCTATTCCTCCAGGATAATCAGCACATACCTCCTTGTGATTTAGACTGAACATCTGTAACCCACTTGTCTCTTGAGAATTCAGAAATTCATTATTTCTTTCTGGTTATAAAAGCTTCTCCAGCATGAGCCCAGCCCACCAAAGCCATCACCTTGGCTGCCTGGTGTCCAGGTTCTTTCCCAGGGAGGTGGGGATGGTCTTTGCCACTCCTTCCCCAAGGAGAGCAATTCCACAGCAGAACTTTTGATCCTCCACGGCCAGGGAGGCAGACAAGGAATGCTTCCACCATCTCTTCCCACCCTTCTGCTGGACCCAAACCAGCAGAGCCCTCAGAGGGCTCATACAGCTCCAGAACTGTTTGCCCAGGATGATCATAAACTTCTGGAGGAGCCAATCTGATTCCTCACCAAGGTTCCTCCAGTACTTCACCAACCCCCTCGTGCTGTAGTTTGTCTGTTGTTCCTTGTTCTGTCCTCATGGATTTGGAGAACGCTCTTCCAGGAGAACTGCTTGCTTTATGACAAGTATTTGCTCATGTAAGATGTCTCCCTTGTCAAGTCTTCTCTGCCTTGAGTATTTCAATCTATTTCCTTCTGTCCTAATCAAAATGTTATCAGTTTGACTGTTCCTCCCTGAACTCTTATCCTCGTCTGACCTTCTTATCCTGTGTATCTGGTTTATAGTTCTTCCCAGACAGACCCTTGTGCCAACTGAGGGCATCAACGATGCTTAATAGAGCAGAATAATCATCTCCTGTGTCTTAGTTAAGACTTTGCTGTTAATGCACTCCAGTAAACACACTTTACATTTTTTGGAGCAGTTTCACAGTTTTGATTCCTATTAAGCCTGCAGTTTGTTGACACTCTGGGATCCTGTTTTGTATTATTTCTACCTAGTCAATCCCCATTTTGTGCTTATTCCTTTGATTTCTGCTTTGTGATGCTGCTGCTTTGTGTTTGTGCCTACTGACTGTTGCTTTATTCATTCCTCCCTTTTCCCAAGACCATTTTTCACTGTAACCTCCAGAGCATGACAGCTCCTTTCCTCATTTCTGTGGTTTATAAGCCTACTCCCCATTCCATTATCCAAACAGTTGGCTTATGTTTTTTAATCTCCAAATACCTCCTCATTTAAGTGAATCATGCCAATTAGCAAAACATCCCTTGGGTGAAGAGAGACTCCTGTGAAAAAAAAATGAAACCAAACCTCTCAGATCCCCGTGTTCCTTTTAGCATATTTGCTAAAATATTTCAGCATATTTGGTGCTGGCTGGGCAGTTTTGCTTGGTGGTGGCTGGGGGTGAGGAGGGATGTTGCCTGCTTAGCACTTCCTCTGGGTTTTCCTGTATTATCCCCATTCCCTGAGGATTGAGCCTCAGGAGGCCCAGCAGTCCATGGGAAAGGAACAGATGTAGCAGCTTCACACCTTCCTGGGAGCAGCTTGGTGAGGTTTGTTCTCTTTGGAGGGGTGATTATCAAAGTGGGCAAAGCCAAGGAGCCTTGTTCTCCCTGCTGGAACTGAGCAGCCTTCCTGCTGACAGTGCCTGAGCCCAACCAGGGCCATGAGGAGACGGGCACTGGCAAAGTGACAACAAGGACTCAAGGGAGTTTGGCCAGGTCCTTTTTCCTAGACAGAAACTGAGCTGTTGAAAACATCTTACCAAGGAGAGAGATATTTCATTCAAGGAAAATCAGCTGTCTGAGGCTGGTACTGCAAAGGCACAGAATAAGGGATGCAAGTCATATCTTGGTACATAAAAGAAATCTGAGAGTGTGGCTTTTGCCCAGTGCCCCTGCCCGTGGTCCCTGCAGGAGAACTGCGTGGCTGGAGCCGTGGGCACCTTCACTGCTTGTGGTCCTGGAGCCAGAGCCAGCTGGGGGTGGCACCTGACCCACTGCATCCTGCAGTTTCTGTGCCAGCAGGGGCCACAACACCCTTTGTGGCCAATCCTGCCACATTCACAGCTCCCCCACATCAGCAACCTTCCAAATGAGAACAGTAGGTAAATAAAATCAAATGCAAATATCCCGGAGTGAACCATATTTACAATAATATTTAATGTTTTTCTTTGCATTTGCCAGTTTTCTCTTCCTGACTCTCTTGCATGGGGAAAACACACCCCTGCTCCTCAGACCCACTCTCAGGTGGGCTCTGCTGGGAGGGCACCTTCTGTAAAACCCACTTTGATGCCCAAGTGGTGTCCCTTCAGCCTCCGAGGGTGGCGAGGTGTCTGTGGCACGTGGGGTAAACACTTCCATTTGCTCCATAGTTTAATTTGGTCTGCTACTTAATGACATTTGAAAGCCTGCGCTGGCATTTCTGCCGGGCTGCCTGCCATCTCTCTGCCCTGCTGTGGCAAAGAAAGGCTTGCTAACTCAGGAAGGAATTAGCATGAAACATGTCCATCAGTCTCCATAAAGAAGCATTATATAGGAGAATTTTATTAACTCTGAAGTAAAGGCAGGATAATTGAACAGAAATGTGTGCAGCAACTGATAGGCTTGTCTCGAGAAATCCTCAGCATTGCTGGTTTTCATTCTTTTTGAGCCCAATTTTCATTCTAACTGCAATTTTATTTAATTTTTTTTATCACTCCTCAGCCTGTGGACTAAATATTTTATTTTGAGAAACTTTGCAGAAAAACCTGTGTTTCTTACTCATCAAAAGCAACTGACTGACCTAAAATCAGATAAAGTGCACACAGGAAGGTTCATTCTCTCACCTCGATGCTGCAAAGTCACTTGTGGTTCAGCTGGCTGTTATTAGCCCTATGGAGCAAAATAGTCCACAGCATCTTATATTGATAGCAGAAGATAAATGTTCCAGGAGATGCACTTTCAAAGTTGGTTCCAATTTAGGAGCATTACTAGTAGCTGAACTATCCAGCATCTTGGGCATGAAGAGTATCACTGGAATTGATATTGCCTCTGCAAAAAGATTCGGAGAATCTGTTGCAAATTGGCCAGGCTATTATGAACACATTCTATTTTATAGCATTATATACTGCACAGCATGTACACTTGGGGAGAAAAAATGGACATAAATTAGCCTTGTAAATGGTTTCATATCTTGCATTAAATGAACTGCTGAGAGTCTAATCAGAAAAGCCTGGAAATAAAAGAGATTCCCATTGATTTCAGAGGTCTTGGGTTCAGATCCTACTTGTGTGTGATCGTAAAAGTCATCTTGTGATACATTCAAGTTCTAAAAAATTAACTTTTGAAGCTCTGTGTTTGCTCATCAGTTGGAAGCAGACATCTCTTATGCATCATCATTGCTCTGCATGCAGAGTTTCCTGGTGACTGCAACAGGAGTTCCCTGCATGGAGAGACAGTGGGGTCAGCCTTAAAAAGGTGAATGAGCAAGAAATGACCTGCTCAGCTGTCACTGCTCAGAGTGTATTCCTTCAGCTTGGTGGCTTTGCAGTCATTAATTACAACTGACATGAACTAAGAGGGAATTAAGTTGTTTTTTCTGTTGTTTCTGAGATGTTGTTTTTTTTTTCCTATGGGTTCTCCATTTTGGAATCAAAACCAATTTGCACCAACTGCATTTCTGTAGCCAAATTGTTGACATTACCAAATGTTGATAAACTCTGGTAATCATTCAGTTTGTACCTCATTCCAGCCTCTCTCAGGTCCTGCAGCCGAAATCCCCAGCACGGACACCAGAATGAGGTTTTTAGTTGCTGGAGTAGATCAGTGATTTTGTGACACACTTTTTAGTGAGACTAACAGTCTTAATTTACTTAAAAAGCCTCTGCAGTCCTTGATATAGCCCAGCAAAATAACCACCCTCTGTCTGCAGAAGTCTCTTTATTTCACTAAGAAAGCATCTTTAACTACAGAACGAAGGCGCTGTGTTGACTTGTATAAGTCGCTACCAACCACCATCCTTCTATATAAGTTGTGTTCTTTCTGTCCTTTCTCTACTTAAAGGTTGCTCTTTTAATTTTTCATAAAGCCTGAAAAGACTGTGAATTTTTCTTGAAATAAATCACTCCTGGGATAAGATAGGGATCTGAATTGCAGAAAACATCCTTTGGGAATGCAAATACCTTTTAATCACCTCCAATACAACTCTCACCTCAAATGGCATCTCATTCCTGCACAGCCCAAGTGGTGCTGCCTGGCTGGAAGGAACTTGGTGTTTACATTTCTGGCTCCTATAAGTAGAGCTGTGACTTTTTATTTTTTTATTTTAATAATAGAAACTGGGGAAATAGGGATTTTTTTTCCTAGTGATACAGTTGAGGCCAGGCAGGCGACTTCAGTTGCATGTGTTAAATATATTACCAAGATATAGCTCACCAAGTGATAAATATGTAAATATATTAGTCTAAATAGGTCTGTGCAAGGAAAATGAACATCTCCAAGGGTATTCCTGGTGTCCTCCAGCGACCAGAGCTTCAGTAAGGGGCTGTAGGAAGATAAGCTTTTAATTCTTTAGTGTCAGATTCTTTATCCTGCTGTATAACAAGGGCAGCCAGAATGTGGGAAAATTCAAAGCTTGCAATTTTTGCACGGCTCTTATAACTTCAGCTGAAAGGAAATAAATAAAAAAAAAGGCACTCAGGGAAAGAGTATTTGCAATTCTTCTAACTTGGGGCCCAATTATCCGATTCCAATGCTATTCTGGGGATTTTGCTGTGTCTGTACTGTTCTGTGTAGTACGACACTCGTTCCTCTGGTGCACTTTGCACAGGTGCATTTTGCATTTGAGATACGTGTCAGAAGTGTTTCCCTGAGTTGAAGAACTGGGAGATATTGATTTGGGATTCGAAGATCTGATAAGCACAGTGTAAGAAAATGGTCCCCAATTTTCTGTGGCAATGATAAATGGATTACATTCACAGGGCAGGAAAATGCTCTGTTGCCACTGATTTAGTCTGGAATCTTTTCTTGGGTGTCCCATGTTAAAATGCTGCTGATGTTCTACAGAAATTTGCTGCAAGACAGGCACATCATTATTTTATAGCTCTGCACAAGTCCAAACCTTTGCACTGAAATGAAAGAGTTTTGTTTTCTTTGTTGCTTATTCCATGAGCATTAAGAACTCTCTTCATTAAAACTGTAAGATATAGTGAAAAGAATTTCTTATTATTCATAAATAACAGCTGTTGGCCTGGAGCAGCCAGAGAAACGAGTGATACAATGGGGCCCTTGGTTTTTAGAAGTTTTTTTGTGTTTGAGCTCTGGCAGCAGCCTTTTGCTGAACTGAAGCTCTAAGGCACATAATACATGTTGCATGGTGGAACATCCTCTCCAAACCGTTAATCAGTGCTTAAGTGACAAAGTTAATCAAGCTGCTGATCATCTGGGTCTTCATAGATTTGATTAAATTAATGAAAAATCAAGGAAACATAAATATCGTCCATGTTGAGAGGGAAAGGGAGCATTATGGACAGCTTCAAGTTGGAAATAGATAAGGACTGACCTAAGATGACTGCATAAGCAAGTTATCAGAACAGGAAGAAGATAAAAGCCATTTGAATCTGTCCAACATCTTGTTCACCTTCTGTGTTGCTGGAACTGTTTGTTCAGGTGCCTGAAGGATGAGAATGTGCAGACCAAATATTTCAACAGGGAAGCAGTAAAATTGTGGAGCCATGATAATAACTTGGGGAAAAAAAGTCCATTAGTATTGTGGCATTTGCATTTTGGCTGCTCTCAGTCATGTTTGTTCTGTGTGTCGTGGAACAAAACTATTCTAGTGGTTGGGTTTTGGCACTGGGAAAAAGCTGTGGATGCTTGAGCTGCATTAAAATAGTTGTTAATGAGCTGTAAAATCGTGAATGAGCAGAGGTGCAAAATGTCATTACAGGAAAGGATGCAATATTTTGCAAACCTGAAAACTGATTTATTCCATTTTCTTCATTTGCAGTGAGTTAATTTCAAATGGCTTGGGGGCTCTCGGATGAGCAGGAGAGAAATGATGGTGTTTAACTGATTGGAGCATCACTATCAGTGCTCTCAGAGTAAACAGCCTTCCCAGCACGGGCTTGGAGCACTCCAGAAATTGCCATTTCCCCAGGTTGGGGCTGTTTTGATATCTCTCAGCGTTCTTGTGCCTCCCTGAAACCAGAGAAGGGTCTGAGTGACCAGACACTGGTCCTGGCCCAGTGGTCCCACTCCCAAAGAGCCTGAGCCAAGTTTCTCCTGGAAGCTGGTACTTCAGCACAGCAGCTCTTCCCAGGTAGTGCAGAGGCATCCCTCGAATTTTTTAGGCTCATACACTCCATAGTTCTGAAAACCTGTAATTTCTTCTGTTTCCCTTGTAAACATTTCTTTAAAAGCTGGTGCCGGCAAATCCTCAATCTGTTCCTTCGAGTCTTACACAAAGTAATAAATGTCTTTGATATGCAATAAAAGGATTCAGCACACACACGTGCAATCATATTAGCTAAGCTAAAAAGGATGGAGCTTTCGTTCTTTAAGCCTCATCAGCAGAGCCCTGAAACCATAAAACTCTTCATGGGGGGAAAGTGTAGCTCAAGTGCTTGATTTTAAGGGGTGCTGTGATCTGCAGGCTGGGCTGATAATCACTGCCCTGAAATCAGCAGCAATATCAATGGCAAGAGATGCAACGCTCTGGAGGAGCTGCTCTTTGCTCTCCTAAACCAGATGAGATGGTGATGATGGAGACTTTATGGAGAGCTCTCTCTATCATTGTGGTGGGGCTAAACCAACAAACATGGACTTTATTTCCATGTCCTGGGAAATGCTGTTCCCTCTGTCTGTGCAGAGTGGGCATAGGGAATTGGGCTTTTTTAGGAGCGTTGTTTTTATATCCACTTTACTCTGATTCTCCTGAAGTGCAGATAACTTTGCATGTTTTCACAGAAAGGCTCCTTACTGATTCATACCCAGTTTTCATAATATACAAATTTTTGTTATTTTTATTCTGAGGGTAAAGGCAGCATTTGTTGAGGGACCAAGTGATTAGCATCATGTAGCTACTCCATCCAAGCAATGGCATCTTTGCCATGGAGAGCCTGCCACTGAAAAGGAAACATATTTTAAAATTTAGCCTGTGAACCAATTGCACACCTGTGCAACCATCTGGACTAGTGGTATCAGCCCCAGTCCCCTCTTGCAGCTATCAGAGACATTTTGGACAAGCTTCTTTATATAAACCAACCAAAATTTTAACTTCAGGTTTAGCTGCGATTCCATCTTTTAGTTGGATTATTCAACCACTGGTACTGTTTTGGTAAAATCTGACATGCTGTGAGCACTTCTAATGATCCTTAAGGATGACCTTAAGGATGTGAACTTAATAGTGCACAAATGACACCAAATCCTAATCCAATGCAGGTAATATTTTAACCCATCTTGAATTTTGGACTGGGAAGGGGTTGTCCTGATTCTCTCTGGAAGGTTCCTTATGCCTTTGTAGTAATTTCCATATTTCTAGCATTGATCTCCAGTTAATGCAATCAGCCTGCCTGGCAGCCTTTGTGTCCCTTTGTGATGCACTGAGAGATGAGCAATCAGCAGAGCCAGTGCAACCTGCCATCAGGCTCCTCTTAGGCTGCAGCACTGCCAGACATGAAGGGATAAATATGCAGGCTCAGCTTCCACAGCCTTCAGAACCATTCTGTGAGCTGCTTCTCTTTCCTGGTTTTACTTGGGACGTCAACTAATTTCTATAACCGAATGGTTTTGATCCAACAGATTAATAACAAGGAAAATATAAATAGGGTAGATTAAGGTTGCTTTGCCAGGTGATTTGCGATTGGCTGCTTTTGTGACAGTGACAGATGAAACGCAGGGACTTTTCCTGGCTCTGGTGTGTGTTGTGTCAGTAGGTGCAGACCCCACGTCTGCAGAAACACTCACTTGAAGCATTACAGGAGAGCTGCAAGGAGTAAAGAGTTAATGAGCAGGAAAAGAACCTGCAGATGGTGGCTAAAAACATGGCACGATATCTGGGATCCGTGGGCTGCAGGAAACTCCGTGGAGTTTGGAAAGGGCTTTGTGTGGCTGCAATGTCCTTCTTTCAGAGGGAACGTGATGGGACATGGCCATCAATGGGGACTGTGATAACGTGCCAAAGTTGAGAAGGATTCTCCAAGGGCAGACAAGACAAAGCCTCACCGTGGCGTGGTTTTGATCCTCCTCCTCCTACTGCTGAGGAGAGAACCAAATGTTAATAATAGCGAGGCTGCCCCTGCAGGTCCATCTAAGCCCACAAAGCAGAAAGATCATGGAGTGGCACAATCCCAAAGTGCATCCCTGAGCAGATGGGCAGGCCCCAGGATGTGTTTGCTGTTGGGTATCGCTCAGGGGGCAGTGGGTGCTGTGTGAGAGGGCAAACACAGCCCTGCAACGGGGCAGCACAAACAAAGGGATGCTTCCAGAGCTTGGGGGGCTTTGCAAAGCACAGACATGGCCCAGGACACACAGCCTGTGCAATCAAGGGTCTGAACAAACACCAAAGTGCTGTTTAGCTGAGCTGTGCCAAGTGATTGACTCGTGCAATTATCAAACCTCAAAATATGAGTTCATTCCTGATAGATTAGCAGTGTGAACAAAGGAGGAGATCAAATGAGCACTCAGAGAATCTATCCTAAGTCTGTCGAGGTCTCTAGACATTTAAAAAATTCCAGTCAGCAGGCTCGTACTGAAGGCAGAATAAAAGCAGACAGAGATAATTCATTAAGTCAGGGAATTAATGAAAACAGAAGAATTGAGATAGAATTAATGCAAAAATAGAAACATACAAATAGTAGAGACAATACAATAGAATACCTGTGGGTAGTGCAGAAAATAACATTATCATGAAAAATAACCTGCATAGGGACTCTTGTCATGGCAGTAAAAGAAAACAAACCTGCAGATGGGAAAACTGAAGGGACAATACGTGTTAGAAATTTAGTTTGCCACACACTGGGCACCAGCAACAGCTACAGATGCTGGAGAATGTCATTTGAGATCAGGCTAGCAGGGGAACACCAGCAATGCCACAAGCAAAAACACCCTAAAAATAATAATAACAGAGTGCAAAGAACTGTGTAGAACTGGTGGTAGAAGGTTGCAGAGATGTGGAAAGAGTGGGTTCCAAATTTCTTACAGAGTTTAAGCCTAAAGTGGCCAGCCACCTGAGAATTTAATTGTTAAGGACTGATTAGCACAAGCTAGGGGACAGAGACATCTCCTGGCATGCAATTCCTGAATGCAGGAGCTCCAAAGAATGCCCCTGTGGTTATCCAGTGTCAGCACTTATGGGCAAGGTTCTTTTCCACAGAACCTGTCAAGCAGTGGGACACCTTTATAAAACCACTAATGCATTCAGTGACTACAAGCAGAAACCAAAATTATCTCCTGAAGCAGGAACTTGTGAGATTTCATTAGGAATTCATGGCAAAGACACCAAACGCCAGCACCAAAGTGCCAACTAGAGCACATTCTCTTACCATCAGGAGGAAGATTTTCCTGGATTATTGCATTAAATTGTCCTGTAGCTTATACACAAGGCTTGGTCTAATGTGAAGGCTTGAAAGTAGGTCCCAAAAAACCTAATAGGAAAAGGCTTTAGTCTGAGATAAGAGCGATGAACTTAATCATATGGGGGCCTTTATCACAGTCAGTACATTTCTTTATGGCAGTAACAGTATAACAAAATGCTGAATATGATATTCATGCCTAATACTGCTTTTTTACATCAAATGACAGAAGCTGTTTCATGTAATGTCTTACATAATATGCTGATATCCTTAAGCAGCAGGTAATGCACAGGAATATGGAAAATGCCAAATTCAGGGAGGGGTTTGGGGGCAGAGAATAGAAAGAGGACCAAACTGCATGTCTTTCTGTACGTAAGCACCACCAGAATGCCAGACTTCAAAGGATTTTAGCAGCTTTGACATCTCCTTGGACATATTTGTTATCGACATGTGAGGCTCTAGGAGTGCAAATTCCCATGTGAAGTATTTGTGCTTAACCAGTTCCTGGCCTGTCCCACTGCAGGATAAAGGGGAAAGCAAACCTTCCTCCTCGCCCCACTGAGTGCCTGTACAAACTAGTTTTTCCTTAAATACATCGTGAAGGGGGGAAAATGAGCCATGAGACCTGTGTTGCTGGAGATAATAATCCCTTCAGTCTGATGATCCCACAGATGGAAGTTCTCAAATGAAAAATACGTATCGAATCTCTTTCCCAGGGAAATTTTGTAGTCAAATTGCAGGGAAAGTCAAACATTTCAGTAATGAGAAATCAGAAATCATAATGTGTGAGCACTAAATCAGGGGTATAAGATTGAGATTTGCATTCTGCAACTGGTGGTTTTGGCTTTCTAGTCCTTTCCTATCCTGAGCTGCCTCCAGGATGTATTTCTGTCATCGTGGCTTTTAGCTAAGCAGTCCACAAACCCCTTCAGGACTTTATGGGAGCCAGGAAAAGGGAGCCCAGATAGTAAATCTGCTGCTGAAAGAGTTAAATTTGCTTTTCTCCCCTAAAGAGCCTTCTTGTTGGCCTGAAAATCAAAGACATATGAAAACTGATGGTATTATGGCTTTGCAGAGACAAACTGACAAATAAATACATGGATTAATGGCCATTCAAGGTCTATTTATATTTTCTCACTTCCATGATTATGCTGATCTCTCCAAATATTTATTTATGCATCTCCTTTAACTGACTTCAGCATTAATTTCTTTAAAGGCACTTCATATAAAGTAATATATGTTTAGTCAGGTTCAGTCAAACGTAGCATTCTGTAATCTTCTTCACCACATGGGAATAAAGAGTCTCTCGATACCTGAACAAATTGTTATGAAAATATCCCCTGCCTGTGGTAACATTCTTCATTTGCTACCTCTGCTAAGTAAATTGAGAATGCCTCCATCAATTTGTGGAGAGCCAAAAGAGAAGACATTTGCTTCCATTTCAAAGGAACCAATCCCAGTTTATACTGCTTAGTTGGGCTTTTTTGCCAAAACCTTTGAGGTCTTTGGTAGCATTTTTTTAAAAAAATGAAGGATGCAACAAATCTAGATTTAAAAGAAATACTTTGTATTGCTGGAGCATATTTTCTTTCTTTAATACACTCTGATAATAATGACTCTTTGTCATACTTCCCAAAGGTTAATAGAACAATGGAACGCTTTTGGGGGCCACATCTGTCAGTGATGAAGTGCCTTGACCTGGCAACACATACAGAGAGATCTTGAGATACTGAACATTCCTGTTCTTGCTCTCTTTTCCAAAATTAGGTTCTTTCAGCCTTTTTTTCTTTTTTTGTTCCAGGCCTAAAACCCATAAATACTGAGGTCAGTGGTTCAAGTGTTGGTTGGTGTGAATGTTATATAAATCACTGTGAGATGCATGACTGGTTCCTGACAGCTTTCTTGCCTTTTGCTGGCATGATAAAAACGTTGGAAAAATTTGGGAAACTTGCTTTAACTTCAGTACTTGGCCTTTGCCTCTGTTGCGGCACTGGGAGCAGCAGAGAGGAGAATTTGGGACTCTCTAAGCCTTTTCCCTGCCTTCTGCCTCCAGAATGGCTGAGGAGCAAGCCCGAGCTCACCACAATGTCCTCAGCCTGTGTCCCACCAGGAGCACAGCAGTGTCTTACAGAGGAACAGGTTTTGTCCAGAACTGAGGTTTGCTCTAAAAAGCTTTGGTAAAATTCTCAGGGGATTATTTTCCTTGCACAGCAACACACTCTGGGGATCTGGCTGCTCCTGCAATTACTTTACACCTCTTCCTCCTGGGGAAAAAGAGAGCTGAGGATTAGTGTAATATAGCCATGGTAAGACAAGCTGATTTCATTCTTGTGCTGTTTAAGTGATTGGAAGTGCCAGATTTTTCTGACTTTAATCCCTTTTGATTAATTTCCCTATTTTATCCTTAAAGTAATATCATTCTCTCCTATAAAACCATTCCACAATAACCTTGAATATTTAGGGGCGCTTTTCTGCTCTCAGTCATAAAACTGTAAATCCACAGTAATGCTACAGAGTTTCAAGGCTTTGCTTTCAATTTACATCGGAATGGCTGAGAACAAGAAGGAGTTCTGGCTCTTTGAGGAAAAGCAAAGGAAAAATAAAAAAGCTGTCCTTGAAATTTTATGTAATAGTAAAAGCCAGTCCCAGGGCAGCAGGAAATCCTGCTGGCAGCTCTGCAGGTGGAGCCACAGGTAGGGGTGTGGGACTGCATCCTCACAGTGCAAAGGGCTCGCTCAGAGAGTTCCCTCCAGATTGTGAGCATCTTCTTGCAGGAATTGATATTTTTCCCTTTTCCCTTCAGGCTGATTTCCTGGGCACTCAGAATTTCTCTGTGTAGTGCATTTATTGCTGTACCAAAGTGATTATGAGATACACTCGTTCTGCTTAGAAAGAGGTAACAGGCACGTGGACTACTTTGAAAAAATACATAATTCTGGGGTTGTTTTGATTCTGAAGCCTTGAAAGGTTGCATTTATGGTAAATGATTGTCCACGTTCCCTAAAAGAAGAGGTTTTTTCCCAGGATTTTGTATCCCTGACAGAAGATTCCAATGCTTGACTTGAGCAATAGTACAATGATGGATGTTCCTTCCTCCATGTGTGCCCCCTTCGAAAATGAAGTTATACACCAAAGAATAGAAACATGCTCTTTGCAGGGAATAAAGATTCCTGCTAGAAAAACCTTGTTCTTTGCTTATGACTTTTGGAAGTCCCTGGACTTGTGTTTAAATGGATATTGCCCTTTAAAGTTAGGGAGGTTGAGTGTTATAATGTCAAGAACTATTTGGGTTCTTTGCTTTAATTCTGTTTGCATCCACAAAGAGCCTCAGTTTCCAGGCCTGTGAGGCCACTTTATCATCTTTACAGTTCTTAAATTTAGCTTCAATTTAAGAACGTAACAATAAAAGCAAGTTCTAGGAGGAATCTCATAAGTGACAGGAGCCTTTAGTTCCTTTCTGGAATCTGACAGTGCCAGTCCTGGGAGAAGAGAATTGAAAAGCAACAGGTAACAGCCCCCCATTGTACCCCTCGCTCGCAGCATTGTCTGCAGAGCATTAAAGAACTTTAGGTGGATTTTTAAGCCTATCATTAGGCCGTATCTTTAGGCATCTTTAGATATTTCTCTCCAGTGTTCTTCCCCCAAGCTGTCACTTTGATTAAATAATTTAGGAAGGATGTAACAATAAGGATGATTTGCTCAGAACTGTGTGAAATGGGTTCTTCCTCTCATGCAGTTGGGGTTTGCTGTTGAATCCCACTGTTGGCTTAAAAGCTTTATCAAAAACATTTATGTCAATTCAAACGTTTTCAGATAGGTGTTAAAATGAGGGAAAGAAGCCGCCTTTTTGTTTAGTTTTCAGACTCTAAAAAGTATTTGTGCTACAACATGAAAACAATAAAATTGGAAGCAATGCTTGGAAAAGCATCCAAGCACAGTTGTAAGGTTAAGGAAACCCCTCTGACACAGAGCAGGGCCTGGCTTTTCTCTTGTTTCTCCCACTCCTAAACCAGGAAGCTCAGCCTGACATCAGTAGCAATTCCTCCTGAAAATATATGGAATTATCTGGTCCCAAAGCTTTGATTTCACCTGGTGAGCCACCAAGGCTTTCAGCAAAACCTTCCAGCTGGAGCCCAAACAGAAATCTCGGGGGACTTCGACACGTATGTGGATGTGTGTGAAGTGTATCAAACTTTGCTAAGATAACTAGAGAGAAATCTGATAGCAACACAACTGCCCTCCAAACTCAGGGAGAAGGGAATGAATTTGTGTTAGAGGTAATCAGTTATTAGGATAAGTCAGCTCTAAAGTAGCTCTAATCAGTTCTTGGAACAAACAGAAAGGAGCTCTAATCAGTTCTTGGGAGGGCAGGGAGAGCTGACTCTCACCCCACTGCACAAGCAATCACCAGTCAATTAGTCAAGTGTTTTGATTAGTTAAGAAACATTTGGGTACTAAATATGTATGAGATTCCTAAATCAACATGCTCAGATCAGTAGATGAATTTTTTCACATCACTTGTCCAGCAAGTTTGAATGGTTTACAGTTCATGAATATTCATTCATACGTGCATTTAGAAATGAAATCTCCAGTTCTGCTCCTTGACCCTTTAGTGGGAGGTGGCTGTTGATGACCAGATGGTCAGAGTGTGATTTATTTTATGGTTTTTTCTTGTCTCCAGCATGTTCCAACACACCCATTTTGATCTGTGAGGATTCTACAATCCCTTTTTTAGTAGAGCTGTATCTAAATAGGAACTCAGATTTAGGAAAAGGCTTTGACTGTTACCCAAGATGTTTTCATAGGTACCTGTGTTTTCCTTTAAGATCAAAGGATTGCTGGATATATGGACTGCAGAACTTTCTGGCATGCTTTATGCCCTTCAGGGGGGTCAGAACTGTTTCTGAAAATGGGGGTTAAGGGAAGACTGTGTGCCCAGCTCTGGTTTTGGGGCTAAAACTCAGGTTAGACTCAGGTCTAACCATGCTCAGTCCTGCTGAGCACGGGCTGGCAGGGAGGGGGCTGCACATCTGCAGCACATCTGCAGCACATCTGCAGCACATCTGCAGCACATGGAAACATATGCTCTTTTCCCTTCCCCTTTCATCTTCCCTGCTCCACTCTCACCCCAAATCTTTGCACTCACAACAAAGGCAGCCAACTCTGAAGTCTCCAGACAGCAGTGAAGTGTTGCAACCCAGCCTAATGGTGCCAGCCTTTGGGAAACACTGACCTTGAGAGTTATTTGTCTGGTGTTTGAGGAGCTGTCTGGTGCTTAGCAGGGCTCTTAGTTGTGTGCACTCCCTTCATCTCTCAAATGACATTAATTATGTCTCCCATATAGCTGTTTCAATAGGAGGGTTTCAATGTGTTCTGCTGCACTTCAAAAGCATGAACTGCTCCCTCTGTTTCTGTGACATGGCAAGTCCTTGCCTTTGCCTCAGTCACAGATTCCAGGTGGGAATTCAAGCCCTTCTTTCAGTCCCCTGGTCTGGCTGGGGCTTTATTACATACCATTACATAGCTATCCACATCAAATTTTCACCCTGATTAATTCCCACTGATAGACTAGCAACTGGCAGCAGGTTTTGGATAAGATCCTGATCCAGCTGTCTGGGACTTTTTTCAACAGAGCTAAATTATTTACAAGAGAAATATTAAAATCCCCATAAAAGGAAATTGAAATACTATAACATAACAGTTTTTGTAAACAAATATTACAGCGAGAGTACTTGAAGTTAATTCAGAAACAGCAGGAAACCTCATTAATGTTATATAATGCAGATAAGTATGTCTGACTTCAGAGCAAACATCTTTTCTTTTGGGTGTGTTTAGGAGAATGTTAGAGATATCTCAAGCCTTAGTTGCAAATACTCATTACCACCATTAGCTTTGCTGAAATTATTAGTATTCTATTGGTTCCTATTTTGTTATCTTGTTCATTAAATTCCAAACACTTATAAAACACTTGTCAAGCAGAACTGCCCTTTGGACACCCAAGTGACAAGCTGACAAAAGAGTTACATGATGATTTCAGTGCTGACTGCTTTGCAAGAAGGGCCCAGAGGAGGGGAAAGCAATTGGAACAGAGACCAGCCCAGTGACACTCCAAAGAGCCTGAGATTTGCCAAAGAATCCAATTTCACATGAGCCTCATTTGGCAGAAAGGTTTGCCAAGGAGGGAATTCATTGGGCTTTTCACTGAAAAAGTGACAGAAACAAATTGACAGTCGTGTTTTGAAATTGGTGAGGTTTGGCATCGTAAAGAGAGGACAAAACTAGCAAAGTCAGAGTGCTTTGTTTCATAGTTTTTAAAACTAAGCAATCCATTTGCTTATTTGAAACGTTCCTCCTTTAGGTGTCAACCTTTTAATGCAAAAATAATAATAATAATAATAATAATAAATATGTGTAAAAGAAATTGTTAAATAATAAACAAGTCCCCCCCCCCAGTGAGAGCAGAAATCTGGAAGCACAATATCATTTGGGGAGAAACAAATCCCTGCTTATGTCGTGTGCTTGAATTTATTCTGCAAGAATTAAGGCAATGATAGCTCCTCACAGGATTAGTGCATTCATTTGCTGCTTCTGAAACAGATCTAGATCATGGTCTGCATGACTCACTGCAGTCACAGCTCTGAGCAAAAGCTCTGGGGTTGCTGAATTAGAGATGACCGAGTTATTTTCAGTAAGGTTCACAAAGGCAGTACCACCAACACAGGCCTGGGCATCCTTGGGAAAAAATGTAACCTTGGACCTGAGGCACAGATCTCTGTCCCCTGGAATGTTTGAGGAGCAAACAGTGTTTGTCACATTTGTCCTCTTGCTTTGAGGAGAGTCTGAGGAGTTGCAGTAGAGTCGGTGCCCACAAACCCCTGAAGCACTGAAGGGCTCCAGCAGCCTTACCAAAAAATCCAGGCACCCATCCCTGAACTGATGGAGGAGATGGAACAGTTCCCTTCAGAGTAGATTCAATTTGGGTTTTATTTTTAGGCTGGAAAAACACCAAGTTCATGTAGCATATAAAGAGAAGGAGAATTTCTCTCCATGACCCGGGTTATTGCAGAGGAGGCTGTGTCAGATCTCACAGACGCTTCTTAGCTCCTGGTTTGTTTTACTAAAATATTTTCCTGGAATACACAGCAAGAAAAACAGAACCTGGGAAAACATTTTTGTCCTTTTTTTATTTTGTTTTGCCTTTTCTGCTAGAGGGAATGTCAACTGTGGTCCAGAAAGAGGTAAATCATTAGAGCAGCCACGGGGAGAAAGATTCACTGGGGAGTTTGGCATGTGGGGGGAAGAGGAGCAAGCAAAAGGGCATTGGAACAGCAAAATTAAACAGGGGTGATAAGGGAAATTTGAATTTGCTGTGGAAGTGCCCTGCATAATGAAAGCATTTAGATAAAAGAAAAGGTTAAATAAATGCAGGGGCAATGTTTCATTGGTTTTGTTTAACTGTGTCAGGCTAATGTGGAATCAGAGTTTTCCTTCTCTTGACTGGGCAGCTACAGTGTCTGAAAGTCCTGAGTGACCATTCAAATTAAAGAATTTGGAAGTATTCCTGAGGAAAGAAATCAACTGTGGGATTTTTGCTTGCTTTAAGAAAAAAGGTTCTCAGCAAATTCTGGTACACCTAGGAGAAGAAACATTAAAAAATGTCAGCTTCACTTATCTTAACAATTTCAAATTTGCTATTTCAGAAAATAATGTTTAGATGATAAATGCTTCTTCCAAAAGTCACGGGGAATGAATGGAACCCTTTTTTCCCCCACGGTGCCCTGTCAGGTAACTGATTTGTGGCATTTGTTTCAGCTGCAAAATCCATAAAGATGAGCAGCTCAGCTACTTATCGCTGAACGCAGCCACTTAGTCAAAAACATCTCCAAAGCAAGGAAGGAAAGAAGAGAAAATGTTATGGACCTTCTGGTATTCAGAATCTTTGAATCATGATAACTCCTTCCTCGGGACTGGCATTCTGCTGCCTCCTGTTTCTCCTCTTGTGCAAGGAGGAGGTTGGAGCTAGAGGGCACAGAGGGAGCAGTGTGTGTGTCTCTCCAGAAATGGGACATTAAGCCAGGGTGGCCCTTTGAGCAGAGCCCAGGGGAGCAGAGCAGGGGTTGCAGGAGCTGGCAAACCACCTGGAAGGGAGGAGAGATCCAGGAGATGGATGTGAGGCAGCAGAACCCCCCAGGGTTTGTGCCACACTTCAATTGGGGGATGTTCTGCGGTCACAGAAAGGAAAAAGAAGTATTTTTTTGCTTGCTCCAGGGGAGTATTCAAATGATGTTGAGGTGCTCAAGTGAATATACATTTTAAAAACTTGTGCATTTGGTGATGACCTTGTATAGTCTCAGTTTACATATTTATCCAGCCATTCAGTGTTGTCCAGGCATGACTGGAGAACAATACAACTCCTCAAGCAGCTCATACAAATCAATTTTCTGGTTTAAATGTATTGCAGGCTATTCTGTTTGGGCCAGAACAAGCCATGCAGTTGTACAAGGGAATTTGCCTGCTTCACTAGGCATTTGCAAAGCACAATACCCTCACCAGAGGCTAAATGGAGATGAATCCAGGCAGGATTTGAGCACAGCCCGTGGGCCCAGCGCTGACAGCACATCAGTGCTGCTGATTTCAGAGCTGACACTTCATGCAGATCCTCATTCATCTAACAATTAATTAGCATGGAAAAAAAATAACAATGAAGGCAGCTGAAAATAAAGCCCACATCTCAGGCAGGTTTCAGTTTTGTGGACTCCCAGTGTATTAGTGATAAAACGAAGTTATCTCCAGGGAATTAGGATGCTGATGGAGAGGAAAATGTGTGATCATTTGTAAGGCATCAGCCTGCTCCAGACTTATGTAATGGTTTCCTTATTCCTGGAGAATAGAATTAATTTGGCCTATCAAACACAAATCAGTGCCTGTCTGTGACAGACTTTTTTGTGATTCTTCTGTGCAATCATCACTGGAAGCGTAAGGGGAAATTTGCAGGACATAGAACTGAGTTACTGGTGAAATTCATGGTATTTCTAAAAAACCCAACATGAATCAATAGGAAAAAAAACCTCCCATAGAATATATGTAGTTAGAAAAAATGATTTTCTAGCTCTTCCTTTCTTTACATTATGATTTTAGAAGTCTATTATAGAATAAAGCAGCCTAGAAGCACCGATGCTGTGGCCTGGAGAAGTGGCAGAGAGCTTTTAGAGCAGTGCTGGCTGAGAAAGGAATTCAATAATTTTAGTCAAGGCACCCCTCATCTGTTTTTTGGTTAATTTTGGGGTTTCAAGAAAATAAGACTTGATTTTTTTTAAATGAGGCTTTCACCAAAGAACTATCTGACTGTCCTTCTAAGAGAGAAACCTACAATAACTCAAATTTTAGCTATTAAGTCTTTCAGCTTAATAAGATATGATGATTTTACAGCGTCTCTCTCTAGTATATGTATCCTCTGCAGTCTCTCATGGCTTTTCCACAACTGCTGCTGTCGAGAAGGAAAGCAAAACAAAACAAAACAAAACACCACTTGTAGAAAAGAGCCTGAAGATGTGTTAGTTTTTATTGACTATTCTTTCTGTTTGTGCAGAATTTTTAAGCTGCTCTGCATTGCATTCTGTCCCGTTAGTGCCACTTGAGTTACGTTATTATTCTGTGCTCTGTGTGTTGTCAGGAAACAAAGGAAGCAAACACACCTTAGTTTGGGAGGCAGGTGAAGGACACGGTGCTTTTCCTTACTCTACCTCCTGTTTGAGTGCCTTGGTTTCCTAGTTACCATTGGTATTTTACATGATCAGAATTTACATTTGCTGCTTAAACAGCTGTGTTGGCAAGAGCCTTTGGGGGCCAATTTGGTGGTATATTCATGAGTGTGCTCTCCAGACCACACATATCCCTGGTGCAGTGAGACTTTACATGACGTTTGGAGTTTGGAGGAATCTCTATGTGAATAATGAATGTAGGACCAAGCGTATTTTAGACTATATTTTAAAAAAAACTTCTGCTCTGGCTTAAATATCAGTATAGTTTCTTATTGTTCCACTTGGGACCGTTTACATCTATTAATCCAGAACCTCTTGGCAGGGCTGAAGTTTGTGTTTGAACTGGGAAAAGCTCAGTCTGCTTTAAAGAGTGTTATGTTAATTAGGAATATGCCACAAATAGCTGTTTATATGTGGGTAACCTCTGGAGGAATGTCATTGCAGCCCCGTGGCACTGTGTGAGCATTTGGGAGGGAATGGGATGCCAGAAGCCAAAAAGCAATTACATTATTGCCCCGTTAATTATGACAACTTCTCTTAGTAAAGCATTTCCTTCAGTCTTTGATCTCATTCTATGTCTCTTGGTCACCTTTATGTTATTCTTTGCCTCCCACCTTCTCTCCTTTCCATCTGAATAGCACTTGTGTGGCACCAAACACCATCATCTCCTCGGCCATGGTACCTTATCCCCCTGTTTCAGCATCAACAGGCGCTTGGAAAACACTTTTAGGATCCTCCTCTTCACAAGTTGTGTTATTCAGTGGCTCCCACCGCACTTAGAGCCAGACTGTGCATGTGCAGGGCCAAGTGCCCCTCTGTGGAGCAGATCTGAGCCCCCAGAGGCAGAGCAGCTCTGGGCAGGGCTCCCCACCATCCTCCTGCCCTGGCAGAGAAGGACACCAGCTCCCAGGGCAGGGCTCCCTCTGGCTGGATGGAAGAGGAGTGATCTGTATCCCTTCCTGGCCTCCTTGGGCAGCTGCCATTGCCTTGCTGGCACAGAGTCGTGTTTTCTGTATCCTCAGGAATCTCTGCAAAGAGATTGATTTGTCACTTCACTCAAGGTTTGCAACACGCCACTCTGCAGACATCTGTTTTCACAGCTACGCTCTGAAATAGCCTCTGCTGAGACATTTAATGAAATTCAGTGAGCTATTTTAAAAATGACAACAAACACGAGCCCCAACCCTTGGTTATTTGTGAAATCCATTGTGGCTAAGCCAGTTTGACATGAGTCGTGCCAGTAACACAGCACAGCGGGTATGGAGGCAGAAGAGCTTGGGGTGAGAGGTGGGGACAGGTCCCTGAGCCCCTCTCTGGAAGCAGCCAAGGACAGATGTGTCATTTCCAGGCTTTTAGACCTCATCATTTGCAGGAGTTACAAAGGCTAAAGGGCTACAGCTGCAGAAGCACCAGCCAGGCCCATGTTGGATGGGGTAATAATTAATCCATTTTTATAGACTCTGATTCTGTGACACGCCGGGCATCTCCTTGGGGATGCAGAGTGCCCTTAACGTCCCCTGACACTCGGCAGAGTTGAGGCTTGTTTGGCCCTCTCTGCTCTTTTTCCAAGAGCCCTCAGAGCTCCTTTGTTGCTGCTCTCAGTCAAAGCACAGAGTTAAGGGGTTTTATATTCACCAGCATGAACAGGGCTCTGCTGGTGTCACAGAACAGGATTGAAGCACTAGTGCCAATTACCATAGCATTCCTTTGTTGTAGGTATCTTTTCCTCCTCTTCCTGAAACGACATTAATCCACCTACTCCAATTTAATGAATTAAAAAGAGAGACTCAATCAATTAAAGTAATTGAGATGATCATTTCATCATCTTTGAATAGGGCAAAGCCCATGTCCTTTGCTGTAGGCCCTTGGGTAGCACGGTGCTGTCAAACATTACATCATTCCAGGGCTGCTTTGTCACTTCACACAACAAAGAAAATGCTCTCCAGCAACACAGAGCAATGAACATTTGAAAAGGTTTAGGAGTGGCACAGGTACATCATTCATTCTACCTCAGAAAGCCATGGGTAAGGCTCACACCAAAGAGGGTGTAAGTCATCAAAAGAAGAGGTTATCTGGTGCCTGTGCATATGTTAGCATATAGAAATATGTACTTGCAGGTATTTTTATTTAAAAATCCTCAGTACTTTTCATCTTTACACTTCTTAAGATTTGTAAGTGAACAAAGAAATGTCATTATCACCGAATTTCCCACTGGCGTCAGGAAATGTAACCCTGCTTCGTAGCTAAATGGCTGTTGGCAGCTTTGGGCCCTTCGAATGCTTTAAACCTGCAGAATTACTGTCATTGCTTCTCTTGACAAGCAACCAGTTTGGGAAGAGACTTCTTCATGCACCCAATAAATGGATGGTCCTTGTGCTGTGGGGGGTGAAGAGTCATCACTGTGAACCTGCAGCAAAGGGCAGCAAGAGGTTGAGTGGGGGTGACAGATGGGAAAGACTTTAGGGCCAGGAGCCCATTATTGCATTTCAGGATTTTAACAGAAGGTTTCTTCCTGCTTTATGTTGAAATTTACCCTCAGGAACCAGCCTTTGAGATTATTTGCAAAGATAAACGCTTCCTCCTGAGCCTCTGGTATGATGAGTGCACGAGCATTTCAGCAGCTGTGGGAGGTGGCACTGGCATTTGAAGATGCTGGTGACACAAAAGGCTTCTCTTACGGGCATGTCCCAATGGGGATGAAACACCAACTCATCTCTAATTCTCCTCGGGTCGTTTCTCGTTCTTCTCTAAGTGTGAAGTGCATCCTGTTTGCTCTTCTCCTGCAGTAAAGACTGGAGAGATGATCTTCCAGCTGGACATACCAGTGCAAAAACTTTGGAGGTCTCTCTCATCTCTCTAAAGAGAGTGGGAGTCAAGAGGGGAGAGAACAACCTGAAAAGACTCCAAGGAGTCCAGGCAGCCACCCAGCCCTGATGGGTTTATCTGGTCACACACTGTTGGTAGCCCTGAGATCTCAGGCAGCGGCCAAGAGGCTGCACAGGTTCTGTATTTGCATGTTTTGCTCAGTATTTGGGGATTCTGGTTGTAGCTCCCAAGTTTTTTTACTTTTCTCTTGAGTAGATGGTGGGTTTGTTCACCAAATGCTTTGCAAGAGAAGGGTTAGAAAAATGCTGAAGGTATTTGTTCACTGCCCTTGTCCCAGAGGTTACAACTATTTTTTCTTTGCTATTTTTATCTATCTTGATATATATACATATGTGTGTGTGTGTGTGTGTATTATATATGTAAAAATTAGATATAATCAGATATTCTTTAAGGGTTTGGGACTAAGATGAGCAAATTATTGGGAAGAAACTTCTTTTCATGTCACCAACAAGATAACCCAGAAAAAGCAATGTCAAAGAAAAAAACCCCTGTATTATAGCAATATCCTATATTAAAGATCCTGGCAGTCTAAGGGGAGGGAGTGATTTATTTTGAGATTTAGGTCTTGGCATGGTTTACTGATTAGCAAATTCCAGGCTAATTTGTGTTCTGAGCTCTAGATTATCTAAAATGCTACACTAACTAAAGCATCTCTCTTATAACTTTGCCTCTGATTTTTATCATGACTAAGGCTTCACACTGAGATCCCATCACTTTCTTTTTTTACAGGAGAAATATTAGATATGTTTTGTAAACCACTAAAAGCAAACACGGAATGAAATGAACCATTTCTGTAATAGTTGCTCAGGTTGTCAAGTTCCTTATATTTAGATAAATTAAAGTTAAGGCATCTCTTCCTCATCTTTAAAACCCATCAAATGCATTGCCCAGGCATTCAAGTCATGGAACTGTTCACATTAACTGTATTTATTCCTTTATAAATATTCCCAGGGGCTTGATAAGGAGCAATATTGTGCTCTAATGAGCATGTGTATGCTGCAGAGCTCGCAGAGAGATTTAGCTCAGTGATCACATCTCCTTGATCTGCCAATCTGCACATCAAAAGGAGCTGGTTTGGTTTAATACTCTGTCTACCACTGTTAACTTCACTGAATAGGTGACCCCCCCACATGTCAGGATGTTTTAAAACTATTTGGGGATTATATTTAAGCCACTGTAACACTTCTGGTGTCTGAAGGTACCTCAGCATCTCTTGTAGCATAATGTGCCCAGATGAAAGGCAGGGGGGATAAAAGGCAAAGAGAATGTTACTAATTAACTCTGGCTATCTAATGGGCCCCACTTCCAGTCCAACCTTCCCAAAATATCTGGCACGCAGAGCAGGCTCCAGATGGATTGACTTCAGCACACATATGGCTGCAAATCACCACCAGGACACGTCTTGGGTTTCACCTGTTGGAATCCTGGCTGCTGGAATGCAATGACACAGGAACACAGGGGGACCCCAGGGCACTGGCACTTCTCTAGGAAGAGCCCCATTTTAGGCCCAGATGGAAGGCAGTGCTGCTGCCCTTGGGTGGACATTGCTGAGATGGGGCTTCTTGTCCCATTTTGTGCATATTTGACACGTGTGTGTACTCTTGACCTCTTCCTGGGCTCTCTAGTTGTTCTTAGAAATAATTGCAGGTTCAGTGAAACTTGCAGCTTGAGATTTTTGTATTATTTCACTGTCTCTGAATAAGTCAGCCAACTGCACAACTTATTCGGGGTTTAAGTCAGCAAAGGTCTCTCACTTAAATGGCTGGAAAAAAGCAATACAGGAAATTGGGAATATCTTCTCTAAAGGAACCAAACTAGTCCAATGTCCCCTTTCTCCCAGTGGTTTGAAGCAGATGGAAAAAAATATGTTCAAATTGGGCGATAAGCAAGTAGGCAGGAATTTGCTACATGCCTTTGAAGGCCACCTCCAAGCCACCTTCAGAGCCAGAGAGATGCCCTCCAGCTGCAGGCAGCCAAAGTTTGGAACTCTGAGAAACCGAGGAAAGAATTGCTGTTTTCCTGATATTTGACCTTGTGTTTTTGTGCACAAATGTATTTTTGAAGAAGAGTGCCTTGTACACGTGGAACTCTAAGTGGACTGGTGTTTGTTCACTTCTGGAAAGGAGAAAATCCCACCTGCTGTGCCAGTAAGACCCACCTGTGTTTTTGCCTTAAGAACAAGAAATGTTGCTGGCAGCCTTAATCCTAAACCTGTCTTAGGAAAGCCTCTATAGAGGTGACACCAAATGTGCTGCCCCGTTGTGCTGAGAGCTCTCTGCAGTGTTTGTTCCCACCTGCCCCAGCAGAGGGACCAGCAAAGGGACCTTTGTTTTCAGAGATGCTGCTTTGATGCCATCGCTGTCTTCCTGTGTCCCCCGGCTCTGCAGTGCTGGCAGTGGGACACTTCAGTGGCAGGGGAGGTGGCAGTGTGCCCACCTGCTTCACTCCGGTCCATTCGAGGTTACCAAGCTTGACAGTAAAGGCTACAGACAAAGGAATTCCTGATTTCTTCCCATTAGTTCTGACACTGCCTCGACAAAGATAGCAAAGCTTTTGGGTGCAGAGTGGGAAGGAGGATCTCAGAGGCAGCTTTCCAGTTGTGATCCCTTCACATCCAGGCTCCACCAGCCCTCACACTTGATGCTTCCCACTCCCTCCTAGGAAATGCCAAGGGTTGGGTGCCTGAATATTCCCGTGGTTGTCTCCAGGGCTGTGAGCACACAGCACGCTCCGGTGCCTTAACACTTGGGCATTTTTCCTGCCATATTTTATCCATCTGACAACCTGCTGTTACACAAAATGTAATTTGAAGTATGGTACTTCATTAGATGATTTTTCCAGTATTAGAACCACCCAAAAGCTTTGATGTAGGAGATAATTAGTAAGAAATTACAAGGAGATAAAGAATGGGTGGGCAGACAAGGCTAATGAGTCACAGTCAGCAAAAAGTGGGAACGGCAGTAGTTTGGCTGTCATTAATATCCCAAGTACGTTCCTGTTGCGTTTCTTCCCCAGGCACAAGAGGAAGATGCTGAGAAGATGCATTTTCAGAGCCAGAGGTTGATTCCAGCCTGGCTGTGTGGTCTGTGAGACAGTCACAGAGGTGTCACTGCTGGATCACAGTGTCTTGCCTTCTGAAAATCTGAGGTCATAAAAACGAGATTTATTCCAGAATAAGGCATGTTTAAACTGGTTGATTTTCTCCTCAGTCTGAAATACTCAAAAGACTTGTTTGTTTAATGGTGGCTTCATTGAAGTGTTGAGCCCATTTCCAGATTTCTGGAGCTATTTAGTTACTCATTAGTGTTTCCATTGGAGGTAGCAGAGTGCTCTCTCTTTGGGTTTGGGCCTTGTTTGGTTGTTGGGTTTTTGGGGGTTTTTTTAGTGTTGTTGAAGACATTTTTGCTTTATGTAGAATTTCAAAGCAGCTGGCTATTTTCAAATGTCTTGTATTTTGTTTGAGTGCTCTTCATAACCTGGTTCATAGAGATAAGGGACAAGGTGATGACAAGTGTGTTGCAGTATATCTTGAAACCAAATATACCATTAATCAAGCAGATAACAGTCCATAAGGTCAGTCTGTGAGTTCATTGTTTAAGGAACAAAATACACGATGATGTTGGAAAGACAAAATTAGGGAAGGGTTTGGCCTCAGCTTTCTGTTGAGATCTTCCTTCCAGCTAATCACGCATGCTTGTAGTGCATTCCTTGAATTCAGCAGGAGCTGCTTTTGGAATATATTGCATTTTAATAATCTCTTCCCTGATGTTAGCACTGCCCTCAGCATGGCCCTCGCAGTTCTCTGTGTTCTCTTGCTGACAGAACGTGCAGTTATTGTCTCTTACATTCACAAAGCTGCCTTCCTGAGGAGGTAACAGGTTATCAGCTCTTGGAGTCATTTTTAATCATTGTGAGGAATCATTGCTTTCTAATAAGGCAAGTGATTAATTATCATGCCTTTTTTATCAGTGTAAAGCCTGTCAGGGGTGCAGTGGCTTTCAATTATAAGCCTTTCAGGGTTTTCTTTACTAGAATCCAGCACGCTTAGAGACAACTCCATAGGTAGGCAGCTTTTTTTCTGTGCAAGCTGTAATTATCTCCTCAATTATTGTTCTATTTATTTACAAATAAAGACCCAATATCCACGGTGGAACATATAAAAAATTAATAGGAAATTCCATTACTCCGATACTGAAGAAAAATGTGACATCAGAAGCTTAATGGAAACAGAACTGTGCCATCCATTTGCATGATTAGAGAATATGGGCCCTTCCGAAGCCTAAAATAAATGAAATACCAATATGAAATTAGGAATATGTTTCTCATTTATCGAGAGTCCCGAAGCAAGCTGCTTTTGTCTTTCCTAATGGGCTCACTTCAGACTCAATTGTTACAGATTGCTGTGGAGATGGAATGGAACTGTGCAGCAGGGCAGGAACGAGGCAGGAGAGCAGTGCCTGAGACCCCAAAGAAAGAGCAGAGAACTTGGCCCCGAGTGTAAAACTGCCCCATGTCAGCCCATATTGCTCACTGCTCCATAAATCCCTGGGACTGGCAAAGTGCAAGATCCAAAAGTACTGAGCACCTCCCAAAATCCATGTCACTTGGGGTGGCCACACCGAAATCTTGGTGCTCCTCACGCTAGTTGATATTTTCCATGGGCACATCAGGTAGTCCTGGAGCAATTCCCCAGGGAAATAAAACCATATGTGCCCCTTACTGCTTTGGGAATTTTCCAGTGGACTTGGAATTGTTTCCATCTGCCTTCTCTATCCACCCTGTTCCTTGAGATGCCCCTGCTTTAACACCACACTCGGGAAGCTCTTTAACCTACTCAGTGGGAACATCAACTCTGCTTTGACAGCGTGCTATGAAAGATTCCCTCCTCAGAGGGAGAAAACACAGCCCTGGTGAGTGTTTGCATAAATACCAGGAGGCCTTGGAGGGACACAAATCTCCTTCCGCACTAATCTTATTTTTTGTTGCTATTAGTATAACAAACTAAAAATCCTTTTGATTATACCATTAGTTTTCCCAAAGGGGACTGTTCATGCCCTTAAAAGCTCTTAGTGCGTGAAGCAAGTGTGTAAATAAAAAGACAACAGGAGAAAGAAAGGATGAATATTTATAGTCAGCATTCAGGGCATTAATGAATCTTTAGTTATTGTTTTTCTCTCTAAAATTGAAATAACTAACAAGTAATGAACTTTCTTATCGAGAAGATGTTCCTAGGGCTAAAGCCTCCCACTAGGCATGGTCTGAAAATCTGATCCAGTTCTGGCCTCGTGAGTGGTTGGAAGGGATATTTCTGTGTCTAACACACTTGGAGGGATAAGTACTTAAAAGACTCAGCACTTCATGACAGACGGAGAAGAAAGTTTGGAATTTGATTTTAGCTGGAAAATATTTTTTCTCCATTATATAACAGTCACCCCCAATATGAAATACATGTCCAATCACAGAACTTCCAATAGCACAAATTGGGGTTTTTATGGCATCAGCAACACAATCCACTTTCTATTGCTTCCTGTGGCTGATATCTATTAAGTTAATTGTATTCTCTGAAATTTCTTCCCAGTTCATCTCTGCCAGAGATCCCAGGAGCTCTGAGATGGGGAGGGCAGCTGCCTCTCCCCTAGGTTTGCTGCGTCCTGCTCAGGGCTCTGCTCACATCTCTGTGAATATACAGAGACTTTGCTTGTCTACAGCAGGAATAACATGATCCTCTCTTTAATCCTGCCAGCACCAGTCCCTCAGCCAGCTAGCAGAGGCCACTGCTGGTACCTGAGGTCTTTCTCACGTGCAGGTGCATCCAGAAGCTTCCAGCTTGTGCAGATTCAGAGTGCAGAGTGCAATTTGTCTAACTCATGATGACAGAGGGGCACATTGCAGTGAGCTGGCACAGAACTGGCAGCCAGAGATATTCCAAGTCTCTGTCTAGCTCTGCCTTTTTTTTTCTTTCTTCTCCGTATTTCCTTGCCTAAGACTGATAAACCTCTTGCTTTCATTTTCCCCACAGGCTAAAGTGCAGCTCCTGCAATTTTATAAGGCTCTTGAAGGATTACTAAAGAAATTTAAAATCTTCCTAAGGTGCTAATAGTGTTAGGCTGTATCTAGCAGAACGAGCTACCAGTTCTGAGAGATAACTGAGGCAGCAAAGCTCAGGTTAACAAAGTCACTGTAACTAATATAGTCTAAACATAATCCTGCTTACCAGGCTTTTAAACCTCAGCACTCAAAAGATATGTCAGGACAGGTCCTTGATTTCAGGGCTGAGCATTCTGATTATTATTATTATTCTTCTTTAATAAATAGTTACGGTACCTGTTGATATATTTGCTGACTAAATTCAAAGCTTAAGTACTTTTAAAACTTTTTTTGATGAATAGTGGAAGATAAGATACCACTCTCTTTCTCCTTATCTTAAGTAAGCCCTTTCAAAATTGCCTGTATTAAATGGCCAAAGGACAGATTTTGTGAAATCTTCACAAGTAAAATGTGTGAGAATCCCTCTAGTTGATTTTTTTTTTTCATGGTAGTGTTGTTAGTAATTAAATATTTTTCATAGCAGTACCTCAGTAATAGAGGAGCTTGCCAAAGCCCTCTCATTTCTTCCCTCCATGGATTGTTGCCATGTCCTTAAGGTGTATCATCACAGCAGCAAGGACTCATCAGTCTGCATTTTGGTGTCTGTTCCTCTGGATCTGATTGTCTGGATTCCTCCTCTCATCCACACAGGCAAATAGATGCTCTGGGGTGTAATTCATCTCAGGTTCTCACAGCTGTCAAAAAGCAGGGCAGAGCAGTGGCTGGGGTTTCGATGCCCCCAGTGTGGGAAGCTAATGTGAAATGAGATGCTTTCCAACCTGGGATGTTTATGCCTTGACATTTCCACAGCACTGTAATTTCCCAACTGGCAGTTGTCAAAACAAGGGAGAATTTTTGATTCTTTTTTTTTTTAGACTTAAATGGAAATGTGAGTGAGTCAGATTTAAGTGATATGTTTTCATTTCTTGTTATAGTCCCTCAAATGGAGCAACTTACACTTTTGCTTTTTGTCCCTTTGAATTATACAGACTGTAAGGAAATGTGGAACAGGATGGATTCAGGGACTGCACTCCCGTATACGAAATAAGCACCAAGCTCTTCAAATCACCTCAGCTATCAGAAAAATGCTTTAGTTTGAAAGAGTGTTATTGAAATGACCATTAGCAGCCCCTGCCCACAGAAGCTGTGGGTCATACCTTCCCACACCACAGATTTCTCCAGGCAGGCACCCAGCCAGACCTTTTGGAGAAGAGCAGGAATTGGACAGAGTCAGCTGGCCCCTGCTTTGTGATAAATTCAGCTGGCATCCATCATCACTTAAAATACTTCAAATAACTGGGCCCTGGGCCCACAGAAAATGCAACACTCCGTAAGAATCCCTGCTACTTCTGACTCTCAGTACTTCTCTCTCTCTCATGCATTTCCAAGGGCTTCAGTTGGTGGATATTTTTTTTAGGTCTGCTTTTTTTTCCACTGAAAGATGCAGTTACCAGTACATGGAGCCTTCTGTTCTTCAAATAACATCAAGTGCTCCCTGGGGGCTCTTCATGTAGGAGTTCTCTGCTAAAGATTTGCCTCAGGAGTCTGTAATTCCTACAAGAAGAGCACATATCTTTATGTCAGAGTCATCACAGGCTATCACACTGGTGGATGCTCACTCACATTCTGCTTCATTAACTGTTCCTCATTTGTTTCCTTCTCTTGCCAGCCCACTTAAGCCAGATCCCAGTGCACTCCCAGTAAAGCCTGTACCAGTTTCAGGCAGGAGACAGATGGGCTCATGCCCTATTCCCTCTCTCTGGGAAGGACAATTTATGCCTTGAATACTTTTTTTCAAGCATTACCAAAATACTGACAGCACACTTGCCTTTCTAATAAAACTGCAAGTATAGCAATTTGGCTTTATCCTGGATTTGGGCAATTCATGGTGCTGGAGAGGAAGAAACTTGGCACGGGAGCGTGGGCACAGCTTGAGATGTCACTAATGGGCAGCAAGAGTCCCTTAAGGACTTTATCTTTTCCCACTAAAGCTGAGCCTGTGCTGTGCATTTGCATAGTCTGACCTAGGACAGTGGAAAATGGGCACGTTTAATCTCAAAGAAATAGTAAAAGGAGTCTAGAAGCTTGTAAGTGTTGATGGATAATGTAACCTTAATTAAATGTGTAATCTAATGTAACAAGGTGGCTTCCACTTGATCTTCTTCTAGGGGAGGGCCCAAAGCTTCCCCTCTGGCAGACAGCACCTTCAGTTGTGTCTCTCCATCTCACTTTCAGCTGCAGAAACCTGTGGATCATTTCAAACAGTACAGGGGGGTGTGATATGGCAAATCCACAGCCATTGGCTTGGACTAATGTTGGCATCCCTTTGAAGCTGTGTGCACTCTCCAGATGTTAGCAGTTACGGGATGCTTTTAGGATTTCTTCCTCCTGCATTGCTTGTGTGTACGAAGGCACACTGTCATCTTTGCATTAATTTGGAGAAACTGGGAAGAGAAGCAGCAAAGCCCCTGTTCTTTATTAGCTAATTACCTGGTTGTGAGGCCCAGCATTGAGCAGTTCAAGCCAATAACTGAGATGTGAATTATTCATGATTCTTGCTGTTCCAGTCTCCTCTTTCTGACAGCTCTATTAAGCATGAGACAATGATATTGGCACCATAAGAGCACACAGAGATGGGGTCATTGCCCCAGTCTGTCCCCACTGTTTGCTTTCTGTTTTCTCTTTTCAAACATAGTAGGAGCAGTGTACGTATAGCCCAGCTATCAGCTTTTCCATGGTGGCAAGAATGTCTGTGTCTACTCTTGTTGTATTTCTATTTGTTTCTTCTTTTTTTGTGCCTTTTTTTCTCCAGTGTGTCAGCAGTACAGTATTTTAATCCTCCCAGTGACCAGGGCTGCTGGGGAGATAAGCCTTGCATTTCCCTGCTTTCCTCTTGGTTCTGTCTTGTGAGTCATTTAACAAAGCCCATTTAAAGGGAGAAAGTCAAATCCCAATCCCAAAGAAAGCAAAGCTTCCTCTATGACAATATCTGGTGTATCATCATTAAAGGAAAAATATGTGCAGAAATATGGCCTTTTGTGAATTTGCACATTCTCTGATAGTCACTTAATACTTCCCATGCCCATCAGGGCTCTCCATGGCTGCTGACATTTCTACAGCAATCCTTAATTGCCAGGGAATGCCATCAGAGGACGCTGTGGATAAACAGCATGTTAAAGGATCAGCACTCCAGCCGTAACACTCAGGGATTTTAAGGGCAGTGAGTAACTTATTTCAGATTTTCACAGAAAGGAGCAGCTGTATGTTCGTTTTATTTCACTATAAAATCCTGACAGTCCCCTGCCTGTAAAACACACTTCATTTCTGTGTATTTATATCATGAGCCTGCCGAGATTCCTCTTCATTTGTTTGCTTTCTCAGGCTTCAAGTAAATAAGAAGGGTCAGCAAAGCCTTTTAGCCATGGCCTTTTGGCTTTGTCCTGTTTCATTCTATGACCAACTGATCCAGAAATAGACCTGAAAACAAAGCTAAGGGATGACACAGGAGCAAATTACCAGTAGGAGAACTCTGAATTTCCAATCCTCCTGCAGCCTGTGCCACTGCTCCGTTCATCACCCTGATGGCAAACCTCAAGGAGGAGCTCCTGAGAAAATCCCCTGGAAGGGGGATGTTTCTCCTGAGACAAGGACATTGGCACTTTGACACCTGCTGTTCCCCAGTGTTTGCCAAGCCTTTACAAAATCTATCTATATAATAATGTCAGTGGGCCACCCCACCCTGAGCAGACACTGAGAGCCAGCAGGAAAGGCCACACGTACTAATGGCCACGTTCCATGTAGAATCAGGGAGCTGATTATGCCTAATAAATATCCTCACTGTTATTGACTGTCGGACTCACATTAAACCCCTCCTATGGCAGTCTTCCTTCAGAGCAAAAAAACAAATCACAAAGATTTGTGGGCCATTTAAAAACCTATAGGGCATGAAATTGATGCTGTGTGAGGAAGAGAGAAAGGAATTCCCTCATTAGGCCTTGCACATTAGTACAAAGGCTGTTACTGCAGTTTAATCTGAGTTCTTGTGGTATGGCCTCGTAGCTCATTTCTACCAAACACACAGGATAATGCACTAAAATACTGATATTTCCTTAATTACATTCTCTTAATGCCTCCACCTTTTCCTATCCATATGTACTACCCATGAAAGAGCAAGAGATGGTTAAAGTGAGTAGCTGAATTAAATACTTGAAGTGCTGACTCCCTGCTTCCAAATCGTGATGTGTAACATAAAGGCTCTCAAGAGTTACGGGCAAAATCACATTTTTACTCTGTTGTTGATCATTTTCATGGCCCTGAACACTAAGGCTGCCTCTGTGGCAGCAGTAGGGGTGGTGTGACAGTGTTTCTTGCTAAGGCTTGTGATGTAGTTGGTTGGACTAGAACTGAACTGCTGCTTAGGCTTTGGACAGCTGCTCCCCACCTCTGCAGCTCAGAAAAGAGAGTTACTTTAATATCCCAAGTGCTGAAAAAGGGTCAGAGCACAGAACATGAAGCTCTTGGTTGTTTTTTTTCTCTCCTTCTCACCTGACATGTTCAAATTGTCTGCAGTCTTTGCTCTGATGTGACTTAGAGTGGATGAGAATTTCGAGTTAGGCTTCCTGGCAGCAACTATATCCTGGAAAGTACTGTGAAATCAGCTGGAAAATGATCTTGCCCAAATTATAAATGGAAATTCAGTCTTCCTGTCAGACAAACACATTTTGTCAGAACAGATTTTAATGTTTGACTATGGTAAAATGAAGCTAAACTTATTTTCCAGTTCAGTGTCAGCCCAAGTACCACAGAGGGGGGAGTGGAAACCCCACAGGGCAGGGAGGAGAGACCAGAAAGGAGCAGAGAGACCCCCTCGTGGAGAGTCCATCTCACTGTACACCTTGCTCCAGCCTCTTGAAGTGCAGGAGACCTCTTTGCAATGATGCACCCTTATTGAAATGGAAATTTACTGATTAAAAGCAAATAGAAATACATTCTGCAGAAGAAGCCCTGCAGTGGATAAATCATGCTTCAATAAAATTTATGTTTTCTCAGCATCACAGCACATTTATATAAATGGAAATGGGTTTTTCTCCTCAATACTAAGGTCACACTTCTAGTGTTTCTATTTTTGACTGTCATTTCTCCACAGGAATCTTGTTTGAAATCAGAGAAGTATTTGGGGCAATCCCTCCAGATACACCTAGAGATAAATCAGACAAGTTGACTCTGGAAATATAATATGTATTCCCTGAAAGTAAAGCCCAGTTTCCAACGCCATTGCTACTTTGTGTTTGAATTATTCAGCTTTACAGAGACACATGGCTCCTTTTTATTAAACCCCATGTTTTATCTTTGCTCTAATAAAAAAGTAACATGTACATCAGGAACCCTGAATAATTCAGTCTGACTTCATAACTCAGGGAGCTTACTCTTTTTCAAGGCGTTGCTTGCCTGGGTGTTGCAGAAATCAAGCAATTCTCTGAAGAACAGTTGTTGCTCTGTTGTAGAAGTCGATTTGAGCTCCCATGCTGAGTGCAAGGTTACAGAGTTTGCTGTTGTATTGCCTGAGGCAGCTCCAGCTCCTTCGCACAGGGAAAAGGACAAAACAACATTTGAGTTATTCCACACAGTTACTCAGGTCCCCATAAGGAACTGCTCAAACTTGAATTCTTCGTAAAGGATCTTCATTCAGAATTCCTGCAGCTAAATATTGGCAAGAGATGCCGGATGATATCTTCATCAGGGCATATTTTTTTGAGAAACATAAAAGCAATTTAATTAAACTATGAATCCATTTAAATCCTTCTAAACATTGGGTTTGTGTGTTTAAAATTATTATCAATTGAGATGTCCTGCAGTGCATTCATGAGACTGGAATTGTGGCATTTGCCAGAGAACTTGACAAAGGCAACTTTGACTAACAGCAGCTCTGCAGAGGTGATCTTTTGTTGTTAAAAATTAATTTTGAGGTCTCAAAACCAAGAAGAGAGGAACTGAAGGCTGTGAATTGAAAATTTGATCCTGAGATTCCAGCAACTAAAGTGTAGCAAGAAAAAACCAAAACCCTGTCGAAAGAACCCAGAGTTGGGGGTTTTCCCTTCTGTGTGCGTGTTCTGCAGTGTGGTCCAAGTCCCATAACCTCCTGTTTCCAGGGCTGTCCTACAGCAGACACTTCTCAATGGCAATGCTGATGCTGTTCCTGATTGATTCCAGCAGCGTGGAGTTAATTTTAACAAAATGATTTTATAATTTATGATTTTTCATCCTTCTTTGTTTCACACTGGGTTCTCTCTTGCACTGTGGAGTGAGGGATGCTTTTAGGTACTCCCTGATTTTCCCAGCACTTGAGCTAGAAGAAGGAATTCTCTTTGCTGTATTTATATTTACTAGACTTCAGAACCAGGCAGGAGGAGGGTTTGTCCTTTCCTTTATTTCATTTAAGGCTCTTCCAGATATCAATTATAGGATTAATTGCTTATCCATAGAGGAGCTTCATCTTTTGCTTCTTAAGTAATTCCTCTCAAAAGCAATGAAAATTCCATTAGGCAGCAATCTATTCCCCCAGTCAGCCCCCAGCCAATGCACCCTTCTGAGGTGGCTCCTGTTTCTACATGAAATACAAGCCCTGTGCAGCAGTACCTCTTTCTGTTGGGGTGTTTTAATCATGCCTAAAATCCCTATAACTTTGTCATTCTAGTGGTTTCTTCTAACAAGAAATTCTTGACCTGTAAAGGTACAAATCCGTGATTTTCCCCTTCCATCCCTAATCCAGAAGTGTCCCAGAGAACACTGCCCATCCTGCCAGGTTGTCCATGGTCATACCAGCAGCTGCTTCCCTGTGATAGGACTGAGACTGCTCTTTTCATAATGAAATCATCTTTGAAGAGTCTTTTATTTTTGTGTTTGTTTTGCTCACCGCGCACTAAAACTAATGGAATATGGAAACAAATCTCCCTCTGTTGATGCAGCAAATGAAGTGTTTTGCCCATGTTTCCATGGAGACAATCAGGCTGCCATAAATGAACAGGGAACGGCTCTTAGTCGGGCAGAATTTAGCTGGGTTGGAATCATTTCACTACAAGGCCTTCACAGGGTGCTTTGCTGTGATGCCTTCCCAGAGTCCCAGGGGGATTCCCAGCCAGTGGGGGTTGCTATCCCTGTTTTAAATGCTGGGAAAGATGGTCAGGCATAGAGTGACTAATTCATTGATCCCAAGGGATGACAAAGGCAAAGATAGGACAAGAAGACAATGAAAGGGTGTCCTTCCCTTCCTATCCCATTGGCCAGGACAGCCACTGCCCCTGCACTAAGATGCTAAAAAAGCTAAGGAAAAGTGTGAAGTTTGAAACCTGCTCTTTTCCGAGGATGTTATCAGTGTATTTCCTTATTCATTAAGGATAAAATCATAGAAGCACAGAGTGTTTAGAGGGGACCTTAAAGCCCATCCAGTCCCACCCCCTGCCATGGGCAGGGACACCTTCCACTAGCCCAGGTTGCTCCAAGCCCCGTCCAACCTGGCCTGGAGCACTTCCAGGCACAAATTATCTATTTTCTATGCTAATGTTTGGAGCCAAATTCTCTTTCATTTCTCTTAGCAAACAAGCACAGGAACTGAATGGAAGCAGTCGAGTTCTCCTCATTTCCAGGGCTGACCGTCTTATCTTGTTTAACATTTAAAAGTGAGCGTGCAGAGAGGGGCGGGGAGTTGCTGGAGCTGTAACAACATTGACATTCAGCCTGTCGACAAACAGAGCCACTGCTCAGCCCTTCACACGAGTCACACCCTGAATGTTGATTGCTTGCCGAGCTCTCCACAGTGCTGGGTTGGAAGAGAGTTGGGATCATGCCGAGTGAAATCCTGCTGGGTCAAACGAGCCGTTTGGTCCCTGTGTTTCACTGGGTGCTGATGGAGTCGCTCCTACCAGGGATGCAGTTTCTCTTCTGCATCACCTCTAAAACAAGCTTTAAAATATATGTCTGGTGTTCGTGGTTTGAAATGAGGTTGAATGGTTAAAAGTAACTATTGGAGAATAATCAAATTTGATTGGTAAGAGGTTTTTCTCTGTGAAAAATACAGAGGAGTTCCGTATTGTTTCAATTTTGGTTTTTTCTACTTACAGTTCACGGTGTTACCCTTCATTATAACCTTTAATCAAAGCTGGAAAGGGGTTCAGTATCTTATGAGCTGGCTCTCTGCATTAAATCACAGTAATTTTTCTGCCATTATATTACTGCTTCAGTTAAATTATAAATTATACCAGCTTCAGAACTGTTACGGAAATGTTTCACAACATATGATGTGACTTCTTTCCATGCACATCAAAATAATATGTTTGTAGGAACTTGAATTGGGACAGGTATATCTTTAATTATGCATGAATAATTCAAAATATTCATTTCTGAAGCAGGCATAACCTGGATTGTTTTCAGTGGCCTTGGAGTAAAATAATTTGTATTAAATGAAATCCCACTAAATAAATGATAATTCCCTCCACTGTAACAGAAAGAGAAACAGTCTAGGTTAATTCACAGGGAAAAATATATCCAGGGTTTCAAACTTACCATCGGATTCTCAAGTCCCTGCTTAAAGAAATATCAAAGTTATCTTAAATGTACGTTCTTATTTTTTTTTTAAATTTATGATAATTTGGAGTGTTTTGCTTCCTGGAATTAATAATTGAATGGAATATTTAACCATTATCCTTGTGTTGGGGTTTTTTAAGCCAGTTTTGCCTTCAGCTCCCCGGGATGTGCAGAAACAGCCCCGTGGGTATGACACAGATTATCCCACGTGGAAGTGCTTGGGATGGAGAGGAGATGGTGGCACTGGTGCCAGACCCCACCTCCCTGAGCCAGGCTGGAGTGCTGGGGGAACCTTTGCCTTGCAGGCAGGAGAGCTGTCTGTGAGAAGGGCACCTGCACTGGGGGTTGGCACTCAGGAGCACATCCACCACTGGAAGCTCTTTTCCCAACTTATAGTCCTATCTTATTTTAATTTAGGGGTTTTTTTCCTTTTTTTCCACTGCATTGGATTTCCGTAGATTCATGAAGGAAATTAATTTAAATACTTGGGTTCTTATCCTTTGCTTCAGAAAGGAAATCTGTAGAGTCCTTTGAAGCATCTTCTGCCTTGGATGGCCCTCAGCAATGTCAAAAGCAATTAAATATCAGTTGTAAGAAGTGATTTTTGAAAGTGGCTGTAAAAATTAAAATAGATGTTTCTGTGCACTGTATCAGCATCTTCAGCCACTCAGATGTTAGAGTGCTCCCAAAAAAAGCTACACAAAAAAGCTATAGAAGAAATGCAGTGATGGAACAAATGCTGACAGTTTGAGATGTTGCTGCCTAACTGCCTTGAGAAATTCCATTTATTGAAAATAATTCACATACATGTTGGAAACATTCAGGCTCACAGTAATTAATTTTCAGCTGAATTGATCTCTGTATGCAAACTGCTCTGAGGAGAGAGAGAGCCTCAAATATCTGAGCTGGCTAATGGAAGACATGTCCTCCCTTAGACTTGGGGGAGGGCTAACACCAGTTTTCTCCCTAATGAAGCAGAATGATTAGTGCCAAGATTGGCAGAAGCACAATAAAAACCAGTGGTGATTATTTATATTTACTTGGGAGGGTGGGTCTTGTAATCTATTATTAAATAACACTTGGTAAAACCAGAGTTATTAACAATAAATGTGACACTCAGCTCCAACAAAGAACATGCTCTTCCCAATGGCTATCAAAGCCTGCAAGTCCATCAAAGCCTTCCTGGGGTGGCTTTTTCACACAAGGGGAGTGCAGTAAACCCACTGCACTCGGGTGAAGCCCCACTGGCAGTCTCACCTCAGCACATGGATTGGTTTCCACTGGAGCTCTGCAAAACTCAAGTTTGTAGGGATTTGGACTAACACAAGTCTAAGCTGGTCTGATGGCTTCTTACACGTTTGCCATGCCAGGGGGCTCCTGGAAGTAGGCAGGAAAATTGCACCAGGCTACTCACAGCGGCCTCAATCCCACGTTCTCTTTGGTTGTCACTGTCCCTAAGGGGAGACAAGATGCTGGTTTGAGCTCTTCCTTCTCAGATCTGAAGTTTCAGCTTCATGCTGAGTGGGGAGGAAGCCAAAGAAGACTCAGAGCCTTCTGTCCACTGCCCAGACCTGCTTGTGTCTGCAGCTTTCCCATTTCTGCCTTGCCCATTTCCTGGCCTCTACAGCCACAAACTTTTGCTTCTCATGCCTACCTGGGGAGTGGAGCTGCAATCAAGAAATACATAATCATAGTGAAATGCACACCTATATTGTAATGCCTCGTTTGATTGAGAAACTTAGTGTTATTATCAATCTCTTTTGTGTTAAAATATACCCTGGGATCTCTGCATTGGAGACAGCAGATCTCATTTTCCAGTTCATCATACCTTTCCCCACAGATGTTCTTCTTTCCTTCCAGTCAGAACAGATCCAAGGGGATTGCATAAAAGCAACTGCTCTTGACACTGCATTCTGAAGGAGTATTTTTGTCATTGAATGATCATAGTGCTTATTGGCAGGCAATTTGGAAAACAGGAAACCCAATATTTACATAATGCTGTCTCTTTTTGATTGTGCAGTTCATTTCAGCTCCACTAAACAACTGCACTTTGAAATTACTCTCTTCTCCCTAAGGAATGGTCATAAAAACAGAATCAAGCTCATAAATCTTGCTGTGAACTAGTTGTACAGTTTCTGCAGGATTACACAGCCATTGCTGTGAGACACCGAAAGTATTTATTTGTTATCACCCTTTTAAAGTCAAATGTGTGAAAAGTAAATTCCCTCTGTTGTGATTAACACAGTGACCCAGTGCTACAGCATATGGAGCCTCAGCCTTCCAGAGCAGCTCCTCCCCGTGCTGCCATCCACTGAGCTCACATTTTCCTGCAAGTCATCAGTCCTCCTTTATAGTGGTAATAAATAAAAACAGGAAATGTAATAGAAAAGTATCTCAAACACTGCTGGGAGGTCTTTGTCCAACACTGATTTATATTGCAACCCCACAGCCTCTGGTGAAAGGTGCAAGGAGGGCAGAGGAAAGTGGGTTTGGTTATAAAGGGGAAGGTCTCTGCTCTGCTGTGGAAGGGATTTGGGATGCAGGGGGTTCTTGTGGTCCTTCTGGTGTTGGCCACAATGTCACCATGCCAGCAGGAGGTTGTTAGCAGGCTCAGCAATCCCTGGGGTTTATGTCTACCAATTATTCTGCTCTCTCTCTCTGAGATAACCATAGAAGATTTATCGGTTCAAGAGAGAACTTAGGTTGCTCTGCATAATAAAAGCCAGACAGAAAAAGAAAGGAACGCAAGTCTTTGTCTCTAAACAACAGGAATTCTGATTCTGCACCTCTGTTTTATATAATGGCTCTGGCACAGGGTTTGGGACACTGTGTGCACAGGAGAGCCTTTCCCTTTGCAGTGCAAGCAGCTGACCTGCAGAGTACAATTTTCCTCCAAAAATTTTGTGGCCAGTGAAACTGAAGCTTTAGCCCGTCTCAACACTTCTTCCCTTGTCAGACAGGAAGAGGCTTCACAGCTCTGAGCACCAGCACATCTGGCCAGAAAGCAAATGTCAGAGCCAGAAACCCCTGGGTGTAAAAGGAGGAAATGGGAGATTTTGGAGCCAAGATGAAAAGCCAGACATCCTAAATTTTCCCAGGGTAGAAACCTTCTGGAAATTATTACACTGAAAGAAGTGCAGGACTGTATTTCAGCCAGCTGCCTCCTGGCATGGATACTTCCCTTGGAGACCAAGTGAACAACATGGGAAACGCTCAGAGCAGGAAAGTGAAGCCTGGGCTCCCAAAATGATAGAGAGGGTGACTGCAGTGGGTTTTCATCAAAGAATTCATGTTCATGTGAAACCTTGAATTTCAATACTGGCTGGATACATATCCCCTTGCAAAAATGCTGGACAAATCCTCAGCCCCAGTCAGGTGAGATTACCTAACCATGGAAGTTCCACCTTCAGAATCCCTCTGAAGTGGGGAAATGTTCACAGCTCAAAGCCAGGCTTAAGGTGTTTTGTTGCTGCTGTGCACACAGACCTGAGAGCAGACTCCTTGACATGGAGAAGGGATGGCTGTAGTTTTCCTTCCAAGCTGATAAAATGACATCTTTGTCCCACTTTATTTATTCGTACTTTCAGCTCTTCATTTTCCAAGATTTCATCCTCGTTGCTTTGGGACAAAAAGAACTGTAATGACAAATACGGTTGTTATGTTTCATCTTATTCCCAAGGGTGTGTTCCCCTGCCAATGGTGAGCATCTGCTCCTAGTCATGTAGAAATCTGATTAACAAAGCATGATCTTTGATTAGCATATTTCAGAAATTGTTTCTTATTATGAGCTCTCCTTAGGCCTTGTGTTGCTGAGCAGTGGAACAACCTTCCAAACGTATTTACAATGTTGAGGAACTTTGCAGACATATAAAGCCCTATTTTGAACTTTTATGTTCATAAGGATCATGCAGAAATGAAAAAAATTCTCAAGAAATAATAATCCACATTGTGGGATTTTTGCTTCTCACAAAACCCACGGGTTTGCTTGTCTTCAATAAACTCCCTTCTACTGTTTTGAGCTCTATGTAGGGGCTGTTTGTAATGAATAATAAATGATACTTCTACTGTGTGTTCCATTTAAGGACCTTCATGAGCTCTTCCACCATAAATTAAATAATTCATCCAACAAACAGTTGGGGAACAACTTTATTTCTTATTGTCAACACTCTTATTCTTTTCAGTTTTTAGAAGGGAGACACTGATTTGAGGTCTGTAAATTGGCCATCAGAACTGTGCAATGGGTGGTAACGTGGCAGAAGCTCGTGGCTGGGGCTGCTCAACCCAGCCCAGAACAGCTGCAAAGCAGAAGAATACTCTGCTTGTTGGAAAGAGTTCTGCCCTCAAAGACAGTTGGTACAGAGCAAACTGACATTTCCTGAACTTCAAAGTGTCTCCTTGGAAAGGTTCTCTGGTTGTTCGGTGGGAGTGGGAAACGTGGTTATCGTGATGTGCAGGAAGAGCTTTAGAGAGTCCCCCAAATGAAACCAAGAGTGGCCACGAGGTGGGGAGGGAGGGGAGAAGCCAAATGTGGTTTGAAGACATACTGAAGAGGAACAGAAAGTTAAATCCATGACAAAATGATATCCAAAAAAAGCTTCTCCAAAATCCCTTCTTAAACAAAGGTGAAAGTTCTCCCTATTGCTGTGATTTCCCTTCTTCCGTGCTATTCACAGTGCCCAGTTTAGAATATTTGCAATTCCCCCTGGCACGTGATGTCTTATTGCTGATCTTTAGAACATCCTCTATAAGAGAATGAATTTGGAGAACCTTTCAAATGGGACACCAGCTGGGGTGTGTTTGCTCTGAGACAGCAGCACATGGTGCTCCCTAATGCAACCTCCAGCACAGAGCTGCTAATGCAGGATTATTTCACTGTTATTACTGGTCTTCTTTCTACTCAAGCATTTTAAGTACAGGGGATGCTTATTTGGAAAAATTTACAAACAATTTCTACAAAATAGTATGCCTGTTACGCAGCATCTGTGAAATTAATTTATTAGCACTCTGCACTATGTCAGTTATTAATTAGCTCCTAAAATACTGGTCATTTTGTTATCTGAAGACATTTTATCCAAACATAACTTTCTGTTAAATAAACAGTGTGATATAGATGGTTAAACCAGAACTTCATCCCGAAGCCTCATGTCTAATAATAATGTGAATGCCAATTGGACTCAGATTATTGCTCAATAATTGATCTTTATCTTTTCACATGTCTTTCTGTGCAAACATCTCTGTTCCACCTGCAGTCTGAAAACAGCAGCACAGACTCTGAAATGAAGTGTTTCTTCACCCCAATGCAGGAGTGCTCGTTCCAACCTACCAGCCAAGAGACGCCTCTGTCTGCATTTCTCACTTTGTTTTTTAACGTGTCTGGTTTTTGCAGCCCTGGATCCATCCAAGGATCCCTGTCTGAAGGTGAAGTGCAGCCCCCACAAAGTGTGTGTCACCCACGACTACGAGACTGCCATCTGCGTCAGCCACAAGCAGCTGGTGCACAGGTGAGGGGATGAGAGGGCTCCAAAAGGAGCACTAAAAAAACCTCCAGGATTTTAAAACACTCATCTAAAGTTGAATTTCCCTTTCTTTTGTTCAAAAAACACACAGAAGTTTTACTATTTATAACTGAGGCTGTTCCAAAAACATGACCTGGAACGTGGAGCACCATGTGGTGTGGATTGCAGAATGTTCTCCTGGTTCTGGGAGCATTTGTTTAATATATATATATTTATAAATATATTTTATATATATGTGTGTGTATGTATGTGTGTGTACATATATATCCACATTTATATATTTATAAATGTGTGTGTATATATGCATTATATATATATGTATGCATCTGTATGCATTTTATATATATATTCATTTATATATCTATTCATTTTTATATATTCATGTTATATATTTACATATAATATAAAAACATGCTTGTTATATAGAGGTATATATATGTAAAATGCATCTTTTGCAAACCTGAAATATGTGTCAGAGACATCTACAGTTCCGGTAACTGAGTTGGAAGCAGTTAAAAAGAAATTAATTAATAAAGATTTTATTTTTTCTTTTAAATATATCAAACCTCTGCTTAAAGTTGCTAAAAAAACTGGAAAATGTAGGTGGAACTTTGTGGAGCGTCTCCACGGGGAGTCACAGAATTACAGCAAGCTGCAGATGTGATTGTTGAGGGACTGAATTAAGAGCAATGAACTAGCTAAGATGTTCCAAATTTTGGCCAAGATGTTCAAATTAGACACAGAATCTCACTGAGAGCAGCTTTGAATAAATGAAGACAAACCTACTGATCGTGGGTTGAAGCATGCTACAAACACCCAAGAATTAAGACATTTATAAACAAATATTGAGCAAACAAACTAAGCTTGCCCTGGTTTGGAAGCAGAACTAGTGGAACCAGTGAGGAAAGTGGGTTTGAGCGTCTCCAGAGCCTCTCTGAGTCAAGGCCCAGACACATGAGATCGGGGTTCAACAACTGCTCAGGCTTGAGCCACTCTGGATGCTCTGATTCCCAGGTACCAGGACCAGATCTCATCTTATCTCACAGACACCTGGCTAATCCTGGAAGAAAAATTAGTCTGTGATTGATAAGACAAAGTTAATGGTGGGATGAGGCGGGAGGTTTAATCTTTGTTTTCCTGTATGGAAGGATCCCTGGAAGGAGGGAAGGAGTCTTGTCATCCTAATGACATTTTTGGCATTATGCAGCTTACATTTTGTAGTTAGGATGGATTTAAACCACTTGCATTATATAGCAGTCCTTGTGATATATAGACGTGGATGTTCAGCCAAATGCTTTCTGAACTATTTCCAGTATTTAATGTCCCCAAAGTAGTCAAAATGGTTCAGAGGAATGGTGGTACAGAGGAGCTGCATATCCTTTCTTTGCAGAAACCAGGCTGCATTTCATGTGATGTCTCTCTGATTCCTCACTGCCTGCAGCCATTTCAGATCACCTTTGAGGAGCACTGTGACTATGGAGATGAATCAAAAAGTATTGAAAACTTACCCTAAAAATTCTCCCAACAAGTTCCAGCAAGTTTTGTGATTGCTGAAAGAACCACTGCTGATGTGTGACAGTGGCACAGACAGCCCCAAAGTGGTTTTATTCTCCAGGTGCCCAACTCCCTTTGCCTCAGAGGGGAGACAGGTCAAGCAGGGAAGCAAATTCTCTGCTGGTTTGGATCCGTGGAGAGACAGCCCTAAAGGTTTTCATCTTTAGTCCCACACCCTGCTCCTTCAGCACTGCTGTACATCTGACTCCAGGCTGTTACCCTAACCCTAACCCCCACTTTTCAAAGCACTGCAGGGGTCCAGTAACAGTGCAGAAAACTGGGTTAGCTGGAAAGGTGCAATTTAACATTCCCCACTCTGGTTTCTGCTGGGCAGCATCTGCAACCTCTTCTTTCTCTGCTTCTCCTCCCCTTCACAGCCACCCTGGGAGCAGCCCTGGCTCTCCAGCCTTGGAATGCTTTGGGTTGGGAGGGACCTTAAAGAGGCTCTAGTTCCAACCACCCTGTTCTTAGATCTGCTAATACCAACAGCTGATTCCCCAATTAACCTTGCTGTGCTCACAGCTTTATTTTGTTCTCTCGTTCCTTTTCTTGCTGATTCTGAAAATTATTGTTTATTTGTGTGTTATGTACAATTCAGGGAAAAGGGCACAGCCCAAAGGGAACTTTACAAAACAGCATAATTCCATTCCCTGCTGGCATATTTATCCATGTTTATTGTATGCGTTTTTCTTGTGTGTATTTTCTTGGAGGGGCTACCACAAGCAGCACGGTGGGAAACCCAAACAATAATAAGCCAAACCCAGAGTGTAGCTTGTTCATTTTTTGTCTGTCTCCACAGGCACTGTCCAACTAATTTTTCTAGTAAGCTTTTAGTACTTCAGAAGTTAAGGCAGGGGATGTTTGAGAGGTATTTCAGACAGATAATAGGGTTCTGTCAGCACATCCTCCAAGGCATTTATGGTACAAATGGAACAGTTCATTTAGAGAAAAGGCACGACTGAGCAGTGATTGAAGAGTGTGTAAAAGATAAATCTGAAGGTACCTTCTTGTATGCTTAATAGCCCTCTTACTAATGATAGAGTCTTACAAAATCTTTTTGTGTGGATTAAAACCCCTTTCAATTTGGCCGTGTCTGAGGAAGAGTCTGTATCAGTTCAGTTTTGCATGAAATGCAGGAGTTAATATCTCTCAAAGATTCTTCCTGCACATGCAGCCCTGTAACACTTCGTGCCATTCGTCTCTGCTCGTGCAGTGATGGGAAGGAAAGATGTCACTCTTGGGCTCTTTTCAAAAGCACAGACTGAGAAGAGAGGGTTGATGGGAAAATAATGAGCATATTAACATGTCCAGGGCTCTCAGCTTTGCCACTCCACTGCACTGGAGATCACCAATGAGTTCATCCCTGCTGTGAGTGTCCCCCACAAAGGTAATCACACATTGTCTCTGCTGGGCCCCAGAAATCCAGCTCTTTGCTCATTATTGCTCAGGACTTCAGAGGATACAAAAGAGGCCACTATTGCATTCCTCACCATTTTTTTTTTAAGATCTGAACAAATTCCCAGATAAAACATCTGTTCTTCTAAATTCCATGTCAAAACCTTGGTCTGAGCAGCGTGGCAGCGTTGACAGCCACACTAATCCACAAGGAGCAGCCAAATCTGCCCCTCTTTCCTTACAAATCCTGCAGCTGCTGCACCATTTCTGCTCAGGAAGGACCCTGTTCTAAACAAGTCAAGGAGAACGGAGCCTGGGCCATGATTAATTAGCTTTGGGTCTATTAATGCCATCACTTGGTTCCCCAATTAACCTTGCTGTGTTCAGAGCTTTTCTTCTCTTGTTCATTTTCGTGCTGATTCAGAAAATAATTGTTGTACATTGGTGTATTAAGTACAATTGAGGGAAAAGGGCCTGTCCCAAAGGGAACTTTACAGAATGGCTTCGTTCTGTTGGTAATTATTTAGCCATGTTAATTGTGTGTGGTTTACTTGTATGTGTTTCATTGAAAGGGCTGCCACGAGCAGAACCCAAACAATAACAGGGCAAGGCCGGAGTGGAGTTTGTTATGTGGGTTTTTGTCTTTCTCCATGCAGAGTGGAGGTATTTCTAATTTCCTTGCAGGTATTTCAGACTTCTCTGCAAATCCCTACTTGTCTCTCTGGGCTAAAACAAAGAGGGAAGGGATGTGAATTTTCCCCATTCCATGGAACTCTTGATATTTTTTATAAGCTGGCTGGTGCAAATATGGAAAATGTGCTGTAAAAATATAGTTCTTTCAATTATTATTTATTTGTAGCTGAGAAAAAAATGAGGGGAAATGATTTTTCAATGGTGCTACAGTGGAACACAGTTTGTTCATCCATCTTGGGTGGGCAGGAAGCCAAAAATTGCGTTTTGGGACACTAAGGCCTTCTTAAAGCAACCTTGGTGGTGAAATGTGGGACAACACTCAATAATTTGGGGTAATACAGCTCTATAATGAAAGTGTTATGAAGATTAAAGTGTGTGCACTGGATGAAGAAAGCATAAATATCCCGATTATTTTTCACATTCCTAGAGTTTTTTGTAAGTTCTGGGATAAATTCACGGTTATGAGTTAATTTTTACTGCAGATTTCTTCATGGGCATGAGATGAATTCTCTGGCTGATCAACATTTTCAAAATTAGGGGAAGAAAACAGCCCAATTCAGAGCCACAAGGAAATCTTTGGACTGTTGTTTTATTAAAAAATAAACCCATTTCAAATTGGTGGGATTTTCTTTCCTAAATAACAATACAACAATATTTAAATCTGTATCTGCAAACTGGTTTGAACTCATTAAATCTGACTTTTCCTTAAAAAAAAAAAGAGAGAATGTTTTTATGCAAAACATTTTCTCCAGCTCTAATGTGAGTATTGATTAATGCACTGGCGTAGATGTTTTGCTTCAGAAGAAAGAGCACTGAAAGGTTTGATCAAGCACACTCACAACCCCCAACAGATTGCATTAAGGTTTTTTCAAACCAATATAGTGTCCTGGGGAAATTGCCAGAATTTAAGCTTATTATTCCCAAGGGTAGCTCTGACAGAACCTTGGAGAGACACTTTAATCCTCTAAGAATGAAAGTTCTGGACATGAACAGGACTGAGTAAATGTTTGTTGTTTGGAGGGGTTTTGTAATTTGTAAACTGCAGTGCATTACTCTGTAAAGACTATTATTCTCCCTAATATCTAATCCCTCGCAGGACATCGCTCAGTTTACGTGTGGCTCATGTTGTTTGTCCAGAAAATTAAATGAGAAGGCAGGAAAATCAAAGAGAGAGGGGCCTTTGAGGTCACAGCCAAATGCAGCAGCAAATGTGACGTGCAAGGGGCATGCAAGTGATGTGTGCGAGTCCTGAGAGGAAACTTGAAAGCTTTTAAAGGTATTTCATCTCCACATTGCCTGAACAACAAAGGATGCCTGTGCTGCAGCACAAAAGCTTGGGGGTTTTGCTGCAGACAAGTAACAGCCACGTGAAAATCATGAATTTTTGTTTTCCTTCTGTGGGCTAAGTTGCCTTTTAATAAGGCAGAGAGCACACGGTGTGATGTGCCATCAGTGTGTAAGTGCTCAGGGGCACCGCTGACTGCGAAGAGAGAGCAGCATGAGAGGCTGGCACTCTCCTCTCTTCCCCATTACAGAGATTTTTACAATTTTGATTATGAAAATTATGATCCAAGCATGAACTCCCAAAGGTTAATAGCTTTTCCTCCAAGACAGTCTCCATCAGTAACTGCCTGGGATTCCGTCCAAAGGTGCTGGAATATTGGAACAGCACTCCGTGGGTTTAAAAGCAGATATCACTCTACTGAACAGGATCATCTGGAAGCTGCAGGACTCAGGCTCCAAGTGGGCCATTTCTCAGTTGCTTTAATGAACCTCTGCCTGCATTAAATTGCTTTTAACTAAAGAGACCGTGGAGAGAACGTGGGGAGGGACTGGTTTCCATCAGTCACACTGAAACGAGCTCCTCCAGTCCCGAGCACGAGTGACCCTCTTGCTGCCAGGGGGTTCTGCCCAGGAATCCTCCTGCTGATTCTTTTCTGGGAGAAGCTGGCTGTGCTATGACCCCTCAACAGCCAAGACTTCATGTTTTTTCAGGCTGTTTTCTGGCTTTCCCAAGCTCTAGATATGCTCTTGACTTCAGTGTCTTTCCAAACTCAAGAGGTGAAAGACCCTGAGGAATTGGCAAACTTAGGAAAGATCCACTTTCCTTACTTTAAGTACTGGAGTCACCTTCGAAGCTGAACTCAGGTATGGTTACTAAAAATTTTGCACAATTTGGCATTTCCACGAATTTCCAAGCTTCCACAGAAAAATGTGCACATGCAAAAGCACGGCCAGGCAGAGCACAGGGCTCTCCAGTGGGGATTGCACACTGATAGCCTGGACCTTCTGCAGCCCAAGGCCACTTGGCCACTCTGCCCTTCTCTGCCCAAACTGGTCCCTCATGGCTGGTCATGCTCCATCAGCCTTCCAGGAGCACCAGGATTTTTATATTGAATAGAACAGGAAAATCACATCTGCTGCGCTTTAATTAACATTTATAAATAGTTTGTGCATTTAAAGATGCTGTTCTTGGATGGGTTCAGTGTCTCTTTGTAATATTCCTGCTCCAAATATTTCCAGTTGTGTGCTTTTAGCAGTGTGGGAAAATGGACCAGAAGCCACTTCTTGGATCATTAAGTCCAATCCCTCTGCAACAGCATCAAATAAACTTTTTCATTAGCCTACCAAGTTCTGTCTTAAAGATATTAAGTTTTATTGCCCTCTCTACTCCATTTGGATGAATCCTGAGCATCTCAACCTTTCTTGTTAGAAACCTGTTAATATCTAACCTAAATTTATTCAAATCCAGCTAAAACTTCTGCACTTTTCCTAAATAGTTCCTCAGTATTTGTTTTGAAACAATGACCTTTTATGGTTCTGCTAGACTTGGCAAATGCTCTTAATCTTTTCTTGCAAAGAAAGGTCTCTTAGAAAGACCTTCCTCTTGCCTGTTTCAGTTTTTTCCTTTGTAGCAGAGCTCATCAGGTTTGGCTCCTGAGATCAGGAAAGCAGTGAAACCCCAAATTACCACTTTGTCTTCCTGCTGTTTAAATTTTACACATCTTTAGTCATTCCAATGACTCTGAGCCATTACTTGTTAAGATTTCAGTCTTTACTTCTGAAATTAAGTTCCCCTTTTAAGTGTCTGTCTCAAATCTCTGGTTATTCTTCCATCAGCCCTGGTGGAATGTGCAGTTTGAAAGTCCTTATTCCAGGTGGGCTTTCAGCTGAGCTCTCAGGAGAGCAGTTCTGGCTTTGATGTTTTGTGATCTCTGCATTGATATATATGGTAGATTTATGTGCATTTGCTCTTTCAAGAATTTCCACATTTGTTTCATCCTCAACAGAAACACACAATAGCCAAAATTACTTTCCTCTTTTATTTTATTAACATGACCACAAAAGGAGAGGGAGGAGGGAGTTTGAAATAAATGCAAACCATACCCAGTTCACCACTGCATATAAACTAGATATAAAATTCAGTGGTTAGAGCTCTGGGGTCTGAGTAATATGTAAGTTAAATGCGCAGTGATGGAAAATGCATGTCTGAAAGTTAATGTGGGAATGTAAGTTTGTGCAGCAGACTCGTAGGGAACACAAGCCAGCAGGAAAACTTAAATATATGAAAGATAAAGTAACGTTTGTTCTTCAATGGTTTTACTATCTCAGTGGGTCCTTTTGTAGACTGCAGAATCGGTCAAATATAAATCCCTTGATGTGGCTTTATCAGCTTGTCAAGAGCCAGCATCGAAAGCTGAGTGAGCATCCAAAAGCTCCTGTTTCCCTGGAGATACCTGGGGAAAGGCTGAGCTAAAGGTTCAGCCACCTCCTCCCTGGCGTTTGTCTCCTCCTGCCTTGGACGGGGAGCTGTTGATGGCACCAGGGATGTTGGCTCTTTTGTTGTTTGTGAAGCTCCTCTTGCTCATTGAAAGGGAGCAAGAAATGAAAACAGTAATTGGTGTAAATGTCATCTGCTTGGCAAATGTCACGAGATTTGCCAACAAATGAATAAAGTTGGAAAGGACTCATTGTCTTTGTATCCTCGTCCTCGAAGAAGGTTTCACTCTTTGCATATGAAGTAGCTTCATAATTCTTGGACTTGCCCTATTTTTTCAATCCTCATACATCTTCATCACAGTGTTATTAGAATCCAGGCTTTGAGGAGGTGGGGCCCAGGAGGACAATTCCACAGCTCTCTGTGCCCCTCAGCACCATTCCCTGCGACCACAGAACATTGGGATGTATTTTTGCTTGACTTGTAGGCTGACTTTCCCTGGGACTCCACCGATCCTCCCACAGCTTGGAGCCTGCAATGTTCTTGGATTTACCACAGCCCAGTAGATTAAGGATGTGTTTCCCGATTCACCCCCTTTGTATTTTCTATATGCTAAAAATCTTAACCATAGAACTGCTGGAAGCAAATTTGTGATAATATTTCATATGTGCCTGTATTTGTGCTGTTTATCCCTCTCTGGAATCTGTTGAGTAATCCAGTCAGTCAGAAATGATTATTTAATGTTTACAAATGACCTCCAATGCTCTGAAAATTATTCTGTATTTACACAATAATCTGTTTACTGGAGATTCTAAATTTATTGCTGGTTTTTGCTGTAGAAGCCCCAGGACATGAATGTGTTCACTGGAAGCCTTTTTAGTGCTAATAAAAGGCATGCTTTTGTAAGATTGGGACTGATGTTTACAGCAAAGGAATTTTATTGAAACTTTTCTTCCATTTTCAACATCCCTTTATGTTGGAAAAAAAATTATGACATGTTCAGCATTTTAAAATCTGCATGTTGATAAATGGCATTACACATCCCAGTTGCAGTCAATATTCCAAACCGTGCACTTGGTGTGGAATTTTCCAATTAGGCCTTAAAAATATTACATTTCCTTTGATGCTGGTGAGTTTGGTGCCTGTGCATTGGTGTGTCTTTGGTGTGGGGCAGGCTCAACACACACAAGTGTTCTGTTGGCTCTCTTGGGTGGGCAGCTTTGGCTGCCCCAAAGCTGAGATGGTTTGCAGCAGCATTTCTGCTGAATTTCAGATCTCCTTCCACATCCTTCACTGCTTCAGGCACCAAACTTCCCAAGGAAAAGTGATGAAACCACATCTGAGGCCACCCTAAGGAATTCAGCATTTCATTTTTGAGTTAAAGCTTGCAGAAAACACCGTGAATACTTTTCTACAAAGGTTTGCCAGTTCTAAACTAGATTAGCATCAAAGACATGAATGTCAGCTAAAATATGAACTTTTATAAAGGTGGTCTGAGGTGTTTGATCCCTTTCACATCCATGCAGTCCCACCCAATGAAAATAAAAGGGAGCTTCTTGCATCAATCATTTTCTTATTTGGTGCAAGTTCTGTTATCAAAATTAACTTTTAAACTATTGCTTCCTGCTTCCTTAATATTTCAATTCCTATCATTCTCCTTTCATTAAGAAGCTTAGGATTGCCTGCTTTGTGCTTTGCCAGAGCTCATCAAGAGTTCAACCTACAGATTCCAGTCATTTTATACTAGTCATTTTATACCAGTTTAATTCAACGACTGAACACAAATGGCATTATTTAGGGACATGAGCCACCCAAGTACAGTCTTTTTAAAGCTCTCTGTGTAGGCAGTACCAGTGATACTTAGAAACCAACCCAAAATATTTTGCTCAGGTATCACAGTTCCAAATTGGAAGGGCAATGCTGAGCCACTCACTTTTTAGGCAGGGAGAATAACACCTTAGCATGCTTTTGAAAGACATTGCTTCTATCTCTAGGTTTAAATCAGTCTTATATAACAATTTAATTCTCATGAGCATCTTCTACATTTTAAAAAGAGGGGCAGAAAAAATCATTATAATTCTGTGCAAGACTTTCCATTTCTTATTGTGCAGCCAGTTTTTTACAGGAGTCAAGAAGGGAAACACCAGGTCAATGTGTGTTGCAATTGCAGTCCCTATCACCAATGGAAGTCCCTATCAGAAATTTCGGTCCCTATCACAAATTACAGTCCCCATCACCAATGCAAAACTCCTGTGTGCTCTCTAGTTATTGGAAGAGATGATCAGATATTGGAATTTCAAAAACTGATAAGGCAAAGAAGGAAATTCTCTTCTGCGCTTTGAGTTTTCCCCCTCGTTCTGTCTCCCCTGAACCTGCTGTGAAAAATCAGTGTTAAATTCTCAGAGCCAGTAATCCAACGATCAAAATTTATCTCACACCAAGCCCCTTCCCAGCTCCCTAAAACTGAAAAGAGTTCTCCTTTCAGCATCCCCCAGCCCTGGTGGATGTGCTGGTGTGGGGCTGGTGAGCAGGCAGCCCCATGAGATGGTGTGGAGCTGCCACATTCCCTTTGCTCAGCAGGAAAACAGTGGGTTATTAAAGCTCATCTCAGGCTCAGGTGCCTGAGAGTTGGAATTTTGCAGGGTCATTTTCTGTTTGGGGGACCCACAGTCACCTTTTCATCTGTACATTCAGTGGCAGAAGAAGGGGAGGTGGAAGATGTCCCTTCCCATTGCAGGGGGGTTGCACTAGAGGTCATTTCAAAACTATCTGTGATTTTGTGATATCTTTGATCTGCATGTTCATTCCAAGCCACTTAAGTGGCCATCTAAAAGAAATAAATAGCAAATATGTCCTGATTCTGTTACATTAATGGAGCATAATTATCAGGAAACATTTCCACAGATCTGTGCTATTAAATCTTTGTGGAATCGCAGGGGCAGGAAGATTAACAAGTTTTCAAATTAGTTACGAGAGGAGTATCAAGCCTTCATTTTGTTATCAATTATTGCATTTGTGTTCTCTGCTTTCACAAGGAAATCCTAAAAGATTCATTGCGAGTAAATACAGAATGATCGTTAACTACAACTTACAAAGTCAAAACTTCTGACAGATTCCACTGAGCTATTTCCTACTCTAATTAGTATATTTAAAAGGAAAAATAAAAAGAAGGAAGTTTGCATTACAGCCTGTGTAAAATTGCCACCTCTATGAAATCAAATATGGCAATTAGAGAAAGTCCTTCAGACTGGGGGGGTTTAATGTTCTTGGATTAGCTCTTAACTTTGCGGAATTATCTGCGAGGCTTTTGCAGTCTCGGTTTGTACTCAGCTCCCTGCTGAGATTTTTGAACACTGGAACATTTTGAGCAAGTGGAAATAGCAGTGAGCTGAAAATGAAAACAAGCTTGCAGCTTGCAGCGCTGAGGAGACGTGCTCTGGATCCTCCAGCACAATGGGTTTCCTGTCAGCTCAGCACAACATTTTCTGGGGACGTAAAGAACAGTTTTGGACTTGAAAATGTCTCACCTCCGAAGTGTCAGTGGGATAGTGGAGGGACCTTGAATCTGTTTTGGGAAACAGAGAGGCTCGAGCCTTGTCACTCAGCTAGGAGGGTCTTCTGGCTCTTCTGGAAAGTGGCTATGGCGTGTCTTTACGGCTTTCCCTCTTAGTCTGGAGCTCTTGCTCCTTTCTCTTGGTGTTAATTGGAGAAGGGGATTGGTGTGATCATTAACGATGCAAAATTCCCTCAGCATCCTGGTGGCCGTGGCACTCAGCTGGGAGCTGCACTGAGGCTGTGCTGCTGTGGTGAAGAAAATGCATTCCACAACATCCCCGTGTGCCCCTCTGGGATGGCAGTGAGGTGACACTGGGGGAGTCCCACCCATGTCTTGGTGGGGTGACAAATTCATTTCTGGCGAGGTTGGGAGCAGGGGCTGTAGCACAGAGTGATCCCCAGCTGGCTCAAGTAGCAGTTATCTTTGGCACCTAGAGAAAATAGGACTTTCATTATTTCATTATTGTCTCTCGAGTCAGAGGAAGGCTTTGCTCCTGGAGAAGTGTCCAGAGACATTCTCTCTCCTCTTTTCATTATTTGGAAGAGATCCAGCGTTGCTGCTTTCGTATTGTATTTCTGCAGTGGTAGAGATTAAACATACTGTGTGCTGATTTCTGAAAGATGAAATCCTTTGCTGGGCCTTGACTGCTTTCTCATTTTGCCAACCACTAAAACCCTTGCCCGGTCTCCATTCTTTCCCATTTTCAGGCACAGTATCTTTAAAAAGTGGGTATTGCAAAGCAGACTTTCCCACTAGCCCTCAACTTCCCTCTTTCCCTTAGAATTCTCTTTGCATACTGAAGAATAGGCAATTTCGGACTCTCTTCATACTTTTCCAGGGAGAGCAAATGCTTCAGAACGTTCTGAGCACTTGCATCACCTGCAGGATTCAGGAAGAGAAAAAGCTCCCAAATCTTGGGACCCCTCAGTGATGTGATCGCTCTTCACACTTTTATTACATTTGAACTCCAGCAGCAAACCTTGAAATAAATATTCTCTGCCAGTCCTTGTACTTTTCTCCTGTCTAGAGCTGCACTTTGAAAAGAAATTATTTTGCCCCTTAAAGAGGGCTTGTTATCTCCCCCGTCTGAATAAATATTCTCCCATAGAACATAATGCACTTTTAAAATAAAGCCCAATTTTTGTACCTTGAGGCTCTTTTACAACCGTGTCAAATCTGAAAATGACGTTACTTTTCCAAAATAGGGAAATCCATCCATGTGCTAAAGCATGCTGTGCACTCCATTGAGATCCCAGTTATTTTCATTGATAGGTTTTGTCTCCTGTTTATTTTTGTGCATTTTTATTTGTCCCCTGGCCTAAACTCTCGTGCAGCCCCTTTTTTAGGGGAGTCAGAAAGGACTGTCACAACAGCCGTGATTTGGGGCAGAGGAGTTTTCTCCTGCAGTCAGTTTTGACCCAACCTGACTGAATCAACAATCTGTAAATTTGTCATATAGCACACTCAACTAGAAAGGAATAATTTCATAAAGGTTTTGGGGAAGATACTGGAATTATTTAAGTTATTTCACCTCTGCAAGCAAATCTTTGCAAACTTTTAATTAACAACATTTCTCACACTCAGATTTAACCTCTTTTGTTGTGAAGGAACCTTTCAGCTGTCACTGATGGAGAATGCAACCCTGTGGCTTCAGATTCTCTTGTCAATCTTTCCCCTTTTACTTTCTCTTTTCCCTGGCAAAACATTCTGAGCCTTGCAACTTTTTCTTGCTTACTGGTATCTGTAAGAACCAATATGGTCTGCTAGTGGTGGTTTTGTTCTTGTGAGTCTGTCCCAGCTTTATTATGATAATATCTGGGAAAATCTTCTTTAATATGTATGGGGAGTGACAGTTGGGAATTTGGCTCGGCTGATTTATCCAGCCTCTAGCTTTGATCACCACGCAATCCATCTTCTTTTATGAAACAAAACAAACCATTCTAATTAGTTGGTTGTTACAATCAGTGATCATCAACTGTGGAAGACTAATTAACCCTGGTAGTAAAACATAATGTAAGTATTTTTTGTTCATTTGTTTAATGAGTTAAGAAGTCAAGAGAACAGAGTTAGTTAAAACGAGATGAAAACACTAAGGAAGACTCCAACCTGCTCCTCTTGCCTCACATCTGGTCTCGTGCCTTGCTCAGAAGGCAGCTGAGCACACAGAAATGCAGGGAACTTACGTGTCCTCTGCTTTTTCTTCCCTCTGGTTTATAAATTCTGTCTTTGTGTCTTATTGGCATTTAAGTTGATGGTTCGTGCTGAACAGAAAGGACGTTTTATGGCTTTGTGGTATAAATTATTCTGCCCGTTGTCCCTTGCCCCCCGTTGTGATGTGGGTGCCATTATTCTGCTCAGTCCCCAGCTTTAAATCTCTTTCAAGTCCTCTGACACCTTTTTTAGTCTCTTCTACTGCCGTTTACCTGCAGCCCCCGAGTGCCAAATTGAATTACAGTGTGGGCAGTCCTGCTTAGCACCTCATCCATAGTTAATTTCTGGAGCCTCTGTGTTTTATGCGTGCATAAATTTTTCATTTGCAACAATACCTCAGCTTAGCAAAGGAAGAGTTCTGAAGGCTGAGGGGCTTGTTAATTAGTTCCTTCGTTAGTTCAGAAATTTTGGCTTGGTTTTGGACCAACTGTCTGTGTAACCAGGATGCAGAGTCCTTTCAGAAACTCATATTCCAGTTTTGATGAAACCCAATGTGAGCTGTTCATTTCTCAATGAGTCTCACCCAGCAACATGTTGAGTGGTGGAGTGGGAAGCCTGCCCTCCTCCCAGCTGGGGACAGAACAGCTCTGTCACTGACACCGGCATTGTCACTGACACCGACATTGTCACTGACACCTCATGAGCACCATGAGATGGACTGTCTGTGGACACCTGCTCAGGAAACACAAGCTGAACTTCCAGTGTTCCTCACATTCTGTGGTCTCATTGCCCCACCTGTTTAGAGGGCTCTCTGCTAAATTGCAAAGGCCAGGGGGAAAATTAGGACCATTGGATAAGTCCAGATAACAGATGTGACAAGGGGGAAACAGGGACTGAAAACCAGAGAAGTTGATGTGAGAAGAAATATGGTATGGGTGGTTTGGGCATAGGGAGCTTTTAATGTGGACAAGGTGTTCCTGAGAGGAAATGACAATGACTGGGCAAGGAGAGAGAAGGATAAACCAGAGCCAGCACCTCCAAAGTTTCTCAGACTTCCAAGGATTCAAGTGTAGGAAGGCAAGAAGACAATACTGTTAGAGGTAAAGCACCAGAATGACACTGAGATACCATTTGGAGATAATATAATACTTGATATTTCCTAGCAGAGAGGCAGAGAATAGTTGAGAGCAGATGAAGAAATAACTGCTTTTCCAAGGGACCTCATTTTGGAGGTCGAACGAAGCAGAAGGAACTTTCCAAGGCAGGAGGGGAAAGGTGCAAGGAAGAGGAGATTGAGTGGAAGGAGGTCAGAGCAGAGTGGTCAGGCTGCAAGATTGGAATCAAAATGGTTAAATACAACAGGGAGTAGGAAAGGGCATTGCAATTTTTTCACAATTTTATAAAATTTTCCTTTAACAAGCTGGCCAGATCTCGAGGAAATAGGGCTGGAGGAGAGAGTCAGAGGTGCCAATCAGGCAGAAGGTGGACCACGGGCAGTGGGATTTGAGAGAAGGTATTTTATGAAGAAATGCAACATTGAGGAAAAGAGAACACAATTAATTTGCAGTGAAATAACAGATTTCCACCAGAGCAACATAAAAATGGCAGAAAGGATAAGAATAAAGTCCAAGGAATGAATAGTAAGCAGCTGAAGGACAGTGGAAAGAAGGAGATTGAAAGACAAGCTGTTGAGAAAGCCACCTGAGAGCTCACAGGAATAGAGTTCAATCCCCCAGAAAAATGTGGTCAAGAGTGGCCACTTTTAGGAGTGAGATGGTTGATTCAGGATTAGTCCAGAGGAGTTTTGATAGAGAGGAAGAAATGCTGCCCCTTGCTCAGTCCATTGGCCTCACATCAGCCAAGCTACAAAGGCCAAAAGGGGACAATATAGATGTGTAGGTGACCACAGCACAATAAACACAGGGAAATGTGTGCTGAAGTGACGTTTGGGTGGGAAGGAGTGATTTGAAGGAAGGTGCCACATCTGGAGCCAACACCACTATCTACAGAAACTGATACTCCTCTTTAGTAACTCAGAAACTTTAGAAACTACTCCTCTTTAGTAACTCAGCAGCAAAGTATTTCCATCTATTTTTCTTTTACAAAACCCGTTCACATCCAGGTAATGTTCTATCTAAATATGCCACTGGTTGAGTCTTTTCACACGGTATAATTGACTTTTGAGGAGGCTGCTCTAAAATGCTGAACCTTTCAGAAGCACAAACATGTATTTGGGTGGCACCCTGAGCCTCCCTGGCAGGGCAGACTCTGGAGATCAGAGAGCATGGGGAGCAGGGCTGCTCTGTCACGGGTGCTTGCCAGGCTTTGTGCTTCAAGGGCACAGCAAAGTGACATCTTCACAACTGGGTGGAAGTCCCTCCTGGAGTGTGTCTCTTGCAGTGGCCACGAGTGTGTCGATTGCATTCATCTTCAAATCTTACCTAAAGGTGCCTTGCACCACGTGCAGTCTCTGCACTGGATCTTGTGCCTTCGTGGTACCATAAATTAATGTGATTATGTAAATTGTGTCCGTCAGTGGGGACCGTCCTGAAGCTGCAGTCAGCTCTCATTAAGACACAGCCTGATGGAGGCTGGGTACTGCTCCTGATGGCCTCATTTGAGGGCTGGGAATGGGGGGGGATTACGAGCTCCAGCTCCAGCATCAAATAACCACCCAGGCAGCAGTGAATTCGCTGAGAAATTCAGCAGGATGTTTAGCCATTCCGAGTACTGAGCTCTCTAAATCAGCAGTGCTGAATAAGCAGCAGGAGCATTAGGCTATTTAGATGCTAAAAAGGATGGGATTTTAAAATTACCCGGCTCCTTATAGTATTTATCACTGGTTTGGTTTGCATGCATTTCACTACCATTCATTTCATTCCAACATAGGAAACTGCATCCTGATTATTTCCCCAACCCAAGCTTGTACAGTGGATTTTGACTACACTCTGGAGGTGGCTTTGGGATTGATTTTTTTTTTTAATTGTCTTTTGTTTGACAAGCCAATTCTATTCAGAAATCACACATGAATTCTTAGGTAATCGATGCTAATTGTAAAAATCCTCAACAGCTTAATCTGCTGTAGATTTCTTGAGAATTTAATAAGCCTCTCTCATAATAAAATGTGTCAGAAGGGGCAAATATTTTGCTAGCACAGCTTGTAACTGATTGTTTGTACCATGGCAGCAAGTATTCGCACAGCAGAAGTACCGTGCAGTCATTTTTAAAAAGAAACATTTGGTTTGGTGCCTTGAGGGCAAGAATTTTTACAATATTTTTTAAAATTCATTTACTTTCTCATCCCTACTAGCAATATGTCACTTTTTTTTGGTGAGGATAGCGTGTTGTTCGCCTTAAGAAAAGCAAAAGCAACATAATGAAGCAGAACTCAGCTGAGCTGTCTAAGGATGCTTTGGGAGGGCGGTGGATTTTTTCCCCTGCAGTTGCAAAGTGACAATAAGATTTCTGAACCTTTTTCCTTCTGGAAAAGAAAGAAACCAAACCCCAAACAACAAAACAAAACAAAAAACAAACTCACACTTTTTGGGCAGTAGGACATTTTGGAATCTGGAATTAAGGAGTGTGTTGCACATGAGTGATCTGTGTCGTTGCCAGAATAAATCAGGCTGGGCTCTAAGCTGCACTGAGGGATATGGAGCAGACAGAGCCCCCTGGGTGGCTCTGCCACCTATTCCAGCCCCTTAGTTTGTCCCAACAGTGTCACCCTGCCAAACAGCTGGCTGGCTGTGGGGACACCACACAGGGGAGCTTTGATGGTGTTAACCTTCAGAGACCTCAGCACTTGGCCAAGAATGGCGATGGTGTGAAAGCTTGTCCCTCCACAGCTGCTGGGGGAGTGACTTTGGGGTTTTACGGTGTTCTTAAATGCTGCCACGAAACCTGCCTGGAATTTTAGCCTTCCCCAGTAACCTGCACCTCTGTGTTTGCCCAAAGCCTCCCAGGGTTCTACGCTGGAACTGGAAAGATGAGCTGGAACAGGGACATGGGGGGAAAATGATGCTCAGCCAGGTCTCTGAGCTGTCTAATTGCAGGAAACAGCGAGGGAGGATCAGCTTTCCTCCCCAAACAAAGCTGCCAGCTCAGGTTAATCTCACACACCATCAGCAATTCAGCTTCCTTGGAGATCCTGGCAAGCTCTGCCAGCAGGAGGAGGAGGACCTGATCAATACATTATTTTAATATCAAAATAAAGAGATCCTGGGCAGAGGAAAGGTGCCTTTATCCTATTAGAGTGTGCTTTTCTGGTAACAAGGTAAAAACCCATAGGCTGTCAGAGAAGGAAAGAAAGGGCAGTGGCAAATAAAAAGTCTTGCATTTGCTGCAGAACTCACCTTTAAGAACCCAGTGCCAAGTTCTGCATCTCAGCATGTTCAGGATTCAGAAATGGCTGCTGGAGATTCCTACAAACCGAGGAGTGGGGAGGAAGATTGCAGCTTTAATTATGAACTTCCTGCTATCTCCCCTCCTCCTCTGAAATTCAAGGCACTTCATTTTATTTTTACATAGTTTGGTGCGTGAGATTCCTTTTTATGTTAGTAGAAAAATAACGATGAAAAGGAAAATAATTCTCTTATGAAAATTCATGAGAACAGGCAGAGTTTAGAAGCTGTGTTATTTATTCAGGAGAGCACAGTGACTGTTAAGAACACTAGGATTTTATGTTTGTGTGGATTTTTTGGTTTGGTTCTTTCCCTTTGTGTCCCTTGCCTGTTTTCAGACAGCTGTGCAGCTGTTGAGCATATGTATTAGGCCTAAAAGTTAAAAACCATCTAGACTTTGGATTAAAAAATAAATTGCCTGCAAGCACAATAATCTGTTAGCTAAGACTGTAAGTGGAACTTTCAAACTCCATTTTTACATGTTTTTACATTCTGCTCAAAGGCAGAAATCCATGGGCTTCTCTAATGGCCTTAATAAACAATGTTATCATTTTTAGTCCAGGAATAAGTAAATCCAGGAACTAAGAGCTCAGAAAGATACTTGTACTGAGAGACCCTGACACTGTGCAGGAGGAGTTGTTGTGGCAGTGTAAGAGTGCCCTTAATGCCATATTCTTTTTATTCTATGTCTTTAGACACAGCCCTTGCTGTTTGCTGAGGGGCCTCACTCAAGTGGTTGCATTTGGGCTTCCTCTGACCTGTCTCAGGAATCACCTGCAGCACTGGCATCATCTCACCCAGTCTAAGGCTGAGGTTCTTCTGGCCTTCTAGGTCCTCAAAACCAATGTCAGCTTTTCCAAGTCCTCTGCTCCTTGAAAACACACGGGAAAATAAGAAATAAAAGCTTCTTTCATCTTGCAGAGCATCCTGGGCCCCAAGACTCTTTATTCTCTTTTAGTCCTTGGTTGCTGCCTGGGCCTGGTGGGATCCAGGCAAGGACCTTCAGGGCATTTTCCCTGCAAGATGTGGCAGGGTTTTTCTTGCAAAAACACACCAAAACTTACAGCCTTCCCTGTATCTCACTGGCAAGCTCCTTCTGATATGTTTTTTCCCCATGCTTATTTTGCGCTGCCTTCTCACTGTTGCTAAGAAATGAAGGCTTGACTCTTCCTCTTCCCTTGGAAACATCTATTTTTCATTTCACTGCAATGACACCTGATACACTTTCACCTCAACAGTTGAGGGGTTTGCTTTAACTCCTGCCTAAATTTGTCATCTGCAACTCTGAGTATGACCTGTGGCCACTGGTGCTCCCCAGCAATGGACAGGTTTAATTCCCAGCATAATCCCACTGGTGTCATTGTTTGAAAGAACAGCAAGTAAGCAGAGACTCCATTTACTGTGGGAGAAAGTCTTGAATGAGCCTCGTTCTGCCAAAAGGGTCCCCAAGCCCCATTAAGGGCCTTTGTGAGTAGGGGGCTTTTTATTCCTTATGGCTCTTTAAACTGAGATCTCTTGGGGAGCAGATATGAAGGCAGCAAGGCAAAGTAATCAATAGCTTTGGTACAATGAGATAGTTGCAATTATTTCTTTGAATGTTGAAATCAAAGAAAGTGCAGTGGGATGATGCTGAACTACAAGGCAGCTCTGCATGTTATTATTCTTTGTATGTGAAGGTGTGAAATCCAGGTAGAGAAATTGCTGTAATCATGTGGCTGTTGTCATTTTACGGTGTTTGCATTAAACAGAGTCTGTATCTGATTCAATAGCATAGTACCTTTTTTCCCAAGGTAATATCTGTAGACTGTTTCCTTCACACAGTTGACTGGTGGTGGCTCAAGGTGCACACAGCTCCTGTGGAAAGTATGAAAGGTTGTGGAAATGAGGCCAAGCTCTTAAGTGCAACAAACAGAACACCCAAATGATACAGAGAGAGAGGAGAGCAGTGCCATTTCTACTGACATATTCCAGCTTTGTTATTCTTTTCCTCAAGCAACAGGAACCAGACTTTCTGCCCGTGTAACACTTTACGTGCCAAGGGAAGTGCAAAGGCCAGCTTTGGGTCCCCAGGGCCACTTGCAGCCTGAGCTAAACCTTGAGTGGCAATGTCAGTGGCAGTTCAGTAACACCAGTTTAGCTCCAGGAAATAATTCGGGTCTGTCAAGGCAGTATTTGGTAGCCAAGGCCTGTTTTAGCCAAAAATTCCTGAGCAGCTCAACACTCTTCAGTCAGTGGTTTTTAGGTGATTTTAGGCACAGAAGAACAGATAGGTGAGTTCTGCAAGTGATTTGCAACATGAATTGAACCAAATGCTGTGTTTGTGTAACTTCAGTGAAACAGGTGAGTTAAACAACCAGAAGAGACAGTGCCAATCTCGCTCTTTGTTTACCTGATGCTTTCTGTCAGTAGAGATTGTGTCACTTATTTGTTGGAGTTCTGAGAAACTTTCTGCTGCTATTTGCAGCAGACCTTTGAAAATTCACCTAACAAAACCTCCTTTGGATAAAGTGTCCTTTTCTTGTCCAGTAAAATTACTGAGTAAGTTCTGAAGTCTAAAAAAGTTCTACTTTCTGTCTCCTTCCTCCCAAAACTTTGGCAGGACTTTCAAAACAGCAGCCTGCCAACTTGTATTCACAGGAACCTGATTTGTGATTGCACTAAACCCATCAGTGCTTAATCTGATAATTTACTCTGTGTGCATTTGGGAATGAGTGCTCTTGAAGCAGAGTGACATATTCCTGATGTAGGAGATTTTCCTTGGAATGAAGGAGCCCTGGAGCACTTTGTGTCTTTAATAATCCTAAAGTTCATTTACAGCTTCAATTGACTTTGCACTTGGATGATCAAATACAACCACATAAAAGCACAGGCTTAGCCTTGCTTATCAAAGCTGTTGATTTGGGGGTTGTTTCTAGCTGGCTGACAAATATTAACTGGGAGAAAAAAGTTGACATAACTTGCCTTTTTAAATTAGAATTTCTCATTTCAGAGTTTTAGTGGTTATCTTATAGAGGAATATTATACAGCCTATTAAAATATAATATGCCCCTGTTTTGTGGTAAACTGATGCCTCCCACACTGAACACTGATGCTCTCTTTGCATGTTCTGTATCAAATTTAAAGGTCCTGGGTTTGATTTCATGTTTTGGCCCCTGGCAGAGGTTATTTCCATATATCCTCTTCAATGCTGTCCCTGAGATAATTGCCACAGGAAATAATAAAGAGACTCCCTAAATAGCTCAGCCCATGCTGTCCAGTCAAAGGGTTGCTCAGGAATTAAGGTTTTGGATTGGGTTTATTTTTGCTTTTGTTTTAATATGCCTCAGTGTCAGATGTTTTGTTTGAGGCGTTGGCTTGACAAACTTTTGCAGAACCAAAGGCACATCTCCAACTGCCCAGCTGGTTGTGTCAGTGGCCAGGGCTGGCTGATCCCCACCCCTGGAGCTTCCAGCTGCACCCACTTGGGCTGAGCTCCTGCCTCCCCAGGGCACACCTGGAGGCCACCAAGCCTTGGGTGCAGCAGCCAAGTGTCCTTGAGCTCCTGGGTTCCTTTTTGCACAGAGCCTCGTGCTGCAGTGCAGGTGTCCGTGGAGCTCTGGCTGGTGGCATCTGGAAACCCTGGGGCATCCTCCCTGCTCCTGTGCCAGCCAGAGAGGTGCCATCTCCCTGTGTTTGATGAGTAGTGTGTCTGTGTCGTGAGTTTGAGGCATTGTATGTTCTCCCTATGTGAAGTGGGATGTTTTAAACCACTGAAATTTCTTTACGTGTTAAAACATTAAGAGGTTCAGTTCTGTAAGACTTAAAAACTCCTTAAATCTTCTGACTTTTGGTGCATTGGTTCACAAATCTGCAAAGGCAAAGCAGGCAGGGTTTGCTTACAGATCTTAATATTTGACCAAAACGTTTATGTGTGTTTTTTTCTGGAATATTGAAAATAGTAGTGAGGACTTACAGCAGGATTAAAATTGGTTATCAGGGGAAAAGAAAAAAAGAAAAAAAGGGCTACTTTGCTTTGGCCTGGCTCGCTCCTGATGTATTTATTTTAAAGCAAAATGATTAGCATAGCAGAGCATGTTCCCAGAGTAGGGCAATGTGCGCTCCATTGAGAAGGGATTTGCTGGCTGGCTGCTCGTGGCAGCCAATGTGCTCCTCTAGGTTTTAATTTGTTTGTTTGGGTGTTTGATGTGTTGTTAGGAGTTACAGGATTGAAAAGCTTCCAAAAGTCTTATCCAGCCTCTGAAAATATCATTCCAGAGAAATGCATGGGGTTTTTTTGGAAAATATGTGTTCTTTTTACCAAACAGGTGCTTCCCTGTAGCTCTGGTGGGGGTGTGCAATCTGGGTATTACCCAGTCACAACTTTCAGCTGTTGCTCACTTGGCCAAGCTGACAAAAATTACTTTTGACTTGTTTCATCTAGAGTGACATTTGGCACTATTGTTTCTGACAAAAACGTGTCTTGAGAAGAATATATTAATTTTTGCAAGCCAGACTGTTTCTTGCAACCACAGTGGTGCTGTGCCCCCAGTTTGGGTGCTGCAGGTCTCTTGCACCATTCCCTACCCCTTCACACACATATATGAAGTGCTACTGCAACTGTTCAGGTTTGGGTTTGAATTAATGAAATCTAAGGTTTGGTTTTGAATTAATGAAATCCATTCCACCGTGAATTCTTTGTGTTATTAAATATGACTCTCTTTGAGAGCATAAGTTCCCTTTTATTATCAGGAGAAGACCTGAAGTTGACTGTGGGGTTGGGAAGAGACTGAAGTTTCCTTCATTGCCTGCAGGTGGAACTGCAGACAGGTGGGACGGATCAGCCCAGCTAAGGGCACACACCTGTGTGTCACCTGTGTGACACCTGGGCTGCAGTGACACCTGGGCTCCAGCCCAAGGCTCGGCATGGTCTTCAGCCTCAGGAAAGTGGTGCAAAGGCCACCAGGCTCAAGGAGCTGCTGGAACAGCTTGAGACAAACATTTAATTACTTTTATTTTTTCAAGCGATGATAGGAGAGTGAAAAACACCATCAGCTCCAAAGGAGTTTTGTGACAGGACCTGGCCTGGCAATGTGAGTGTTGAATTAAGGGCAGGGAGGGACAGGGCTGTGCAGAGACACACGAGCAGCCCTGCCCTGAGGGGACTTTTCTTTCAAGCCTATAATGTGAAATGGCTGATGTAACCTGGTCCACAGGTGCTGTACGATGTGTTTTCTACGTGCCACTCCCATCCTGTGATTTGTTAGGCATCAGTCTAGCTAAGAATTATACATCTCATTTTGGTGAGGTGCTCGTTAGTTCGGTGGCTTATCTCCATCCTGCACCATTCGTGGCTGATGACGATGGCACTAAATCACACACCCCAAGTTTAGCACTTCTTAGCTGATTTTCTCTAACTAATCCTAGGGTGGTGTTCTTAATAATTTTACATATAGTTAAGGATCTGTCTTTTAGGATTATGGAAGTTAAAGTCAGTGGGAAGGTAAGAAGTCTGTGCCCCATCCCTCTGCAGTGCCCAGGGATGAAGCACAGCTCCTTTCACATGTATCTCCACACTCTGCTCATCAGGATCTCCAGCACAGCATTCAGACATGGTTTTAACTTGGAGTTTGTGCATTTGCAGAAATGCAGGGCTGTAGGGCAAGCAAATGAGGAAGTTTTCATGTCAAGCTGAAAAAAAAAACCCCAAAACCAAACCAAAAGACGTGCCAATAATTGAAAGAGCTGGGGAAAATAAGATAATCATTACATTTTGGTAAAAACTGAAATAAGCAGTTTGTACAGCCTCAGCCTAAGAGATGCCCAGCTGAATTTGGGGGTTCAGAGCCAAACAACCACCCATCCACAGCACTGAGCATCTGCTCTGATGGTGCCTCAGTGAGGCACAATGAATGTGAAAGAGAGAGTCCTGCTCTCTGCATTAAGGAAACTTCTTCAAAATAGCAAGAGGATTTAGTCTTAAATACTTGGCTTCTATTTTCATAGTTTATTATCTCATGATTGGATTCCTTCTGTGGGCACAATCTTCTTAATAGTAGTATTCATCTCTGACAAAGGTTGGACTTGAAGAAAACCAGAACTGAGATGAAAGAATAGGATTTTTATTATTTAGCAGCTGAATGTGTCATTACATCAGAGTTGGTATTGTGGAGCAAATTGCAAGCTGTAGTGAAATTGCTTTAAAAAATATCTGTATATATTTTTCTAAAACTGTGATAAAGTCATTCAGCAGCACATTGAAATGCGTTTCTGGCTGAACTGTTATATCTTTCTTTCCTGTGGTACAAGAACAGATGGCAGTTATTTTTCTCACCAGTCTCCAGCAAAGCTGCTGCAATGCCTTGCCTTGCCTTGTCAATGCTTTCAAGTGAAGGGCAAGTGCACATGACCAAAATGATTCTGCATTGTTACACTGCCTTGTGGCTTCTACAGCAAATCAGCTGCTAATTACTTAATGTTGCATCAGTCAGGTGGCTCATTATGACAGCAAAATGAGCCCCGGCTGGAATCGATGGCCATGTTTGGCAGTAAGTTTTTGGGGCAGGTGTCTCTTTCATGGACCTCCTTAAAGCAATAATTGAGTGTTCCGTAACTTGAGGGCAACCACAGTCACTGCCATAAGCCAGTCATTGGTGGGTTTGGAGATGCTCTGGCACTTTGTGGCATTGCTGGGGGGACATCCCAGAGTGTGGGCTGGTCCTTCAGTAGCTGGTGAGTAGAGAGGGCTCCTGCACACATGGTGACAACGGGTTATGGTGATTTTATACACTTTCATAAGCATAGGATAAATTTTAATATTTTTTCAAAGGATTTTGTTTCAAAATCGTTGCTGCTTTACCACTAATTTGACGACTCTGAGGATGCTGGTGCAAATGTCTCTAAATGCAACCTGGTGTAAGGTTACTTGTCTGTGTGACAAGAAACACTGTGTAGTTCAACCAAGTGCTGTATTCTGAAGCGAAATCGTTTGTAGTTGTAAATCAAAATGAAACCACCAAGTATTGTAAATCTAAGGCTGCCTCCCAATTTATGACTCCTTAGATTGCCTGCTATAATGTGCCATATTACAGAAGCATTGTTAAGAGCTGTATTTAATTTACTTGCTTTAAATTATGGTTTAGTGGACTTGGCAGGGCTGGGCTGACTGTTGGACTCGATGCTCTTAAAGGGCTTTCCCAATGGAAATGGCTCCAAACTAACACTGCATTGCAAGCCCTGCTTTGCCTGATTCAGAGCGGCCTCGATTCCTGTGATTTGTACCAACACGTTCTCCAACCCCTGGTGTGGTCCTGTTTTGCAGCCTGCGACAGAAGAAAGGTGCTGTGGCCCAGAAACACTGGCCTGGAGCAGCCAACATGGTGAAGTGCAAGCCCTGCCCCTTGGCCCACGCCAGCCCTGTGTGTGGATCTGATGGACACACCTACAGCACCAAGGTGAGTCCTGCCCCTGGCTCTGAGCCCTCTCCCTCGGGCTCCTCCACGCTGGGCCAGGAGATGGAATGCATTCCCTTCCTAGGCAGGATTAAATTACAGCCTTATCGAGTTTAGGAATGGGTTTTTTGTGTAAAAAGTGCTGATAAATGCAGGGTTCTTTCCGTATTTGACAAACAGCAAATCAGAATGACAAATCAGGCTCTTATGACTTTCGTGATTCATGTTTCTCTAAACAGCTCAGCCTGCTAATGAAGCAGAACACTTTTAATATTGATGTCGCAACAGAAAAAAGTCATTTGATCAGATGGGCTTGTTCAGACAAGAGGATTTTGGGATTGGTTTTTTTTGAAAGATTTGGTCTCCAAATAGTGAAATAACTTAACAGTATCATCCTTTCTTCAGTAATAGATGGTTTTTTTTAATTATTTTTTTTTCCAGACTGCATGGGTAACAATTCATTTAGCCCATGGTTTTAATAGGCTTGTGCCAGATGCAGCATATATGGTACCATAAAAAATTCCCATAACCCAGTGGGGAGAAATTGGCTCATTGTTATACAGAAAATATGATCACCTTAGGGCTTGAGTCAATAAAAAAAACCTGGCTTCACAGCCATTCAGCATTCCAGATCTCCCATTAGCAAATAAAGCCTTCCATGTCTCAGGTACGTGTTCCATGAGCAGCACTTCAGGCACTGGGAGGTGTTCAGGGAATATCCTTAAGGTCCTCTTATCTTCCTGCATGCAAGGTAAGGTTTGACAGTAAAACTACCCTTTAAAATGGAAAAATAACTTGGACCCCCCCAAAAAATAATCCAGGAAAAACAAGTGATTGAGGAGGGGAAGGAATTCTCTGCTGTGAGGTAACAGTGATGTTGCAGCCCCTTTATCTTCCCAGTGGGCAGTTGAATTCTTCCCCATTAATGACACAAATATTAAAGTGCTGCCCTGGCTCTGTCATTTAAGCCTCTCTCCTATTCTGGCCGAAGGATTTGCGTGGCCAAAGGAGCAAATCAGCAGAAAGTGTCATCTGTGCCCCCCAGACTCCACAAAACAGCTACACATTGCCTGTTAAACAAGTCACTCTCTAATGCTCTCTAGGGGCTTATATTGGAGTAATTTAGCATCTGTATTTAGGATTAAAATTGGGCTCATTTTGAAAACAGCTTTTCCTGTCTGAACTCTTGAGTATGTAACACATTCTGCAGTAAATGGATTTCATTGCATCTTCTGTCCCCCTGTTGACTCACTGGTGTGCTTTTTACCTGTGTTAGTGTTTGTGAACACAGATGGGGCCATCTCAGTCCCCGTGTCCTGGTTCCAGCAGTTGAAAAATGAGTGGGTTTAGGGCTTCATAATTTTGTTATATTTCTCAAAACTTTATCAAGTAGCACCTCTGAACTTTGAGGGCTTTAGGTTTATTGGAAATACCATGGAGTACTAGTTCCTGCTTGAAATGCAGGTGGTTTAAAATGCAGACTGTCTCTCCCCTAATAACTCTGTACAAAGAAATTGCCATTTCTTGGGTGTAACAGCTCTATTTGATACTGTGACAATACAAAGCCCTTCCTTCCATATGTTATTACAGCCAGAGTTTTCAAAGCTCTTTAAAGTACTGATGAATTAAGCTTATGAAGTACATAAGCCCTGTAAAGAGCTCGATGTAATTAGTTAATGTTTTTGTGAAAAACACATTAAGAAGAATAACTTTGTAGCTGTCAGTTTTACAGAATGTTTAATTAAGCCTGTTAATAAAGCAATTACCTGAACATGACGAGGACTGCACTTAACTAGTCAGAAAATGAAAGTTGGGATGATCTTAAATTACAAAGCAGACCCCCTCAATGACTAATGGCCCCTTCAAAGATGGAAAGGTACATTGGCATAATTATTGTTTCTAATTAGGTACATTGTTGTTCTGCAAAGTTTAATTAAATCGTTGTGAACTAATTAAGTCCATGATCATGTCTCTTTTTGTTTGAAAACAGAAAAATCACCCCCTGTTGTCATAACATTAAGTAATAAATTTGACATTAAGGGATGGGCAGGAGAGAATTTTCCAACAGTCTTGAAACAGGAGAAGAAAAACCAATGACCAAAACAATGAGACCCCACTAGTTAAATGTGTGTAGTGTGAGAGCTGCAGTGTTTCATTAGGAGGGGTCTGTATTCAAAAGCACAATCAGCAAATACTTGTTAAAGTCTCCGAGTGTTGAGTGTTTAGTTTTCCATAATCCCCCTGTTGGCTGGATTGCCTCTTCTCTGCCTGGGGCTGCTGGGTTGCAGATGTGTTTGAACAGAGCTCTTCCTCCCTGTGGTTTGTCCAAGGGGTGGCTTGGCTTTTCTGGTAGAAAACAAGATGCTTAGCGAGTGTTAAGACCTGGTGTGTCCCCAGTTAGGTGAAGAGTTGGATTAAATTCTCCAGTAACTTTTAGCTTTGAATTTCCCTTACAGAACCAAACCAAGGAAATGAGAGAGGGGTGGGGGAAAGGAAAGACAGGAAGAGTCAGACGAGGGAGGATATGGTTAGAAAACCCACAGAGAAGAAAATTGTCATCCTTACGCTCCCCGTATGAATTTTAAAGGTTGTTGGTGGGAGGCACAAGAAGAAATTATTCTTTCTTCTCCCCTTCCTCGTTTCCTTCCTCTAATTTTAAATGAACTCAAATCTCTCAAGTTCAGAGCCTGTTGTGGCTTGAACCTGTACGTGGTAGAGCTGGTCCATTACCCAGTTCTTCCACTGACCTGTGTTGTGACACTGGGCAGTTCATTTTCTCCTCATTCCTAGTTGGAAAATATCTGGAATCTCAATGAAACACTACTTTGAAGTCGTGGTGGCAAAGCTCGTGTAATTTAGGGTTGTGTTACCTTAGATGTGCCTGCACCATTGCTGAGTCTCCTGGACTTTTCTGATCCAGCTGATCAAGATTTTTTAATGGAATATTCAAATACCTTTTATGGAAAATGAAACATTTCAGGGGATGTGCCTGTTCTCATGGAGTTTTCTAGAGAAAAGTCCTCTCCAGAGGACTGGGAGAACTACAATTTCTGATGTTGGGTACGTTTGTACCTCACTCTTTAGCCTTGGGCACATCTGCCCTCTGCAGTCCCACGAGGCAGATGTTCCCCAACCTGTGCTCTGCCCTCCAGTTGTTTAATCCAAGCACTCTGTGAGGCTTTTATTGCATAATCAAATCCTAAATAATAAATTTGGTGTCTCAGAAGGCAAAACACGTGGAGCCCTGTGCTGTGCAGATTGTTTGGCTTGAAGCAATGCTGTTTGATCAAGTGCTGTATATCCTAAAGATACCCAGTTGTTTCTGGGGTGGTTTTCTCTGTGTGGCCTCAAGGAATGAGCAAAGTTGGGGATGAGGTAGATCTGGATTCCTGTGCCTTGTAATCCATGCCAATGTCTGGAGGGAGTTCAGTGTAAAGGGTGTTTTTGCATGTGCTTTGAGAATGGCATTGCTCTTTTGGACATTTAATATATCTGCCTATTCCAGTCTTTGCTGGGTGTCTTGGCCCTGAAGGAACAATCCAGGATAAAGGTCTTTGCCCTGGTGGGGAGAACCTTTGGGAAACTCTGGGAGATCTGGGCAACACCACTTTTGGGCTCTGCTCACATAACCATGCAATCCTGCAAATTCCTGAGCTTCCTTTCAAATCCCATTTAGTTTTATGTTCAAGTGAAGAAGGTTCTGCTTTTCAGTGGTGTCAGATAGTAAATTCAAAATCCCAAACAATGCTCTACTGATTTATCTTTTTTTTTATATCCTAACTGGGGAAAAAAATAGCCCTGTATAACCACTCATCTGTGCATTGTGGCTGCTTCTGTGACAGCTTCCCAGCTAAACCCCATGAATATATACATGTTTGCAAGGATTTTTACCTGACATTGTATGAATTGTGAGAACAGCCAAAATTGAGGTTTCTGCAGTGACTCAACAGATAGAGGGGAGAAAAAGAGAAGAGCTCTGGGCATTTTTTTTACAGAGTAAGGGCTGCTTTGTCATATTGCCAGGTTTGAGAGTCTCTGAATTAATGAGAAATTGCTGTGGCCCAAGACATTGTGTTCCTTCAGCAACTGCTTGCTGCTGTCCCCTTAGTCTTTGGAGGAAGAGTCTCCTTCAATGCAGTTCTGCAAACACAGATGGGGGAACCAAGAAAAAATTAACAACAAAAAAAAGGAACCCACAACAAAACCAGGGTTGGTTTTTGTTTGGTTGGTTTTAATCCCATGAACAAACCTCCTACAAAGGAGCTACTGATTGTTTTTGGTGGCAAGTGGCTACTTTAACCTCAGGCAAAGCCAATGGTTAGTGCTGGAAGGAGAAGGGGGTACTTTGGTTCTGCCAGAGAGTTCTCAGGTCCTGCACTAAAGCAGGACAGAGAAGCATTTGAGATGTTCTGGGGACAGATTTAGATGGGTCACAACCTGCTTTTGTGTTTCCTTGGTATAATTTCTTTGAAGAGAGATTACTTAGTTTCTGCTGGGGCCAGTAAGCAAAAAGGCCCTGACAGAAAATAAAACTTATCCAAAGTTGTGCCTCCAAGTTGTAGCAAGTCTGAGATAAGCAAGCTGGTCTAATTGGGCTATGGTGATGTTTATCTCCTTTCTCTAACCTTGCCTAGCAGGGAAAGGATATTTTTAGTTTGTTTTTCCATATTCTAGCATTTCTCAGTCCAGAACAATTTGGCCTTGCACAGACTGGCTTCTTTGTGATTAACAGACTCTGTCAGCTTCAAAATCCATATTTTCTCTTTAATTCCTGAATCTTAAGGCTTGTCAGAGTTGAATGTTTTAATTACCAAGTCAAGCCTCCAGAAATCTGGGGGAGTTTACAACCAAATGTCTCTATTAGGTGGGTTGCTGCAAGTGGTAATTCCTTTATATTATTTTGGTAGCTCGACTAGAGAGAAAACACTGCTCTGAGCTCCCTAAAAACCCTTCTTGGTGTGTACTCAGGCTGCAGTGGTGATGTAGAACACCATGCTGGGCAATGCAGGGGAAGAACCTGTGCAGAATAAAACAACCTTCAGGTTTCCATCAGCTTTGCCTCGTTGCTGAGTGACAGGGAGAGGTGAAGCTTCAGGCAGCATAAGGTGCTTCTCTCTCATCCAGCCCCCTTAAATCCTGGAGGTTTCCCCAAATGGCTCTGATAATGCTCAGAGCTCTGTAAAGCAACTGGAAATGCTCATTTTTTGGTGCTGCACAAGTGCAGGATTTTGAGGTTGTCTTGAGTTTGACCAGTGGGATAATAAACCCTAAAAAAGTCCCAGAAAAAGTCTACTCTCATTGGGGTTTTATGGGGTTTTTCCCCTACAGCAGTCATTTAAATTGACTGGACTTCATTGATAGGATTCACTTAAATGTATCTTCCTTAAATATATTCATGTTTCCCCACTAAATCTCTAACTAGCCCTGCTGTGTGATAATGAAGCTCCTTATTGCATTTGAGTTGTTAGCAGAATACCCCAAAAAAAAACAATGAAGGAGGTGGGAGGGTGGTGTGTGGGGGTGAGTCGTGCATGTCTAAAATATCTTGGCCAAGGTATCAACACCCAACTGTATTGTGGGATTTTTTAATGGCTATTTCTAGCACACTAAAATAATTTTGATATAGAGTCACGTTTCATTCTGGTGTTGGTGTTCTGTGGGCTTTTTGTTCCTTTAAAAGCAGGGAATGCTTTACATAGCACGAGTTAATGCTGAGCAAGTGCAACTCAGTGCAGGGAGTTTGGTCCTTATGCTTTTCTGATTTGGCTCATGCTTTTTTCAGAGAGAGAAAATCATGTTTAGAATGTCACTGATTTCTCTCCTTCCCATTTACAAACTCCTACAGTGTCGAAGGCAGTGTTTGTGTAGAGGCACTCAGGTAAGTGCTGCCAATAATTAGAAATCTGAATATGTAACCCTCCTTCTGCTGGCTGCTCAGCATTCCAAAAACTCAGAAAAACCATGTTTTTCTAGGGAATGTGTTTAAATATACGTGCTGGAGTCTCACTGAATTAAATGAGACTGCATCTTGTTAGTGTCTTGGAAAATGAAGTTAAGTGCCCATCTCTAGGCTGGAAGATGTAGGTCTTTACACAGTAAATGAGCATCTTGTTTAGAACATCAGTTCTCTGGGACATCCACAAAGTTTGTGTCTTTTCCTGGTGTTTGTTGTTCTGTAGTTGAAATAGTTTTTTCCTTTTCTGTTCTCTTGTATTTTTAATTCCCATTACCACGCTGTATTAGATTTATAAAAGTTTTTTGATGATGGAACACATCACCAGCAGTGACTTGCTTGGGCACATTAGCCCAAAGGACAGAACATTTTAGGTGCTGCTAAAATAACAGCATCACTTGAGGCTTTCCCTTTTCACATGTGTGGAAGGAGCCAGCACTGAGTGACAGAAGAGAATGTTCTTATTAATAAGCTTCTACATTAAAATTACAGCAGGTGCAGAGGGAGAAAGAAGCAGCAGTGAGTAGACTGTGACTTGTGTACTTTGAATTACTGTGTCAGTGGTGATGGATGGAGCAAACAATAAAATTTGACCTGTCACGTTATGCTTCTGAGGCTTCGAGCCTTAAGGCATTGGTAATTGGCTTCAGCCAGCAGTGTTAATGTAGGTGGATTGGAAAATTAGATTATTTGAATGATACAGGCTGCTTTACATTTTTAGTGTTCAAAAGAAAAGACTAGAAACTCAAAGGGACTGAAGTTGTAAGGCTTGTTCTTTGTAAACTGTCTCTTGTCCCTGGATAATAGAGCAGGCAGAGGAGTAGCTTTTAGATAAGAGGTTCACAGGGTGTAGAATATGAGTTATTTAAAATGATTTTTGTGGGCCATCGTTTCTAAACTGTGTGTGGGAGGTGCAAGGTTTCCATTACACTCATAAATCCCACTATTATCTCCTTCACATTGTGCCTCATGATCAAAGCTGCCCCTGGGGTAGAATGGGACTGGAAAACACAGCTTGGGCTTGCTATCCCTCACTGAGGTGTCAGGGTGGCATCAAGTGCTCAAGTGAACACATTTCTCATATTTGGAAAATAAAATAAAAAAATCTGTGCAGTTTAGATGCACAGCTAAAGTGGGTTTTAAACAGTCACCCACAAAGTAGTTTTGTCGTATTAAATGTGTTCAGTTGGTGCTGGAAAGAAATCACAGGGATATCATGCACAGGATGCTGAGGAGATGTTGTGGGAGCTGTTGCAGGTAGCACGATGAGCACGTTTTCCAGTGAGAGCATTTTATAGAATAATGTCAGTCTGAGCTGGCAGAGTTCTCATCAAAATCAGTATTCTGACTTTCACTGAATCGGAGGCAAAATTCCCAGAGGAATGTGGCTGGGCCCTGGGCTGGAATTCAGCTGAGAACCTGCTCAGTGATCACTTGCATGCTGATTGTTCTTCCTGAGGAGACAGGGATGGTTTGGGTGGTTTTTTTGTGGGTGGTTTCTTGGTTTGGCTTTGTTGGTTGGTTTTTGGAAGGTGAGGTGGTGGAGGTGGGACAGAGGGCTCCAAATCCTCTGAACGTGGAGTCATCCAGATCACCCTTTGATGGTGTTACAAGGGCTGGACCATTTCTAGATAACTTTGTCTTGTCCCTTCGAGGCGTCTTTGTATCCTCTTCTCCATTTCCCCCTCCAGGTGCTCTGCTTGCAAGTCTTCATCCAAGCTGAGGAAATGGCAGGAGGGACTTTGGGTTGTGGAGAGGTCCTGGGAGCATTGCAGAGGATGGAGGAGGTGCTTTGAAACTCATGGGCTTAGGGGGGAGAGTCTGTGGGAAGGAGAGAGAAGAATGCTGAGGTTACAGAGGGATGGGGACATGTAGGCAACAGGAATTCATGGCAAAATTGGGGTTTGTTTCACTGTGTGCAGAAAACCTTCCACAAACTGGGCCCGTGCCCAGTCACTGGCAAGAAGGTGATGCAAGTGGAGTTTTTTGATTTCCTGAGGGTTTTCTATCCAAGAGTGGTACTACCCAAAAGAGAAAGAGAGCTCAGCTGGTTGCATTCCCTTTACCCATGGTATTTTCATAATATAAAGAGGAGAGCAGAGAAGAGAATTTAAAAGGTGTGATTATCCCTGTGAATTGTTGTTTCCATATGCTTTGGACTGTTCTCCAGTGACGTATACTCTTATGCTACCCATTTTAATGTGTTATGTATAGAAATAAGTATGTAAGGAGAAAGAATTTTGTGGTTTTGACTGTGATCCTTCTAGTTTGCTGCAATGTAATCCTAGAAAAGCAGTTTCTGTTGCAAATATACTTTTTTTTTCCCTAGGAGGAGGAGGAGGTGTGTGTTTTGCTCCATGTATATGACAGTGGTGGGGTTTTTTTCCCTTGTTGATTCAGATTTTGCCTTCATTATTGTTACCTATTGAAATTGAGAAAAGAATGTATGTGGGTCATTTTGGGCCTGGCTGGCTGCACTCCCATTTTCTTGCAGCAGATCTTAATGAAAAGGTAGGGAAGTAAAGAAGAAAGGAAAGTTCCCTAGTTGAGATTTCAGCAGTGCTGGTTGTGAGATCTCAGGAGGAATTTCTGCAGATTTATAGAGCGGCCATATGGAAAGACTTTTGGTAACCTGCATTTTCAGATAAAAAAATCCAGGTGTTTAAAAATGAGTGATAAGAAGGGGAGTCAGGACCAAAGTGTCTTTTAAAGAAAAGTTTCCTCAGATAGCACAAGCAGGGGAAAGAGCCTTTAAGAACTTCAGTGGCTGAATGGGGATGAAAGTGGCTTTCTCCAGTCAGTGATGTAGACATTGTGATGTCGACTGTGTTCATTTACATTGCATGATGAGAAAGAGTCCAAAAATGTAAGAAATTATTAATAGAATGGCAGTGGCTTTCAGAGGGGAGATGGCACTGGTGTTCAAGCTGTCTCTTCCAATTCCTGTGTAGGATTAAAAACCCCAGGAAAATCCTATAGAATGCAGTGGGGCTCTGGCCAGCCTGGCAGAGCTCACACTGCAGGACCCTGCGAAGAGTTCCATGTCCTGGGCAGGACGTGGTGGCAGCACACGGATCCTCCTGGGGAAATTGTGGCTGCTGTGGGTTATACCCACCCCTCCTGAGCTCCTGGGGCTGAGCTGAGGCTGCTGCTGGGGCTCAGTCAGCAGGGGAGTATTCCTGCCCTATTCTTGCATGTCTGTCTGCAGCTGTGCACCACATGGTTCCTGAAAATTGGCCTGCGGTCTTAATATTTTGTGTGGAGACATAGAATTTCTTTCTGTGCAGATGTGTAATCACATCATGTAATGCATTTTGTCTGCCACCATGTGCCATTTGGCTCTCAGTGAGTCGTTGGGTTTATCTTCTGTGTTACACTTGGGCTAACTGCAGTGTTACATTAGTCCCTGCTCACTGGGGACATGGAATCTGCCTTTTTCTGGCTAGTCAGGAGCTGTCCTTCTCCCATGTGTGAAAGCACATCCCTCTCACAGCTTTCTCACCCCTCCCTGGCTTAGGGTGACACAGCAGGATTGAATGTCCAATCCTGCTCCTGATATGGCTCTCAACGTGCTGGAGCAGCTCTGTCCTCCCCTACCATCTAAAGGCAGAGACCACATTTGAAGACTTGGAGCCCATAGTTGGATTTCCAAAAGCAGTCCCAACCAAATGAGCTCCCTGAGGCAGCCCCTGGTGGAGTGTGGGGGGCTCTGCCTTGCCAGGGCAGCCCCCAGTGGAGCTGGAGCAGGTTCAGGAGCCCAGGGCTTTGTTGGGAAGGTGTATCCAAGGGTGGAAGTTGTCTTTAGGTATTCACAGCCAATGGAAGCACATGGGAGTGAGATGACCCTCCAGTGAAATAAATAAAATGTTAAAAGATGTTAAAACTGGCAGTGTCCCCAAATATTTTAAACCTCAAATAAGTGTATAATCACTTCTTTTTGCCTGTCCTCAAACCTTTAGTCATGTTTGATGTGACATAAGGTATTCTGTTCTTCTACTCTTTGGGTAAGAGTCAGTACACAAACAACATCTTGCAAGACTTGCTGACCCAGGTCATTATCAAGAGCCAGTCCTTGGGTTTTGTGGGCAACTTTTTGATTTTTTGACCTGACTCTAATAGAGTTGTAAATGGAAGATCACAAATAAAAGTGGCATAAATTGTTATTACTTCTTTTAGCTGCCTCTCTAAGAGTAGCGAATCGAATTAATCAATGAGATTAATTATCTGTGGAAATGACATCATTACCTGGCAAAAGCAACACCAGGAGTATCTACACATTTCAAGCAGACTATCTGAAGATATAAAATTGAAATCTGCAGAAAGTACAAAATAATTAATTTCATTCACAGGGGTTCTTACTGGGGATTGTGGATGCACTGTTTGAAAAAACCTCTCTTATTGAATACCAATTAGATTAGATAAAATTCTAAACGCCTCCTATAGATAAAGACTTCAACTTGTTAATGGACTTTTTTCCCCTCTTAACTTCACAATTTCAGGATGCCCTTGCCTTTGACACAAAGGAAAAGCTCCTTGCTAGAAATGGCAACATTAAAGTCTGTGTGTTTAACATTCTCAAGAGAGGTTTCTCAGGGGCTTGTGCCACCCAGGGAGGTAAATGCTGCAACATGCAGTGGGAAGCTTAAAGACTGAGGACTTTTACAGCTCAGATACAGCCAATTTAAATTTCAGGGCCGCTGAAATGAAGGGCTCTTTCAGCTGAAAAAGTATGGTGTGTTTTGAGCTGGACACTGAACCTGGGACCGCTGGGTGCACATCATAACTCTGCTGAGATTGGTCACAAAAGCCTTTCAGTTAAAAAAAATCATGAATAAACAGTAGAGAATAAGCAGCCAAAGCCTCTGGAAGGAGACGGAAGAGGAATGCTAGCCCGTATGGAGACCTCCATTTTCAAATCTGAGGTCTGTCATCACACAGTATAGGAGGGTTAGTGCCAGACTCGTGTTTTATTACTTAAATATATCTTGCACAGGCAACACTGAGCAAGGAAAGCCCTTCTGAGTTATATAACTCTTTGACGGGATGCCTTAAGCTCTTTCCTTTTAAGCCAGCAAGTCCTAGAGCGCTAATTTAAAGGTTGCACTTTTCCTTCAACCTAAGAGCATGTTCTAAATCTTGTTGTATTTAGTCTGAACACTTTCCTGGGGTGCTTGGTCCTGTATTTCCAGGCTGTGAGTGACATCACCTACAGGCACTCTGACAGGCATTTTGACATACATTTTGCTTCCATAGGGCACTTCTTTGCCAGGTGATGGCACTGGGAGGCAAAGAATGTCATCTAAACGTGAATGTGGGGTGGACAGGAGGCAGTGAGGGTTCCTGCTCCTGCAGGGTTCCCTGCTGTGTGTGGTCACACAATACCCACAGGCAGGGCACAGTCAGTGGGCACAGTCAAGGCAGTTTGACCTGCTCTGATCTGTCAGGGTGACTAATTCAACAGACTTCAACCAGTTACTGTTGCCAGACCCAGGCATTCCCATTTCATCTGTGCCTCAGCTCTGCCCCCATCCACAAGGGAAGGCACAATCAACCTTTTGGGTTTTCACAGGCAAGTTTTGTTCAGTTTTGGTAGGGTATCGTGTCTTTGCTGGTGGATGCTGGTGCTTGACACAGGGGTCGGGTGGGGACACTTGAGTCTTCAAAGATGTTTGTGTGCTTTCTTTTCAGCAGTGATTTTACTTACAGGAGATATTGAAGGCAGTCTTGCAGCTCTGAGTGTTTCTGCCGATGCCAAAAGATATGAGCTGCAGGTTGAGGGCAGTTAACTGTTATGTGTTCACTTAGCTCTTTCTGAGGACCATAGAGAGTCTATAAAAAGAGAAAGAAGCTGTTCCTGGGGAGATTAAAACGGGAAATAAGGCAGGTAGAGATTAGCTCAGAATACAATTATGAAGCAAGAATGTTATGAGCTTCATGTGGTCATACAGAGGGATACCTTTTGCTGTCAAATGCAGTGAAATATTAGATAAGAGTTAATAAAATTAATGATATCCTAACCTCTAGCCATCAATTTATATTAAGAAGAAATACTTGACTATAATCTGCAGCCAACAGTTTCCATCTGTGCTAAAGGCTCACAGCATCCAAAAAAATATAACAACAGGAGATGTTCTGCTCTTGTACAATTAGCTCTGTGCAATTTGCAGGAAAGGTGGTTTTTAGGGATTTTAGGGGCACAATGGCCACTGGTTGGGGCCAGAAACTGAGACTTCATAAGTGCCCAGTGCAGCACAGTGAGGGTAGTGCTGTGATCCCAAGGGTGTTTGCTCATTGATAGTGAATTACAGTTTGATAAGAAGTTTGTTTAGTCAGCTTTGTCAGACTGCTGCAATAATGAAGTATGAATAATACATGGGTTTAGATGAGGTGATAGCTGTAATTCATGAATGAAGGGTGAAAAGCTTCGATTTACAGGGGGATGTGAATCATATTGCTGCTCTGGTGATAAATTTGGCATTATTATCTACATTTCAGCTCCTTTTCTTCTGATTGTTGATTCCATATATTAGAGCAGTTTTCAGAGCTAAATCATAACTGCAAAGCAGCAGCAGGTCATTTTGAGCAACCCCCAAGCTAATCTGTGACTAAAGAATTGTGGCTGTATTGGTTGGGAAAGTCACATGAGAAGAATTCTTCACTTACCTCCATGTGGGACCTGGGAAGAGAACCCAAGATGTAAGCTGACACTGAAACTCCAGGATTTTCTTCCCTTGGGCAAAAATTCTCCAGACTAAGCACACCCTGTGCTTTCAGGGTGGCAGATCCCTCTGGGGGATTTATTGCTTTGTTAATATGCTCAAGACATCATCTGTCACTGAGAGCTGGGAGCACTGTCTGGGTTTTTCCCTTCGTCGTTCTTCCCTGGCTCCCTCATTTTACAGCTTTGGGCTTATCCTGGGTTTGGGAGAGAACTGTTTGCCACCTCCCGAAATCTGACATGCTCCAATCCTTGTGTTTCCTCTGTGCCAACAGGCATTTCCCTGCTTCTGCTCAGCTCCAGGGTGCCACTGTCAGAAACTTTAAAAGCTAATCCTTTGACTTCACAGGCCCTTCTGGATGCATGGTTTGTCTGTTTAATGACTTCAGTTTCATCTCTCTATCTCTAATTTTGGGAAGGGGATGGGAAAGATCTTTTCTTATTCCTTCTTTAATATCAGCTGGTCCCCTTGATTTTGGGCTCTCTTTCCCCTCTTTAGTTTAAGTGGAGAGCTTTTCTGTGTCTGCAGGTGGAGTCTGTGCCCAGGCTCTGCCTCCTCAAAGCTGCACCAACCAACCAGCCACCTCCTTTGTGCTGAAATCACTTCCAAAAGCCATCTCCATGTCTACCCCCACCTCTATTTCCATTTCATCCCAGGGCACAGGACACTTTGCCATGATATCAATACACTTTCTAATGCAGGTTTTATATTTAATCTCCAAAATGCCTCCTCCTTCCTGAGCATCATCTTTGTTTTGGGAGCAGAGAGGAGACAAGCGGAGCAGTCACACATGGTTACACACAGGATATGGTGTGGATATAAAAAGCAACAATGAATGCAGGGAAAGCATTTTCCAGGAGGCTGGGAAGGAAAAGCAGCTTTATAATTCATGTTGGGTGCCCTTGCTTCTGATCATGAACTTAGTCTTGATCTTGGCAAATCAGTCACACTTAGAGAGTGACAAGGAAATGTAGTGCTGGTGACAGCCTGTATTGTGAATATTTTTCAGGTTTTGGCTAGAGCACAGTTCTAGCCCAAAATATAGGCTCAAGGCCTTGCTAGACAGGCACTCTCGTCAGGGCAATGGTGACAATCTAAACTTTCTTAAACGAAATGCTTTTCTATCTAGAGAGTTGTACAAGCCAGTCACGTTCCCTCAGCTTCCAGCCATGGGCCTGTGCATTGCCTGGGGGTGCATTTCTCTGGTGATCCTGCACACGGGGCTGGGGTTGTCTCCTGCACGCTGCTGTCATCCTTCAGCATCACTGACAGCACAGCTCACCCATTCTCATCTCATTTCTAAACCAAATGATCCTGAAAGTGTCTCCTCCTCAGCACCTTGATGAGGGGAGCCATGCCTGCTGAGACGAGACAATCCAGAGACCAGGAGAATGTGTAAGGGCAATGAGGCTTTATCCATGTGGCTGTTCAAGCTGTGATTGGAATGAGAAGGGACTGATGCCTTTCCTGGTGCTTCCAAACTCGTTAAATGCCTCCCCATGGAAGTGAGGATCTCTACCAGGCTCTCCAGGGCAAAGGAGTGGGTGCTACAAAGTGAGATGAACTCAATAATGCATGGCTTTAAAGCAACACTCTTTATTTCAGATAGCCTAATAGCCCCTTCAGCCAGTGTACCAAATACTGGCAATTAAAATGTTTACATTGATTTCAACATTGGAATACCATTAATGACATCTGAAGCTTCAAGTGCTGAGGATGGCCCTTCCAGCACCAGCTCCAAGGAGGGACAAGGAGTGCTACAAGGCCAAGAGGATGAGCCTGAAGTTGGACAATCATGTAGATACCCAGCCTGAGAACCCGGTGTCTGTTTAAGGCATTAAATGTCTGCAGCTTTGAGCAGATCAAACCTCACTGGGCACTTGTCACCAGTCCCTGTGGGCATTAAATATGTGGCAAATGACCTGCAATAGTCATTGGTTGGTTTGATCTCGCTTTCATGGGTTCTTCAGGGAGTCACACCTTCCCAAAAGGGATGAGAAAGGCAAGGCTGCAGTGCCTGCCCAAGGCACTTTGCTCCTCTAGGGCCTGATTTTCCAGCCTCTCCTCTGTGCTTGAAGTTTCAATGGTAAAAGCAGAACTTGGGTAAAGATGCCTCAAGTCCTTACATTTCCAAGGTGGCATCCTGTGGGCAATGCAAGCACCAAGGCAGAAGGCACACACGACTTTTCTTCCACTGCAAGAAGCCATTTCAAGGCTCAGTATGGGAGAGTTGAAGAACTCTTGAACAGTTGAAGAACTGGTCCCAAAAAAATCCATCATCTGACTAAAAATGTGGTGAAGCTTCAGCAGGAGTTTAGAATCCTATTGCAGCCTGCAGGGTGGGTGATGAAATGTCATTTTAGTTAGAAATGTCATTTCTGGGTTCTCTTAAGGACATGCAGGAATGTCCCAGACTTGGGAGGGGGAAAGGGAGGTTTTTGTCTGGAGCATCACAAGCAGCTGTGACCAGCCTTGAGCTCAGGCATTTGCAGCAAAAGGAACATTCCTGTGAATGGGGATAAGTGCACATACTAATAAACAAATAACTGCTCAACAAAATGGGCAGTGCTAGACTGCTGTGTGAGTCTAGGAAATAGCTTTTTTCAAAGGGAGTTGAAATCTCTGACTGATTGAAGCAGTTCAAATATCAATGGTAAATGACTTTGATATTAGGTGAAAAATCCTGATTTATTATATAGCTAAATCTTGGTTCTTGAGCTACTTATATTAGGAAAAAATAATCTTAGCCTAATGGGCTGAATCCCCTTCAAAAGTGCAAATGCATTCTCCCAGTGTTTTTCAGGGCCTCCTGGAGCATGCAAATGTGACTTCAAAGTGCAGTCTCAATTAGCCTTCCATGGGGGGAAACTTTAGCAGGAATGTCCTTGTGTTGTGTCTCACTCAGTCCTGGATTATTCCAGGAATAGATGGCATTTTCCAGTGCCAAAGGGTCCACTAATATTTATGAGGTCATTGGAAGTGTCATGGCAGGAAAATATTTTTAATCTTCTAGAGACTAAGAGTTCTTTTGGAGATAACATCTAAGTTTTGTTAATAGGATTCACTCCTTCTTGATGAATTTACACTTGCAAATAAGATTTATGCCCCAAACTTCATCTGCTCAGTGAGCAGCTGGAGACTGGGACTATGAGCCCCAACATGTAGTAACTTTGCTCATGGCCAGACTGTGTGACACATTCTGCATTTCCACTTTGTTTTCTTAATGTAAACTTGCTGGATTTTAAGTTGATGCATTAAATGGAGTAAAACTGAGGAGTCTTGACCAGTTGGTGTGCCTCATTATGTGCAAAGGAGAAAAGCAGAAAGGAGTGAAAAAGTTCTTTGACTTCCCAAAAAATCCTCGAGCAATTCAGCTCTAAGGGCTACAGGGTATTGTCACTGAATTTATGGCTCCTAAATGGGCTTTTCCAACCCGAAATAATTTGTTTCCAACCATTCCTTTTGCCAGGAGACAACAGTTTTATTACCAGTCCTAGTGCCACAGTCACCCAGTGCAGGTACAAGTACCAGGTTGGTTGGTTGAACCACTGAGTTTCTGTAGGAATGTTGCCAAGTTTTTTGATTTATATTTTTAAGGGAGCAGGGAATTCTGACATAGGGCCTGTGAACTGCTTTGCTTGGTCAGGAAAGGTGTGTAAGGAAAGCAAAGCTGTTTCTAAGGAGGCTTGAAGGCGTGCTATAGAGGGCTGAATTTTTAGGAGCTGCAAATCAAATAAAAGTCTGAAAAAACCTCTATTTGAGTGCAGGTTTAGTACTTTTATCTGGTTAATTGGGTGTTGTCATCTCTCTGGATTTAAATAACTTTGCTCCCTTCATCCAACCCATTACGTTGTGTGCTGGTGCAGAGCATTTGATATTTCCTGCTGCAGAATTGGCTGCACTTGAGCAGTAGTTTGTATTTATACCTTTATAAATACATAGGACTTTGACTCCTTTGTGGATGAAAGGAGCCATATAAATGGTAATTTCATTGCATAATTGTCTTCCTGAATATTTCTAAAAAAACATTTAGTGGGATAGATGTAGTACATCAGGCAATTAATCACACTAGTCAATTAAACTGCCTTGGGGTTTTTTAAGGATTAATATGTTTCCTTGAGTTTATAGAACATACAATATTCCTCTCACAAAACCTACTTGAATATAAATGTTTATTGCCTACCTTATGTTGTACCAAGATTGGATCAACTTGTCATTAGAAATACTCACGAAGTTATAAACTTTTTTGAGAAATTGAGTGCCTTGGCCCATGGTAAGAGCAGTGTATGTTAATTGCAGAAGGTTTTTATTTAGGAGACACATATGAACTCACTCAAGTAGCAAAGCTGAAACAAAACCTGTGTTGCAAGCTAGAATTGTGTTTCTTGTTATGCACTTCATTAAACTAGAGGGTGTTTTTTTCAGATAAGCATTTGTCATCTCCGTGTCAGATTTCTTAAAGAACAGGGTGAATTAACAGGACATGTTTAATGCAATCTTGACAGAAAGGTTAATGAGAATTCAGGAGGCATCAAGGAGGGAAATAATACATAAGTAATACATAAATGGAATCTACAAGGAACAAGAGTAAGTAGTAATTTGACTTTTCTTAAACAGAGGGATTTAGTTGTTCTGCAGGGAATGGAGCAGTGAGTATTCAGTACTCTGTCAGTTCTTACTCCAGCAGGATCTACAAGGTGGGTGCCCAGTGGGCTGAATTATTTTGCCATAAAATGTTTCAGACAGGTCTCTCACCCTGCCTGCTTTGAAGGCAAACAGATCTGTGCATCTTTGTGGTTGAGATTCTGTAGGATCAAGGTCACATGGCTGAGAATGACTGAGGGAACAGTGGAAGGCAGGCAGATATCATGGTCCCATCCTGATGAGAGTGGGTGCTGGTTCATGGCTACCACTGTGTCCCATCATTACCCCTGTTTGGCCAGTCCCATTACTGGGAGGACTGGGAGGGCCACAGCACAGGGAAGCATTTGCCTTCCTTGCCCCCCAGCCCTGGCACCTGCAGAATCTGCATGGTTATATGGCTCAGGGAAAGTTCCAAGAAGAAATTCCCATCTCTCCCTCTGAAGCTGCAACAATTACCTTTGGAGGGGATGGTCAAAGCCTAAAGGAACAAAGTCTGGCTGGGTTTCTGCCCCTGGTGCTCTACCCTGTTCCAAGGATGCTTTTGGGCAGGAACACACCCTGTGAAGAGGAGGCAGCAATAAGTAAGGATTGCAAATAGAGTATTTGTTCCTTTTGGGAGAGCTACCAATGTGGATGATGGTAATCACAGGGCTGCTTTTCTAACTTGATTAGAATCACAGTTGGGGCTGCCAAATCAAACAGATTGGCATGTGATGGTTGCAACTTAAACCCCATCAGTTACATCCCCTCCTGCACTGAGGACAACCTGATTGCCCTTGTTGGGAGTTCAGCTTGCCTGTTGCACGTTTTGTGTATAAAGGCAGTAGTATTTTTAAAGTCCTTCTTTCTGCAGCCAAGGTTGAAATAGGAGAAAACTCAGTTATTTACATCATCAATCACCTGATAGAGTTCAAGCATTGAAAGTTGTGCTCTTGATGGGAAGAGGAAATAAGAACATCTTAGCATGTTACAGCAGCTCCCAGCTAATTATCCAAGCCTTAATACAAACATCATTTGGAGTAATTTAGTCACCTTGTTCCAAGCTCCATGTTCAGTTATAGTGTAAAATTCCTTAGTCCAGTATCCCTCTGATGTGATATAATGGTTCTAAACCAAGGGCATTAGCTGCTTTTGGGTTACTGGATTGTAAAAGACTTGTATTTCAGGATCTTTTCCCTTCATGCATGGGCACAAGAGGCACCAATGCTTGAGCTGCTCACCAGTTGTGACCTTAAATGCTCTGACCTTTCTGAGAGGTGCCAGCCTCTTAGCATAGAAGAAGAATTTATGTTTTCTTCAGTTTCAGAATTCATATTTTGAGCTTTTCCTAACAAACAGCTTATTTGAGCCTTTTAAAACATCAAAAGAGGTGTTTCTTGGCTTGGGTACATCTTTAATTTAAAGCAGATTTATTAAAGGCCAAACCAGGATAATACTGCAAAAGGATTAGCTGTGCTTACTTGATTTCTGAGCAAACAGACTAATTCTGCTTTCTTTGTATGGGTGTCTTTCACAGCCAGTCCATTCAGTGAGCATCGAACTGGGCCTGGGGTTTGGCTTTTTCCTATTTTTTTTTTTAATTTCTTGTTGTTTCTATTGTCTTCTTTCGAAATCAGAGACGTTGCTGAAAGCTTTAACTTCAAAGCTTAAGCCTGGTTACTCTCCGTTGGTTGCTATGCTCCAAAAGACATTCCCAAAGCTTCTTTGCTAGCGACTGTCAAATGTTTTGTTTCAGGCTTCTTAGCACTGAGGCTTCAGCTTGGCTTTTGTTTTGATTTATTCTTCACAAAATAGAAATTCTGAGGACTCAATTAAAAAAAAATAAGCTGGCATTCTCAGCCCTTCCATGTAGTTGCTGTTCTGGAAGCAGGCAGAGCAGGATGCTGCGTACTTTATAATTGTACTTAGCCTTCAGAGTTGTTCTGGCTGTAAACAACAGAGAAGAACTCTCCCTGGCATCTGGCAGTTTGCTTGATACTGTGCTTTTCTTCCATCATAATGAGGAATGAACACTGCTGGGGCCACACCGTGGCCAGTGAAAGCTGGGCAAAGCCAATGTGAACTGGTCAATGTAAGAGATGTGATGGCAAAGGAACGGGATAACTGTTCTAGAGAAGAGGATTGGCCTCCTCACCTTTATTATCAGGGAATAAGGTATTATTTGGGAACAGAAAAGCTCAGGCTGATCTTCACCTCTCAGGTGCAAAGGCAAAGCTTGGTTAGAAAAAGATGACAGGTTTGCAAACCAAGCACACATGCTGGGAAACCTCCCCTTTCCAGTTGTGTGGAGGGCACTGTTGGTGTGTTTGGCCCAGGGCTGGTAGCACAAGGGAACTGCTGAGTTTGCTGCTTACTGCACCGCCAAGCTGTTGATCAAGCCAGGGTGCTCTTCTACTGTGTCCCGATCCTTCCTTCCCCCACCATTTATTCATCACTTTAGAAGTTAAAATGCAGTGAGTTTTAATAAATAATTGCTAGCAAAGGATGTCCAAGCTCAGAAGCCCAGAGGACAGCGCCAGGTCTGACCCTTGCTCTCTGCCTCTCCTGGGAGCTCCCCAGACCCTTGTCCATGTGGATTCTGAGATGTCTCCAGATACTTTCTCATTCTCCCCAATCATTTTATAGCACAGGCCCTGGGAGGCCCAGAACTTCAGGAACATAGACTCATGAAGTGGTTTGGGTTGGAAGGGAATTTAAAGGACATCTCATTCCAACCCCCCTGCCGTGGGCAGGGACACCTTCCACTAGCCCAGGTTGCTCCAAGCCCCATCCAGCCTGGCCTTGGACAGGGATGGGGCAGCCACAGCTTCTCTGGGGACATGACACCCTAGTTGAAGGGTTGCTTGTTTGTGGCAAGGTTGCTAGAGAAGGAATAGGCAGCGTAAAACAGATTCAAAGCTGGTTCACCAGTGTTTCAAGGGGTGAAACAGCTGTGGTAGCAACTTTTGACTTTGATTTGTAAACATCTAAACCTCAGAGAGAGGATTGAGCTGTTCTCAGGCTGTACAGCCACAGTGGCCAGAATGCCATCCCCAAAACCAAACTTGGCAGGGTCATCAGGCACCTCAAAGTACCTGCAAACACAGTACTAAATACTTTGCAGTTACTGACTGCTGGGGAGAGTTGGTTGGGAGGTTTTTGGGCTGCTGAGATATTGCCATCATACCAATGGCACAAAAGCCTGCAGGGAATGTGCCTCCCCTTGATGGTGGGCACCAGCTGCTGCTCTTTGTCCAGGTAGGGACAGATGGATATGGCAGTGACTGCCGAGATGGAGTGTTGCCTCCTCTGAAATGCAGACTGGTGCAGTCACATGCTCTGTTTGAAGTGTTATTGACTGGGTGGAAACCCCGAGCTCGGGGATCTGAGTGTGCTGGGTTGCCTTCCCTGTGCCATATGTAGGAGGCTGGCTGGCTGGCAAGGAGAGGATCTGTATGTGCACAGAGCCACAGATCGTTACCTCTTGATTATGTTCATGTTATCTGATGCGTTGTCTCCATGAGAGAAATTAAATTGCCTTTAGTAATTTGAAGCAAGTAAAAATGACAAATCATCATTCTCATGTGATCAGTAAATGGCTCCAGAATGAGAATGCATCTCAATTAGGTGGTAAATACATTTCAAGCAGCATCGATCGTTCCAAGTCTCCAATTGTTTTTCTGGGATTTTCTTTACTTTTAAACTAAGATGGCTTTGGTCTATTAAAAACGAGAAAAAAAAAAAGTAGCTTCATTCCACTTTGAATAGTGCTATTAGCAATGAACTCTCAGCTCATAATTATGAAGAGTTAGAACAGGGAATGATTTCTTGGAGACAAAAACAACACAATATGAATCTAGAAATGAAGGAAAACAAATGCATCAGGCATGTGATTTTGAAGATCCATGTCTTGAGATATGGCAGACTAGTGTACTGGAAAGCAAAAACTCCCATGTGCAACTGGCCAGTGGTCATCATTAGTGAGCTCTCATGCAAATCCTGCAGGAAGACTGAGGAGTAAACATTTAGCAACAGAAAAAGCTTTGTGTGAGAACATAGAATATGGGTTATGAGGTACTATTTTTTTATAATAAGCCAGCATTGGTGCCTATATTAGCATTTGGATTCTGATCCTGCAAGTATTCCTGACTGAAAAAATGAGCATCTCCAAAGTTCCTAGCAGTGATTCCCAGGCATAGTGCATGACTGTGGCACACAGAGACCCCCCAGTCAGTGCCACCCTGCAGCTGAGCTGCCCCTCTGCCTGGGCTCCCTGCGGGCAGAGATGGGTGACTGTGCAGCATCTCAGCACCTCAACCCCTGCATGTGTGCCCAAGGAACCAGCTCGTACAGCCCAGGGAGTGGGCATGACCTTGCTACTCCAAAATGGCCTGTAGAGTCACCAGTCTAAATAAAAATGCAGCTGAAAAATTTTAAAATTAAAAAAAAATAAAGAAGGTGGTGTTAGGTTTTAAAATCTTGAAATTGGCAATCCCAATTTTAGGGACCTGAGCCATGTGCTTGGAGCATCTGTGGTTGGCAACATCACTGCTGTGACCTCCTGAGGTGCCCTGGTACTTCAAGCCTGTCTGGGTGTCCCCCTTCCCTCCTGCTCGGTGGAGCTGCAGGATTGCAGAGGGCAGAGCTGGGCAGTGGGGAGCAATTTCTGGTGCTTGGAACTTTGCTGAGTGAGACCTTTGAGTGTTACTGCATTTGGCTGCACAAAGCTGTTCAGCCTGGGAAATATCAGTGCCTTGCAACCTGGGTCTCTCTCTTCTTGACCCTCCACCTGGAAGCTGCTCTTCTTTTCCAGCAGATGATGAACCACGAGCCTGTCAGCTCAGTGTGCAACGAGAGGTGTCCTCAAATATCTGCTGTTTACCTGAGCTATAACAAGGTCCTGCATGTCACTCCTTGCAGAAAGGGGAACTTCTGAGCCCATCAGCTCTAACATCTGCTTCAAAGCTACAGCTAGCACACGTTTTCAAAAGGCCTCAATATGTATTTACACAATAGATTGGTTGTGTTAATTAGTTTATTCCACCACCAGTATGCATGCATAATTCCTGTTAATAGCAGCAGCAGCTCTGTATTCTCATAAGGAGAACAGAGCTCCTAATTAGAACTCCAGGATTTTAAGATACCTTTGTACAGCTTCAATTGCAAAGATTACAGGGGTTGATTCTGCTGTCTCCCAATCGTGTTTTCTGGATTTCAGGTTTTAAGAGCCTGAGAAGTTTGGAGAATTCCCATTAAAGCTTAATTTATGTGTCCAGCAGGATGCAATGGGAGCGCACCATATGACATTTCTTTTGGGGTCTGGAGAAAACTGAACCTGTTTTTTTATTGTGACAAGTTTAAAAAACCCACACTTGGTCTGTGTTCCAAAGACAGTTGTTTTTGTGTTTTTTTCCATCTGATGAAAACTGGAGGCAGAGGCTTATAAAGAAAATCGTGATAACAGTCCCAGCTATGGAAGCAATGGCAAGCACTGCTGTAAAGCTTGTAAACAAACAGCCCCTCTCAAAGGGGTGGCTGAATTCCAGTGGATTCTAATTATCTGCTAGGACAGATAGGTACAAAAACTACTGATATCAGAAACTCGGGACTAAAAATACATCCATGCTGTAATTCCAGGAAGTTTTCGCTTCTGCCTCCGGCAGGTACTGAGTAAAAGATAAGGTGGAAAATAATGAGCTTTTGTTATTTGGATGTGTGGTCTCGAAGAGACATATTGGGAGTGAACAAAAGATGCACCATAAAACAAACACTGCCCTGAAATCTTTCTTGGTGAAATGTAAAAAGCTGTGGGGTGCTAAAAATGCAGTATCTTCCAGATGACAGCACTGTTCAACAACTGTTTAGAGCCACTGCTGTTAATAGGATATAATATTTCAGGGCTTTTACATACATTTTAATTAGTATACTATAAAATTTAACCTCCTATTTAAGTTTTCACTCTTTCTCAGAAGATGCTTCGTGTTTATCTTTGTCATGTATATTATCTGCTAATTTCCCACATATTCTCCTGTTTATTTCACAGGCAATAATGTTTAAAGTTTGGAACCCAACACTTTCTCCTCTATTAGCACAACTCCGAGAAATTTTCAATTCTAGATTTTGAATCATGAATGAATCAGGAGTTGGCTCACAATGATGCTCGTGAGTCACTTCCAGCCCAGGGTATTCTATTGCCAGTGCAAGGTGCTGTCAGGCCTCGCAGGTGCTGCTTTATTTGGCTGCATTTTAAGGAAATACAAGAATTGCTTGTGTCAGGATGCCAAGCTCTTCGAGGAATTAATGTGCTGGGCTGTGCTGAGCTGCCCATAAAAACATTCACTAGCCAAATGCAGTGAAAAGATCCCAGGAACTTATTCAACAATATTACTAGCAGGTTACATCTAAGCCTGGCTGCCAAATGGTGAAAGCCAGTGTAAAGGCAGAGCTACGCTGTTTTATTACATCATTAAAAAAATATCTAGATTCTCCTCTAGCAGGGACTGCAGGCTGGAGACTAACAGACAAGAATAAAATAGCTGGGAATAAATTTTATGTAGCTATTTCCTTTCTGCCTCAAATGTGAATGCTTATGCAAAACACATTGCTGTAGATTCACTGACAATAAAGAGGGAATCATTATCCGAGTAGTGGATTCTCAGGGGAACACTTTAACCAAAACACACTCGGCAGTAATTTCCCACATTTTAGTTGAATAAATTAATTTATGAATTTTCCATGAATATGTTCAACCATTTCTCCCCTCATATATTTTATTGATCTCCATATACATTTAGCAACAAATAACAGAGCTGCTTTTCCATTTGCAGTAAAATAGTGTAGAGATGTTTATGTGGGCCTTGGGGTTCAGGGTAAACAAATGCAGTTCACACAGCGGGGAGGCAGCAGAGAAACACAGAGCTGGCAAGAGCCAGGGAGCTCCCCCAGAGCAGCTCTCAGAGAGCTCATCACATCCAGTCCCACCAGCAATCCCCGAAATCAGGGGCACCCCAAACTGGGGGCAGCTCCCAGTGAGCCCTGGGGGCAGTCACGCCAAGGAGCCTCGTGACTCGTGTCTGCAAAAAGTTTGGATCGTTCCTTCCTTTAATGCTTTTCCACGGACTGTGTATCATTTTATTGTCCATGGTCTGCAGAAAGCCAGCAGGCTCCTTATAGGCTGTAGATTCAGTGGCAGAATACTCCAAAAATGTCATTATTGCTCCACAAGCCATCATGTGGGGCCTCTCTGCCTCAGAATATCACTTAGTGAGGCTCAGGCAATGCCATTAAATCCAAAGCTGAGCTACTCGTGTAGGTTATTACAGTCAGTAAGCACATCATCACATGGAAAATAAGGTATCTCTGTGTTTTTCAGGAGGGAAGGGATCAACAGCTGCATACAGTCATTAGGTGTTGAGAAATAATCAGTATTGTCCTAATTTAATATCTAAAATCATCTTCATGTTTAAAATTAATCTTCATCCCCCAACATCCCAAACAAGTGTGGTGGGAATGTAATGTGGTTAATCATATGTGTAAACTCACTTACATGTGACTGCACCATTGCAGTCTTCCCATTTAGCTCTCCTTGCCCTCAGGTAACAGAGCCCTTTTAACCAGTTTCTTTTTTGGGGGGTATTTTTGGCTTTTTGGTTGTCATTTTCATCAATCATATGGAAAGCTGAGGAAAAACTTGCCTTGCTGTTTCTAAGTATAAAACTCTTCCTTTCTTAACTACACGTAATAACGGGCTTGAAATAGGCTGTACCATCTTAAAGGTGGTATTTGAAGCATAATTTCCGATGCTTAGATACATAATTTACATTTATTATGCATAATAAACTATGTAAGTAATTGATGTTCTGTAAGGGATTCAATGATCAACTCCAGCTGCAGGAAGTAGATTTATGCCTGTGTTCTCAATAAATAACACAGTGACTGTCAGAATATGCTGCAAAATCCTTGCCTTCAGGAAGCACTCAGAGTGTTCTCCTTTTCTTCTGCAGTCCTTTCTCTTGCCTTTGTGACTGTGCAAAGTGTATTTAGAGAGCAGACAGATGAAAAACAAGTACATATTTCCCCTTCAGCCTTGCAAGAACTTTGTGTAAAACACAAGTGAAGCTTGCACACGTTTGTTTGTGGCCGTGCATTTCCTAAAGCAGGAGGGCAGAACTCAAGAGAGGGCACGGATCAGCACGGTGCCTGTAGCTGAGAGGGGCTGGGAGGTGATGTCCCCACGCTGGGATGTGGGCACACGGTAATGGGCTCCTGCTGCCAGATGAAAGCCTGGGCAAAGATGAGCCCTTTGAACGAAAACAGAGGCAAAGCCAAGATCTTTGCAGTATTTTCAAAGCAGGAGGTGTTTGTCTTGAAACAACATCCTGCTCTGCTCTCCTGGCTTCCACTCTAGGATGCTGTGGTTTCCAGCAGGGGCTGTTGCTCAAGGAGCTCCAGTTGCCCACTGCATCCTCCCTGGCCATGCCATGGGCTCAGGCTCTGTGTCCTTCAGCCTTCAGAAGAGCTGCCTGTGGCAAAACACGCCGTGTAAATGTGTTGGCCTGCTTTTAAATGAGTCATAGAACGAATCTGTAATACAACTCAGACCTATTAAAGGGGTTCCACAGCCCAGCACTCCCATTTTCCCTGGCAAGAGGCAATCCCTGTGGGGAGGAGCACCAGCCTGGGAGCCACAGGCAACACTCCCCTGTTCATTAAAAGCCCTCTGATTCTGCTCTGTAAAAGCAGTGCTTGAAGAAGGTGACAAATGGAACTGAATTTAGTTAGGTCTGAAGCCAGAGAGAACCCCTGGCACATCTGTGTTCCTGCTGCTTTGTGCTGTTTTCTTTTAATTCATTTTATTAGTGCATTAGTCCAGTCTCCAGCCACTGCTGCTGGGCACAGAACAGGGCAATACCCAGTGCAGAGAGGGCAGCTACATGGCCCAGAGCATGCTGATGAGCTGCTTTCCTTCAGCTCTCACTGCTCTGAGGCTGGTACTTTTTTGTGGATGTTCTTCAGACCAAGCCCATAGCTTGCAGGGGAAGCTGAGAGCTCCCAGCTCCTTGAAAGGCCAAAGGAATAAATCAGTGGTGGTAACAGAGGGTGTGATTTCACAGCTGAAACGTGGTGATGCAGCACAGGAAACACTTGGGATTTCCGGAGGTTTGTGTTTTCTCTGCCACTGCTCTCTTCAGGGGTCTGGAAGAAATTGTCTCAGCTTTCTGTGCTGCAGGTTCCAGGGAATAATAACAACCCCTCACGAGGCACAGGTAGAAGTGCCATGCAAAGCTCTGCAGAGAAAGTAGCTGCTGTTGCTATCTGTAATAATAAAAACAGGGGCACTTGCAATACACTGAAGTTTTGCAGTCAATCCAAAGCCGTTACTGATAATGCAATTTCTCATTTAATCCATGGCTTCTGCTTTTATATCTTGTCCTAATTCTAAATGCATTGTTGTCTTTCTTTTTTTCATGATTCTAGTGCAAGTTGGAGTTCCATGCATGCACTTCTGGCAAAAGCATCACAGCTCGGTGTGAAGGGCCCTGCCCCTGCCTGCCAGGACCTGAGAGTGCAAAACACAGGGTGGAGAAGACTGGTAAGTGGAGCTCTTAATGGAATATGGCAGGTTAATTGGCTCCTGCTGTGTTCTTAGAGAAATGTAAGAAAGACTTTTCTTAGCTGGTATCTTTTATGTATAACACTTTCAGAGGAAAGGTAAGGCACAACTAATCATTTTCTAAACAGGTAGTGCTTTCAAACACATGAACTGCTACAAAAGTAACACCCACTTGATGGAGTCTCACAGGAAAACTGAGTTCTGGCTAATGAGTCTCGTTCTGGAGTGAAAAGCCTTTTGAATGAAAATATTGAAGAATCATAAAATAAGATAGAAAAGGAAAGAATACACTTGATGGTTCATTACTTTGTGAGTTAAAAAAAATCAGTAGCCTGTGTGTTAACCAAAGAGTTATTTAAAGTCACACATATGCATTATATGGGATCTGAATTATCATTTTAATCTTTATTAATGTTATCATTGGAAGCCAAATGTATATTAGAGATAGATGTATCTGTATTTATGTTTTAGATTGTTTCAAAAGCAAAGGAATTTTAAATGATGGTCTGTAAAACCGAAGGTTGGAGCCTGAGCACAAATGGCCATTTTCTCTGCCAGCTCTGCTGAGTTCTCCGTGTGGCTCTGAAAGCCTGGGGAGCTAATTCAGCCCCCAGGTCTTCTCCAAGGAAGCGAGCCCAAGCTGTCTCAGTGACCTCATCCAAGGGGAATCAGCTCTTGCAGAAGAGCCTGACTGAAAGCAGAGGTCCAGCAGCAGGAGGGGAATGTCATGGCCAGGCTGTGTGTGAGACTCTCCTCCCTGCTATGAGGAAAGCCCTTGGGAAGGACAAGGTTGTTACCTGTGGCTCTGGTTTTTTGGTGTGAGTGCAGATGTTCTGGTGAATCATCTGTGGCAGAGGGAGCGTTAGCTTGTTTTTAAGCCTGGTTTTAAGCCCCCTCTCTTAGGAGTGCTGAGAGGGATAACTCACTGACAGCTGCAGTTCTCCTGCCTCTCTCAGCAGCTCCCAGAGCCACCGTGGTGACTTAGACAGGGTTTGCTCTGTCATGGTAAGCAGTGGAATATGTTTATTTGTCTTGTACATCACACAGAGTACGAGAAACATGAAGTTTTAACAGTGGTCTGTTTGATAGCAAATACTTGGGAGCCTTTCTTGTCCTCCCCACTGCAGGCAGGTTCTGACAGCAGCAGGCACAGAAAGAGGGGGAAAGTTTAAATGGCATTTCTTCTGGTTAGTTCAGGCGGCCCTGTCGCTTCAGCTTCAAACACTGAGCTCCTGCTGCTGGTTCTCCCTCCACACACCACATCCTCCACTCTCTAGAACAAGTGTTTCTCCAGCCTACATTCTGAAAATCCAGATTTATTTCATTTTTTTGAAAATTGCCGACATTTTTCTGCCCAAAGGTATTGTAGATGGCATTGTTTTGAAATCAATATAGGACTGGAGTATATGTGGCTTGAATCTTTTGGTTACAGTGTGCCCACTGATAAATTGCCTTATTCATATTTTCTATTTCTTGTAGCCTTTATCAGGCTACAAGAAATATTTCTTTTTCTTTGTCCTTTCTATTTCTTTGCCCTTATCAGAAAGAGTATCAGATTAATAAATCTTCAGTGACATTTTAGGCTTACAATTTCATTCACACCAGAGAAAAAAGATTCTAATAACCCTTATCTTGATAAATGCAATTTGACAGGGTATATGTATTCTGAAACCCAGGCTTTTGTTTTGCTTGACTCTAAACTTTAACTCCAGCCAACAAAGCATTAATTGAATGAATTGGGTGATCTGCAGAGCAACTTTCCTGAAGGCTTTTTCAAGAGGCCAAACTGGAGCCAGCAGTGCCAGCCATTGCCCTGGTGACCAGGATATTATTATTAGGTGCTGAAGTGTCCACAAAAGGATTTGGTCTTGAGAATCAAATAATCAATAGCAAGGGGGCTTCGTAACTTGCTTTTCTTCTGCTTCTTTGCATGTGCCAGTAACGTTCCAGTTAAAGACTTCCTCTACCTTCCTCTGTTCCCTTTCCTCAGGCATTGTCTCATTGACCCACTGAGTAATGGAGTCTCAAACTGAATCATTCAGAGTTTGTTACTTATGACCTTGGTGTTATCTCTAGTCTTCACACAACATTGTTTTATTTTCCTGATCTGGTACAATAGGGCCATTAATATTGCTGAATTAGCCTAAAAAGCAGTAGTTTGATTTCCCCTATAAAATTCATGTGGCAGAACTGTGCAGGCTGTTGGGCTTGGTGTCTGCTCCTTATTGAGTTGCCAGGCTTGTGAAGTGTGATGTTAAGTAAAAAATGATGGAAACTAAAGCTCATGCCTTACACAGACATGTCAGTGGGAAAAACCTGAGGAGAATAACAGTGCAAATGCTTCCAGCAAAATGGAAATCTTAGAGCTCACACATTTTTAATGCCTATTATACAAGCAGGTTAAACATATGTGGTTGTGAACGTCCAGTTTGAAGACAGTTTGCATGAATCTTCCCACATTCCTTCAATCATATTCAAATATTATTCCATGATAAATTACATCCAGAAATTAAAAATTTAAAGGAGCATTTAATTCCCTGAGTACTGTCATTGTAAATGTCATGACCTTTTTTTATATGCTTGTGAATAAAACTGGCAGGAGCATCAAAGAGAAGCAATGCAAGTGTCTGTGCTCGGAGGGGACAGTGGACTGAGTCGTGTTCCTTCCTCCTCCCAGGGCTCCCTGGAAAACATCCCTGCTTTGAGGATGAAAATCAAGGCTGATAATCATGTTCAAAAGTGGGATTCCTTTTCGAGTGCCAAGAGCTGCTATGGAGACATTAATGGAATAACAGAAATGCTAGCAAAAGAAAACTATACCAGAATTATTACCTTTAATGGCAAATAACAACTATAAAATCTTTCTACCATAAAGTTAAATCTTTGAAGAGATGGCAGGATCATGTTCTTCATTTTCTTAAATGGAATTTTGAGTCGGAGTCTCAGAGGTAGAAAACAGGTCTCTGTGAGGGTACTAATGGAAGATTTTGGAAAAGAAGACAGGCCCTAATGCCTTTACTCGTTACTTTTCTAGGCCCATTTGGATTCCTTTGATTTATCAAAACACTTGCTATGCTTCATAACTCGCAGCAGTGTCCCAGCTCGACAATATATTTCCGTGAGAGCTGCACATTTTCATCTCTGCTGCCCAGAGACAAAGGTTGGGCTGCAATGTGCCTGAGGTTACCTGCCCTTCCACAGCATGTGACCTTTTATTTAATACTACAAAATGAATAAGGCTACAATTTCAACAAAAGAAAAGGGCTAGAAACTGACTCTTAGTGGAATTTAAGTGACAGAAATGATTTAAAACACAGAATTTTGTCTGCTGGTGTCTCTTCCCAAAAGCTCTGCAATATTAACTAAAGTCCAAGCATAACTCATTTTGAGACCAGACAAAGCTTCTAAAACCCCACCATAAATAAAGGACTTGAGATGAGACTTCACCAGTTTGAGTTCTCCAGAACCTGCTGGCAAAGGGAGAGCTTTTCCCTGGAGTGTTTTCTTGGTTCTGTCAAAAAGCCAGCGCTGTGCAGTGACTGGGAGGGTCTCTTGGCAAGTGAATTCCTGGTTGCCACAATGTGGTTCTGTCGAGTTGTCCCCATCCCTGAGGGTGCTGCCTGTGATGTGACAGTGGTGCAGGTGCTCAGGCAGGGTGGGGATGTGTGGCAGCACCTCAGGGCTCTCTCTGGCTGTGCCCTCTCCTTGTGTTTTCTCAATTCAGGGCTGTACTAGACTTCATTTGTTGCCTTCAGGGTTGCAGAGCCACGGGAGCATGAAGGGATGTGCAGTGATTCCGAGTGGCTTTATCCCTGTCTGTGCATTGTGTGCTTTTTGCAGAAATGCCCAAGGCAGCTTGGAAGGAAATTCTGTTCTCTTGATAAGGGGAGTGTGAGGTCAATGGACAGAAGCAAATATATTCAAATATACCAACTGTTGTTTAAATTTCTAACGGGAATCAAGGGACGTGTTTTTAAGTTACAGGGATAGGTCTTGGCAAGCTTGATCAAGAATCTACCTTGTTTAGGGTATGAATTGTAGCATTTAACTACCAGCTCTATTGGCTGTGATGGATGAGAAGGTCTAATGTTCCATTTCTTTATAAAAAGAGCACTCAGTGCATGAAGTTCATTCGAAGAAATCACAGTCTTATTTCCCAAATGAGTTGTAGAGCTTCTTGTGTCTGAATGACTGACAACTAAAAGAATTTAAAGTCTTGAAATGCACTTTGAGCAAATATTTCGGTTTCAAATCGCTATTTACAGGTTTTCGTGACTACAGCGTACATCATTTTACAGCTTATGAAGATGAAGTATGAGTCATGAGCATGGTTGAGTTGAAATTGGTTCAGATTTGCCAGGGAATTTTTCCTTTTGTGACTTTAGCTTTGAAAAAAGACTCTTCCTCACACTGAATTTCCGTGCAGATTTTTAAATTACTTACCTGAGTCTCAGACTCTGGGAATGATAAAACAAAAGCATTCTAAAATTAAGGTTACCAAGGGTTTCAAAGCTTTGGTAAAGCCCATGAAAACTAGGAGGGTTTTTTGATCTAGACTTCCATCAGTAAATAGTAGGTTTATTAGCTCTAAACTCTGCAGGATCTCATATTTTTGCTGCAATGTTTCCTCTATGACTACTGTGATTGAGTTTTTTAACCTGTAACATGATGAAATCACCTTACCCAAGTAAATCTGTACATAATAACTGTTCCTATTATCACTGCTGTCCTTTTGCCTGCAAGCTTTCACACCACCAGTTGAGTCTTTGTCCCTTTCCTGAAAACATGAAAGATTAACTCTCCTCATTTCTGCAAGATGCTCTTTGTGAGTCAGGAAGTGTCTGCACCCAATTAATATTCATTTAAAGGACGTGAGAAAGCAGGAGAGAGCAGATCCCTCTGCATGGATGGCTGGGTATCTCTCCTCTTGGAAGCAAAAGCAAAGAGCTTCCAGCCTGAGACAGCAAAGGGAAGTTCTCCAGGGCCAGAGGAAAGAGCAAAGCAGTGGTGGCTGGGGGCGTTTGGTTCTGCTGCTTGACCTCACATGCATCTGCTGTTTGTGCACCAGACCAGAGCAGGGGCTGAGGAGGGGAAGGCTGGTCTTAGAATTCCTGGGGTATTCTTCCTATTCCCAAATAGAACTGGCTGAGACTGTGTAATTAGCCAAGAGATAATGTGAATTGTAAACTTGATAATTGAGGAAACAAGTCTAAATTTCTTTTTTTACCACTCTGAGGAGGGTGGAGGTGTGAGGAGCCATAATGATCCAGTCGAAGGGCTCAAACCTTTGCAAAGGAAGAATATAAAGAGATTGCAAACATCTTCTCAAAAATCCCTTTCCAATTGGAGCAAACACTGCTGGATTTTTCACCACCATTCAACCTTACTAAAGTTTTGAATTATACATGCAAAGTATTTATCCAGCAGAAATGAGATGCAGATGTTCAGGCTGCTGGATTTTCCACCACAGGTGAGTTGTACAGGAGAATCTCCTGCCCCAAAAGCTTGGTCAGGTTCGAGAGAAAATTCAGGTTTAGACCTGTCAAACCTCAGTGCTTTCCTACCAAAGAGTAGGAATTAAAGAATTTTCTTGACTTTCAATAATTATACCCAGAAAGCACTCAGGGTAGATCTGAAATCTGCTTTGACATGACCTTGAATAGGTCACCCAACTGTCCCCTGTGGAAGTTTTGTGTTTGGCTGTGGCTCTGAGGTTTTGGAACTCGGCACAGCAGAGCCCAGACAGAGAACAGGTTAGGGACGACACCATCCCTTGAGTAGCTGTCACTTTTGTGGGCTGATCTTCCTTCGGCTTCATCAAATTACAGCAGGCTCCAAAATATAGCAGACAACTTCTTCTTTGGGGGCCAAGCTCCAGGAAGGAGGAGAAGGCAGCACTTGGAGCAGCTCCTTACCAAGGGAACATGTCCATAAAATAACCCTGAGCCAGAATTGCTGTTGTTATTTTTGTGGTTGAACCAGGGCATGAGACAATTCCTCATTGTCACTAAATAAAAGTAATGCCAGGCAGCAGCAGGAGAGAGGAACTGCATCAAAATAACTGTGCCGTGGTGGAATCGTATTAAAAACGGGAGGATATCTTTTTTAATCCTTTTGAAATCTTATTAAAGAGGACTTTTCAGGCTGTGTTGCAGCTCTCCGTGGCTGAGGCAAGTCCTTCTGTTTTCATGAGCATTTGTAGGTGGCCATTTAGCCCAGGCTGAGCAGTGGGTACAGGTTTCCCCCCTTGCCCAGGAGTGGGCATCTCCTAAACCAGAAATTATATTAAAAATGGATTTGGTTGGTCTCATCCCTATAACCAAACGTGACTTCTGTGTTAAATTCCATACAGACCCCAAATGTGAAGGGGCAGAGACCCCAAGGGCAGGGCAGACATCACCTGGACCACTGACCCTGCAGGAGACTTCCCACTTGGACACACAGGGAATGTGGGATCCCCCTGGGCCATAAACCCACACAACAATCAGAGCACACTGGGCATTGGTTTCATAAAAAAAAAGTGAAAATTACTATTGGTCTTTTTTTTTCCTTTCTTTTAACCATAAAGAGAAGGTTAGAAAATGACAGGCACGGTAAACACTTCGTGTCAGCAAGTAACAATAATTTTCAGACAAGAAGTAATTTGATTTTTGGATTGCCAAGAGAAAACTCTTGGAGTGGCACCCGGTGTTGATAGAAACACTGGCCAGTAACAGCATTTGTGTGCTGATAATGAGAATTAGAGCATTAAACTCTCTTTCATCATAAACAAAATCAAATAAGTAAGACTAGTTGCATATAGGGGTTTTTTTTCTCATGGATATTGATCTCTGTGTTTTGGGGAATATTTCCCTACCATTTAGTACAAGGAAAAGTTTGTTAAATCTCCTGAAACATGACAGTGAAATAAATGAGGTGGTGTTAAGCTAAAACATCCCAGTGTGAGGGGAAAAACCCAAACCTTTCCAGTAAAATACAGGTGAAAATAAGACTTTTGAAGTTTCAAATACATATTTTTCTGGTTTCTTGGTTGGGTGCTTTAGTTGTTTTTTTTCCTTTGGCATCTTAAGGACCAAGTTCCATTTTTAGTTGTTTGAGGGTAAATCTGCAATAGTTCCATCAGTGGTGTTGAGCTAATTGGTAAAGTTACTCTTTAAATGATTATAAACCACAGGCTAATTGATCATTCCAGAGGGTTTGGAACTTTTTGTGCACACTTGTGTCAGATTAATTCTGGGGTTTTTTTCCAGTTTCCATTTCCTTATTATTGTAGAAGAAGGGAGATGGTATTTGCAATATAACCCCCACCTCATTCCAAAATATATATGCTTGCATATTTTACAGCTTTCACTGATCCAACAGGGATATTTCTACATTAGTTTTCCTCTGAAGAATTGTAATTTTTTAGTAATTCAGTTTAATGGACTGCATGTAAACCCAAAAATGTAATGTTTTCTGCTGTCTGTAAAGCATCTCTCTTGGAGATGGACTAGAATGAGAATCAGGACCTCCATTTAGAAGTTACTAAAATCTCAGTGATTTGGTTCAAGTCCATCTGTGTCAGATGAGAGTCCAACATAAAAGCTCTAAAATATCCTGCACCACCCAAAATCCCTGTCAATATTAGAGCAGCTTCCGTGCAAGCAGCGTGGGATCTTTATGTGCCAAATGGTAAAACACCCATTGATCTGTGCAGGAATCTTTTCAGATACAGCCTCAAAGATGGGGTTTCTAATATTGTGTTCCATTAGGTGAGAGAGAAATTCATGGGTAATTGTTCCGAAGGGTCTCCGGGAAAACACTCCCATTTCACTTCTGAGAATCTGCTTTATCCAGTGAGAGCACTCTGGGTTTGGATTCAAAACCACACGGCCTTGGCTCCATCTTGCTTGTGTGAAGGTGATTTGCTTATCATTTTTCAATTTGCTTACAAAGAGAGTTGGGGCCCCGGAGTTATCAGGCACAGACAACAGGCAGGTTCTCTTACTGCCCAAATTGTAAGCCTGTAAAAGCAAGGACTCACTTATCAGGCAATGCCTGTCAAGAGGAGAAATGAAACCTGGGTAAAATAAAATCATGTCCCTGTCATTTCAGACAGCAAGGTGCATGTTACAAACACCTCATTGATCAGTCAACGATTCAAATTCAGGCTTAGGCTCTTGGAAAGGTTGCAAATGTTCCTGGAGAGTCTAAGATGTAAAAAAAAAAGGAAAAAAGCAAAAGGAATATGATCTGTTGGACAATTTAGTTCGCTGAGCATTTTGATTGAGACTCCCAAAATTCGGCTTCCTTTGGGGCTGTGAAGTGAGGCCAAAACTTTGTCATGATTCTCCACCCAATTTTGGTACATGTTGTCTATCTCTGTGAGAAGCTGCTGTGAGAAAGGAATGCCCAAGTATTTCTCCAGTGTGTTGCATCCTCTGGGAATATCACAGGAAAACAGTCAGGTGTGGCTCAGCAAACAGGGCTATGGAGAAGCTGCCTCTTCCCAAGGGATTCATTAGCTCTGTCAGAGCTGTGTTTGGCTGAAATGGAACCCAGGCAAACACCAGGACCTGTGTCTGAGCTCAGAGCTGCCAGGACAGCCCCTCGCCTGCTCAGAGCCCAAGGACATCAAAAACTCAAGGATTTGGCACTCCTTGAGCTTTCCATGCATTATTTGCAGCTGATCCCATCCAGGGCAAGGGACATCCTGCAGTTTGGAAGTGCAGAGAGAGCATTCCAAAGCATTCCCTCAGTTGCAGCCCTTCCCTCTGAGCCTGAAGCAGCAAAGTGGACTGAGTTGGAGGGAAAGTGCCAAAAGCAGCATTATGGACTCCATATCACGCTTCCCTTTCATTTTAAATATTAACACCATCATTCTGGCCCTTTTGAACCAAAAATCCTTCATAGCAATCAGCACGTTGTACATTTAAGATTGTTAAATGAAGCTTATATATTAATTGCTGTCCTCAATTTAGTGAAATCCCATCAGCAAACAAGAAATTCTGAACCAAAAACAACAAAAAAAAGAAAAGAGAATTTTTAAAGCCCAGTTAGTTTTTGTTAGCCAATGGTTTGTTCCAGTGTTATTAGCACAGGTTGCAAGTGTTTTGATTGCTCTGACTGTCTGAGGAGCCAGGCCACGTGGGGAGTGCTGTGTAGAGCACACAGTTAGTGCAGCTGAGAATGCTGTGCCCTAAGGCAAGGAATGATTAAAATGGATTTTTCAATAAACAAGCAAGTGGAAGGAATTGTTCTCTCTTCAGCTCACATTTTGTTACACTGAGAAGCTGAGTTGGTTGCAAGAACACTGGACAATATTTCAGATTTCTTTCAAAAAGTTCCTTTTTGTGGTTTCAATTGGATGTCCTTGAGGCCGGAGCAATAGAAACGGGAAGAAGTTCATTAGCACAAAGTGCATAATTATACACTTGGGGGGTAACAATATGAACATCTGCTTTAATTGAAGTGCTCTTTGGTTCAAAATGTCTAAAGGAAGAAAGATTCAGTGTGCTGGCTGGTCACAGAATAACTGTGAGCTGGGAAAAAGGCTCCTGTAATCCTCAGGGAAGGCAGGAGAGGCATCTCCATAATATTGGTAATCCTTTACAGGGCATTGGTAGGACCTTGCCTGGAGTCCTTTGTGTGTCTGGCTCAGCAACATCCACAGAGATAATTTCAGCCTGAAATAAGAGGCAGAGGGAGGGTTTCACTGCTTTAGTCTAGAGCTGAGCCTTTCCTGTCACAGACTTCTTTGTGCTCAGTACAAAAACCAAGTAAAAAGTCCTATCTCCTACAAGTTTATAGCACTGTTGAAAAGATGTGTTGGAGAAAGTAAAGGGGGAAGAGATCCCTGGGATGGGGATTTAAATCACAGTATAAATTGCTTTAAGGCAGTTCTTTCAGTACACATTCATTTTTAAAAAAAGTATTTTTGCACATAATATTATAGGGTTTTTGGTTGGTTTTTTTTAAGTCATATAGTTTAGAGTGTAAAAGGAGTGAGGAATTCGAGGAAAGGGGACAGACATCTGCTCCTTGTAAGGAATTTTGGAAAATCAGAGCTCATGGCAGCACTTCACACTGCTGAGGTTCTTCTGTTGCAAAGGCAACCTTGCCAATGTCTATCCACTCGTGTCCAGGCTGCTTTTCTTTCTGTATCTGTCTTTTTTAAACTTGCCTGGGTTCTAGTTTGCCTTTACCAGCCCCAGCACAGTAAAGGAGATGGAGGGCTTTCTGTTCTGGGGCTGCTGGGATTTGCACCCAGTTTTGCAGGGCTGTGCAAAGGGGATGTGTTAGTGCAGAGTCTCAGGACTCCAGGCATGTGGCTACATTGCTGTGAGAAAGAATTCATAAAGGACAATTGATGTGGTGCTTTCTGGAGGCAGCTGATTAAGTGCAGCCCTCAATAAAGGCAAGATGCTGCGTGCAATTGAAGTCCAGGTATAAAAGAGCTCCAATAAAGAAGGTGCAAGGGAAACCAATCTCTTAAAGCCTCTGAGCAGCAGAGTCATTGGCAGGTCTTTGCCTTTCCAAGGAAATTCAGGACCAGCTGAGAGGTGGTGATTTTATTTCAGGGTGTACGACAGCACTGGTAAGAACAAGGGTTTGGAAATAAACTCCTCCTTCTGACCTTGGGGAACTGAATTACAATCTGTGCAGTTTGTGTTTTAAGCAAGGCTGGACTGGAGTGGTGCACTCTAAGAATTAGTGAAGGCCACAGAGTTGCTCCTGTATTTGACTTCCTAAACAGAGAGAATATCTTCTAAATTCAGGGCAAAAAGCTACCAGGTTCCAAACACGCTTCTGTTTGCTTGGGGACAATATCACAGGAGGGGGTTGTATTTGGAAATACCTACACCTTAAGTTTGGAAATAGTTCCCAATAATATTTTAATTGGCAATTTTGCAGAAACCAAAGCTGTGTTTTACAGCACAGGAGTTTCAGGGCCTTTGGGGGAGAGGTGCTGTGAGTATAAAAGTATTATAAGGCCAAGCCTTTTGCTAATTTGAAAGTCACTGTTTCTTTGGCAACTTTGGTAAAGGAAAATACCATGGATTATTTCTCCTGGTGCTTCACATGCATGGCTATGGATTAAATGTGGTCCATTTGCAACTGGTGGAATCCCTGAGAAAGGTCTTGCATGAACTTAGACTGAGAAGTAGTTATTTTTCAAGTGGAAGGTCAAGGGGGAAGTTCAGCAGCTTATTGCACTGGTGTGGCAAGGGATTGAGAGCAGCAAGAGGGCTTTTAGTTGTGAAATAATGGACTTACAGCTCTCAGTGCAAAGTGAATATATTACCATGTCCTTGCCCAATGTGTGTCCTAAAGGAGAGTTCACAAATCAGTGCAATCCTTCTTAAAAAGCAGTCAGAAATGCAAATATTATATACTATTATATTGCCTCTTCATATTCTCAATGACGGCAAGACAAATTCCAGCTTGCTCAGCGACAGAGCATTTTCCTTGGCAACATTTTGACCAGTGTATTTTCATGCCCTAATTCAGATGCAAGAGAATAGCAGTCTCCAAGCTCTTCCCAGGCTGTGAGTAATTGCCATTTGTTTTTGTCCTTCACCTCTTTGCTCTTCTGCAAACAGATTGTATTCCACAGCAGGGTTTCAGTGATGAGAGGTAAAGCAAACCCTTCTCTAGCAATTGGATGCTTTGACTTACTAAAGTCACTGCAGCTTGAAAGAGAAATTGGTTTCCCTTGAGAACATGTGAGCAATAAAAAAAAGAAAAAATAGGACTGTAGATGAGTTTGTCTAAGGGCACATAAAATGCAAATTCCTTGCTGTAGACATTTCTGTGAGAAGCAGAAAACTGATTCACTTATTACGAGTGTGGCCACTGTATTTGTTTAAGTCAGTTTTGAAGTCCAAAGACTCTTTGAAAGTGTTTATTTCCCCGAGGAGACAAAGGCAGGGCTCTGTATTGCAAGAAAAGGATGCCAGCCTTCAAAAGGATTATGAGGATCTTTTCCATGGGACTGCAGTGTGAAAGACATCCCGAGCTGGAGGTCACAATGGATCAGAGCAGGGGGAGTAGCCAGGGGAGAGCCAGGCTGGGTGTGTGGCAGGGTGGTTGGGCTGGCTGGAAGGGACTGGTCTCAGATTGAGGCTGGGGACACACATCGCACTGGAAATGTTTGTGTCAGTGCCCGGGGCAAGGCACGCACAGGACGGGATACTCTGAGGAAGGTGATTGGAATCAGGGGCAAAAGAAGCGCCTCAAGGGTGCAAAGTACCTGCTCAAAAGTGTGCAAAAGAAGCCCTGAAGTGTGCAACTTAAGTGCTCAAACGTGTCCAAGGTGCACAATTTAGTGTCCAAAAGAAGCGCCCAGAAAGTGTCCAAATTACGTGCTCTAAAATGTCCAAAATAACCACTTAAATGTGCAACTAAAGTGCTGAAAGTGTCCAAGGTGCACAATTTAGTGTCCTAAAGAAGCGCCCAAAAGTGTCCAAAATAAGCACTTAAGTGTGCAACTTAAGTGCCAAAATGTGTCCAAAAGAAGAGCCCAAAAGTGTCCAGCAGAAGCACCCCTAAGTGTCCAAACTATGTGCTCTAAGGTGTCCAAAATAAGCCCTGAAGTGTGCAACTTAAGTGCTCTAACGTGTCCAAGATGCACAATTTAGTGTGCAAAAGAAGCGCCCCTTACTGTCCCAAATAAGCGCCCTTAAGTGTCCGCAATAAGCACTGCAGTGTCCCCAATAAGCCGCCCTGGCCATCTGCAATGAGTTCTCTTTCCTCCTCCAGAATCCTCGGCTGCAAAGCTAAGGTTACCTTGCTTTCTTTCCCGGAGAGCTGTTTTGCCTCCTTCTCCCAGGGGTCACCTCAAGGCTGGAGAGAGGCGCTGATGGCGCCGAGATAAGTGCTCTGAAAACGCCTACACCGAGAGACAAGGCACAAGTGTGCACACTGACCCTGCTCCAGGGACTGTTGTGTCACGCACGTGCTTTTCATTTCTTTTCACATTTTGAAGACCAGCTTCTCCCTTATATCTTTTTAAATTTTTTTAATGGCTTTCTTCTGCTGAGAAGTGTTAAAATAGTTTGCAGGGACCATCTGCCCCCTTGCCAAGTTGGAAGACTTGGGTTCTGTATGTGACTCTTGCCAACTTTTCCACTCCCAGTGAAGTTTCTCCTCCTGTCTTTCCCTATCCGTTCCTAAATAGAAATTAGAATAGCAAACAGGTTTTTGCAAGGCTCTGTCAGCCCTGTGGATAAATTCCGTGTTTATTCTCTCTCTCTCCATTTGATTCCTCACTTTTGCATGTTCTTGTCTTATCTTTTGGCCTTCCTCCCCAAAACCAGGACTGTGCAAAGAATTGATTTTTCAGTTTACTGGCTGGACTGGAGAGTCAGGATTTGAGGCAGCAATTCTTCAGGGTAAAGTGAAAGACCTTTTAAAGAACTCTTTAAAAATGAAATCTGGCAGTTTTTGAAGCAGAGACATCGCTTTGAAATGAATGAGCTAAATTTCGACATTCTAGTGATTCAGCTTGTCAATTCCAATTTGTAAATTATTTTGATTGTCTCAGAACTCCATTTTCTGCAGCACAGAAACTGTAATTATCATCATCATCATCATCATAACAATAATAGACATCCTTTTCTCCCCAAAAGTGCAGAACCTTCCTATGATATTATTTTATTTCAGCAATGAGTTTGCTTGTAGCTCCACTTGTGTAAAATTTGGAGTTCCTGGTATACTCCAAAGCCACTTTGCCACTGCATCAGTATTTTACTTCCTGTCCCCATTTTTGATCCATCTCAGCTCTAAAGGGTGAGAAAATATGGGAAGCTGAAAGAACTTTCTGGAGAGTTACAACAGAACATGCACTGGGCGTGGGCCATCATCACCCAGCATTGGGCTGGAGGAACCTGGTGGGACCATCCCATGTTCTTTTATTCCTGAAAATCCTGTCCCTCAGGCCTTTGGTTGTGTCCCTTCTCTCAGAAGATGCCCATTAATCCTGGCTGGTTCTGCTCAGTGTGAACGTGCTCAGATGACATTCAGATGTCCTTGTCACTTGGCCAAAAAGGAGCCAGCAGGAGAACAGGACAGCAAACTTGCTTTCTCTGGTGCACTGGAGTAACCTGAGGACAGTTGGTGGTTGCTCTGGCATTGCCAGGGGTGTGACAGCTTATCCCTCCACATCAAGGGGACGTCACCAGCTCCTGCATCATCCCCACAGTGAGTCAAAGCACTCCTGAAATAGCATTTGCTGCTCGCTGGTGAAGGGGGTGGCAATCAGTTCCACAGAGCTGCGGTGCCGAGTCTCCCTTCAGTGTGCCAACAATTCTGCTTGACCGTGTTCTGAAAGGACAGGAGTGTGTTTCCTCACTCAGCTGGTTCCAGTACTTAACATGCACAGGGGCATTATTGGTAGAGACAACTCCTTTTCTTCTGCCTTCCCATGATTGTCCTACCTCAACCAGCCTTCAAATCTCTCCGTCTCAGTGCCCTGTACCGCTTGTCCTCACAGGTCTGGCCTAAGTTTTCCGTGGAGTTCTCCATATGGCAGAGCTGGCAGTGGGACAATCAGCCAGCCGAGATCTCTGCCCTCTGCAAAGTCACACCATTCCATTGAAGTCAGTGCAGGACCTATCCTGGAGCTTTGATGTCCTCCTCCTTTCAACAGAAATAAAGCCAGCTCTGAAAGAGCAAGTTAAAGCAGTTCAGTTCATGCCAATTCATCGGGAGCGTGACCCTTTGCATGGCTATTGTATAAATTCAGGCTGCTGGAAATGGGCTGCTTAGAAAATGAGAATTGTGGATAATTTGGGGGGGTGTCCCCAGAGCTGCCCTAAAGATGGGAACCATTGTTAGAATGGAAGGTAAGAGCAAACGGGCCATTGACAAATGCAGGATTTGTGTGTGAATTCCAAGGTTTATTACTGTGTTTCTCTTCTTATCTCACATCCAAATGTCACAGCCTGGGAATTATGCAAGACCACGTTTTCACTTTTTTAGGGGAGAAGAGACTTTCAAAGCTTCCTGAACGTGGTGTAAAACACCTTTGATATTTGAAATTCCTTGTCAAATAATTGTTTAGTTTTCAAAGTACACCCAAAATTGGGAAAGGTTGCCAAATCCATCCCTTCGATAGCACTAATTGACCTCCTTTCCTGTGTGCAATATGATATGGGGTTTGGTTCCATGTTTGCTCTGCCATTCAGTCCGTGGCATCGTTTCCTCGCTCGTACAGAGTGTTCCTGCTTTGGCCATATGTCAGGTTGCAGAGCAGAGGAGACAACAGCTCCATCATATTTCTCCAAAGCTGCAGAGCACAAGGGGCAGCAAAATTGCAAAGGATGAAGAACAGAGAGAGAGAGGAGGAACAAAGTCCCATAGGCAGAGGAGTTGATGTGTGCTGTCCAGAGGAAATTCATCCTGGTGCAGCTCCTGGCACTGGTTTCCTTTGCTATGCTGCCCATCTTGCTAAAGCAGATTGCTCCCAAAGCGTCACAGGCTGTGCCTTCTGCTTGTCCAGGTTCCTGCACTGAACCTCTGAGGGCTGGTTTGCAGGAGTGCTGAGCTCCCACAGCTGAAGGGAATGGTCAGTGGGAACTTGTGAACAGTTTTCGTACACTGTGAGAAAGCAAGTCCTTAATGTCTGGAAGGAGAGCCCCCGACACTGAGAGGCAATACCCTTGTTATATCACAGTTGCTTTGCTTTGTAATTCAAATTGCCATATAATAATCTCTCTGAATGGTGTAGTGGCAGCCAACAGCACTGGTGATTGATGAAACACTTCAGCCTCCCTTCAGCCTTTAATTAATCCGAGCAGCTCTTTATTGCTTTGTAGGCTACAAAGCAGGGGGGATTATTGCCACTTTAGTGGGGAATGGAGAGGAGCTTCTCTGCCTGTTGGTTGTGGCTTTTTGCCCTTTCTGAAAGTCTTCCCAGACATGTGAGCAGAAAGTGAAGTTGCTTATGAGCTTCAAACACTTGAAAAGCCCTATGCCCCTTTCTCAGGATGAATAACTGGGGTGTAGAGTTGGAGCCTTGTGGAAGCTTCGAAGCCAAACTCAGCAGTGCCTCCTGAGGTGACCTGTCCCCTGCCCTCACAAAGACCCCTTCCAGCCAGACCTGCACTTCTCTCTGTGCAACAGAATTCGTTCTAAAATCCTATTCAAGAAGGGTTTTCTCCCTTTTAGGGTTTTGTTGTTGCTGCTGTTGATTTCTAAGCCTTTTCCTGGAAGGAAGGCACACTGTATGAAGTTTTACATCTTTGTGATACAGTGGCCCTCATATTTTTTATAAATTCATTTGACACCTCTACTGCCATTCCCTTCCTTCTGGATATCCAGGAGTGTTTTGTGGGGATACGTTCTCACTCCATGGGATATTTTGTACCCTTTGTCCGGCCCTTCCTAGAAAAGCTTTTTTGCTACTGTCACAGAATTCAGCCCAGGAATGACCTGCTTTCTCAGCCTGTCTCCCTGTCCCCTTTTCCTGGCAGAATTCTTGTACTATGGGAAAGGATCTCAGGGCAGGATCACAGAGTCAAAAGGAGATGCTCTGGTTTTAGTGCAGTAACTCAGATGATTGGTCATCTCATCCACGTTTGGTCCATGCTCTCCTTGGCTGGATGTGTTGGCTTCTCCCTATTTGCTTTTAGCACTTGCAATCCCCTCACTTCTTGCATGACCTTTGCAGTAAATGCCACAGGTTCAAACACTAACATGTCACTTACTGTACTCAGTGCTAGGCTGACTTTTGATTGCTTTTAAGTTTCATACAAAACAAATAAACAAACCCCAAAACCACAATAGCAGGCAGGGGATTAGCACTGGGTCATAACATACTGTCTGAGACTCTGACACCTTTTGAGAGTGAAGCTGCCCACATCTCCATGAAGAGTAGATTATTTCACACAGCATCAAGGCATGTAAACTATTGACAGAATAAAATTAGCAGCCATCACAAACCAATCTTACTCTTTTCCTAAATGGTTTTTGTCACTGTCATGAGAACAGTCATTGTCTGCCATCTCCTCTTCTTCCTGGCTGTTTTCTGGGTTGCACAATATGGTATATAGAACCTCGCAGTGAACTGCAGTATGAAGTGAACCTCTCAAAGATTTAGTATTTTGATTATTTCCCATTCCACCTGTTCCTCAGATTGCCAAGGAGCAGGAGTGACCAGGCAGTCAAACTGCAGAACCGTGAAAAGGTCGTATTAGAAGCTGGATCATGCACTTAGTGCGTATTATTCTGCTGTCTCTTAAACACTTCATGGGGGATTAAAAACCTCCCTCTTGTGACAGAGATCATAATGAGAACTGAAAATGTCACAACATAAATTGATTTTATGTTAATGATCGTAGCAAGACTGAGAAATTATTCAAATGCTGCTTTTTGCACTCAGGCTGCTGCAGCCCTGCAGTGTGGTGCTGCCTCGTGTGCTCAGCACCCATGGCACGCTCAGCTCGGGCACAGGGCTGAGCTGGCACCCACCTTGGTGCCCTTGGCACACCTGCACTCACAGGAAGGAGCAAAGAGCTTCAGTGTGCGAGTTTAAGGAAGCCAAACCAGTGGCTTCATCACTGTAAGCCTGGTCTGTACAACCAGCACAGCTCCTTCTGACTGTGCCTGGAGGTGAAGCACAAGCAATTCAAACCCCGTCTGGGCTCCCTGGGTTCGTTTCCATTTCCTCTGTTGAGCTCTCTCTGTTGGTGTCCACACAGCCTTAGAGCTGGAGAAAACACAGTTGTGAGTTCAGCTTAGCCCATGCTTTAGAGGAAAATGGGAGTGTGTGCAGTTTGGGTGCAGCCCTGCATTGTTTGCTTATTCTGTGCTCTCTTCACGTGTGGGAGGAGGAGGCACCGAGTGCTGGCAGCCTCCTTACATTAGAATAATGTCATGGGAATAATGGGATGAGAATCAAATGTGCACAGTCCTAGGGGTGATCTGGAAGGGCCTCAGTGTCCCAGGAGAACTGGAGGAGTTTCAAGTGGACACGTCAGGGTGTGCAGTGACAGTGTTTTCCTCTGTCTCTAGAAGGTGTTACCTGCAGCAGGATAAGCACTTTCACAAGTAGCTTTATGACATTTGTGTGATAGCTAGTGGTCAACAGTTCTGAAAAACAGATTGGTAGGGGAGGATGGAGTTCAAAGCAACTAATTTCTGTCTTAAAAGTGCCACTGGTCTGGATTTTACCCCTCCTGTATTCTTCTCACATGGATGTTGAAACATCTTTGCCAGAAATGGCTCGCTAGTGTTCGGGATGTCTCACAGGTACCTAGATAAGAAGGGAGAGATTAATATCACTGTAGCCTAATTCTGAACAAGATATCAAGACACATTTCCCTATATCAAGATGTATTTCCCTAAAGCACTTATTTTGCTAACTTTCTGTGAATTCCTTGAGAATACAGGTTTATCTGCACGTGGAATCATTCTTGGAGGAAGCAGATGTGTTGTTTCCTGGCCGTAAATAACCTCGCACAAAAATAAGCCTTAGTGACACTCTACAAGTATTCTGAGGATATGTAGTAAAATAAAAACACAGATCTGCAGAAAAGATTTCTAAAAGCCCCGTAATAAATGACATCCTTAAGGAACTGACAGATATCTGTTGCAGGACAAATAAATGGCAACAGCTACCAGTGAACAGAAGCTTCCTCAGAGATTTGCTGCCTATATGAAAAGCTCACAGTATGAAAAAGGACAGGGTAGGCATTCACATTTCAAAAGTAAGTACCTAGTTAGGGGTGAAAGGAAGGAAAAGTTGGCAGAGTTCTAATTTTGGAAGGGAAAAATGTAATTGTTTGATATAACCAAATCAGAAGTCTCATCTTTTGGGGTTTTTTTTCCCCATACTGCTGGAACTTTGAGAGTCTGAATTAAAGAGGAAATAGAGGACTTCAGTTAAGTCTCCCAAGAACTATTGATGTTATACATAAAGATATAACTGATTATTTTAGTGGGAAAATCAATGAGCAAATGAGAAGATTTGAGGCGATGTGTGGCATGGCAATGAAACAGCAACAGAAGGAAAGTCTGTGTCTCCTCATCCCCCTTATTGCATCCTCCCTCCTAAGCTGTGCTCCTGCCTTCCAGTGCACCTCAGCGTCTTTCCTTTCCCTCCCTGTCCCTGCTTGGCTGGCTCCCAGGAGCTCTGGGGGTCCCCATCCTGCCCTGTCCCCTTTCCCCAGCTCATCCCACCTGCTATCCCAGCTCCAGAGCCCCCTGCTCCGTGCTCAGCTTGTGTCAGGTGCCCCCAAAGATTTGCTGAGCACGCAGAGGTTGCCTCTTTCCTGTCCTCACATCCATTTGTTTGATCCTAACTCTCCTCTCATGAGCACAAGAAGTTTGAACAGGATTATCTACAGAAAATGTCCATTCATTTCTCTTCTATGTCTGAGCTACTCCAGCTTTTCAGCCCTGATCTTTCATCCTTTCTATATAATCTTCACTGTACATTGTCTTTATCTTAGCTACATAAATAACTTGAGGAAAAGAACATAAAACAAATATCATTCACTTGTTATAAACATTCCCAGGTCAATCTGCAAAGGATACCTTGCAATATGAGCTGATATTCTTTTCAGAACAAAGGCATGCCCATCAGCTAAAACCTCACTGCATGGCTTCAGCAGTTTTATCTGACTTGCATCTGATTTTAATTCAAGACTTTGCTTGCATGTGTAAAGTCATTTCCATTTGTTTCTTCCCATTATCTCTTCAGCCCTGCTGTCCATGAGAGAGAACATATTAATATTTTGTTAGGCCAGACTGTAACAGGTGACATTTTACTCTGATTTTTGCAGGCTGACAAATGTGATAAAGAATAACTTTTCTAAAAAGGCCAGTCTCTTTGAACTTGCTGGTCCATGTAACAAGTAAACAGGGCTCTTGATTTATAATATTCCACATAGAATGCATTGTGATCAGACTCTTAATGATGAGGAAGTATTTCCATTAATACACAAGGAAGATAGCCAGAAATTTTAGTTCAACTCAGAGCAAACTGAAGATCTGCCCACACCGTGACATTTGATGCCAGGCTTTTTTTCACCTAATCAGATTTGGAGCAATGAATGGCAAATAAAAACATTACAGACTGGTTTGATTTAAACCTATGACCTTTGTCCCTAGAAAATCTCTGTATTTTCAGCTAAGAAGTTTATACTGTGGATGGAAGAAAGTGGATTAATAGCCCAGCAGGCAGCAATCTGTGCATGTAGATCCCTTTGGCTTGTAATTGTGATTAGATTGGTTCACTGCACTCTCCATAAAAGCATCGAGTCTCTGGCTAGGGGAGTACACAGACCTCTGCTTTATTCTGAGAAACTTGTGAACTGCTGTAATTCATTTCAGATTTATAGTTTCACCATCTTTAAATTGATGTTGTTTTTTACAAGGGAACAAACAGCCAATTTTTTTTTAACAAACCAATGCAATTTAGTGTTTATAGAATTTATCTGCCTGTGGATCTGCAGCATAACACAATTTTAATTACACCTACCACACTTCACTGAATTCTCTCATTCTGTAGCAAAGCCTTTTCAGAGTAAAGGTCCATGAGATGGGTTGAGCTCTGCCGAGCCCTAAGTCACAAGCTTTGCATTCTCATCATTACAAACAAAAAATTAAAAAGAGCCAGATATTTACACTTTTGTCTCAGGGGGAAGCCACACTTACTATTATATAGAGGATTAATGGAAAGTACAAATTACCCAGTGCCTCTGTGGTTAGGAAATCAAGTGCAAAACCATCTAAAACTATGATTAGAGGAAAAGGAAGTGCTGAAGTCAGTCCCCTGAGATGGGAAGAAGTCAATGCATCAGTCCTTCACATGCATGTCGTGGAAACTGGACCGAGTTTGTGTTTGTGGAGGACAGGAGGAGGGTGGGGATGGAGCACCCCAACCTTGTTGCTGCAGAGAGCACGAATGGCACATGTAGAAAACAGGCAGGAAAATGTGAGGCAGAGCTGTGGGAGCACAGGATTCTTGAGAAAACTGCGTTGAAGGTAGCTGAGAGCTGAAGAAATGAAGTTGGTGTCAGTGGCAGCTGGCCAGGGTCCATTTGAGATGAATGGATGTGGCTCTCCTGATGTGCAGAAGGTGGATGCTGAGCTGGAGAGGAAATCCTGGTGGGGCTCTGGGGCAGGACCTGAGGCACCAGCCAGGTTGCTGAGGGAGTTTCCAGGCAATGGGGACGTCGCTGGGATTCGTGGTGGAGCTGTAGTAAATAATAAAGAATGATTTCACATTCTTAAAGCAAGAAGTCAGAGTTATTCCTGTACTAGAGAGCTTTTCTTCAGCAGTTTTTCAAATGTCTTCTGATGGCAGGGACAATGCTGTAATTGGGAACATCTGTAGCATTTGCCCAGGCAACATCAGTTAACAAAAGGCACATTTCTTTTTAATTTAGTAAAATCTCCCAAACTGTTTGAAAGTGAACTGATGGTGAGAGCAAGAGGAGAGAAAAGCAGGTGTCATTTTCATTTTCTAAACAAGTAGAATAATGATCTTTAGAATTCAACACAGCAGCTATTGAATTTTTCATTCTGAGATACCATAAAAGATGTGGATGTACAACAAACACAACTCCCACCAAAGCAACTAGGTGGAAAAGGCTCAGTAAGACGTGGATAACTGAATTTCCTCTGACAGAAAAAGTGATTGGCAGATCAATAGCCCAAAAATCCCGCTCCTAAGAAATCTGTGAATATTCAGTTACAACTACAGTTCATCTCCGTGAGCGCTTCTACCCCTCATAGGAGCTAAAGAATGAATTTATTCATCTTTATTGACCTGTTGACCTTTACATTGATGTCCTAGAATACAATTTACTGTTGAAAATTCCAAATTACTGCGCATGCATACATATTCCACCACGCTGTATATACGACGGAACACGTAGAGAATTGATATATACCCTTTTCCCTTTCAAAAAGTGCATCTAGAGGAGACTGAAAGGGGAAAACAATCATTTCTTGGTGGAAAGCAGGTCAGCTCGGGGGCTGAGCAGCCAATCTGTAAGCTGGGAGACACCACCAGATGGAAGGTTTCCTTCCACGACCCTGCCAGACCTTCTCCCCTGCCTGGTGTCACCATGCCTTGATGTCAGGTCATATAACACACCTCTCCTGTCTCCAGCAAACCCAAAAAAGGGCTGTTCTTTCCTGGGCATTTGCTGGCTGGCTGGCAGAGGTTGGCACGGGCCACCCCAGCCCTGAGCACTTGGTTGGGGTGGGTTGTGATGCCCCCAGGGCCAGAGCTGTGCCCTGATGCCACATCAGCTCCCCTCGGGGTGCCTGCAGGACATCCCTGGCAGTGATGCTTTGTGCTGCTCCCTTGTGCCTGGTGGCTGCAAATACAGCAGCACAGAGCTCCTGTCTCCTGCTCTCCCACTCGCTTCCTCTGACACAGGATAAAATAGAGAGGCTTGGGAAATGGGGGTGCTGGGGGTTGGGTTTTTTTTAATTACTTCTGAATTCTCTTCTGCATTAAAAAGGCCTTGTAGGTTGAGTTAACATTTGTGCTTTATAATTTTGACAGTGCAATATAGTGCAATTGAATTAATCCGGGCTTTGTGTGTTTCTGTTACAGAGATTTTGAGGGTCTCAGTTAAATCATCTTATTTGCAGACTGATTGCAAGGCAGGGAATGTATCACTCTGGGTTTAAATTATCTGGCTGGCAACAGATTTTAATCTTTCCTTCTTTTTTCTATGGAGTCCTGTGGATATATTATATCCCACTCAACTCTATGTTTTCAAAATGCTTTCTGTTTTTGCCTGTTAAATGAAGCATGTCAAATGTTCCTCACTTTTTGCACTTTAGAAATGGGTAGAGATAATTTCTTTCCCTGCTATTTGTCAGCAAGAAGGATTAAGGATTTGTTTTACTTTTTCCAAGAGAAAATCCGAGTGTGCAATCTTTCATGCATGAGCAGTTTTTTTCCCTGTGTTTGTGTAGCATTTAGCATGATGGGTTAGTTAGAGGTACCAACTTCTCAGCTGTGCAGTGCTGGGATTTAGAAATTTGGCAGAGGGTCAGCTCTCAAGGGGACCAGTCTGGTGGGACAGGTTCTGTACTCAGAACTCTGCTTTCCCATTCAGCACAGCAGTGTCTCATTGCTGCTTTCTAGGAGTTAAAGGGTGTTTTTGCTGAGCTGCCCATGAGGATTCTGGACAGCAGATGTGGAGCACACAGGGCATTCCCTGCCAGCCCAGCCCCAGCTCCTCAGCAAGGAGCAAGGTTTCAAAGCCCTGTGTGTGCCTGGGACCAGGGTGGGTGCAGGTGCTTGGAATCAGGAGCCTGAGCTTCTGACATCAGGGCTTGGACTCTCTTCCAAGAGGCATTGAACTCAAATTTGGATGGTTTAACACCTGACCTGGGACACCAAAGTAGTTACCGTGCTGAAAGTCACAGTCCATCACTCTGGTCATGACGAATATGAGAGACTCAGACAGCTCAGGGGAAATGTTTATGGCATGCTCTGGGATCCCACCAGGCTTGTGGAATATGGGGGGAAATGGGTGGTGCAGGGAGTTGGTTGTTTTCTCCATGTCTTGTTTAGTAGCAAATAAAAAGGATCTAGACACCATCTGGAGAAATCCAAGGTGTATTCCTTGGGGGAGCTGCAGGCACTGCTTTCTTTGGCACTGTGTGGAAAAGGGACAGGAAGAGAAGTGTTTAATCCCCATGTGTGACACTACTTGGATAAACACTTCCCAGATTAGCTATCAAAGCAGTTGTGGCCTGCTCCTACACATGCAGTTTGCTTGAACTTTCACATTTTCTCTGAAGAACTGATTATGTTTGGATACCAATCCAAATTACATACTCTGCAACAGGCCACTTGTTTTCTTATCTCTCTTGCTATGAGCAATTGTTTTTCAATGAAACCCACGGCAGCAAAGGGCAGGATTTATGCAGGAACATTAGCTGGGAGTACAAAGAGGGAGCTGGAACAGAAGCTGAAAGCCAGCCATGAACCATGGCAAGCTCTTTTCTTCCTTCTTGCAATGTATCACTTGTCCGTGGAAGAGCATTTACGTCCCCTGTATATACCATCTCTATATACACTGCTGGCAATGTGTAATGTTGCTCTTAGTAAGCACATTCCATTAGTTTCTATCTCAGAGCTGTCAATAAATCATCTGCTAAATGAATCAGGCCTTGTGAACTTGTACTGCCGAGATTGATTTTTGCATGACGTTTCTTTAGGAAATGAATTAAATCTTCGAAAGAAAAATGTGTGCACAGTGGCAAAGTGTGCTTTCACAGAGAGGGCATTTATGATGAATAGAAGGAAGATAGAGTACACACGCTTCAAAGAACACATTCTTGTAATGATGCACAGTACTAATATGATCGGAAGCAAAGATGGTAAGATCAGAAGCTTTCAATGCAGGAAGATTACCGTTTCCTTTGAAAGCATTATTTACTGTAGATTCCTGAGATACTTTTAGAAAGACATTGAATTCTTTCATTGTAATTTACATAAATCCTTATTTTTTTTTGGCTCTCCTCAGTATCCATCAAAATAATTGGGCTTTCAGCAGTGCTTTTTACAGGGAGGTGGGTATGAACCCAAGGGTGATTTTTTCTCTTTACTGACTGCCTTTATGACAACGAGAGGAGGCTCCTCTTGCATTATTACTTTATGGGGATAAAGTAAAAGGCTCTGTGAGTCTGCCTGCTGTGCAAGAGACTCAGTGTGTGTGTCCTTCACCTGTTGTTACACAGATACTTAAATCCAGTCTCCTGGTGCTCTCAGTGAAGGTTTCTGGAAGAAGAAAAGTAAAAAAATTCCAAGTGACTTCTTCTCCATGATTTTCTTAACATTAGAAATTAATTTTCATGATCAGTCATAGCAAATGGAGGAGGAAATTATTTTTAATCCTTTGCAGTGGGACACACGTCAAACAGCCTGCGTTTATTAGCTCCCAATAAAATAATGACACTTTGTTCCTTTAATGTGAGGACTGCAGTTCCTGACAGGGACAGTAAATATTGCACTAAAGGCCTGTAACCTACAGATGCCTGAAGGTTCAGGAACTTGTGTCCAAATGGGAAAATGTATTCCAGCTCTATAGTGAATTAAAAATCAAAACATTCAAAGGGATGGAGTGTGAAAGGGTATCCCTGCATCCTTGAGGAGCATCAAAGCAATAAAGACATTTAAAAGGCACAAGGCAGCTTTGGCAGGGAGACTGAGTAATGCATTCTGAAAGTCTTTCAGTGTGTGACACCTGGAGAAATCTGACTCAACTTGCAGTTATCCGAGTCAATTCAGCCCCTTGGAAAAGCAGACTCAGCCCCATAGTCTGATTTTAAGAGTATGGTGTGAATCACTGGAATGTGGGGTATGAGCTGGACAGTGTGATATAAAATCTAGGCCAGATCTTGGTTTCAGTGAAGATGAATTTCCACCGACAGCTCTGTGAGTGGGAGAGAACCCAGCCCAGCCTCGGGGCTCCCACTGGAAGCTGCTGGTGTTTGTACAGTGTGTGATTTTAGCCAGCACTGTGAGTCCTCACTTCGACAGGATGTCTGGCTGGCCCTCGTTAGGAAATTTGTTAATTGCAAACCCTCGGAGAGCGTTGATCTCTAATTAATTAATAATCCTGAAGAGCAGTTCCGAGGGCTCCCACGGGGCAGGAAGGACCACCCAGCTCTCCATTCAGACACCCCACCCAGAACACTTCTCTTTCCTCACCTGTTCTTTCAGCAGGTACAGCTCCACGTGTTTAATTTTCTTCAAAACACCCAAATTCTAAATTAGATTCAGATTGTTTTCGCTTTGGCTTAAGCCATCAGCAAGTCAGCATCTAGGTCTGACGAAGGGGGTCTCCTTTCTCCTTTTCCTTGCTTTTTATTTCCTGCCAGACTTTTGTGCTTTGGGAAGATGACAACGATTGCTCCTCCAAAGGCTCACAACTACCCTCCAATACACCCTGTCAGCCTGGCCGCTTTCAAAGCTTTCTCAGCCACAGTTCCAGTTCTGTCATTTATTTTTTTACAAAACAAATTCCTTTCACACAAGGCATTTTTTATCTCCTTCAGAATTGCTCAGTTTCTGGTTTCCACAGTGCCACAGGATAGTTTTGATCTCACTTGCTGCTTGCCTTTTTCTTTTATTTTGGATGTTAAATATTTTAATAGCGCAAATATTTAAAAAACTCAGGACGTTTCAATAAACCATATCCTTGAATACACAGAACTCAATCCTCCCTCTAAAGGGCTTTAAAAATACACAAATGCACATGAAGGGCTGAGTAAAGAATTGACATTTCTTTAAATGAGTCTTCAAAACCTGCATTAGCAGGAGGTTTTTGCAGCTACATTCCATCCTTTTTTGAAGTTATCAATTCCCCCAGCATCTAAGTGGCCAGGTGCTCATTAGTATGTCCAGCTCATATTTTTCTTTATACTGCTAAATGCAATGTTGTAGGTATAGGAGGTGCATGTTACAGTAGGCAACTAACAGACAGGGTGTATTTTGAGCCTTTTTTATGTACAGCCTTCTCTGACACTCAGTTCAGCTCTGCTTGCCCTGGAGAAGGTTGTTCTGTGTTTCTGCAGCACCCCAGCCCTTCAGGCCAGAAACAGAGGCCAGAAGAGCTGAAGAATCATTGATGGCCTCAGCCAAAAGCACCAAAGCTTGTTAAAAATGCAGCCGCTCCACCACTTTGGCAGGGTGAATCCAGGCAAGCTCCTGAGCAGCAGTTCAGTAAGGGAGGAGGTTCTTCATTCCACACCCAGCTGGGCTCCCGTCATTTGGGGAGTTTCTGCCAGGAAGCCAAAGCCCTGCTCGTGCTGCACCTCCTTCACCTTCAGAGTCATCTGCAGTGGGAAGTCTTTTCTTGTTAATGCCCTTGTTAATGGGATGCATTGGAGCCTCACTGACCCACCCCAGGTACCAATTGCTGCTCACTGCTGTGGAGTTAATAGCACTGCTCTGCTGTGCAAATGGTTCCAGCCAAATGCTGTCCAGACCATAAATCCATCCAGATTTGGCTCTCAGTGTCTGAGAGCACTCTGTGCCCTTGCTCACATTGCTCCATCACCTGGTTGTTTTTCCTCCTGGTAATTGTGCATTCCTGCATTTGGAAGGTGCAGTAGTGCAGAAATACTGCTGGTTTCCTGTCAGGGGATCTTGGCAATCCACAGGGGAGCTATGTTGTCTCATTTACACTTTCTTATTGAATTTCAATCAGTTTTCCCAACAATTTGCTGGAGGAATTCCCGTGGGACATCTTCAAATGCTCCTAGCCCCATGCTGCCCGACAGCTCCTCATTTTCTCTTCTAGGGCTGCCTGTGTTTTCTCATTTAAGAATAATTCACCACATGACAACATTTTACATTAATGAAGCCCTGGTGGTATCAGATGTGATGACATTCAGTGGGGAACATAGAAAATAAGCATAGGGATACACACAGTACAAAATAAAAATCAACTGATGTGCAAAGAAGTTAATGAGGGGGAAAACCAGTTTCTGCTGGCATATGCTGACTCACGAGTATCTCTCTCCATCCTGCTCAAGCATGGGCAAATTGGATTTATCTGTCACTTTTCAAGGGTCCCTGAGGAAGGGAATAAAGATGGTGGGCTCCAGGAAAAATTGAGTCTACTCCATTGTTTTCCCCTTTTTTCTGTTTCATAGAGTGCCAGTTCCTGGAAGAAGGAGTCCTTCCAATCAATTCCTGGCTCCCTCTTGCAGCTTTCAGGCCATATCCAAAATGCCCTGTGCCACAGCCTCACAGTGACAGTCCTGCTTTTGCATTTTTGTGCAATGTTCAGTGCTTGGTTTCTTCAGGTAGAGCTGGGATCATCCCCCTGAGGGTGGGCAGCCTGGGTTTTACCTCCAGAACACACATCTCCAGCACACACTGGCATTTGCACCTTGCTATCCATAAAAATAATACCTTTTCCCATTAAAATAATAAAAAAACCCCAATCAACTGGGTTCTCATTGATTTTAGGTGTGATGGAGTTGTGTCAGAAGAACAGAATCATGTCAAAGTAGCAGTTTTATCCTGTGAGCCACCAAAACCTCCTGTATTTTAAAAGAATGGTATCAAATAATACTGAATATCTCTGTTTACTATGGCACTTTACAAAAATTATCCACTGCCATTGGGTTTTTTTCCTAATTCAGTTGAGATCCATCTGTGACTGCACAAGGAACTGTAAAAATTAGAGATCTCTTACAGCTCGTTTCATATATAGCCATATTTTCAACTCCTTTTGGAGAAGTGTTGCATGTGCTTATGCTTCACCATAGGCATCCTGTGAAATCATCTCATGTTTTATTTTTCCCTATATATAATCTTTGCATTTATATCCTCTGCTGTTGCTTTCCCTCTCCAATTGAACATAAATAGATCTGCCCATTTCTTCTCAAAGGCTGTCAAATTACTGATTTTGCTTCCTGAATTTTGCTCTTTGCATCTCGAGGTCACTTTTCTTATGGAAGGTAGCAGTGCCCTTAGCATCAACAGCTCAAGTTATCTCCAACGACTGTAACTCAGAATGGTTTTATTGAATATCAGAATCTAAAATTTCTCTCTGTTCAGCAAGTGGAGCAAAACAACCTCCTGGATGTGGCGGAGTTCAGCAGGTTGTCTTAACATTTTCACCTGTGGCTTTGAAGGTCTGTAGGAAACAATTACATTTAAAACTCAAATATACACACTGTGATAGCTTATACTGCTTGTCTAAAAATAACTGTCCCTCAATTCCCTCCTCCTAACCCCAGTGAGTTTGTCTGTACTTTTCATTATTCTTCCAGCTTTGCTTATTTATTATTCCCAATGCCTTAGAGTGCAGTATCTGCTGAGCTGTTGGCAGCAAAGGCAGGTATCTGTGGAAACATCCCATGGGGGCTGTGAGCTGCTTTAAACACTTCTTTCAACACTTTTAAACTGAAACCAATGTTCATTTTTTTCTAAGAACTCATCCCTCTTGCAAAGACCAGCCAATGCTCAACAAGCCACAGCTAAAGCCAACTGGAATGTCTTCTCCAAGTCTAGTGCAGAAGACACTGGGTGCCAAGTCAAGGACATGTGTTGAGAGTGGAAAAACAGGGAGGAAGGAAGGGAGGGAGGGAGGAAGGAAGGAAGGCAAGAGGGGACATGATGACTCTGTAAAGCCTTTTTTCATCCAGAGAACTGCATGTGCTGCTGGAAAAGTCCATTCAGACAGGCATTTTTATTTACTGTGCTTTAGTTTGCAGTTGATGAAACTCTCTTTATTCCCCCCTTCAGCTGATGTGACAGAATTTGAATGAGAACATTAGGGTTAGCTGGCAAAAGAATTTTGGGAGGCCAAGAACAATGCAGGAGATAACATTTTAATTAGTACCTGGCATAGCCAGAGTGGCACAAGGGATGTTGCTCCCACAAGCTTCCTGCTCAGCCTGACAGTCCCCCACCATCATTAGAGTTGGGATGTGTTTAAAATAAAACTCCAGCCTTTGGAGTCACCTGGCAAAGATGAACTTTTCCAGGGTTTTCACAATTAATGTGAGCACAAAAGGAAGGAGCTTTAAGTACCAAGAAAGCAGATGCACACTTTGCCTACAGCATCAGCCAGGGAGCTCTGCAGCTCTCAGGCTTTGTTTGCACAGGTCTAGCTGAGCTTTGTGTTTAAAAGCACCATTTTAGAGAAGCTTCAGATCAAAGCCTATTTCGCCTTCCCAATAACTCAGCTGCTCCTGCAATCATCTCAGAGGCTGAACTGCAGGATCTTGGCATCTGCTGCTGTATTTATAAGACAAGGCAAAACAAGTGACAGAAGGATCAGAGGTGGTTATCAGCATAGGTATCAGCCCTGGGGGAGAATAGCCAGTGAACGCCAAAAATGCAGCAAGACAAATATATCCATGTAGAATTTTGTCATGAAATGTTGGGGACTGTGGGAGAGAGATTGAATGGAAGTCGTGCATTGATCAACCCAGCAAGGCATGTTTGGAATGCAGCACCTCTCCTTGCAGTAATAGTAAACAAGCCATTCCTTTCTACTTCATGAAATTATTGGCATAACAGCTCATTTTTGATTGTTATAAGTATTTTCTTTTTATAAAGTGTATAGAATGCAAAGAATAATATAAAATACAAGGAATAGTATAGATAATAGTACAAAAATGAGTGTTATCTCTTGTCAACCTCCATGCTATGAGCCATTTATGTCAAACTTTTTAAAGTATTATTACATTGTTTTTAAGGATGTGTTTTACAATATAATTTTGTTGTGTTGGTCTCCAAAAATACAAAAAATGAGAGATTTTTTTTTTTCCTTTTTGTGTTGCTGAAATAATGTCTGTCCTGTTCCTGCCTGGAGGAATTGGGCAATGTCATGTAGGTTGGTGCTATGTCACATTTTAATCAAAACTGAATGGTCCTGTCCTCCAGGCTCACAGGACAAATGACTGGACTGTTTGTTACCACTAAGATGTGTTACCAATACGTGATAACATAATAGTAGTCGTTATAATAATAATAATAGTAATAATAACAACAGCCACTACCAATAATAGCTGGTAACATACTCATGCCAATAGCTGCTTTCTGCTTGTGAGCCAAGCAGCAAGCAGGGCCAGATTCCACTACTGCATCCACTCCCTCTTGCTGCTCAGGGGATGCCAAGCCTGATATTTCAGCCCATGGCTTGGGATGGGCTCTCTTGCAAAGAGTTCCACTTCTTATTTCCAGTAAGTGGCTGGTCACCTCCACCACAACCCATTGGTTCTGCTCCAGGGCAGCACATTTGCATTGTTAAGCAGCTCATTCAAAAACCAGTGGCACGTTCCTGAGCTGAATTCTGTCATGGCAGATTTAATTTGTATGAAAAGGACATAACCTCAGTAACTAAATATGCTCTTTTTTTAAGGCTTCTGTGTTTAACTTTTATTTTATTATTATTTCTGTGCCTTTGCAGTTTCCTCTGCAGCACAGAAAGAGTTGAAGCTATCCCAGCTCTCAGAGAATGTTCAGGGAACAGGGAATTGGCTCCTCAATCTCTACCTAAGAGACTATTTAGTATTATATACAATAATATGAATCTAAAGAATTAGTCTCTCCACAAGTAATTGGAAGTAATTTAGTACTATTTGGAAGAATTACGATGAGAATAATAACAGTAGTTACGAGAAGGCAAGAGACAGGTGACAGAGAGATGACAGAGAAGTCAAATGACATAAAACTTGTCACACACATACTGTGAATCTGCTTGCATAGTTTGCAATAGTGGATGAAGATTTTACACTACGGCTTTGCTAGGCTGGAATAAAAATGGGATGTGATTCAATATTGATTTAATCTTACACATCTACAGGTCAGATCAGTTTTAATGTTGATTTCTATCACCAAATACTGTTGAAAGTCCCTATCTGAAAGAGTGAAATTAAACATTATACTACTGATTTTCACCACCATTGTCTATAGTCTGTCGAGCTGAAAAAGTCCCTAACAAAAGCAGGCCTACAAAAACCTGAGCCTTTACAGCATGCTAATGGCTTTCCATTAGGTCAGATTAATGTTTTCTGCTTATGGGAAAATAGGTATTTAGCAAAAGGGCTTTCTGTTTGCTAGGAATAAATAACTGCTGGACCAATTGCCTCACCCTTGGGAATAAATCTGCACTTTCAGTGCTTGCTAATAAATCAGTTCTGCAGGATAATTCCTCAGAGGTGCAGGTTCAGACCTGAGCATGTTGGTGGGATCCAGCAGGACACAGATCCTCCTCCTGCAGGTTCTGCCGCTGTCTGTGGCCCCAGTGCCACCTCAGGGGCAGGGCACTGCCCTCTGGCATCAGGGAGGAGAGCTGGATGTTTCCATCCTGCCTCTCCATCCCAACCCCCTGCACACCAGGCAGGGAGTCGTGGGCTGGGAGAGGCTGTCACGGAGTGAGGGATCCAGGGGCTGCTGTTACCTGGGCATCTGGTATCACATGGCTGCTAAGGTAGAGCTTTGGGTGACATCCATAAAATAGCAAAGATAAAATCTTTGGGGTTTTTCTCTTTTTAAAAGCTGTAGGAAATGAACTGAAGGCAGAGTCTCTTATCTTGAAGAAGACACACACCAATGCCTCTTTGCATGTTTGCACTTGGGTCTGTGTCACAGCACTAGAGCTTTAAATGGTTGTTGACAGCTGGCTGGACAGAGTTCACTTGCTGGAGAAAGACTGTGGAGAGGTTCTTCCCTTGGTGATTCTCTTCATCCTGGATTTTCTAATCACTGCTTCGAGTCATGCCAATATCCATATTGTTTGCAAGCCCAGTGCTCTCTCCTTATAAATCTTCAAATAGCAAGAGACCCATTATCACATCCATTCCTCCTACAGCCCTGCTCTTCTCATCTGAGAAGTGTGACTTGAAACTTCTATTCACAGTGAAGAGTTACATTTGCACTGCATTTTTCATGAAGAGGGTTCTTAAAAAATGCTTTAAAACTTATACTAATGTAAATTTATATATGAGGATTTTAGACCTGGGGCTCCTCAGAGTTATTCTTTCTAATTGTTTGATATGTAGCTAATGGGCCCTACCAACCAGAAATAAAACATGAAATGTTCTAATTCCTGGATACTCAACTGGGCCTGACTTTGTTGGTGTGAAACTTGTGCCCTCTGAATGTCAATGCACTTTGAAGTGTCCTCAAACAAACAAATTCAGAATGATTATATATTTCTTATAATGCTCAAAGCAAATAAATAAAACAGAATGCAGCTCAAGTAGGTAGAGAGGCAGGATATTTTTAACCAGGCATGGTGGCATTAAAATAAAATTTAATATAAGAAATTATAAAATAATACTTCCTCGAGGAAGGAAGATTGAGGGCATTAAATACTTGAACAGAAATTCAACTGAACTTTGCATAAAGGTTTTGAAGTCTTGTCCAGAAATGTATTATTCACTCCATATTAACCGCAAAGTTGGTTTCTGTTTGGCTCATGAAACAGCATTTATCCTTGTGAAGAAAGACTGAGCCCTAAGAGAGAACCTCAACATGTTACCCACTGTGGAATCATCCTTAAGCAGCATACTTAAGGAATATCTCAGTTATTCACAAAAAAAGCTATCCAGAATGCAGAAAACTCCTGTTCTGGGCTTATTATCAAGTTGTGCCTCAGGCTGAATTCCAGAGGAACTGCAGGGTTTGTGGTCAGTGAAAACAAGAGAAATAAATCCTGCAGGGTCCCCTCTGCTCTCAGAGGGAGTGAGGGAGGCAGCCCTCGAGGAAAATACAGCACAGAGCAGGCTCAGAGCCTGTTCTTGCTCCATCAAAATCCAGGGAATGTCAGGGAAGGACAGGAGGTAGAGCAGGGCTGATGGGCACTGGGGAAGGGCAGAGCACTGGTGTGAGTGGGAATGGACATGGGCATGGAAAATCTCAGCATGGTTGGACTTACAGACATGGCAAAAATGTAACAACTTCATTACAAATGGCATTTTACAGATCCCGACATGTTTGAGTGGCTTGACTGTACAGAGGAGTTGTTTCAAGTCTGATTTACCACCAATTAATTACTTCTCTTTGCCATTAATTAATTGCTTCTGTCCCACCTACCCTGTGCGTTCAGTCCTGGTTTCTGCTGAAATTTCCGAGCCCCTATTCCAGTTCCCTCAGTCCGTTTACAGTTTACAGAGCAGTTTACAGCTCGTGAGCCCTTGGTGAGGTTTGTTTGAGGCCACTTTGGCCCTGGGAAGCTCATCCTGCTGGGGGCTGAGTCTGGCAGGGGTGCCCAGCACACTGGGTGGCTTTGGGAGCACACACAGCATCCCCCAAAGCTGAGGTGTCCAGGCTTAGCTTCGCTTCTGGAAACACACAAATCTGAAAAAGCAAAGTGGCTCCAGAGGGGGGTTTTCTTGGTTATTGCTCTTGTTTTCCCTGGGCCTTGGCTGTCTGTCCACAAGGAATGAGAAGGGGTCAGGAAAGAGCAGGAATGGATGTTTGTAGTCCAGAATTCCACATGCCACAATAAATATTCAATAAGCCAGTCTTGCACAATAAAATTACATTACTCATTTCTCAAATGACTCCTCTTTTTTGTCACCCACTTGACACAATCAGTAGTCAAAGCTGTGTTTATGTGTTCAGTTTGACTGAAGATACATTTGTGAACTACTCTAACAAATGGATAACCTGCCATGTACATGAGGTATTGGCTAAACAACACTTATGCACTATATTTCTCTTTTTTATCTTTGCAAAACTGACTTTGAAAGGGCAAGACAGCTCCTTGGCAGAAGGAGAGAGAAGCTACTGCCTGCTTTTAATTGGCAAAGAGGAGTTACTATGGGTACAGTCCTCAGAAAACATTTGTGAGACAGGTTATGAAAAAAAGGCTTTGGGGGTCTCTCAGGTGCTGTAGTGGCCTGATAATATTTTGGCAGAAATTATGTCTGATGAAAACCAATCACTGCCAGTTCATGCTGGAATGAAGGGACAGCATCTCCCATCCCACGCAAGAGATGCGTCACTACTACCCTGTGTTTAAGTGCCCAGCTCCTCTTGAAACTACTAATTGCATGGTGGAATTGTCTCTGTCTTTTTGGATCTAAATTCACAAAATAAGAAATCATTTGTGCCTGTCTAGACATAGTTCATTCCTGAATATTTATTCCCGATAAAATTCGTTTTCTTCCTATCTTGACTCCTTCAGACATCTCCTGGTGGGGACTCATTACAGGCAGGATGATGGAATTTGTTCTACTCTTGCTTGTGTTGTGATAAAAGACTTTGTGAGTAACGGCCAAGGCAGAAAGAGCAACATGAGATGTTCCTTATAGAAGAGGTGGGCTCAAAAATCCTGTCTTGATTTTGGTTTTAACTTTCAACAATAAGATAGTTTATAACTAGTAAAATATAATGTTAATTTAAGTGAGAAAATAAAGCTATAAGCTTGTGATCCTCATATTTTTGTCTTTAGTAGGAAAATTCATCAAACTCTTTCAGCTTTACAGAGAGAAATGGGGAAATCTTTCTTCTTCTCCCTTCTCAAGTGCTAAAATAGTTCCCACTTAGAAAAGGCTATAATTTCTATTTTTAACTTCAGAGTTACTCCTGACCCAAAATAAAGTGGGAGAAGAAACAAGGACTCAGCACAGCCATGAGATCTCTATGAGTTCCTTGCAGTCACTGGAGCGGGGAGTTTATCTTGGGAGAGTTGTGGGGCTCAATTGTTCTTCAGTAAGGTGGAAGGAGGAATATTGTAAAGTGCAGTGAGATGGAGAAGACATATTGTGCCTGTGAAGGATGTCTGCCTCTACAGCATAAAATCTTCCTCTGTATTCCAAGAAATGTCATTTAAAATGTAGAATGAGTGTGCAGCAGGAATAATAAAATTGCCTGAGCATGTGAATTTTAAGCACTAAACATGATACAGAAACAAGAATATTTCTTCTGACAGAAACTGGTGACTAATGCAGCTTTCTTCCTTAAAAATATTTGCTTCAGCTGGACGTTAATCTCTTGGCAGACATCACTGAAAAAAAATAAATTAGATATTTCTCAGTAAAAATTGATGAGAAAATAAATGTTTTACCTTGCTAACAAAAAGGAATTGACAACCTTCAGCAGTAGCAGAGTCCCACTTGCAGTAGAACTACAGCAAGATGACAATTTTTCCTGTCCATAAATAAGTATATATATTTCCTATTACTGTGATAATAGCCTTCCACTAAGCCAAATGTGCTTATAAATTATTCCTAGCATCTTGTTGGAGTAGCATGTCTCGGCAAGTATGTCCCTCCTCCCCATCTGTTCCACTGCTATTTTTCTCTGCAATCCTAAAAGGTGAAAACATTGAAGTTAAACAGTCACACAGCTCTGGTTTCAAACTGGTGGGTGGCACTTCTTCCACCACAACTCATGTCAGCTCCCGACGACGAAGCACTTGAGTACAACTTACAACTCACGAGGACCTACATTTTCTTCTTAACTTGCCTCCTTTCCTTTTACTTCAGAGCTCTTAACAAGAAGAACTTTAGGACCATAAACATGATTTCTACTAGACTCTCTGGGGAGATGGTTCTCCGTGGTGCTGCTGACTCAGCCTGGTGCTTTGTTCTCTCTTGCAGCTTGCACAGACAAAGAACTGAGGAGTCTGGCGTCGAGGCTAAAGGACTGGTTTGGTGCTCTGCACGAGGATGCAAACCGTGTCATCAAACCCACGAGCTCGGAGACGGCCCAAGGCAGTAAGAAAACCCCTTTGCCACTGACCATTGAGGTTCCCAGCCCGCTCACTCTTAGTGCTGTGGTGTCGTGTCAGGCAGGTGCCAGGGGGCAAGCACAGGAGACCTGCAAATAAACACCATTTTCTGAAGGAGCTGCAGGCTTTCTGTTCTCCCTCTGACCCAAACTGCTCTAAAAGCTGGCAGAGACAGAGAGCCCTTCCCATCAGGCAAATCCCTTTGTCTGAAGGCCATGGAGGTCACCTTTCCTTAGGTTAACTAACATGGCATAGTTTGTGTCTGTGCAGTTGAATTCCATGACCCTCCAGTTCAGAGTTTGGCTGCATCCAAATCCCTCCCTGGGGTTGTGACGTGTGAAATTAAACCCACCAGTTTTTTGGCCAAGCATTTTCTGACCCAGTGTCAGTGGGATAAGCCAAAAGTAAGTCAGACAAGTGTGGAAAATGATTTCAGTGTTGGGAAAACTCACTTGGGTTTTACTTTGCAATTTTCTGCTGACAGCTTATGTAAGAGAAAGGATAATTAAAACATCCACACCTGAGCCATGGAGCTGGAAGAGTTAAATGGCCTGGAAAGCAGGAATCTATTGTGTCCTAGCTATTTAATAACACCACCTTTACTTCCTTTGATGCTTTTTTTTTCAAGAAAGGAAGAAAATGAACAGTTTAGAGGACACTTACTCTCTGTGGGTTAAGCCAACATGACATTTCCCCACCAGGGAGGGTAAAGATTCACATAACAGCATCAAAAGAGGTCGTGTTCATCAGAGAGCAGATGGGAATGTATTTTGTGTAAGGACTCATTAATTCTTTCAAACAGTATGTCCCCAAACTCACGGGCCCTTGGGTTGCAAAGCAGGATGCACAAGTTTTATCTGGGTTTGTGGCTCCCCTTCAGTGCCCTGACCCTGCTGTGAGCCGGGCTCTGCACACCCAGAATTGGGCAGGTTCTCTCAGCTGCTCCCTTCTCCCTTCAGCCCAGCCTGGTGGCCCTGCAGTGTGACACCACCGAGGCTGAAGGGGCAGTAGAGCAGCCCCAGCACATCAACATGGGCATTTTCTGCTGGTCCATGTCTCCACAGCCCCTCTCTGAGCTGGGGTGGCAGTGGATTGATTGCCTCTTGCTGAAGGGACAGGATATCCCACAGGCTGCATTGCTCAAAACTGTAGTCAAACTCATTAATGCCAAGGAATCACGTCTGAAATCTGTGTGGTGTAACAAGCTGTGTTCTGTGTAAAAGATCTTTTTCATGTGTCCCTTATTCTCCCCAGTATTTACAACAAAGTCAGTCTCTTTAACACCATATGTCCTACTTATTTCTGAAACGTTGCTCCAAAAAAAGGATATTCTCATGCAGAAGAAGCCAAAGCACAGTGCAAAAAGCGAGGGGGTGTGCAGCTAATAAGGGCTTCCACATGTGGATTTGGTTCAGACCCCTGACAGAAAACCTCAGAGAATTTAAACTTTGTTTGAAGCCCTCTAGGCCCAGAGTCACATGAAATCTCATTTAATCAGATTCCCAAAAGGATGTTTTTCATGCAAAACCTGTGAGATCCTCATGAGGACCTTGCCAGAGGCCAAAGTCTAAACAGAGTCCTCAAGGTGTTGAGGCTTTTTTTTTTTTTTTTGCTTTTTTTCTGAAGAAATTTCAGTGAGAAAAACATCCCTGGTAATTCTGCAGTGTTTGCTCTGATTCACAGAGGAGCTGTTATCTCTTTTTAGTTCAGTTTGATTCCTGGCAGCTTTTATTTGAAAGGTTGCCTTGATGATCTTAAACACTTGATCTCCACAATGTTCATTTTTAGACTGTTGACTTAGTTTGGCACATTTTCTTATTTTCTTATATATCAGTTTGAAAAAGAGAAAAGGAAAGAAAGAAACTTTATGAGTTTAGATGCTGAAATAATTTTTGACTGCCACAAAACTTGGGCTTATTTTTCTTTCTGAGAGTTTGCAAGAGTATTCATGAATTAATCTGCATGTGCCAAATTCTGCAGCTCCAGTTCTCTCTGGTAGCACAGAAAATACTCACAGAGTGAGGACAGCAGTATTTGGCTCCCTCTGACTTTAACTTCAGACAGTTGTAAAAATGGAAGACATCCCAAACAGGGCTCAGAATTCAAAGCAGAGTTCACACACCCGAGCTGTAGAAAAGGATGTGTGTGAATCCTGGCAAACAGGGCACGCACAGTCTGGAAACACACTCTGATGTGCACCTTGCCCTTTTTTATTGCCCTCCTCACCAGACAGATCACTTCATTAAACTGGACTGGTTTGGCTATGCCTGCAGAGCCTTAAAGGGCACAAACATCCTCCAAGTAATCCATTCTGGATGTGGCCCTGTGGCACTAAAAGGAACAGATGGTGGGATGAGGTGACTGCGGTGCCTCGGACACAAGGGCTGTCTAGAGAAGGTGTTCCAGCAGAGATCTCTCTATGCCACATTAATTTTTTAAGATGTTAATGTGAGTGTAAATAAGCATTTTGAGTGTATTAAGTTCACCCTCAGGTGAAGGAAAAAAGTACACTCCTTTTTGTTTTCTTTTTAACTCTCCTGAAAGGAAAAAGGGATGAGGGTGAGCATCGTGTTTAAATCTCAAGCCTTCACTCAGTGATCCCAGCAAAGCACCACGGGCCAGGAACTTGTCTCCTGCAGGCTTTGTACAATTAAAATCTCCCCAATAAATGATATAAGAAACTCAGGGACATGCTTTGACATAAGGAAATAATAAAACTAATTAGGTAGCAAGACAAGATTCAAATTGCTCCTGAGCCTGTTGATAATTCCTAACGTCCCTGTATTGTATCTAGATAGTCTCCTTGGTTGGAGTGGGAGTTGTTTTTCTTTTACTGGAGGTCTATGCAATATAAAAGCTTTTTTCTGGGGAACATTTCTTCTCCTCCTTCCTTTATTTTAAGTGATAGGGGAAATTAGGTTAATTATTCCCCTGTTAATTTAATTGCTGTGTACTTTAATAAAATAAAACTGGCTCACGTAAGTCAACCCTTGAAGGGGGAAAATAATTTTTTCATTCCAGAAGGTGTGTTTATTTTTAATTAGGATTTTCACTTATAGACTTTTTTTTTATTTAATTCCACTTTAATTCAGAGGAGGTGAAGCGTTTTATGCATTAATGGGATGTGAGACTTGTCCATGTAGGTCACCAATTTGGTTTCTTCCAACCCTGTAGTGAATGAAAGTTGTTAGGGTGCTGAACAGTTGTCAGTCAGGAGGAGAAACACGATGGTCTCACTGCAGGTCCTTGTGTCCAAAGGAGAGCAACCACCACCTCAGCTGGCATCAGTTGGCATCTCTGTTGGCAGCCTCTGCCAAGGAGCCAAGGGCAAGAGGGATATGGAGCCTGCACTGTTGTGCTTCTCACCCAAGGCACTGCAGCGCCAAGCTGATGAACAGGGAGATGCAGAGAAGTTCTCACTGAGGTTTCTCTAATCCTGGGTCTGTTGTGCTGGAAATCCAGCCTATTAACCAAGCACTGAATTCATTACAGAATTACAGTACATGGTTTATTTCATCCAACAAATTGCATCAAATTAGAAGTAAGTACATGATAAGACTCTACAAAGGTGTTAATTCATTCAGCATCACTTGGCCTCACCAAGCTGATGGGAGCACAGTGACCTCCCAGTGAAGGTAAGTGAGCTCCAAAACCATTTCCCCCCAGCTGCCCTGGCTCTGCAGCGAGTCAGAGCCTGTGTTGTGCACTCAGGGCACGCTTGTCTGGGTGCTGAGAGCACCCAGGATTGCTGGGTCTGGGCTGCAGGTGCAATGTTGCCAAAGGTCATTTATGGGCACTACTTTTACCAGTGGAGGTAGATGCTACTGTTCACCTTCAACTACGTATTGAAACACAGTCAAAGAATTAACCTTTCCACTGATAATAACCATCTAGATGAGGACTTTCCATCATACCTTCCACTTCAACATTCAACGACTTCCAGACCACTTTAGGTAATAATCCAGCACTGTTAATAATCCAGCCTCTTAATAAACCTAATCTGGACTAGAGAGTGAAAGCTCTCTAGTCTATGAGAAATTGCAGTCAAAACCTCTTCAACTAATGTAATTAACTGTCTTCTTGAGTGATCTTTCATGGTTGTATCTCCCACGCGAGCCCTGATGGTACATCACAGAGCAGCTTTGTGCTCCCATCAGTCCCTCTCTCGTGATGTGCTCAGACAGGTCAGTGCTGGGGTTGTATCCCTGTGGTACTCACAGGGAGAGACTTTCCAGCACAGAGGAAAACAGGACTCAGAAATAACCCTCAGACACTGGCAGGGGCCAGTTCATGGCAAGAGCTCCTTGCCAGTTCAGAGATGACCTTTAGCTGAGCAACCCATACCACTGATTGCACAGCAGACCCTGGAGTTACTCATCTTTGCAGCAGGAAGTGCCACAACAGGGTGTAAAGCAGCAGAGAGGGCATCTGTGCAGAAAAGGAGCAGACAACAGAACCCAGCTCTTTTTCTCCTGCAAACTGTCGAACTCACAGAGCTGAAGGACCAAGGTACTGATCCCAGCTCCACCGTGAGGCTGAATGAGCCACCCCTGCCTCGTTGATTACTTGTACCCTGCCCTGTGGTGGGAAATGTGGCACAGGACACATCCACACCAGGCAGGACTGCATGTCGTGCTGCTGTTGCTTTAGAAAGGCAAAGTCAAGGAATCTGAAAACCTGTCCCTCAACAAGAGATTGCACAGTGACCAAATCCTACTTGCCTTTTTCACATGACTAAAACAATTGCAGTCACTATTCCTAATTGCTTCAGCAATGCAAGCAGGCTCCCCCCACATCTCTTCACGCAGCGTGTTTCTTTTTCATTGTGCTCAAACGCTATTAGAGAATGTTATAAGAGATAACAACACAAAAATGTGATGAAATATTCAGCATGATTTCTCTCTTCCCTGCCTGAGCGGCCCCTAGCCCTGAGGAAATGGCGTTACCTTCTTCCTTCCTTCAAGAAACATGTATTATGAATGCCACAAACCTTCCATTAGTTAACCCTTCTGATTGTCCCTCTGTGCCACTGCCAAGCTCCAGCCACAGCTGCATTCAGAAAGCACAGCTTCCAGCAGAAAGCCCTGCTCTGCTTTGGATTAGAGCTTAAAATAGCAGGTAGGCTGCAGAGCTTGGACAAACTGTCAGCGTGGTTCCAGCAACACCTTAGGCTTTGCTTTAACAAAGCAGCAGCCTGAAAGGGACACAGACAGCAGGTAAAGCTAAGCTTGACCTCTTTCAGTGAAAGGTGCAGCCAAAGGAAAAAGCTCCTCAGGTTTCTCCAGGTGGGCCAAAGAATGGGCAGTGCCCAGGCAGGTTATCACTCTCAGCGTGGGCATGAGGTGCCCGGGCTGGCAGGAGCTGTCTCGGCACATCTCCAGCCAAATGTATTCGTGTTTCTGAGTCCTGGCTGAAACCAATATCCTCATCATCAGATTTCTTATCTCTCTATTATAAATATACTTCCTTACATCAGAGATAACTCGGAATTTAGTCCAAGCATTGAAAATATACCACAGCAGTGTGGATTTATAATGCCCTGTCTTGTCTGTGGCAGAGGCAATGCCACTGCTTTTGTGGGGACTGCAGAATACTGCAATATGTATCTCATACACACTGTGGGTATCTATATGCATGACTTGGGCTTTCAGTGGAAACCACTGCTGCTGCTGCAGTCTTTGAAGAATCTGGGCTATTAAAATGAATGATGATGGTTTCCAAAGCACTGGAAGAGCAGACTCCTGTGTTGCTGCAGAATCCTGGAGGAGGCAGGAAGGAGAGGGGCTGGTAGGGGATAGGAGGGCATGGGCAGCCCTGTGGAGCTCCCAGCTGGAGCAGTGCTGTTCCTCAGAGGGTGCAAGAAACAGAGACATTTTGGCCCTTCCCTCCCCCTGCCTCCCCAGGCAGCTCCCAGTCCACATCAAAGCATTGGTTGTCTCCAACACAGACAGGGCTTTGAAGAGCGAACAGGAAGGATGAGAGGTAGAAGGTGGGAGCACAGCAGGAAGGAATTTGATCAGGCAACTAGAAACAAGTCTAGGAAACAGGATTTAAACTGCATTCAGACTCAGACTAGTTTGAAAATATGGTGGATGCAGCCTTTCCTCATCACATTTCAGTTTCCTGGAACCAGGCCAGCCCCCTTGGACTGAGGATGGAAAAAAATTAAGCAAGAATTTTTTTGAGTGGAAATAACTTTGAACTACAGAAATCAGCTCTGAGTCTCAGCCCTACAGAGTGTGAGTAGTGCTCTAGTTTGTAGCTGTGCTTGGGTTTTAAGCTTTACCCAATCAGATCAGTCCCAGAATTTTGTTCTGCTTTGGGCAAGTCAGCTTAACATTTAGAGTCCAGCCAAAAAAAATGAGCAAGGCTTTACCTTAGCAGTGATTCTTGTGCTGGGTTTCAGCAGGGGAATATTTGCCTGTCTTCTTACAGGGTTTGACACCAGCATACTACCAATCTGTAAGGATTCCTTAGGCTGGATGTTCAACAAACTGGACATGAACTATGACCTGCTGCTGGATCCCTCAGAGATCAGTGCCATTTACCTGGACAAGTACGAGCCGTGTGTCAAACCGCTCTTCAACTCCTGCGACTCCTTCAAGGATGGGAAGCTCTCCAACAACGAGTGGTGCTACTGCTTCCAAAAACCAGGAGGTGAGCTGTGCAATGGGCAGCACAGGGAGGAACAATTTTGGAGCCCTGTGCTCCTAGAGGTTGGTCATTGCCAGGCAGGTGTGTTGAAAAGCTCCATTCCCCAATACCTGTGTGAAAGGGCATTGAGAGATCGCGTTTGATGGCACAGATGAACTATATGAATATCCTGTGATCATTCAACCAAAAAAAGTAGTAAGTGCCAGTGCACACAGTCTAGAAATAAGCTCTATTGCTGATAGAGAGCTCAAGAACTTACCCTTCTATTAATGCAGAAATTAGTCAATTAGCAAGTCATAAATCAGAGAGCTGGCATGATGTCAGTGTGGTGAAAAGAGAGGTAGAATGGTTTAACAATTCCAATGGCCCCCAAACACCACTCTCAACTGCAGTGTGTTGCCTTTTTTTTTTTTTTAATTAGTGGAGCTAATGACGTAAATTTGTTTTGTGGTACAGTACCAGCATATGGGCTGCTCTCATTCCCAGGTGAACAGTAGTCTCCATTTCATGTCAGCAGTGAAGCCAGTCATTGCAGAGCCTGTCCCGTACCATCTGGAAACTGATCCTTACACGTTATATTTTAGGTCTTCCTTGCCAGAATGAGATGAATAGAATTCAAAAGCTAAGTAGAGGGAAGAGTCTGTTGGGTAAGTTCAATTACTTGCTATTCATTTACTCAACTAATTAAAGCTTCTGTGATTATTGTAACTTTATATGCAGTAATGGTTTTTCAATTAGAGACTAATGTTTTGAATCAGGAATATGCAGCACTGAGGGTAGGGCTGACACTATGAAATTAAACAAATAATGAGATAGCAACACACAGAACAGGTGTCAGCGTGGCAACGGGGTCAGAACTAATTTACAGCTCTCAGAAATGCAAAGCCCTGTCTGCACAGAGCTCCATACTGCCTTCCTCACCTCCTGGGTCAGAGAAAGCACCCAGGCTGCCTGGTACTCAAGCCTCCCATTTTTGAAGGGTGACTGAAGGTGCATAGCCAATGTCTCCTTCCAGTTCTGGTGCAATGCAGGATTTCCTGAGGGTTCAGTTTTGCCTAATGACTCTCTAAAATATTTCAGTGTATTCTGTGTGTATGAAAACAGGAATTCAAAGCACCTCATTCTGGGCAGCCCTGCAGGATGCTCCGTGCTGTGAGATGTGATCATGCCTGTCCCGTTCTCCAGTGACTATTGCAAGCCTGAACTGATTCATAACTTACACTGCTCTGATGGATACCTAAAATTAGGTTAAATAAATCCCCATCTGGCTTTTTCCCATTTAATTGCTAAAGAATCAGGTTGTTGAACTGAGTAAATTTAAGGTGACTAATTCCCTACCCTAAAATCACCCAGTGCTCTGCAGCCTGGTGTTTATGTGCCTGTCCTAGTGCATGGTGTGCACAGAGCCCAGTCACCAAGCCATATGAGGACAGATTACAGTCCCTGCTTGCAGCAAGCCCTGCATCTCACCCTGAGGGGTCTGGCTGCCCTCAGACCAGCCTGCCAGGCCCATCCTCAAGAGGAGGTGTCAGGTTGTCCCAGCATCACCAGCTGCAGCACAGGACGTGCAGTGCTGCCCAGGTGGCTCTCAGAGTCCAGCCTGATGTTTCTGCATACTCAGTAGCAGACCCTGCAAGCAGAGCTGCTGCAAAGCTCAGCCTTGCCAAATCCTGCCATTCCCAGATGCCACTGCCATTGGGACTCAAGGTTCAGGTACCTTAGGAGCAATCCCCACCTGGACTCGTTGGTTTAAATGAAGAATAAACATTCCCAAAGGCCACAGGGACTGTGGTTTAGATCCATCATCCTTTCACTGCAAGTTCACATAAGGATTAAGAGGTTTCAGAGTTACAGCCCTGCTGCTCATAGCTGTGGCAGGATTGATCACTCAGGGCATGTGTGCTTCAGTCAGTAAATATTTTGCATTTGTGTTCAAGAGGATTCTGTGGCAGAGAAGTCACAGTGTTCTCTGTCTCATGGGTGTCATGATTTTCAAAGCCACCTAAAAGAATAAGAAGCCCAGTTCTTAATAGATAGCTTTGACTATCCCATATTTATTTAATGCTTTGCTGTTATTTGCCAGGTGCAATAAATGTCATCTAGGTTAAACATAAGTGGTTTGGTCTGGTGTGTGGGAAGAATGATGCCTGTGTTGCAGGTAGCACAACATGCAGGTAGTTGTAGCACATGTTACTGGGATCTGATCACAATGGCAGGAGTAAAATGACAAAGTAAAAGCAGTAAGGATGGTCCCTTAGCACAGATAACTTCTAGTCAACGGTATTAAAAAGAAAAAGAAAAAGAAAAGATGGATGAAAATGGCTCAGCTCAACAAATCAAGGTGCCAGGCATAGGTTGTTCCACAAGCTAGAAAATTATAATATAGAGAGGAACTCTTTGCTTCACCTACCTTGAAAGTCTGCCTGCATAATGACACCTGTCTGGGAGCTTTTAATCTGATATCAGAGCTATTTATACAGCAGAAAACACTGTCTTCTCACTGACTGAAAAATCATGCAAATGGAAACCAAAACATCTGCGTGACTTGTAGCAACAGTAAAGATGGAAAAGAGAGATTAATATTTTCAGAGAAACCAATCTTTAAGGATTCTCTTTCCTCCTCTGACCCTGACATAGAGAGCTCAGCACTTACAGTCCGGGCAGTGGCATGGAGAAGGTTTCTGTTACCTTGTAGCCATTGATAAAAATGATTACTTTTGATATTTAGTTCTCTCTGTATTTTTCAAAACACATGACAGTTGCAACAAAGAACTTCAAAGCCATTGCCATTAGATATGTTGAATGTGGAGCCTTTCAAATAGAGTCTAGCATCCCAGGGGACTGAATTAAAAAGTAAACAGCACTATTCATCTTTTCCTACCAGATTTATCTGGAGTACAATTAACTGCAGAGACTGTACTTTCTGAGCATACAACTGTGCAGCCTGATAATGCTTCTCCCACATCACTGGAGTAATACATTTCTGCTCCCGTCACTGTTTCCCCCTGTATCAGCCCTGTGGATTCAGCTAATATAATGGCTAATGCAAGGAGCTGTGTGCTGGCTAGCACTTAATTCTGTCAGGCTTTTACCTGGGTGCTTCACTATCTTTAGCATGTAATTATTCTCCCCATGTTCTCTGAGGAAGGGAGGTATTATATAGATAAGGAAACGATGCAGAAAGAAAGAAAGAAAAAAAAGATATATGTGTCTGGGTCCATAAAGAGCATACAGATGCAACAGTGCTGTTCAAGTTTGTGTGGAATATAATTAAATACTTCACAGGCCAAAGAGGGATGGGGAGGGAGGATTCAGGAGCCTGAGGCAGTTGGGTGGGCAGTGTTTAGCACAGCTGGTCCACCACCAGCCTCTCCACTCTGGTGGGGAAGCACCGTCTGTGCAAGAACCTCTGGAGACAAAAACTCCTTTCTCCTTCCAAAGTCTGCAGATGTTCTCTGATGCCAAAATTATGGGGTGAAATAGTCCCAAAAAATGGGCTGCAGTCTGGGTGCAGTGCTCCAGGATAGCAGAGCTGGCAGCCAGTTTATTTCTAATGGACAGGGGCTGTCTGTGTATGGTTTACAGGACAACACTTGCTCCCAGTGACTCTCTATCCCCTCCAAATTGTCACCTGCACCTGTCACACTGGAGAGGACAGGCTGGATCTCCCCTGTGATGGTTGGCAAACTCTGTGACATTAGTATGCAGAGCTAAATATTTAAAGCTCCAGTGTTATATACAAATTGGCACGAATTTCCCACGCAGAAGGAAAAGTACCTTCCACTCTTCACTGTGACCCAAAGTGTGAATCTCTTCCACACACAGTTATGTTGGCAGTGAGCCTGGGCCATCGTTTATTTCTGAATCTACTGCTTTTATAGGCAGTGTGGAACATTTTCATACCTTACAAGAAACACTGAAACTATGCAAAAAGGCCTGTTCCAAAGAAGGGAAAGGTTGCATTGCCCAAGGAAAAGGGATGGTTTGAAATGCAGAAGCTGCTCTCTGCTCCCCCTGTAATGCCACTGACATTCCTCCTTTGACCCTTCCCTGGAGCCAGACACTCAGCAGCTAGAACAGGGGAGCTCTGGTGACATGGGTGCAGCTATGCTGGTTTACACCAACTCAGAGTCAGCACCTGAGCACTTTTCCCAAGGTTGTGCATAGTCTGATAAACACCTGGAGTGCTGATCAGAGAGAGGACACGAGCACAAAGGTGAAAAAATTCCTTTCCTAATCAATATAGAAATAAAGGTTTGAACACCAAGCGTTAACTTACAAAAACCTGCAAAAGCAAATCTGTGGATGGGATTATTAGAATTATTCACTTATAAATGGAGAATTGTCTTTGATAGTCTTTAGTGTGCTTACATTTGTACATGAACACGATTGTTGTACCTATAAGCATACCTTCTATAAGATCATGCTCTGAAGTTATTTAAAATACTCTCACTACTGGATGTGAAGTGCTCTCTAAAACTGATCCTGTATACAAGGATTTCTGCAGATGTTCAAAGGTTTGTGTTCTCACCTTCCAGATCCACATTAGCAGCACTCACACTTAGGCAAGATCTGCAGAGCAATGAGTTTGGAAACTCAGAGATTCCCTTTGTGTACACACTCTGTGTATGAGGCTGACTGACTTCCACTTCCATGTCTTTTATAGAGGAAATCTCATGACATTTGGGCAGCATCTTCTCATTCATTTCTTTCTCTGAGAAATGCAGTGGAAGTGGCCCCTTTGACACATGAACTGGCTGAATAGATTCTATACATATGAAACCAGCTAAAAAACTTACTGCATCACCACTAAATCACTGGTATCTTAGACAAACGAGAAAAATCCTTTCTCCAAAATCACTAGTGACAAGAAATTTGGGGGCAGGGGTGTTTTTATGCCATGTTTCAAATTGAAGCAATTGACAAAGAAGGGATAAATGAATGTAGTGACCTCCTGTGGGAATAAAGCTAATTCATCTTGAAGGACAAGAGGGCTTTTCATATTGAAGTACATTTGCTGTATCTGCCAAAAATGGTGGGAACAATAACACAGGTTTCTCCTGAGAGTTTTCCTGTGTGCAGAAGCCAGAATGAACCATACAAGGCTGAACTATATTGGTTTTATTGTGAGACAAATCTTGGGCTTCAAATCCAAAGACTTACTGACTCAAATCTTCTTGTCCCTCTCTAAAAAGCTTGTGTATTATTTCTCCTTTTGTGCATGGGAACCCTCGGTAAGTCAGAGGCTGTGCCTGAGATTGGTATGAATAGCAAGCAGATGGCAGATACCTTCCAGGGATAATTACAGTGCTGTGGAAAGACTTCCATGATAAACACTGAAGGAGTGCAAAATGGAAGGGAAATGCAGAATTAATGAAGTTGAGGTAATAATCCAGTTGGGAAGAAAAGTTTAAAACCAGGAGTTAAATCTGGAAAGGCTCTGGGGGAATATTAATGATTCAGGGCCAGGCTGAGCCTCTCCCTAGGACTGTATTGCCACCCCCTCCACGTGCTGTATCTGCACAAACATTTCTACACCGTGCAGTGACCGGGGTGTCTGGAAAGAGCTAACCATGTATAATTTCTTCCTCCTTTTAGACAGCAGATAATCACATGTATTTTCTTGTCAACATTGTAAAGATCTTGCTGTAAATAAGTGATAAGTTCATGATAGTCTCTCTAGCTGTTTGTTCCTGCAGAGACTTGCCTTGCTGAGCACACCTTATATTTTATTCAGGTGCTTTCATCCCCCGGTGCAATGAAGAAGGTTATTACAAAGCCACTCAGTGCCATGGCAGCACAGGGCAGTGCTGGTGTGTTGATAAGTATGGGAATGAGATAGCTGGCTCCAGAAAGCAGGGGACAGTCAGCTGTGGTGAGTAACGACGTGCTTTGCTCAGACAAGGAAGGAATTAACACTGTTGTAAGCCCTGCCACTGCTGTACGACCGAGTATGAGAACAAAAGGGACAACAGGAGTACCAGCTGCTCCTGGGCTTTCCTATTCAGGCTGCAAATGGGGCCCCTCTTGGTCCTTTGGACTGCAGAGGCACAGCAGAAGTGCAGGCAATAACCACTGTTCAGGTATTTTTGCTACCAGCCTGGAAAATGGAGTCACTGGTATTAAAATTCAGGGTCTGGGATTGCTCTGCATGGTTATTGAGTGTGTTGTTCTGTGTGCTCTGAACACACATTTACTGGGACTCCATGAATAATGCCCTTCCAGGCAAGGAGAAGGCCTAACGCTATACATTGGTATACATTAGCAACCAAGCCCCAAAACATTGCTGACAGGACAATGTTATGGAGATAAATGAAATCAGCAATTATCTGTTGTACCCAGACAAGCAAAGTTTCACCTACCCTCCTTCAGAGGGCTTCAGTGATGGCTGAGAGTGCAGCTTTCCTCTTCCAGAAGGAGCAGAGACCTAGAAGGTGCAAGATGCCCACAATCAGATTGCAGACGGCAGGCTCAATAGCTTCATTTGCAGAGCAAGGTTTATACTCTCAAAAGAAATCAATTTCTGGAATATTTTTAGCCTGATTTACAGAGCTGTGATGGAATTAAAGTATTTACAAAGGAGTAATGTCTTTCTGGCCTGAATGCATGTGATCTGGAGCTCTCCAGTCATGTCTTTAGGCGTTGTTTATGCAAGTACATTCTTCAGAATAAATTGATATATATTTAACCCAGTTGAGAATGAAAATTGAAATTTAAAGGGTGTTGCATGAATAGCTGAACCAATGAATTTAAAAAATAACATTGCAAATGACACTGGCTCGCATGACAAGGGTAGTGGTGAACAAGAGGTTGGGTGTGCTGTGAGGGAATGACCTTTCCTGCTCACCTGTTTCAGAAGAAGAGCAAGAAACCTCAGGGGATTTCGGCAGTGGTGGATCTGTGGTGTTGTTGGATGACTTGGAAGAGGAGCCTGAAGCAACAAAAAAAGACAAAGAGGGGAAACTGAAGATTCACGTAAGAGCAGCTAATGAAGATGATGAAGATGAAGATGATGACAAGGATGATGAAATTGGTTATATATGGTAGTGCCCATCATAACAAGGACTCACATTTTGCACAATATTGCAAGTCACATCATATCTCTGCAATTGTATCTGAGAGTACCTGGCACAAATATTCCCTCTCTACCGAGTTTAATTTTGTATAGTCTATTTAATTTGAATGGCAATGTTTTTGTTTCCAGCAAGGACTCTTTGGAATACAGCTTTTGTTCCGTTGGTTTGGGGGATTTCTGTTCTATCCACAGGGGCAATGAGTTTTGTTTCAAAACCATTTCGTGTCTTAATCCTCACTTGCACGGCTTCTGAAATACATCCTGTGAAAGAAGGATCCCAGAAGGGGCTCAACAAACCAATACAAGGCTTAGAAGCCCTTCTCGTGTTAGAGAATTTGTGTCATAAATTGTTACCTGCATCATATCAGAAAGTTTTTTCTTTCATGAAGAAGGAAAAGTAGGTGCCTCATTCTCTATCCATATTTGTCATGTTCCAGTCAAGAGTCTCTTCAGTCAGTGGCTGCCCAGTACGAAGGATTTCATCCAGAAGGAAATCCCCTGGCAGGATTTTCCCTTTCTTACCTTCTCCGAGTCCAGCAGGCTCAGTCCAGCTCACAGTGAAGGCAAAGCTGCCACCAGAGCACAGATCAGCTCCCTGACACAGTTTATTTCATAAAGGAACGTGGTCTTGATCTTAATCGATGCTGAGAACCCTCAGCTATCATGGGCCAAGCTCAACAGGCAGGGAGGAGTGTCCACCTGCCCTTCAGAGTGTTTGTAGCATCAGCCCCCCCTCCAGAGCTGTTCCTCAGCTTCTCTCTGAACTCACTTGCACTAAGAGTTTCCCCAATGTCACCCAGGCAGCTCACACACTGTGGATCTGCCTGCTCCTCCTTTAGCAACCCCTCATCCCAAAGTTATAACGCTGTCAAAGACAGCAACCATCAAAAGGAATGAGCTGTCGTGTCTTTAATTTAAAGAGTTCATATTTATTTGGTCTGTTTAAAAAAGCGACTTGGGGTGGTCGTATTTCAAAAGCATAAGGCCTTTGCTCACTGCACGCTTGTAAGACACACTCCTAAAAAAGAATAGCATTAAAATCCAATCTGTGATTCCCTCAGCATCTCCCATATATTAAAAGGTTTTGTATCACAGCATATTGATATTAAATTATTTGCAGTGTCCTTTCCCATGGCAGTTCTCTGCTGCTGTGGTGGCCATTTATTATTTTTGCTGTTTTCAGAAGCACTAAGAGGAACCTTAACCCCACCCTTGCATTCGAATGCAGCTGTAAGTGTTTTAGCAGTGGTTTGACTGTGAATTATTTTGCAGAATGAAAAATGTGTTTATTACACCAAAAACTAATTAGATGGTTTTTTCCTGAGTTAGTGGTGGGCATAGACATGGAGACAGCATGGAGTCAAAACATGGTTGGTTACGTAGTCACTTGAAAGCAGGAAAATACCGTGCTGGTTGGCACAAGTCAGTTCTTTAGGTACATGGGCCCAAGGACTTTGGTCCTCAGCCCTCTCCAAAGTCAGTGCCCGCCTGGCAGGGCTCTGGGCAGGACCTCTGCTTTCAGATCACAAGAGGAACATCTTTCAGGCACCGTGTGCTGCAGGGGCTTGGTTGTTTCACCCTCTTTCATTTCCTATTTATCTAGATCAATGACCTGAGAACAAAGAGCAAGCCTGCACAGTCACTATTAATGCAGAAGGATGTGTGAAACCATGAGGAATTTGTTGTTTCACGCCCCTGCATCCTCCCCAAAATCTGCCATCACAGTCATTTGCAAAAGGTCTGCAATCTGCCCTGCCTCGAATCCCTTTGGTTTCCCTATAGCTGTAGAAAAATGCATTTAAAAATCATTGTCCAAGAGCTGCACAGCACACACACACACACACACACACTTTCTCTACCTGCCTTTCATAGGAGATCCTGCTGACTTGCAAGAGGAACAGATAAACCAGCATTTCTGCCTCCCTAAACAGTATGATTTTGTGAAAAGTAATTGAACACTGTCAGAAGGTTTCTTCTCAAATGTCCTGTCTAGCTTTCTTTTGATATTTTCTTCATTAACCCCTCCCTCTCTGGCTCTGGCTCTGCTGTGCAGCACTTGCAGGACTCTGACATAAAACTTTGCTCCACAATGAGCAGAGTTCTGCTCATCCTCCTGACTGGATTCATTCTCCACACACAGTTCTGGGGTTTGGGGCAGTCCTGTGCCCCTTTGCAGGAGCTCAGCCTGGACTAAGCCTTACATCGAAGGTCACACAGCAAAGCCCGCTCCTGCCCAGCAGGGTCAGAGCAGGTCCTTGCAGGGTCCAAGGCTGCAGCCCCCTGTGTCACATGCAAACATGCAAGATTAAACTAAACCTGTTAAACAAGCCTTTAAAAGTGGCCATGGCCATCTTTCAGTTTACACGAGCAGACACAGCCCCACCATCCATCTCTCAGCACCATGGATGGGCTCCTACCTGTGATGTTTCCCACGCAAGGCTGCCAAGTCAGAGCTGGCAGGGTTTATATCTCTAACTCTACACCAGTTATTGTCTCCAGCTGGGTACAGCCACAGGGCAGGGCAGTGCCAGGTGTGCCCCTGGCAGCAGCAGGGCAGAGGGGCTGCTGTGCTGGGAAGGGCAGCTCAGACTATGGATTGCTTGGAGAGCAAGTCCCCAGTCACTGCAAGGCCCTTCTGTGATCCACTGGCACGTTCCAGTGGAGGGGGACCTGCAGTCTCTCTGTATACATATGTGTATCTCTGGGGGTCTGTATATACATTTATGCACATACATGTGTGTGCATATGTATGTGTGTGTCCAATTGGGAAGATGGAGTAAGAAAACCTTCTATTCTGTAAAAGAAACCAGCGATTCTACCAAGAACCAGTGCTCTTCCAGATCGAGCCCCTTCCATTCTTCATGCTTTGTAAAGGATTTCATTTGCTTCCAACTTAATTTCATGTTTTTGGGGTTTTTTTTGGCAAAGCAGGACTTCCCATCTGAATCAAGTCATTGACCTTCCAACCATTTTCTCATTGTTAAACATGGAATCAGAGTTGTCCCATTCCTTTAAAAACACAAGCCAATTTTTTAGTCTCATTTTCTTTTCATATTAGAGACTCTGAGATACTGTTAGGTATTGCTCTGTGTTTCTTTTAACTATTGTGGTTAAATCAAAATGTTGAGTTCAGATTTCAGCACAGTTGGATTTTTTGGGGTCATTACTGGCCTTTGCTGTCAACACAAAGAATCCTTTTCATTTTCTTTGCCTTTTTTTTAAGCTATTCTGTACTATTATTTTAAACCACTTGAAGTGTTTATTTAATATTTATTCTACAGTTTATATTGAAAATGTAAAGTTTATATTTCAAACAACACTGTTTGTTAGTGAATGCTTCTCCTTGCCTTTCCAGCCTAGTCTGTTAGTCTCAGTGTACATTTCTGGCATGGGAATATTTTGATATTAGAAGTTTTGTAGCCTTTTTCCCCTCAAGCAGCAACTGCCATAGATTTAAGGTCACCACTTGATCCAGACCACCAGATTGCTCAAGCTTAGCTTCCCACATTTGTTGGCTTTTCTTGCAGTCCCTTCTGTCTGTCATTCGGGTTCCTTTCATCACAGACTGCTTTGTACAGTTACTATACGTCAAAAAGCCCTTTCTACAGTAGGTGGGTTTTGGTCTTTTTATACTTTTCTCAATGCTGTTGATGTCTGTTACTGTTCAATGTGTAGATCTGTAAGGAGAGATCCAAATATTCCGTGTTTCAGTTCGATGTCCCTACTGTAGATGGATGTAGACTATCATAGTAAGTAGAACTGCATAGTAAATTCTGAATGCTTTTTCCATAAGGAGTTAAGTGGAATGTGAGCATTTTGCTACCTTTGGTTAACTGTAAATGCTTAACTGTAGTCTGAAATAGTTGCATTTTCGTCTGTCTCAATAAATTTTAATTTGTCTGTGATTCCTTATTGCCTGTCCTGAATTTTATTAAATTTTGGGGACCAAAAGTACTGCAGTACCTTGAGTCAGCATCTAACCATACATTGGAATGGATGGTCCTTTGTCTTTGCTTTCTGACTTGGATCTGTGTTCAGTGTCAGCTGGAATCTGTGAACTTAATGGAAGGTCTCCAGAAACCTCTATTTTAGGAGCAGAAAATAAATCAAACTGAATGGAATAACTGTACCAAAATCAGAACTTTTCAAATTATATTAAGATTGGTTTTTAAGGAACAAGCAGGGCCAGAGAGGGAAGCTTTAGTTTTTTATTTCCTCCCCAGTTTGCAAATTTTCGTGTTTTTCTGTCTCTTCTGATGCTGTCCAGGGCAATTCATAAACACAGCCACACTCTGCAGTGGCCATTATCTACCCAATAAATGAAGGCAAAATTGCATTAAACACAATTGGTGGGGAGCCATCCTCATCTAGAAACACCTGGGTTTGTGTCTCTGTTATTAAATTAGAGCTCCTTTTTAATGTTATTAACGAATTTAAACAGCCAACATTATTGCAGTGCTAATTCCAGAGTTAAAAATGTTATCTCATCACCTTTTCTTTGTATGTGGAATATTAAAAGTACCACATGAAAGCATGAAACCTGTTTTCAGACATTTGTGCAATTATCATCTCATCAGATTACACATTGATAATGTTCCTGTCCATACACCATTGCCTGAGTCGTGTCATCAAGGGCCAGAACCTGCCTGAAATTCCAATTCCATTGCCTTCCACGCATCACTTCCAGCATCTTGCCTTACCTGACTCTGTGAACAAACGGGTTTTCCTTCTCCAAAGCCACTCGGAGACTCTTTGAAGGGTTTGATCTTCCATGCTGAGGTGTTGCAGCAGTTCCAGCCAGCAGGGGCTGTGTGTGGCACCGGGGACGGGGAGGAGACCAAACCAGATCTGCAGCTTGAAGGGGTGTGAGCTGCAAATGAGATTTTAATTGTTAGAAAGGGTTGATGATTGGATTTATCTTTTTTCTTTTTAATATCCCTTCTAGTTTTTAACTGGAAGCATCTTGCAAGCTTTGTTTGGTATTACACATGCATAACTATACACCCACACCTCCCTTCTGTTTACACATGTGTGTGTGTATTATCTATACTATATATAATATGTCTCTCATATATATATACACACACAGGATTTATGTGCATACATTCACACAGTGGTGTGATCAGCCCTGAGAAGTGCTGGTGAGGTCAAAAAGTGCCATAAAAAAGGAACCATAAATTCTACTGGTTCTTGCACTTTTTGCCTGGTGGACTTCTTTCTCCTGAAGTTATTTTGTCACTCTTCTTTCTGTGAATATCAGTGTGGCTGAATTTCTGCCTTCCTTTTACTTACTCTTCAAAGAGTTAGGTGAGGTGACTGGCATAAATGAGCCTGTTCTTTAGACTCCCCTGATTCCAGGATATCCCTCTGGGAATTCCTTCCCTGCCTCACCTGGTGTTCTATCACCTGTACTTTGCTATTCTCTCCTGTAACAACTTGTACTGTGAATTGGTGCTTTGGTTTAATGCATTAAAATACCCATAGAAGTATTACATCCCACCTGTCATGTCCTGATAAGCTGCATTGATTTATATTTAGCTTTTCCATGATTCTGTCCTTCATTTTCAATGAGAATCTTGGACTGATTTCCATGAACTCCCTGCCAGGGGATACAGACTTTGCTTCTGTACTGATAGGGAAGAGTGTCTGTGGCTGAAATGTTGCTCCAGCAGGAGTAAAGGTTTCATTTGGGCTTAAGCTGAAATGGCAGCAGGGGTGGCTCTTACCTGGGGGACAGGGGAGCCCATCCACACCCAAACGTTGTCCTTGGCATCCTCAGGAAAATCTGCCAGCCCAGGCAGTGCCTCCCTGGGGGGTGATACCTCTGCATGGAAAGGGACACACAGCACAAAGTTACAAAAAAAATGGCCTTTTTTATACCATTTTTCAGTATTTTCCTTATCTTACTGATAATATTTTGCAAATGAATATATTCCTTTTGGTCTGTGAAACCTCTAATGTAGGATGCATATATACACTTAGACACACACACACCCTCTCCCTTTCTCTGTTATTTCCTCTCTTACAACATTTTCTGTTGAGCTCCCCACCAGCTGTAAAACAGTAACATTACAGCCTTCACTGATGATTAGGTTCATTTTTCCCTAAATACTGACAGTCGAAGGGTGAGATATTAAAAAAGGAAAATCGTGTCACAACAGCTTTGCACACTGTACAGCTCTTTGAATACATTAAAAAGAGGCAGAGTGCTATTAATAAGCTTTTGACTTTCTGAGCACTCCCAGTTTTGGCACAAAAGAGGTGGGGAGGCAGCGTGAAGAGCGGGCTTTATCAGTTTGGGGAAGAAATGATGGTGAAACAAATAGATTTAGGTAAGCTGTGCCTGAGAGTGACACAGCAGCCCCACCCACTCCTTCCCAGTGACCAGAACAGCTCAGGACCAGCCCATGACAAACTCAAACTGCAGAGACAGGTTCCTGCCCCACCCTGGGCTGCTCCTGTGCCCTGGGTGCAATATCTGCTTGAAATGAATCCCTGAAAAGAAGGCTTGAAAACACCCAAACCACACCGTGGCACTGCGGGAGGAAGGGAAGGGCAAGGCCAGAAGCAAGGTGAGATGTTGCCCCCAGTCCCTCAGTGAGGCAGAGGTGTGTCAAAGCTGGGGGGGGAGCATGCAGTGGCTCTGCAGCCTCCCTCCCAGCTGGAGCTGTGCAAGAAGCCCCTATCTGACTGCAGATTTAGAAAGAAATACAGTCGCTGGCAGCCACTGCTCTTGAGTTTCAGATTCTTTCACGTATGGCTATAAATTCCTGCAATTCCACGCTAAAGGCTTGGGCAGAGGGAGAGTTTGTGAAGAAAACTTAAAATGCAGGGTCTTTGCCAGGTAGTAACTGCCTTTTCTCATCTATAGTTACTCAATAAAAATCATTGCTGGAGCATGACTCTACTTCCATTCCCAGCCAGTACATTTGCCATCTGGCCCTTAAACACGGGGAAATCAACCCCAGAGCATATTGCTAAAGGAAAGGTCCATAAGCACGTTGCTTTAACCTTTGAAAACATATTACCTCTAAAATTATTTGCAGGCCTGGAGAGACTTGCAGGTTTGACACTGATTTTTCCACGCTGAATATCTCAAATCCAGGTTAAGGCAAATATATTCAGGTAAGAGTCTGTGCAAGCAGGAGCACAGCCACAGCTCTGCTCCATCACAGATGATGCATCAATTTATCACAGCTCGCAAAGAATTGACCTAAATAACTACTAGCCTAAAGTAAAATTAAATAAAACTGAGACTGTAACAAGATGTAGGTTTGCACAGATTAATGTAGGCTATTGAAATACTTTGGGTTACAAGGGGCTGTTACAGAAGATCAATATTCCCATTGCTTTTGGTACAAGTCACACAAGAATCCAACACCTGCAGTGAGTTTTGGTGGTTGTTGGAGACCCTGGAGCTGCAGCTGTGCCCTGGAGCCCTCCTGCAACACTGCTGGTGTGGCAGGAGGGGATGGGATGCACATGGACACATCAGCTCAATGCCTCCCTTGTCATGGACAGCACCAGCCAGCTTGGAAAGGTGGGCACGGAGCAGTTCCACCAAAGGAATTACCCCAGGTTTATTTTGGCAGGCAGGAGAGCCCAGTTTGGCTCAGCTGGCTGGAGTGGTGGAGACAAGCACCAGGCTGGTTGTTAAACTACCCAAAATACCTCCTCTATCCTCTCAGAGCAGGGCTGTCATCCCATCTGGTCTCCAGCCCAGTTTCCATCCTCTCTTGGAATGAGTTTCTCCAACTGATTCTTCTGTAAGATTTTTTTTTTATTTATCTTTTTTTTTAATTTTGTCCCGAAGCCTGTGTGTTAATTAAGTTTTAACAAAGAGCTGTATCACTGTCGAACAGGAGATCAGACTGCTCTACTGTTTTACATAACTGATTAATTAATAACCTTGCTAATTGAGTCTCATGAAATCCTTTGTTAAACTGGAGCAAACCATTACTTGTAGGACATTTTGGCTGCCTCATCTCCTCCAGCTCTGCTGCAAGTCACAGCACAGCATTGCCACCATGGGGCTCCTGGGCTGCTGCAGAGGTGCACCATTTCTGGGTGAACCTTGATACCACCTGCACCCCAACATTTCAAACCTCCTCCCCCTTTTTCTCTCCTACACCCCTCGCAGAAGCTCTTTGCATGTGTGAACTCCAGGGCTGCCACTCTCTTGCTTTACTCCACCAGCCCCCCCCAAGTGCTCCAGCCCCACAGCCAAATTTAGGTGGTGACATCTTCTCCCTCTCTTGGCCAAGGGTGAGTGCCAGCATGGCCATAAAATAGAGTGGCAAAGGAACCCTCCCCCTGCTACTGGAAAACTGCACCGTGAGCTCTTCTCAAAGGCACTGCCTTCGACGTGGTGTGACCTACATCTTTTCTTGGGAGCCATCACAGCTGAAATAAGGCATAACGTGATGGATTCTGAGCTATTAAATGGAAATGGACTTTCCATGGAAATAACCACTGACAATAGTTTGCATTTTAATGTCATTTCTTTTCTTATGATTACCCCTAGACACGAAGCACGATGTATTTATACCACGTGTTATCGTCTGCCAGGCAGCAGCAAGGGGGGAGAGGGTGCAATCTTTGCCTTACCCACTGCTCCTGAGGGGGCTCTCCAGACCAGCTTCAGGCTGAGAGAGCAGCAAAGGCTTTCCTTCAATCTGGCCACTAAGGAAATTTTTATTCCATCCCTAACCCACTTGCACTTAACAAGACATAAACCCACAGCAATTTGGGGGTGTTCACCCGGAGAAGAGAAGGCTCTGGGGAGACCTGAGAGCCCCTTCCAGTGCCTAAAGGGGCTCCAGGAGAGCTGGAGAGGGAC
>JAWWMP010000028.1:9774073-9877162 GCA_035047865.1 Dendrocincla tyrannina
AGGCCCTGGCACAGGGTGCCCAGAGAAGCTGTGGCTGCCCCTGGATCCCTGGAAGTGTCCAAGGCCAGGCTGGACGGTGCTTGGAGCAACCTGGGCTAGTAGAAGCTGTCCTTGTCCATGGCAGGGGGTGGAACTGGATGATTTTTAGGTCCCCTCCCACCCAAGCCATTCTGTTCTATGATTCACCAAACCCTCAGGGATTTAGTCCACCCATGGTGGGCAGATGAGCAGGAACCTTCCTGCTGTGCTGTGGGCAATGGGTTAAAGGTGTCCTGAGACAAAGCAACCACATTCTGAAACAGCAAATGGAGGTCTGTCATCCCTCACCTTCATTTTCAGAAGTCAAGAGTCAGCCAGGAGGGTGTAAATCCACCAGCCCTCATCCATCCCAAATCTCTTCAGTCCATCCTCAGGGCTGATCTCTGGCTGCTTTATACCCTCTGCACCAGAGGCTGAGCCTCATCTCTAATTCAGGCTGCAGTCCTGCTCTCACTGAAGGGCCTTGGCACAGCCTGGGCTTGATGAGAATTTAATCCCCAGGATCTGGGAAGGATTTAGGACCTGGAAACAGAGATGGGTTAAAATCCTCCGTGGTGGACAAAAACCCACTATGATACGTGCACCTGCAGGAGAAACCAGGGACAGGGAATGTTTCTGAATATCACCAACATTCCTGAGACACTGGGGAGGGAGGGGGAAGGTGAAGTGAATCAAGAGACCAGAGTTAGCTTTCAAAAGCCCCTTCTAAATGGCTAAATTGGGGAAGAAAAATGCCATGCCTTTCTGTTTTTTTCATTTTGATCTGTCTGTATCGGTGTGAGAAAGGCTGGGGACATCACTCCTGCCAGATTATTTGTATGTTGGGGTGGAGGCAGGCAGTGTGCTGGTAGCATGTCTTACTTCCACACTGCTGGGGAAGGCTTTGAGGAATGAATCCAGCAGCTAATCCATCCTGTCTGCCATTTCAAAGAGCCCTGATAACCTCACCTCTTCTTGTTTTCTTCTCTGAGGCTTTTGCAGATTTGCTAGCACAAGTTTTCCCTGAAGAAGGATCACATTTCAGGCCTGAAACGCTCTGATTATTTACAGTTTGTCACACTGTAATTTATATTTATTGATTGTGGCTTTTATTTACACGTGTTCATTACTTTCTTATTTTAGTCATTTATCCTGCGTGTCCCCACCCTACTTTTTCAATTATTTCACATACTCACAGTTTATCAATTATATTGCCAAGATGCATTTAGAGAGAATAATTTGTTTCTAAAGCATGATTTTTTGACAGCATGATTTGTTTTCATCTTTGCAGAGAATCTTAAGATGACAGTGACTCTGGGGCAGAGAATACAAAGTTGTGAAGCTTTGTCCTACGAAGCCTTGTGCTCTCACATGTGCAACACATCATGTCAGCAGCATTTGCTGACCTGCTCATCAAGCCCACGTTAGTTCAGCTCTTGGTGCAGTTTCCCTCCTGCCAAGGGTGTGTTAGAAACTCTGAAATCATGTGTGCTCCCTCAGTGCTGCTGCCCCCAAAGCAGCATTGCTGGGTCACCTGGGGGGCTCATGAAGTCCCTGCAGAGGGCTGGGAGGGTGGCTGAGCCCTGGGCTCTGGCAGATCTCACGTATGGTTTTTGTTCCCCTGCGAGCAATGTGGAATGCAGGGAAGGCTCTGCCCATCGCTGCTGGACTTGGCTGGCAAGCAAATGGATCCTCTGTGGCAAAGTGCTGTCACAAAGAGGCTCCCTGCTCGCCTGGGCTCTTAATGCACTCCCTCAGCTCCAGTCTCATTAGCTCCTCTGCTCCTTAACAGCACTGAAGGGGTTTTTCCTGCTGTCAGCTTTTGCTTTTGGAGCTCTCCATGTTGGTGTGGCAGGAGGGTTGGCTCCTCAGAGATGAGAGCCAAAAAGCACAGACCCTCCCAGCCATCCTGCGAGGAAATCTTCCAGCTTGCCTCGCCCTCGGACTCACTGCCTGCCTTTATTCCTTCCCTGAGGCAGCCTGGCCTCTCCTGTGATGGTGACTCTCCAAAAAGCTGAAGCAATGGCAAACACCTTCACTGGGATTTGCTCTCTGAGTGGTCAGAGCTTGGCAAGTGCAGATGAGCTGCCACCCCCACCTGGGCAAGCCATCAGAGTCCTCTAACACACCCCTGGCTTCTACAGCTCCTTAGGCCAGCTGAATGCAGGGGATGTGCTGGGAAACACCCTGGCAGTGCTGACCCACCATTGTGCCTCCTCCTTGTGCCCATCAGCTGCCAGAGATGAGCCAGGCTGAGCTCTGAGTGTCTTACTCAAGGGCTTCTGAGTTTCCAGCATTGCCCAGCAAATACCCAGCAATGCCCAGCCTGAATTTACCACTCTGCAGCTCCAAGCTGTGACAACATTAACCAGCCTCTCCGTTTTGGTCTTATCCCACAATCAGAGGGGGATGGGGGAAGAAGAAAGGCTTGCTTTGTGTCACAGGCTCATTTTCAGAGCCGTGGCACATCAGGAAGGGAGCAAGGAGTCTGCTGGGACATGGCACAGCGTGCACAGAAGTGCCAGCTCAGCAGCAACTCAGAGCCAGAGGAAATCTCTTCACCCTTGGGTTCTGAGGCCCAAAATTCAGCAGAATTTCTTCTGTGGTCTCTCTGCCACATCCCCTAGACTTGTTTTCCTCTGTGGTTTCCCTCACTGAACCATTCCCACCCTGGAGTGTTTTGCTCCTCTGCCTTACCCTCTCCAAAGCCCTTCCCAAGGTGTCTCAGTGCCCTGGGCACAGGACAGATTTATTGGGATGGCTCCTAAATGTCCCTTGTCATGTAAGAAACAGGCTGAGCTGGACCTTCTGAGTGTGCACCTTCCCAAGGCACACACCTGCCTTGCAAGATGTATCTCAAAACTAAAACATTTTGTGGTTTCTGACCTAAATGCTGCATTCATGGCTTGTCAAACCCACTTTAGGCAGCAATTCATTTCTGAAGGCTGAAACTTCCTTTCAAAAAATGTATGTAAGGAAATATTTGGAGAAGGTAAGAGACAGTAAGAATACAATTCTGGGAGTGTTTATGTACAGGAGCTTTTCACACTGAATTCAATAAACTAGTTTTGTAGGGCTCTAAATTCAGAGTTTGTTATACAAAATTGGGAGGCAGAAGCGAATTTTGAAGGATTTTATAGGACTCTGTAACAAAGAGCATAATCACTTTTCAGAGAAAAAAAATCTGTTTGTGTCTTACAGCTTTGTATAATAAAATCCCAAATGGGAGATGAGATGGGATGTTTAATTCCCAGATTGGGTACATTAAAAAAAAGGTCATTTGGTTAAGAGAAATGTATCCCCTCCATGGCTCTAAATCAGTGCAGCTCCACTGCAAGCACCAAAGTTAAGGAGATGGACACAGGGAGGACCTGACCTGTACTTTTTCTGAATCAAAAGGAATCACAGGAGATTCACTGTCATCCCACAGTGCTTATGAAGGCGCTTTGAACCTTTGGTCCTTTTAGGTTGAGAGTCACAGCAAATATTTTTTAAAGGCAAAGTTATCACGTGACAGATGCCTACAATTTCCAAGAGGGTGATGTGGGATTTGGGGGGTGATCCCAACAGAAATTTCAGAGATGATATTTTGGGCTCTCACGTGTCCCTGACTTTCTGCCTGTGCCATTACAGAAGGTTTCATGTGACATGGCAGTGCTCAGGCTGCAGATGTACCACTGCATTTCTTCTTCAGCTCTGCCAATGATCCCTTTTGCTCAGCAATGTGTTATTGGGGGGTTTACAGCTATTCCCACCCCCCTCAACTTTCTGCACAGCAAACTCCTGCTTTTCACCTTCAGTCTGACTTTGTAATCCATGGTTGCTTTCAAATCAGCCTTTCAGCATGGTAATGAATGGATTAACTTCCTGCTTTCTGATGAGTAGTAGGAAAAATGTTTCTGAATTATCAAAAAATAATTGGAATTAAAATTGTAAACGGTTTCTACAAGGGAAGTTTTTGTAATTAGTTGAATCCGTGTGATGGAAGCTATTATAAATAACAAAAAAATGTGTTTACCTAATCCCTGGGAAAGTGCACATTAGCTCTCTAATTAGAAGTCCCTCATGGCTCTACTACTAACTTTGGACATAAAATAATTTATTCATGCTTCCTTTAGCAAGCAAAGGAAACTCCATCTGCTCCATTTTTGCATGTCCATAACTGGGAAGGTGGATGAAAATTAATTGACAGATTCACCCTAATTTCTCTCCCCAGGTGCCTGTGACTCCCCAGCACCCTGTCCTGCAGACTCTGAGAGCCAAACCAGTTTGTGCCATTTCATCCAGTGCCAAATCCTGCAGGGACAGGGGCAGGTTATAAGCTTGAAGCAGGATTAAGCACACCTGGATGTAGAGGGATGGGATGGAGCAAAGCCACGGCTGAGTTGGGCACTGCTCCTTGGGCTTTTTCTCCAAAATAAATGCCATTTTCCACCCACACGAGCTGGGTTAGGTTTTGCTGTAAATTGTCCTGCAAACTGCTCTCATTCTGGGGAGTGGAGACTTCTCACCACCACCCCTTCCCTGCAGAAAGGGGGCTTTCCTTCTAAGGACACTTTCTCCTTCACCACAGCCTGTGTTTCTAACCCCAGTGGAGCATCCCTGGAGCACAGCCTGGATTTCTCCCACCCTCCATGCATAGTCCTTTTGGATGTTCTTTGGATGTAGAACTGGCAGGAACTCCATCACCTCTGGGAAAACTGCTGGATCTGCCCACACAGGACATGGAAACACAGACTCCCTCCCCAGTGAAACAAGGAGCAGCAATGAGGAGCCAATGGCAGGCACACTGAAACCAGCACAAGAAGGTCTACTGAGCAGGAGACGGTCCCACTGCCCCACAACCAAAGGGATGTGGCTGAGGAGGACACAGCACCATCCTCCTGTAACACCTCCTTTTTGTTATTAATTCCTTTAGGAGGTTCTGGTGCGTTTTTTAGAACGGTACTATGAGAAATACAATCATAGAAGAGTTTGGGCTGGAAGGGACATTTTAGGGTCATCTAGTCCAAAGTCCCTGCAATGAGCAGCAACATCAACTAGAACAGGTTGCTCAGAGTCACTTCCAACTTGACCTTGAATTTCTGACTTCCCTGAAAATGCTCATAGTGATGGAAATTGTAAGCACGAATGGCAAACAGCATTTTATCCTGTTTAATAATGCTGCTGGTTGTGGGCAGCAGCCGCACAGTAGCTCCCAGCAGCTCAGGGTGTGGGGCTGCTGCACACCAAATGCACTGGTTACTTTGCCAGTCTGGGAGGAGATGTAGGTGCCCCAAATTACTGGAAATCTGAATAAGTTGCTCAGGCTCTTACCTCAGCATAGGAGGCAAATACCATGAAATCAATTTCTGTGCCCAATTTACTCTCAGTGACACTTGCACACATTTTAAAGGGTAATTTGTCATTTTGCTCCACTTGTCACGTTATTTCAGTTCATGGGACCATCAAGTCAAAACTTGGGCTTGACCCTCTGCTCCATAATCCTCAAATGGAAAGGCAAAACACTCATTCTGTTTTCATCCCAGAAGAGAAGCCACAAGTTATAAATAAAAGTAGATAGAGTGGGCAAATCACTCCTGGTTTTCTGCCACCTTAATCCCACTCTATTGTAAGCAACTCCTTTATTGTCCCACAGCCATGGTGGGAAGAGACCATTTCACATCCAGGGAAAACACAACGTGCCTCACGGGCTGGGGGTGCTGAGAGGTGCAATGTGACCCCTCAGGGTAATTCATCCACCTCCTTGTTTAGTCAGAGCCACAGCCTGAAACAGCAGCAGCAATAAATGGGTATGGGAAAGAGTGACAGGATGATATTTGGTGATATACTGAGCAATTTGGGATGTAGGAAGCATAAAAGGAAAGGAGTAAGATGGTACTAAATGCAGCCCCATGAGACAAAGTGACGGACACAAACCAGTAAAAAACATATATACATAAACCAAATAAAGCCATGAGCAAGAGGAGGGAGATAAGGGGGGCAGGACAGAGCAGCCCTCGGCTGGAGGGAGTAATGGGACAGGGGGAGCAGAGGAGGGAGAAGGGCACAAAAGCTCAAGCAGGTGCATGAGCCCCCATGACCCCCACGAGGGTGGGTGCTGAGCACCAGGGTGCTGGTTCTGGGCAGCTCCCCGTGTTTTCAGCCTTCACACGAGCACTGGGGGGGGACTAAGTTTTGTGGAGCAAGAACAGAGTGCAGCCCCTGCTCAGCTGCAGCCAGAGGAGCTTTATTTTCTGTCACACACTCAGCATTTGCAGTTTTCCACATGTGAAGGCAGTTTCTCTGTGCCAGTCTGGTCACTCCCCCGGAGCCCCTGGGCACAGTGCACAGGGGGGTGGGGGCACCCACGGCTGGAAACCCTGTCCCAGAGCCCTGCCACGTCCCTTCCAGCCAGGGCTCGTCCCTGCGAGGTCCCTCTGCCCCTGGTGGGAGGTCAGACATCAGCCAGTGGCAAGCAGTGACCAGGATGCTCAGTGAGGAGAGCCCTGAGGGGTGTGTGAGGCAAGATATGTTGTGTTCCAGCAAGGGCTTAAAAAATACACCAGCCTTGGGAATCACATTTTATATAAAGTCATCCATGTAAAGTTACTCATCAGTGAACTCCTCTGATAATCAATTGCTAATTAAGTTCCACTGCCCTACTAGATCTAAAGCATATCCCCTTTCTGAGACACTGGAAGTGCAGCCAATAACATTTATTGATTATGCATGTCACGGGCACTGCAGAGGGAAAGGGGACTTTTTCCCTGCCCCTCCAGAAGCTGCATGTCAGCAGGGTCTGGAAAACTGAAATCAGAATTACCAGAACAATTTATTATTACATAAGTCCTTTGACTCTGGATGAGAACATGTTTCTGACAGGAATAAACATAGGAGGAGATGGCTGGTGCCCCCCCAGCCCAACACAGAGGCAGAAGGACATCAGTGCAGTACCAATAAACACAGAAAAGCTGGCTCTCACTCAGTGGCTCTTGAAATTCTGCTGGAACAGCCGTTCTAGTGAAATCAAATGTACAGCATTGGCTTTTACCAAAAGGGATCTGCCCCTAAAACCTTGCTCAGGCAAGTTATTCCAGAGCCTGAACAAGGTCTGGCTGGGGCCTCAGCCTGCAGCCAAATCTGGGTGACCTTCCTGTTGAGACCTGCTCTGTTTTGCTGGGCTGCTACTTGCCATTTACATATTAAAACCATCAATTCCTTCTCTAACAAGAAACAATGCCGCTTACATATCTTTTTTTTAAATTACGAATCTTGCACTTAGAGCAATTTAAAACTGACTTACAATTGCTTTCTCACTGCTATCAATCAGAGATGCTCCTCAATTCCACAGTGCTCTAGGGACTCAGTAGGTTAGAAAAAGCAAACAGGAAGATAGAACTAATATTTTATTTTTGTTATTCATTGCAATAGCCTGAGAGCAGACCATGAAATCTGCTAAAAGTAACAGGAACTGGCTGCCCTTTTAATATGCCCCTTTTAGAGGAGTCTATTTGGAGTGCAGAATAGAGTTCAATATTCACTGCAGCAGCAGCCTCAAGTTCTCTTGTTGCAGCCCAGATTTCACGTATCAGACTTCGTGCACTTTCTTGTTGATGTTTTACTTTGGTCCTTGGAGCACCAGAGACTGGGAACACGTGTGGGAGTGTGAGCAAGTGCAGGGGGAGCACCACTCAGAGCCCCACCAGAACCTCTCAGTGTTTTGGACCTGTGGAGCTCTGGGGCCACCACAGACCCAGCAAGTACCAGCAGCACTGGGCATAAGCCACAGTTTTCAGCCAACATCTTATTTGTGAAATTTTCCTGAAATGAGCCTTTTTTTTTGGCTCTCTATATTTTCTTTCAAAAGCCCAGCTGTACAAAACCATTAGAACCATCACTGATGCCCCAGGCAAGGTTTTTTTGTGGTTTTTTTTACTTGATTTCTACAGCAGGAGGTGATTACTGAGGAAAGTTCTCTCACCCTTCCTTAAAATTAACCCAAGTTTCCCATTGCCTCTGGGCATGAGTTTCCCTGTCATCTGGTGAGGAAAGAAGAATCTGGTACTAAGACTATGGGAATTAAAAGAAACACCTTAGTTGGTGTTTAATCCTGGACAGTAAAGACAACATCAAATCATTGGCTCATAAACAATGTCAAATCTCATATATCTTCTCCTGTTTTTACATGTGAAAATATTACACTCAGCGTCTTAGTTTATCCTTGCATTGAATTGATTTTCCTTCACCAAACTAGAGAATAATCTGCCTTGTAACGTGATCATAAGGGACACCTCAGCAGGACAGCCCTGTTGGTCGGTAGCAGGGAGATGCCAAGAGGTGTGATGGCTGGCATAAACCAAGGTTTCCTTAAACCCTGACCAAAACCAACAATAAATTGGGAAAAGGTTTATATTTAGTGCCAGGAATATGTCTCAACCAACTCCACCAAGGATAGATGGTGCTGAAAACACCTTCCTGAGGTTGTGGGAAATCAGAACCCCTGAGAAAGCAAAACAACAGGAATAAACTCAAACAGTCCCAGGCTGGGGCTTTCTCATTCTCAGGAGGATGGACCCAGCCCTGAAGGTGCCTCTGAGCTCGAACCCAGGCTGATGTCTGAGCAGCCTCCCAAAGAGCAAGGGCAGAAATACCTCCAGCCTTTCTCTCCCTGGAGGGAAGACCCTGATGTTGGGGCAGAGATGCCACAGGGGCACCTGCATTCACACCAACCACCCCCCTGCCCTCGCTGTGCCTACCCGAGTAACCCAGATGAATAAAAAACAAAGCAAGCTTGCCTCCCTCCACCTGGCACCGAAAAAAGGGCAAATTAGCTGCCTGTGAGCAACAATTAGGAAGCAGAACGTTTCTCTGGGCATTGCTACAGAAGTAGATCATCCCTCAGAGCAGAAGCCATAATAGCTTTTGAATCATTATAAGCACAGCACATTCAAGCAACAGTGATTTGCACTGAAAATAATCTCGGCGAGGCAGGGAAAACAGTATTTGTGTAAATAAACTAACCTTAGTGTTTGGATACATTTGTATTGCACAAAGGTTTTGTTTTTCTACACTGGAGGAAGCTCAGATCACAGAAAGAAAATAAGGGGGGAAAAAAGGATTAAAGGGCTTCAAGGATTTTAACATTTCACTTTCATTTGGCGGACACCCATTTTCCACAATCTGATACTAGATGCAAATAGTTGCAGCCAAATTCAATTCTGTGTTTACCAATGCAATTCCAGGTTGATATCAAACCATCACATTTACTCAAACCCAATGAAAACTGCACATCACTCACAATGTCTGAATCCGAACCAGAGCTGGGAATACTTGAGGAAAAGCTCTGAGAAATTCAAATAAAGGTGGGTTTGAAGCTGTTACTCCTGTGAGACCCTGACACTGTCCACAGCCACCTGTACTTCTGCAGCTGTTCAATAAAAAACAGGGTTTTATTTAAAAAGGGAAGTAAAATAAGATGGAACAAATTAAAACCCCAGAAAAGTCTATTGGAAGAATCAGTACAGAGCAGACTCAGAGAGCTCACCAGCTGCACTTCTGCATTGTAAGACACCAACAAAACATGTAGTTCCAGAACTACCTGCTTAAATTAATGCAGCCCAGTTTTAAAGTTTGTTTGTCAAAGTCAACCAGAGGAACTACTTTCAGTTGAACTTCTATTCCCTGAGGGATTCTGCTCCAGTTTTCTTTGTTTTTACACTCATTTTAGTTAAACTATTTCAGTTTTCCCTGCAGGAAGAGTGCCTGGATTTAAAAATACATCTGGAGAGAACAAACAAAACCATCCCATGATGCCAATTGGACCAACAAACAGCTGGATCCCTCCTGTGGTGGTGTCCTCTGTGGTGTCTCACCTCGCTCGCTGCTAGAAAAACAACCCAGGGTTGCAATGAGCAGCAAAGATGCAAATACACCCCTTGTGGGGAGTTATCCCTGCTCTTCCTACCCCAGGCAGTCCAGGAGGGGCTTTTTGGGCAGGTGAGTTTCTCAGGAGTGCACGGCACACACATCACTGCCATCAGCCCCAGCCCCAGCCCTGCTCCCCCCTGAGAGCCTGGGCACAAATTCAGGTGTCCAGGCAAGCTTTGAATAATTTGTTTCACAGCATCAAGGTGGGGAAAACCAGTGCCAAGCAAGGCTGAGTCCTCACACAACTCTTCCTTAATGTCCCTCACACCACGGGGTTTCTGAGGAGGGAGAGCCTGTGATGGATGAACATGCATCTGCTGCTCTATCGATGGCAGAGTGCTCAGCCTTTACTCCAGAGATACTCAGAGGTCACCGACCTGCTGGCCCCGTGCCCTGTGCTTTATCAGGGAGGGACCAAAGTGCTTCAGCTCTGAAGGAAAGCCACTGAGGTGGCTGTCTCGCTGTAAAGCACCTCAAGGAGGTGGCATGTGCTGGTCAAGACATGCCAATGAGCTGTTGGAACGATTGGCAGCATCACACAGGGAGGGTATGAAATGCCTCAGCAGTTTGGAGGAGAATAAAGCACTGCAGCAGAAGTGAAAAAAAAGTCCAACAGAAGTAAAGGAGTGCTGGGCATTCCCCTTGTCCTGCATGTCTCCTTTGAAGCATTTCAGGTGCTCAAAGCAGCATCTTGCTCATGAACTCACTCAGATTAAGTGGTAAGATGAGAGCCTGAGCATCAGAGCCATGGAGAATCATGGAGCTTCATGGAGCCCTGCTCAGCAGCCCAGCAGCACTGCCTCTGCCTCAGCAACCCTGCCCTGGGGTCTTTGAACCCAACTTTGGCCAACAGACTGAGAGCAATTGCTCTGTCACAGGTCATGCGTGGCACCATCAAATCCAGGAGCACCCCCAGCCTGGCCTTGCAGCACACAGAGATGCCAGAGGGCTCAACAAGCACCAGGAGACAAAACCTGCACTCCTCTCATGCCATGGGAGCCACTTATGCCTTGTCACAGTGACAGCAGCACACATCACAGGGATATTCCTACGTTTGCTCCCCAAATGCAGGGGGAGACACACATCAGACTGTGGAGAGCCCTGCAGGTAAGCAGAGGACCAACACAAAAGGGCAATGCTGCACCCACAGCCTGCCTAGACTGCAAAGTGGGTGCTCCACTCACGTGAGTGGGAGCAGCCTTGGGAAGCTTCCAACTCAATGGGGCTCACTCGTGCTATTTTATCGTTTTGCTGTGTGTTATTTTCTGTCACACAGCATTTCCAAATCTGAGGCAACTCTGTGTTATAAAATAGATTGAGTTCTTGCCTATCTACATAATAAATATTAAAACATCATCACTGCAATTTGAGGCTCGGAACGTTTATGTAAGAACATTGTGCAGATGTGGTGAAAGGCTAATAAAGTGATGCTAATTATCTAATCAATCTTTCTTAACCTTTGTCTCAGACACTACACAGTGCTTATGCGAAGCTTAGATCCATTTTTTAGGGTCTAAATAATGTTGTAATCATAGCTGTAATGTGTGGGTTCAGTGGAAACTTCTCTTTAGATGTAACATTGTCAGTTTACACCGAAATGTGTCTATAAGCCATCTGCTGCAGAAACCGGTCATTATCAATTTCATCAATCTGTTCCCAAATATTGCAGATGCCAGCCACCAGGAACCATCTGTTAGTGTCAGAAAAGGAACAATTCAATAAGCAGACTATTTGGGGACGAGGTGGGGAAATATGCTGCAATACTTGGCGCAAAAGGCAAACTTACTAATTGTTGCAGTTTTACTACGGCCCTAGAAGTTCCTGCGAAGCTGTGCCAAGCTCATTGATTAGCCATCAGTGGGAGGGAGATTTCCAGGAGACAGTAATACCCCTCAGCAGCAATGGCAGTGGAGAACTGACACCTACTCCTGCTCTAACACATTGTCCAACAGTGTCCAGGCTGGCGCTGGCAGTGACTTCCCCAAAGTCACCAGTGCAATTTGGGCAGTATTGAATAATTACCTCTAGCAGCACTTTAAAATAAAGACAGTGTGTATAAACAGGCTGAGATTGCATGTTTTCATGGGTTTGTTCCTGTGAAAGAAAGCAAATTCCACATCCCTTTCTCAAATGACCATCCCTCACTGTGCCACTCGCAACTGCTGAGCCCACCTGGGCACCCCAAAGTCAAACCCCTTGAGCCTTGCCATGACCTGGGAAGGCACAGAGCTCCTACAGAGGCAGAGTTTCTTTCCCATTCCACTAGAAAAAGTTCCCAAAGCCATGTCAGACATCACCTCCACCAGGCTTGCTTGTCCCTCTGCTGAGGCCACTGCAGTCACCTGCACACCATGCACCTGTGGGTGCAGAGTCCTGACAGCTGAAGAGTTCAGTGCAAAGAGAAGCAGAGGCTGAAGAGTAAGAAAATCAGCTAGAGCAGACACGCTGACACTGAAGTGCTGGCCAGAACTCGTCTCCCTTGCTAACGATTACATTTTCCCTTTGCTTTCCTTGTCCACAGAGCTGCCTGCTTTGACAAGTACCTGGCAGATAAACATGCCATGCTGGAATAATAAAGCAGAGAAACTCAGTGTTAATGAACGACCCTTGCAGCAAGAGAAAAAAACATTTGTTTTCAGACACAGCTTTCTCGAAAAAGAAAAATCCCCATTCAGGCTCAGTTTGTAGGAGGACCCACATTCAGAAAGTGCTTCTATTTGCAATTTCTAATGGGCACTTTTATTTGGGTCAGATGTGTAATTGTTTAAGCAGTCATTCTCTGGGAAAGCTGCTTTGTCCATACAGCCAGCCACGGGACTCTTTCACCTCAGCAATTTGGGCTAAATCCTTATCTGTCTCAATCTCATTTAAAATAAAAGAGACCAAGCCACTTTCTTCAGCCAAAATAGAAAGACAGTATCAGCAAAACGACCCTACCAGCTAATCACCATCTCCAGGCCTCGTAATTCCTTAAATATATTCTGCTTGAGCAGTTGTATCATAAGATCACACACAACTCCCCTCGCCACGGTTCCAGTTCAGGAAAGCACCCATCAGCTTCCACATCTTGCAGGACTAATGCTGCTTCTTATGCCTATATGCTCATATGCACATGTTTCTAAGCAAATAAATAAATATTAAAGAAAATATGTGGAAGTACTACATTAACTATATTAACTGTTGCTTATCCTGCCAAGTTCTTCCCCTCTAACCTGCAAAGACATTCCCTTTGGGTACATATTCCCTATAAATCACAGCTGTAGGAGCCAATCTGGGGCTGATAAATGTGCAGGGCAAGAGTGAGTGTTCTTCCTTGAGAAAGGGCAAGACAAACAAGGGCACGGTGAGGGCTCCTAAAGCCCTAAGTGAATGTTCAGCAATGCTGGGGGGAGATGAAGAAATGCAAATATTCCTCCAGGAAGCTGAGGGTTGGGATAGGCCAGGCAGGAGGCAGTGGGAAAAGCTGGCATTTGTAAACATTGTACAGGATTTGAAAGAGCTGAGCCTTTTGCTGGTAGAAGGAATTGGAAAAAATTAAAAGCTCAATATTGATAAGCTGTGCAGCAAAAGCCATACCTGTGTGGGATTATTACAGATGGATTTGGCTGCGCTGAGGGTTTTCAATTGGGTGTTTATAATAAAGGGTAGCTAAACTCCCTTACTCACAGCTGAACATCAGCATGCAGACCTGCAAGGATAACTGACCTTTTCGAATGTTAATTATCTTTAAAAGGCCTGTTTGCCCAGAATTGTCTGAACCAGCTGTAACCAGCCAACAGGGTCACTGAGGAGAAATGATGGATGTCATGAGGAGTCATTTGATATCCATTAAAGGGGAGGAAAGTCATTAAAATATATCGGGCCCAGGGACCTTATGAAACAAAGAGAAGGTAATTACTTTAGGCTCAGATTTACCTGCCTGGACTAATCAATAAAAAGACACCCTGAAAAGGAGAGAGGGAGTAGAAAGAACACATTTTGACATGTCTGAGAGGAACATCTGTCAGCAGGGCAGAGGAAAAGGTCAGGATGTCTGCCTGGATGCTGCTCCACCAGCTGCGCCCAGCGAGGGGAGAGGGGCTTCCGTGGGCTGCAGGAGCCAAAATCCACATTTTAGAGGCATCATGGATGGTGTCAGCACACCCTCAGCCCTGCCCTGGCTTTGGCCACCGTGTGACCTTGGGACTGTCACTCCGGAGATGGTCAGGTTGCCTTAACTAAGCAGATGGAGCTCCCTAATCAGGAGCCCTTGTTTTGCTGTCACTGACTGGCTATCAGCTGAGCTGGGGGTAGCAGAGCATTTCTGAAGCTTAAGGCACATCTTCAGTGTCTCAGTGGCCATCTGAAAGCAACCAAGCAGCTTTTCCAGCGTGGCAGTAAAGATTAGTTTTGCAAAAATTGCCTGGATTGTGCCTCGTCTTCTGGGGCTCTCCGTGGCCAGATGCTCAGAGGCAGCAGGATTCAAGCCCTCACAAAAGTTTGCTGCCTTTCTAACGCCCTGGTGGGCACAGAGCTCTTTGTAAAACCTGATCCCACCTAATCTCTTTTAAAATGTAACACCAATTTCCTTCTCCACCAGGGTATGTGCAAATGAGCCCAGCTGGGGAAGATGAGCAGGAAGGCTTAGGCACAGAATTGCCACGGGCACCTCGTGCCCCAGCAGTGATGCTGTTCCTGCCTCCGCTCCAATCAATGGGCATTTCAGCACCTTTTTTTCTCCAAAAGCAAAGTTGCTGATTTTATTCACCCTGCAAGTCATTCAGGTTTTTGCAAAAGGAAGATTCCTCCGAGCCATTTCACAGAACATCGTGTGTCTTCCAAAATGAGACCTGCTAAAAACCCGCTAGTTAATTTTGTGTCATTACTCATTCTAATTAAAATCTTTGTCAAGGGAATCTATTGCCTTTTTTTTTCTATTTTCTGCTCTGATGTTGCAGTCCTTGACATTACACCGTGGTGTATGAAGACACAGAATATTAATGCTTCCCATTCTAGAAAAATATATTGAGTCTGCCCTACTATTTTGACCTTTTCAGTACATTGTATTTTGATTAACTGCCCAGCTTGCTTCTGCCCCACAGGTTTGCAAGGCTATAGAGGGACAAAGAGGTGCAAAAGCTACCAAATCACATTTCTGATCACCGTGAAGGTTAAAGGGGTGTGATAAAACACCCAGCATCTCACAGGCTGGCTGAGGCACAGCCACACGTGCAGAGCAGAATGCTGGAAACCAGAACCCAAAGGCCCCACAGCCATCACAAACACCTTTTCCCCCTCTCCATTCTCTTTCTCTCAATGGTCTCTGCAAGCGCTGCCTTTCCCCAGAGCCAATTAATTCAAGTCACAAATATCTGCCCTGAATTCGTGCAGGTAATTAGCACCACGGGTTATCAACAGGAAGCTGGTACCCACAGGCACTTCAGATAATTGTTTCAATATTGGCACATTTCTGCTTACCGCAAAAGGTCACTTCAGTTTCTCTTCTCTATTTTCTCCCTCTCTTTTGCTAAATGAATGAAAAATCTGTTATCATTATTTTGAATGCTCTATACAGTTGGCAAATGCTTTGGGCTTTACAGGACAGATGTGAGTGACATGGGCACTTCAGGTGGTTGCAAAATTATTATTTCCTAATCCTTGGTTTCAGATATAACCCTCCTCGGCAAACCAGCAAATGGAAAAAAACCCAAAATCTAGTTAAATGCTCAGCTCCTGAATTAATTTCAAAGAAAAGCAATGGAAAGAATACATAATTCGAATGTAGCACAACTCTTGGTCACTTTAACCAGCATCTGCAATTTAGGTAAAGCTGTATTTAGCACCACCCAAGTTTGGAGCACTCTTTACCTGTTACAAGAAATTTTAGAGGGTAACCAGTCATTTAATTATATGATGAATAGATTCCATGGGCTAAGTATTATACATGAAGGACTATGTAATTACTTTGTAAATAAAGGATTATATCTGTCCTTGAAACAAGAAAACAAATTAAATCAGCCTTGCAAAATTGTACGCCCCACTCACAGTAATTCTATTACAAAAGTAGATTACAAATCATCATCTTCTTCACAGAATGGTCACGGTAAAAGGACAGCTGGGATGGTTTTGTGGCAGGGCCAGACAATTTCAAGGCAAGGCTGTATTAAGTGTTAAATTTCAGTAACCACAAAACCTTCCCTGCAAGAAGTATTTGAGAGTATTCAATAACTCCACAGTTGCCTTGGACTGCTGGATAAACCAGGAATTGGAAGGGAAGTCGGCAGCTGTGCCCTGCTAAGGGGAAGTGATGAATCAGAAACGCCACTGCTGGGGAAAATTTGGGGGTGAAGGGGGAAAGGTTTGGTACTGCAGCAAGTGAAAGCCAAATTTATCCCACACAGAGAGGTTTGCACACACTCCTGTGACACTGGGCTGTCAGGTATAGAAAGGAATCAAACCAATCTTGCAAATCTGCTTTCTGAATTACCAAAGACACGATCTCACATGGAGAGAGTGAACAACAGGAGTGCTTCGAGTTGCTCCCTTTCCATCATCGCTGCATTATTGCACTTAAGAGGGTTTTTTATTGTATCATTAAACTTAATGAAATCTTATAGACACAGAACTGGTGGGTGGTATAACAGGGAACATTAAAATGATGCTCTTGTCCAATCCCTCACGAAAGCAAAAAATTAACCATTAGCTACTAAATACTGCAGAGAGCTTGAGTAAAGAGACATCACTGCCCTTAAAAGAAATGAAAAGGGAAGAAAAGTGACACTATCTCAGTAAAAGAAAGTGTAGCCATAACGCAATTCCCATTTGCCTTCAGGAAATCAATACCCACTTCATATGGTAGACAACTTTTCCTTTAACCTTTACTCGAGGTACAGCAGTCCAATCGATCCCAGGGCTCAGTGCCCTTGCCCAGTGACACCAGCTCACCCAGACCCTGCCTGGCCAGTCCCTGCTTGAAGGTGCCACCACGAGTGTCATCGGGGGTACAACAAACCCAACAACAGGGTGACCATGGCAAGGAGTAACAGCTTCTTGTTTACAGCCACTCAAGACACTCACTGCTTGCCTAAGAAAGCAACAGACCGCTCAAACTCGACAGATTTGTTTCTTCCCTTTTCCCCCCTCCCCAAAATTTGCTTTTTTAAGTTATGGGAAGTTTTATGCATGATCAGCTCCTGCTGGGAAAGGCAGTCAAGTATTTCTTCCTAATGGAATGAAGCAAAACATCAGGACAGAAGGTCACCTTAGCTCACCTCTTTTGAATAAAGATTGTTTTGTTAAACCAAATTCTTTTTATTTTTAATGGGGTCGTTGAGTCATTTAAGCTTTTATGCACAAAATGTAAATGCTTCCCACTGCTGCCAAAGCAGAGTGAGCATTATCTCAAATCTCACTCACACCTAAAACCTCCATCAGGAATCCTGCAAAGCAATGCCAACTGCACCTCTCTGTGGATCAGGCCTCTGCTGCACCTCTGGATAAAAGCACGTGTGCCAAGAAATTACTTGCTCCTTTACCACCAGGTCCCTGCAGCTGACCCAGGGAGCACACCTCCTGGGCTTAAATTCAGCCCAAACTGTCCCATGTCTAAGCATGAGAGTCCTTCCTGTTTAAGCAATTACTTTTCAAAGTTTCAGCCTATTAATTGCAAAGCTCCTACTCTCGCAGGGCTCATAATCTCACGCAAACCCTGGTGGTGCAACTCCCACAGGACATGCACAGCCCGGGCTGTGAGCACCCAACAGCAGAGCTGAGACCTGGACCCACAAGCCCATCGTGGGCTTTTCCCACTTACAGAGCAGGGGATGCTCTTTGCTCACACACACAGGACACGAGTGCCTCAGGTGACAATCTCTCTGTCCATGTGCCTGACAACGTTTCTAACTGATAGTGCCTTCTTGCAGCACATTTACCTCCCCCTCTAGCCCTGAGCACGTCCAGGACACCGTTGCACACGGGAGATGCTGAGCTGACAGAGATGTGTGGATGTGGATTCACACTGTTACAGCTACAGGATTTTCTCTTACCCACACCTGGACAACAGGAGGGGTTTGGGTGTGGGTTAGATTTCCTCCTGCCTCCTGGAATGTGTCAGGGTGGATGTGCTGCTGAAGGTTGCCTTAGAAACCAGCAGAAGTTATCCTGCCTGGCCAGGGCAGAGTTTCTGGTGCTGCCAAGAGCAGGGAGGAACCAAGGCAGGTACAAATGCTCTTGCTGGAAAGTGCAAGGTTTTTGTGCTCTGCACACAGCAGGAATGCCATGGAATGACAGCACCATGAGCCCCTTTCCAGAGCCAGGAGACGCAGCATCAAACTGCTCCCAACCAGGGTCTGACATCCCAGGAGGAGCCTTGTCTTCCTCCAGGCAGAGGAGAGGAGGGGTTTCCCTGAGTGAGGTTACAGCTCCTGTGCCTCCTTTGCCTCAGAGGTGGGAGCAATGGGATCAATTCTGCCCTGCACTGCTGCCATCCTGCCCACTCTTCCAGCTCTTGGTAGCTCAGCCTGCCAGCTCCACTCCTCGCCAGTACCTTGGCACAGCACCTCTGTCCTTCCACTGTCAGTGGGGCTGCTTGCAGAGGAAGGGAGGGCGGGCTTCATCCCCCCACTACTAATTGTGGCTATGTTCTCACACAGAGAGTTTCCTGCATCACTTGGCAGGACCCTCACCTTGGGTCCTGGTCTCCACCACCTCAGTGCTGCTGCTGCTGCAGAGCCTTTCCATGGGGTGCCAGGGCTGATGGCAGCTGGTGCCCCTGGAAACAGCCAGGTCCCAGCGTTTGTGCTTTGCCATCCCAGCCTCAGACTGGCAGCGGGCAAGAGGTGCTGCCCATGCCCACCCCAGTAACAAGGTCATCCCCCTGCCAAGAGGGGCATCAGCAATGGGGCAACAGCTCCAATGGAAACACGGAGCCAAGTACTTCATCCTGCCAATGAACAAACTTTTTGATGGGTTTTCACTCTCCCTTAACCAATAAAAAACATTGAATTGAACTAAGCAAGTTTCCTTCCACTTTTATGTGCAAACAGAAATGATATGTAACAGCTACAGATCACTATCTTGATGTTTATATGAAGTGATCTACATATGCAAAGGCTACTGCTATGATCATTTGTATTTTAATTACCAGCACTGTTCTGGTAATTTCAAGCTCTAGTAGAAACACACAAAAATTAATCTTTGATAAATGGGGAAAGGCTTCAATGGGTCAGGGAGGATTATTTCTGCATTTTTGCAAACCGTGCAAGGGAAGTAAACAAAGATGTTGGAAGCTGTTTACAGAAACAGATTTGACACTATCCCTTTAAACAGCTATAACATTTACATATATTTATATAAATATTATGCTGAAACTTTCCCAAGGTATTTGAAATAACATTCATTATTTTTTGACGGAGAGTGGGGCAGGAGGGGGCAAGAAAATATACAAATATTTGAAAGCCAACTTTAGAACATATTTAAATCCTTTTCAAATGCAGTCTCAAGGTCTGCAGCCTGTCCAACCACCGCCTTCAGTGCCATTTTCGGCAGTCCAGTGCAGTATTCAAAATTCATTTAATGCTAAGAAAAGGAGCAGCCTTTTTCATGAATTCTGATTTATTTAATATTGAATCCAAGTCTAACACAGCACGGAAGCAGCAAAAAATAAGCTCGAAGCAACAACTAAACTTCCTTCCCACTTTGACAGGCGAACAAGCAGTTATTACATCTCTGCAGAGCCCCTTCCAGACTTCGTGGCGCTGAGTTGCCCTATTAAGAAATGCAATTTCACTTGGGTGCTGCAACAGCAAAACACGACGTGTCAGGTCACGGCTAACAATGGAGATGCGAATGGGAACACGGATATAACGAAATTTTTCTTTTTTTTTTTTTAAGTGTAGAAGTAATAAAAATGGAAATCAAGTCCAAACTCAAGCTGCTGCCAAGCCTTGGCCAGCACTGAGTGATGCCAGTGGTCGCAGCCCCTGTGGGCACTGTGCCCAGCACAGCCCCAAGGGGCTGGGCAGTGCAGGAACTGAGCACCCTGCCCTCCAGGGCTGGGCATGGCAGGGGCACAGTGGGGGCACAGCCCTGCCCAGCCCCTTTGGGTTATGAAGGGTCAGGGACACTCCCAGAGCACAATGATATAATTTGTTGGGCAGGCAGCAGCTACAGCTTTTTCTAACAAAGTGAGCTGCAGCTCTTTGGAATCACAGAATTGTTTAAGTTAGAAAAGGCCTTTAAGATTAAGATCCTTTAAGACTGTGGAGTTCCTAAAGCCAGCACTGCAAAGTCCATCAGTCTCTGCACCCAAGACCAGACAGTTCATGGGTTGGCAGCTGAGCAGCAGCCCCAAGAGCAATGACACCAGCAGCTAAGGGATGCCAAAGTGATAAAGAGCTTCTTCCTCTGCAGGGGAAAGAGCTTGCCCCATGATGAAGAGAAAAGGCTGATTGATTTATCTTGATATCCTGTGCTCTTTAATGAAACTGCAGAATGAATGCAGGCTAGGGTAGGGATATCAAATAAAGCAATTATTAGATCCATGAAACAAGCAACCAAATATATTGAGCTGAGCTCCAAAATTAAGATGCCAACAAGAGACAATTATTTATCCTGGCTTTTCTCTGGGTTTGAATTAAGGCTAGTTAGCTTCACCAATGGCATTAGTTACTTGAAATGGTGAGGCTGACTGATGTCCTTATGTAAATTCATTTTACATCTAATCTATGAATGTGTTATGGTAAATTTTGACCAGGAATGAGTCCCCTCTACTTTAGTGCAGGGGACAAATCCCCAGATGAAGCAGGACAGCAAAGTCAGCTGTAAATCTGCCCCATAGTATTTGCACTGCACTTTTCCTGAATGGATATTGCTAAAAAATAAGGCTGATGCAGGAGGAAAGGGATCCCAATACAAAAGCAATAAAAAGGGTCCCTGTGGTGGCTTGGCAAATGTTTGTTTGAACGAGTTCATATCGACAGCATTTGTGCCAGCTCTATATTTTCCCTCCTCAGGTGTTCACATGACTGTGATTTAATCAAATATCCCTGCAAATGTGCTCAGCCAGCTCCTAAAGCCAAAAACTCGGGATCAGCAGCCCCACGGCAGGGCAGGAAGGGCTGTGTCTCTGCCAGGAATCACCAAACCACAGCTCCTGGTTCAGAAGGAACCCACCAAACAGCCAGCCAGGGCCTGAACTCAGACTGCAGCTGGCTGAGGGATGCTCACCCAGAGAACAAGGATGCATTTGTCAGGGACAGGAGCTATCAGAAGTATTTGCTCAGCTCGGATCTTCAGTTTGAAGGTGAGAGAGAACAGGGTTCCAGCCAAAGGAGGGTTGTACCCACAAAGCCCAGGGGACAGGGAGCAGTGCCTGGGGCCAGTCCTGCATTTCCCATGGGTACAGATGTGCCCCCATCCACATCTGGTGCAGGACATCCCACCCCCAGACAGCTGCACTGACACCTCACACAGGGCCGAGCCTGGTGTTTCAAATAAGAGGAGCTGTGCAAGGAAAGAACAGATCCAGTCACACTTGCTGGACAAATTGAGGTCCTGAGGCTACAACCTACTTAATGTGAGAGGGGTGTGATTTGTGAAGCCTTTCCTCAAAAGACATTTTTCCTGCTCAGATCAAAGCACCAGCTGGTCCTGTGCTAGCCAGGGAAGGGAAGCACTTGCTGACTGTCAGCTCTCCTGCATCCCCTCCCCTCTGCTCTTCCTGCAGAGGACACCAAGTTACAACCCTGATTTAAAAATGCTCATCTCGCTTCTTCCATCAAAGGCAGCTACAGACATTGCTCCTGCAACACTGCCATAAGCACACCCAGCTGCTGAGGACATGGAAGAGGCAGGGGCAGAGCAAAATGGAGAAATATCTTAAATAATAATAGTAATTAAAAGGATGGCTGGGAAATAGTTGTTTGAGATTGTACAGAGTCCACTTAAAAACTAGGCAGAGGACTGGGGAAAAGACTGCTTCATTTTCTTGCCTCAAGGTTATGTTCCTCTGTATTTTATTCACCACCATTGTAATTCTGTTCCTAAACCTAATAAATTTCCCACAGAAGCCCTATTCATTCTCAAACCTGTGACTGCTGATTCAGGGAACTGTCATGCTATTCCATGCCAGCACCAGTTCACCCTGTACTAGAGAAAGCGAGATAAGGACTAGAAAATAAAAGGCAACATTGTGCTTTTGGTGAAAAGAAAGAGGCAGCTTAGGGTGAGTTGACAGTCTGTTCTGCTGATCATCAGTCTCTGCAGTAAACTCTGCGCCCATCTAATGAAATGCAGGCTGTAAGAACCTTGATTTCACAGGAAATCCGACCTCTGGGACACTAAAATGTAGATATATATAAACACAGGCTCTGGTTCTGCCCCTGCCAGTTCCTGGCTGGGGATGCTGGGCACGTGTGCTGCACTGCCCAGGCTCAGCACCCCCACAGCTGTGGGCACTGGGGGTGGTAAGAACACGACAGGCACCCCTGCACTGCCCCAAGGAGCACGACACACATTCCCACGAGTGATGTGACACTTCCAGACCAGAAAAAGGGCATTATCCTTTTCCTTCTCGCTTTGAAACAGATGCCACCTTTGTATCAGTACGAGTTTTGTTTCCCTCTGTGAACAGAGCGCCCTCTCTGCCACTGCACAACACGGGTGGTGCCCAAAGGGAGGGCCTGGAGCCCCGGACACTCCTGATGCTGCAGGATCCCTTCTAAGCACACAGCCCTCCAGGCTGCTCTGCCCCTGGGCAGCCTTCAAAGCCTGCCAGGAGGGTTTGAGCAAAACTGCTGCGTGGTTTTTGGTCCTGGCATCTGTTCAGGAGGGAGTGGTCTGATGCCCCAAACTCTTACTGTGCCATCCTGGATCAGACCCTTGCACTGTGGCCCCATGAAATACCTTTCCACGGGCAGCATCACCTGCCTCCTGACACTCCTGCCCTGTCCTCTGGTCCCATTTTCCTTTAAAAAAACCCCTTGATATAGTCAGATTTCATTTGTGTTCACTGACTCTTTCTCTCAGGTCTGCTCTTTACATGCCTCTCTCCCCTGAACCCACCCTGTGTCACTGTGCAGAGGGAAATAATAATTAACACTCAAACATTCCGAGGGCAAGAGGCTGCACAACAAGATTTGCTGTGTTTGCACACATTTCCTTTTTCTCAGGTTATTTCTCTCGTAATAGAAGTCTTGGAATTCTCTTTGAAGCTGTCTTAATTGGGGAAGAGCTGTAAAAACATCAGTGTTTGCCACCAAACTGGTGTGTTTGTATTTGGTTTGTCTGTTTGCTGATACAATTTGCTAAGTGCACAACCTCACCCTAATTTATTTATTGGCTCCTCTCAAGCAATGGCTGCAAGTTAATTGAGTTTGCTTTTTGCAACTCAAAATCATGTGGTAAAATGTTTTTTTTTATCCGTGACCAAATCCCTGGATTACTCTGTTAATTGTGACTGGGTTTAATCATGAAGAGCTTCCAATTTAGCTGACCATTCCTCTGGCTTATCTCTGTGGGCACAAGCCACGTTTCCCTGGCAGAAAGGAAGGTACAACCATTAAGAGTGCTTTGGCAGTGACACCTAATTTCTGTATGAAGTGTTCCCCACTTAAATCTACCACCATTAAAAGCAGCAGAGCCTTTTTTGTAATAATTTATCACCTCCCAGCAACCAAGAGCATGTTACACAGCAACTGCTCCATGATTCAACTCCCCCCCCCTCCCACCATGGGCTCAACTTTTGTTGGCAGATTTGTCAATCACGTTTATGGGCTCCTTTCTGCTGTACAGTCAGGAATTCTCATCCTATTTTGATCTGTGTCATAAAAATGTACCAGGACTGATATACACCCAAGGACTTTCTGTTGATTTGTTTCTGTCGTGCAAGATACGTCTAATTTATTTATAACTTATCTCATTCTATTAGATCACTTTGTAATCATATTTAATTTAGATTTATTCCCGACAGTTCAGGCTGGCTCCAGGCATTTAATTAAATTTCGCCCTCTTAAGCCACTTAGTCAGTCTAGATTTTAACCATGATGTAGTTTTTCCTTGGACAGCGCTTTTCTATCCATAACCTTTGAATTGGTAATTTGTGCAGTTGCATTTTACATGACATTTTCAAGAGCTCCTTTAAAAGCTGGCCTTGATGTGCAGTGGGAGCACACAGAGAGAACCCAGCACCACGTTAATGGCAACTACACCACTTAAGACCCCTGAAATTGAAACCACCCACTCAACCACAGCACAAGGGATGAGGTCAAAGGTAAAGATGATAAAGCTAATGAACTATGCTATTAAATCACAAATGTGGTTTGGTTTTGAAGGTTCGAATTAAGAATGAAAATCAAAAATTTGAGGAGAAAAATTGTGAATGCTCCTAGACTGCAATTAAATTCAAATTCTTTTAATTCAAGATTGTTACGCTTTAGGAGATGGACATGAAAGTATTTAGAAAAATCACAAATTATATAACTGAAAATTAGAAAATAACCTTAACTGCAATGTTATTAACTGCTTTCTTCCCTGAATTTTATTAATATGCAAAAAATCTTTGCATGAACAGGATTCGTAATGGTGTCTTAAGAATTCTTCCCCTCTGATTACTGGAATTGGCTGGCCCCTTCTGCTGGTACTGAGAAATGATAGTATTTCAGAGAACACACTTCAAATTTCCTTTTGTCCTGCAATTTGCATCACCTTTGTTGCTCAGTCTTGAACAAAACCCTATAAGTTTCATACGTGCTTTCCCTTCACTGCAAATCCTCCCTCTTAATTTTCTCCTGCCACTCTTATCAAGTCTGATATCATCAAAGTGCAGACAAGACACGACTCCTTAACAGCCACACACCTCTCCACACTTTATATTCTGGAGTTCCTAAAGTTCCTAAAGCACTTGGACAACCTGCCTGCTGCCTTCCTGTCCATGCAGAGACAGCTGGGCTAATCATAATGCAAATTCAGTGATAAACTAGTCACTTAAATCCCACTAATATATCTTAATTTTTCACCCAGCAATATGATATATGGTGCCAATATAATTCAATCTTCTTACATTTTTCATGAGTTAAATAAATCACATCGAGACAGAGCCCTTCAACCACCGTATTTCACTCTGCAAGCAAATCTCCTCCAAAGGGGTGCAGAGGAAGCTCCACATCCCACTTTACCAGCTCCAAGGATTCTGGACCCAAGTAAAGGTGGCTCCCAGGATCAGCAGGTTGATGGACACAGGTTGCATCCTGTCTCTGTGAGCTGCTATTTCAGAGAAGGCATAAGGAGAGCCCCTCTGTAAGGAGCTTTCCCAGGCACTGGGATAGGAGTATTTATACCCCTTCCATAATTCTTGACCTTCTTTGTAAAGCATAACAATTGTTTCAACCCTTCCTCCCCCTGCCCAACATATTCACAGCATCCACAGGAAGGTCTGGACCATTGGAACATCACCATCTTGCCTGCAGCACTGCTGGGCAGGAGCAGCAAATGCCATGAAGTGCATTCTCCCAAAATTGATTTCCAAAGGGTTAAAGAGGGCTCTGTTTCCTCCTGTGTCCCAACTCACAACCTCCCAAACCTGGGCCACCCAGGATTCCTGTAACACTGCTGTTATTGTGGCACCCCAGGCTCCTTGAATGAAAACAGTACCAAAAAAATCTGATTTTCTTCTTATATTTTTCATAACACACGGAGAAGAGCAAACAGACAATTCCCACAAATAAACACTCACTGTTACAACCAAGGATCATGGAATGAGCTTTGGAGGTACAAGTGACAGAGTAGTCACTTGTCAATCTCAACTTTCAGAGCGGCCGCTATGGTTTAGGAATTACAAGTTGATAAGGAATTCCTTTAGCGTTCCATATCATAGCAATTTGTGATCATAAAAAAGTAGAAATCAAGAAAAATGTATTTCATTTCCTTGCTTTCCATTTCCCCTCTCTATCAGAGGTCGTTCTGCTACAGAACAGTTGCTCTCCTACCTCTGGCAGAGCTGCTGTGCCGTTTTCCTTGCATCATTTATTTTCAAAGCTGCTCTATAAACTTCTTATCAATGCATTTCTAATAATCTTAACAGACTTTTAGCAAGGAAAATGATAGGTTTCCACTGTCAGGAGGCCTTTCTCTGAACCTCAAGTGCTGACATTTTTTTGACAATTTATCTAAAGTCAATTGTCTTCTATTGACTTCTTTCAGCTGCTTCCAGAGTGACGACACTTTTTAGCTCTGACAGTTCATCTGGCTTTCAATGCTCTCTCTCTTTTGGTTTTTCCCTACCACACATAAATCTTGACAAAAAAAAAAAAGCCCCACTGTACTTTGCTAACAATGTCTGACTTCAAATGTGTTCCATTAATTTCTCTGATTCCATTGCTCTCATTGCCATTAAAAACCAGAAGTGCCGAAACATTTTTGAAAGCTTCTGAGGCTCTCATTTGCAAGCCAATTTAGGTACATTTTAATATTTTAACTTGCAGGACAGTGGCGTGTTACTCGCTCTCATGTCCCTTTGGGAATCACTGAGTGCCCACCCTGGAGGATGCTGGAGCTGGCCCAGGAGCCCCAGCTGCTTTGTACCCACTGAAGCCACCGAGTGTTGGCCGTGTCCCTTGGGTGGACCCAGGCCCCTTTTGGGCACCCCCAGGCCCTTTGATCCATCCAGTTCCTCGCTCTCCAGCTGCTCTAAGGTCTGACTCTGCACCTTCTTTGCTGCCAGCTCATTACAAAGTCCCCTCGTGTTCAGCAGGGAGAGATGAAAGCATCATTTACAGGCTTTGCTGAACTGGAACCACATGTCTATTTTCCTTCTGTAACAGACTTTTTTCTTCAATACAACTCCATTTTCCTACATGCTCTTTCATTCTTTATACATAAATGATTTGATCAAGCTTTACTCTGTATTCTCTGCAATAAGGCATTTCAACATCTATTCCAAACTCATGTTGCTGCAATGTCATACTAGGAAGCAAATTAAGTTTGTTTTTATATCACTTTCTTACAAGACTATCTTTTCAAACAGGGATCTCGTCTTCTAAATACCCAGGTTTTTGTTCTCTTTCCAATTCCCACCACCCTCGACTTCCTTCATTTCGTTCACCATGGACTAATGAGGTCTTTTCTTCAGAACATTCTTGCAACACCCACACACCACAGTTTGGACTTCAAAGCAGCTCAGCAGTTCCAGATTCCCTGTCTCACACACACTCCCAAACCCAGAAGATGCTTCAGAAGTCACTGGCCAAGCCAGAACTCAGATTTATGTGCCTGGAGCCACTCACTGCTCCCCAGCCCAGGCAGAATGGGGTTTGAATGAGGGCTTGATGCCAATCAAGAGGAGAAGGAAACTCTTTGATTTGCTAAATAATATCTTCTACATTTCCCAAGCATTTCTGACCATTGTATTCCTTGGGAAGTTTCTGGCACATCTCAAATTCCTTCCAATCCCCCTGCCATGGATTTGTGCCCACTGACTGCAGCTATATCTACACTGGTAAGAAATCCCTCTCCACTCCATAAAGGGGGTTTTTAACTATGACTTGCAGTTGCTAATTTTAAATTCATAGTCTGTCACCACTGAAACACCTTCTTCAGCAACTTCTGCCACGTGTGTTCTTAGCTATTACATCAAACCCTCCTCTGCTACCTAAGAACAGAACAAATAAATTCTAATCACATGTACAAACCTCCTTCCAATATTTGCTAAGCACTAAATCAACTCTTTATCTTTTCTCTTATTATTTCCCAGCATACTCTTAAAGCTCAAGAGAGCCAGAAAATGAGAGGAAAAGTGCAGAGAGCGCTAAAAGAAAGGGAGGTTGGAGAACTGTACATTTTTTATTCAGGGGAGAAATCAGAGGTTTGAGTGATGGCTGACAAGACACTGGTTGTTTAGGATGAGGAGCCCAGCACCGGATCTGAAACTCATTAAAGTCTGAAGCTGAGAACTAGACCACAGCCTTGAGAAATGTACTGGGTGAAAAGGTTTATTATTATCAAAACAGAAAATGTGTAGAAATTTTATGCCAGAGATGTGAGATAGAGAAGAGCCTCTGTCTTTTCAAACATCCATCTGCTTGGCAGGTGCTGCCACAGCCCCTTTCCACTGTAATGCCCCCTAAGTTTTGTTAGTCATTTATGGCACACTTACTTCCTTAAAAAATTCAGGATCAGATTCAGAATGGGATTTTTCTACACTTCTAAATGACTTAGGACCTTGAGTCCCTTTGGCTTTTGATGGCAAAGGTGCTCCCAAGCACGTGTGAAACCTCTGATCTGCCAGGGCTAGAGGTGGCAGAAGGAGCGTGGCTGCAGCAGGTGAAAACTGTCATAGCAACCCTGGAAACAAAGGTACTCCCTCGCTCTCAGGACCACGTTAAACCTCAGTCAGAGGCAAATTGTGCAGCCTTTGCCTGCCCACAGCTCAGCTAAACACCCCTCCAGCAGCAGAGCTCAGGAAAGAACAAGACACGGTCCCAAAGCCATTACAGAACAACCAAATGAGAGCTGAAAGCCTCTGTTAACAGACAGAGAAACGGGATCTTTGAAATACACAAAGCCAACCTGAACACAAAAGATTTTGTCCCTGAAAAGAAAAGATTAAAAGTCAAGAAACCCCCTTACAAGTGCAATCTCAGCATTCAGTGTGCAGCTGCACATGGACACACGGATACCTTGGCTTTTCCAGCTCCAAATCTGGCTGTTGCAAGGAGAATGTATTTAATCTGCCACATCAAATATATTGCTATAAATGGGATACAAAGCTGTGAGGAATATACAATGCTACCTTTACTTTATCTGAGCCATTCTTTGCAATTTTCATGATTTTCCTAACTGAACCCTCCCACCATTCTGCATCACACAAGGATTAACAAACCCACAATATTTTCTGGGTTCCTGAAATCATTGTTTCTATTCGGAAAAGAATTTCGCATAAAATGCACATTCCCAGTAGTGTGAAATGGAAACTAGACAGTGTGGAAAGGGGTCTGTGGATGGAGGCAGAACCCATAGTCCTGTACTGGAGAGCACCAGAAATCCCACACATCATGTACTGAAGGTACCCAAGAGGACATTTATGGAGAGAAAAGGAGGATGCTCCAGGGCTCAGAGCAGAAAGAGAATCTCCATCCTCTATAGGAGTGGTTTTCCCAGGGAGCCACTACCCACTATCAGAAGAACCATCAGCCTTTGGCAGCACCCAGGGAAGGGAGAGCATGAACTGCTCCATCCTTACCCTCTCCAGATGAATCTCCCTTCTCAGCTCTGCTGGTGCCAACAGGAGTTGGTCTTGAGTCATAATTAAGTGCCTTTTACTGTTCTGATGGACTCTGAGGGCAGAGAGAGCAAACCAGGCATCTGGAACACGTCAGTCAGCACATGGCACAGGTGATGCTTCTGACAGCGCCCCCCACAAACGTTAGGGACTGAAGACATCTAATTACAGGGAGGGAAGGACCTCTAGAGAAAATGGTAAATTAAATCCAGGGTGTTTTGAATGAGGAGTGGTCCCAAAGCACCTGACAGTGTAGGGAAGGAACAAGGAAAATGGTCCTCATGCTTATATTGTGCTGCCCATATTTGTTATGAACTTTTGGTTCTTTAAATTCAGATTTCATATATATTATCACCTAACCTTTTAATAAGCAAACAAGCTTACTCTGGGAAGCTAAGCAGCCAAATCCTGCTAATTCCTGCTAATAACCGAGATTCCATTACAAGTTGCTGGAGCTAAAATAATTAGTGAGTAAACAAGCAAATAAGACAAGCTGAAAAACAGAGTATCACAAGCTGTTCTTTAGGGCACTTCAATGACTTGTAGTTACTTGTGGAAAGCAGACACGTAATTTCTACTCTGTCTCACCTGATGGTCAGAGGGAAGGAGGAGGACAGAGCCACTCCTATTGCCAGAACAGCTCCATCCTCCTCACCGGAGCAGCAATGTGGTGCCTGCTGCAAACTGGAGGGAGCAAGTCCCAGCAGGACAAGGGAAAATTTTCGCAGGCTGCAAATTCAACACCATTTCTATCGGTCATGTTACATGGCCCAAGAGGGGACCGTTAGATCAAGTGACACAAAGTCATTAAGCATTATATTTCCCCAGTGCAACTGCAGTAATGAAACACCTAGAGTTAGAGGAGCTCGTGCTACTCTGGCCAGAGAATATCAACGCTGTTGCTGCTCAGGAGCTGTGCCTGGACTGAAGGCAGTGACACTGTGAGCCAGTGGAGATACAGAGCCTGGGGCCAGGTCTGCAGCAGGACTGAGAACGTGAAAATGGGGCTGTGAGCGGCACGACAGCTCCTCCAGCACCTGAAGGTGCTCAGCTTCCCAAGGTGCCCTTGTGGGAGAGCTGAGTCCTTCTGGGGTGTCACTTTGCTGCTGATCAGAAGTGATGGGCAGGCACACATGCCCCCCTGAGCAGCTAAAGCCACGGGATCCGAGGGGCTGCTGAAGCAGCAGCGCTCGTGCTGACACCACGGGCTGTGTGTTCACCCTCTGCAGCCAGCCTGGAGGGTCCCAGGGCAGGCTGGGGCTGACAGGGTGCCACATCCCATCTCCACTCGAGTGCTAACAGAGCTCGGGGTCACCCCTCTGCAGCAAAGGGTTTCACTCAAACAGGCTGTAGGGACAGGCGAGGAGAAGCAAGAGGTGAGATGTGCTGCTTGGCAGGCTCCAGGTGCCTGGGCACGGGGGTTGCCCTGATACTCAGGGCTTCTCACACTCTCACAGCCCTGGAAGACAAGGCAAAAGTGAAAAGGTGGCCACAAAATGAGTTGGCTGGGTTTGATGGCACCCTGAACCTGGTCTAGTGAGTGGCATCCTTACCCGTGGTGGGGTATTGGAGCTAAATGATCTTTAAGGTCCCTTCCGACCCAAACCATTCTATGTTATTCGTGGAGTTAAATGGTGACAAGGAAATGCAAACAAAGGCCAGATGTGCCCAAAGCTGAGGCACAGCCTCAGCAGCTGTCTGCCAGCTTCACAGATACGAAATGCAGCTCCATCGCCCAGGAGAAAGTTTGCAAAAAGTCCCTTTTTCTCAGCAATTCCCCAATTAGCTGGTTTGGCACAATATCCACCCCTGCACATCCCAAAGCTTCCTCATAATAATGCCAGGAGCAAGAGCAGGCGGGTTGGCTGGCAGTGGGCCCAGGGAGAGGGGAGGCTGGAATAGCCCCCGCGGTGCTTCCCCCTGCTCCAAACCCTCCCATCCTCCCAGCACAGAAGGCCATGTAATTTTCCACTTTTCATTTATGGTTTATTTTTAAAGCACCATCTAAATCCCAGGCTACATGAAGCCGTTTCCACAAAAAAAAAAAAAAAACAACCTGCTTGCCAATATCTGCTTTGAATTAAACATTTCCTCTGATTCCATTGCTGCCAGTTGCCAAACCATGACCATCTTGAAATAAGGAATCTTGCCCAGGTCTGGCAGCAGCTACTGGCAGGACATAGAGATACCACCCAAAATTAGACCGTGTGAGAGAGGGAGAGAACAAAGATATGAAGAGGTCAAGAACAGCAGAACAGCTACAGGCACTTCTGGTCTCCCTCTCATCCATCTGCTCCCCAGGGATGCTGTTATGGTCCTGCCTCACAGCAAAGAGCAGACAAAAAACAGTAAAACTGGGAAAAATTTCATTTTTAGCTCAGGCTTGTTCTGTGGAAGGGAGGCCTCCTCTCTTTTATTATATTTTTTTCAGACTTCAGGATTAGATCACATCACTTTAAAAGTTTCCTTTTTCTCCCCCCCCCCCCAGAAGATAACCCCTTGTCACCTTATTTCAAATGCCTGCACTTTAATATCAGCTACAGGCTACTTCAGGAATTATATATATATATAAGAAAATGACACATCCAAAAAGATGAGGAAGTCAAATTATTTTCCCTGCTTTGATGTTTATTTGTGTTTTGTACTGCAGGGCACTTGTGCAATATGCACAGAAATGCCAGGAGAATGAGTGAATCCTGTTCAAGTCATTTAGAGGATGAAATGGTAAAAGAAACTGCTTTGAACTGGGCCCGATGGCACTTTGGGAAATGTGCTTTCTGATCTGCACATTGTCACTTTTTCCCAGCTTGGATTTGTTACCACCAGGGCAAGGCTGGCCATAAACATGCCAGGCAGGGCTGGGACTGGGATGTCAGGCTGCTTCTTTCTGTCAGGGTTAGAGGAGGCAACAGAGGAAGATTTGATGCCAAGGAAATAGGTACCCTGTTTTTCTTCAGAGGCCTGTGGATCTAAAAACTTTAAAAAAAGTAATTCTCATCTTTGTACATCATTTACAAAATTGGTCCAAAGTTGCCCAGGGAACTGTGGAAGAGAGCTCTGTACCTGCACGTTGTTTGTACAAATGCCAAGGGTTCAGCTAAACAAACTCCAGGATTGCAACTATTAATTGAAATCCAACCCTTGGCTAATGTGAATTAGTGCTGGATTATAATGCTACATCACGATAAGCAGCTTCAAAATATTTCAAACAGATTTGGAAAGTTGTTCTCCATTAGATTATAAATACTATTAACAGATAACACGCCATAAAAACCCATCACTTCAAAGGGGATCTTCTGGCCATTTTCTAACAGAGGAGCTGAAGGGACACAGTTTGCTAAGCCAAAATTGAAAGCAGAAAGCAAATCACAGCATCTAGAATTATTATTGATTTCTGAAGTTATTAACTGAGAGGATTACCTTGTTCACTTCACTTTTGTTAAGGATAACACATTAGCTAGATATAACAAGGGATAAGACAGGCCAAGATTTTAGCTCTAAACATTAAGGGCCTTTGAAGATTTGCATAAAATCCCTATAAAGACATTGGGTTTTTTCCCCCCCAACAATGGTGGGGACAGCCAGGGAAGAGCAGGGGGCTGACCTGGGCTGAGCAAAGGGGCAGGAGCTTTGGAAGGAAACACGTCTGGGACACCCAAGCACCTCCCCATGCCTGCAGAGGACACATCTCTGTTAGGAGCTGGAGATAGTCACCAGTGACAGACCCACCTGGGGTTGCACCAGCAGCTGTGCAAACATGGAGTTAAGAAAACAGCCACTACAAAGTCCTTCCCATCCGAACAAATGGCAGAGGATTAACGAAATGGGGCAGCCGAGGCTTCCCGAGGGAACACCAGACTAAATTAAACTTGCCATCAGCTGATCAGCATGAAGTTTTCTTCTCAGCAAAACCCATCAAAACAGATTTCACTGCAAAGCACTGCTTAGACAACTAGTTCTTATTAAAGGGTTCTAAAATGCTTTCCTGCCTACTCAAGCAAATGAGTCAAACTTTTGCCCAGTCCCAGTGACAGCTTTCACACTGACCCAGAGAGCAAAGGGTTTTCCAACTCCCTCCCTGTGATTAGAGCTGAACTGTCATGCTGAGACCTATTTTGGTTCTGGAAATAGAGAACCATGTAAATCAAATGGCTCTCTATTTAGTTTGTACTGTCTTGTCACTGATAACAGAGATTTCAAAAAAGTGCTTTGTGGGAAGGATTACACTGGGATCTCTCTGTCCGATCCTCTTTCCCAAATTCCCAGTGCACTCCCTGTGGGCAGCGTGTCTCGATGGCTACAAATCTCTCATATAAACCACATAACAGGTAGTGACACATTTACAGCACTTTTCATCTTTACAGCACTGTGTGCTGGTCAGTTTTTATTACACTTCCCAGACAAAGTGCTCTCCTTCGTGTCCACTAGGCAAGAGATCTTTTTTTGCCCAGACAAGCTTTTAGTCTGGCCATCTGTAACTATACAATAAAGACACATACACATTTTCCCATATTACAGTAATTGGTAGAAAAAGTTAGGTCTAAGCCCATGATGTTCCTGTCTCCATTCCCAGCTAGCCCAGCACATCATCCTGAAAATGTTCTTTTTATGGTGCCTTAGTACTTGGCACCATCTAGGCCTGAAGTGCTCCCCCAAGGGTTTGAATTAGGCTCAGAAAGGATGAAAGAATGAACTAACAAGATCAGAGCTGTTGCAGGTTCAGCTTTAGGGGCCACAGAAAGTAAATTCCTAGTTTGTAACACTTGCTTATTCCTCAAGTTATTAATCACTCCAATGCAGTATTTATAGCTGGGCTGGCTGCTTCCCTTTCCCCCAGGTAAAACTGTCACTATTTTAAGGCTATAATAAGAAGCCGATTTCCTAAAGTGTAACTTCAAAGAGAAACTTCCCTCTTCTGCTTGATAAAATATTAATGGGGAATAACGAAGAGCAGTGACGTTGGGCAGAACCCCAGGAGCTCCTTTGGGGCTCCAAAGCAGCACAGTCCCTGGCTGGGAGCTTTTGTTCCTGCAGGTTTTCTGATAAAGGTTCCTGCAGGAAATCCTCTGTCTTATTGCCCAGGCTGTGAGCTGGGATCAGAACTATTTTCCCAGCACAATCCATTCCCTTTACAACACCCAAGCAAGGTCATATCAGGAGAACTTGCTGCAGGGCAGGTTGCTTCCTTCACACCTCAGAGGGTTCAGCAGCGGGGGGATGAGTTGGGAGGGAGCAAGATATGGCTTAAAGCCTCCTCAAGAGAGTGCAAAAAGGATGCACCCACCATCCCAGGCTGCCCCTGCCAGCCAGAACCCTTTCAGGTAGGGAGGGTCTGGTGGGGTTCCCTCAGCCAGCATTTCATGCACAAATATGCCAGTTAAGTCTGTCAAACACAGCTCATGCCCCTGCCCTGTATTTTCAAGACCAGTCCATGCTCCTGCACGGAGATGAATTTGCAGGAACTGCACACGAAACTGCTTGAGGAATTCAAATATGTAGGATGGCTGGGAAGCTGTCAGGGGAAAACAAAGCTGAAGAAGAGCTCAGACAGCAGTTCTTGCTGGGGGCTGGAAGCACCAAGTGCCAATCCTGGAGTGGCATCTGCATTGCACAGAGATAACAGGGGTGCTGAGCTAAGGGCATCATTTCAGATGAGACCTTCCTGTGGCTGGCTGGCTCTGATACAAGGAGATAAATGCAGATGTGCTCTCTGTGGTGATTCATTCAAATTCCCATTCAGGTCTCCAGATTTGCTGTAATTTCTTTTTCCTGCATTGACAAGATTTTTGTGTAAAATGAAGATGCTATAAAGCTTGGGCCAGCCAGCTCAGCATGTGTGCTAATGCAGCAAGGCCTGGGTTGAGAGGGAGGGACTGGGTTATGCCTTGGTGCTCCTGCTGTGTTACCACTGTTTATGGGCTTTCTGGCAGATCTTTCACTGCTTTCCATCTCATTTCATGATAACTGGTATAACTGTTATCATAGCCCCCAAACACTCCATTTCAGTTATGTGTCAAGCACTTAGAAATATTTTAAATCTGAAAGGCACTACATGAACAAAATGGATTCTGTGCTATTGGTGCCATCCCACAGGTTCAGTGTCACCCCTGGCTAATCTCAATAAGCATTTCAGCACCCCAAGTCATTATTTACTAAAGGAACATCGGTTTCTGCCCTCCCTAACAGGTCCATCCCCCTGTGATGGAGCCAGAATCCCCCTGTGCCACCACTGCAGCCCTTCAGCCTTCTCATGTTGAGTCGAAAGAGTCGAGTTGCTTATTCAGCCTCTCGCAGAGGGATATTCATTAATGTTTACTGATGTAGAATGCACACACTACATTAGTCACAATCCTATAAGTAAACATGTTTTTCATCCACACTACATTAATCTTGAGCCTATAAATAAACAGATAGAGCACAGTCATAGCTTGCTAAGATGCCCCCTGCAGAAAGAGAGTTACTGTACCAGAATACAGCACAGAGCAGGACTGTGGTGTTACACAGACCATGGGTTGGTTATTACTGGATAATGGGAGGGTTATCTAAAGGAAAAAAGGAGGATTTGGAGGGGCAGCCATTCCTGTATTGCAGCACTGCTTTTTGGCATTGTCTGATTTTAAGGTGTGAGCTGCCACCCACAGCCTCAGGTAACAACTTTATAATAAATCCAGCTAAATAAACCTTGGTGTCCCATCAGCTGGATCACTCCAGAGACTTTTTCCTTACCAGATGAGTAATATACAGGACCATCCTGCATTCCCACAGCATCCCCTCTACTTGCCTGTCATACTGAGGGAAAAGCACAATGCTTTCCAAATTAAATACCCATCAGAATCACTTTACCAGCCACAGAAATGTGGCAGCTGATTGGCTGCAAACCAGCTTGGGATGGAAAGGACTCTGCTCCCAAATAAGATGAAGGAATTGCAGGGAGGCAGCATATGGATTTGAAGCCACTGTGAGTGGATAGTGGTGGCTACGTAAAAATCAGTTTTTAACAATCCACTTTAACCACCAACCAGCTAAGGAAATGTCAGCAAAGAAAAGAAAATAAAAAGAAAAACCATTAAGTTGATGGAAAGGTACAGGAGGAAAAACCAAAATGAAATTGAGCCCCTTTAACCTCAAGCAAGTGGGCCTGGAAACTTGAAAATAATTCAACACAGGGAAAGAGAAAGGAAAAAGGAAAGGGGAAGGGATTAGTATTTAATCTAAGTCACAGTTTCACCAGTGGGGTCTTATTCTTTAGCACAGTATTGGGTTACACCCCAACCATTTTTGTCTTTACCATAAATAACACTTGTATTTTACCATGTGATTAACCTACAACTGAGAGTATCTTAAGTCTCACAGTCTGTATGGAGCTGCATCTGCACACCCTGAGCCATGCTCAGGGGGCCCTGGGACAGAGAGCTCTGAGCACTACTCAGATGGTTGGTAAAATGATGCTTTGGCTATTTTAATTAACTTCCCCACTGGGAGCCCACTGTTTATACACAGCACAATAAAATGTGGTCTTAATTTTTAAGACCTTAAAGACAACGAGACAAAATGAGAGCAAACTATTTAGGCTGTCCCTAGAGGTCAGGGCTGTTGTGCTCCTCTTTCCCCCACGAGGAGTGGGCCAACCCAAGAGCACTGAAGAGGGAGAGCAGCTGGTGCTACAGCAAGAGATTTATTTGATATACACAATATCTGAGGCCTGAGCAAATTTCTCTTTAACATCTCCCCTCAAATGTTTTTTACTGAATCTCATCTTATCAAAGCCACTTAAGCAACCAGAAATAAAGTTGACTATTAGCAAACTGCTTCCTTTTCTGGTTTTCCTCCTCAAGAGGGTGTAATAAAGGGAAATTTAATTGTTCACGAAAGACAACATCTGCATCACGTATCCATCACATTTCCACTTGGAAAGCTTCCCAGTACGGCTGTTGTTTGGTGTGCATTACCTTTTATACTCATCATTAATGAAGTTGATTCTGTTATTAGAGGTCTGGAAGCTGTAACAGGGGGTGATATTTACGTCCACAGCATCTGTGTGCCTTTGACAGGAGACGCACTCCATCAAAAGCCGACACACACGGCTAAACCAGTGGGCAAGGTATGTTGCCTTTTTATTTTATTTAACAGTAATGAAATGTAACAAGTGCACCAGAGGGACACATTTTCATAAGCAGACAAGCAGATGGGTGAAGAAATTTGACTTGCTATAAAAAGCTCGTAAGTGCCGAGCAGCCTGAAAGGCCCTGTGGAAAGAGCCGTCGATGCTGCACAGTGAGTTCCCCTGTCAAAGACCTCACATCACACGGGGCAGCCTCTCCCTTTGGCATTTCACACCCTACAGGTGATAACCCCAAAGCATGATGGCAGTCAGACAGAAACCAGACACTGCCAGGCCACGTTTTCCTTGAATTCCTCCAGGTTTCCCTCTTCCAGAGAGGTGGGGGGAGTGGGGATGGGGAGGGCAGGGGTTTTAATGCAAATTGTTCATTCAAGTGGTTTCGTTGCCTTGTGGAAATAATGTTTTTTCAATAAATTGCATTAGAGTGTCAGGGGTTCTCTACTTCACATGGTCCAAAATCACAGACGTGCTGGAGGAGAGGTTAATATCAGTTATGACCTGAAGACCAACAAAGCCCCACCAAGCCAAACCCAGGCTCTTCCCCATTTGCACTGCACCAGGCAGGCAGACAGCTGAATCTCTTCCATACTTTAAACTAGAGAAGTTCATAGATTTATGAAACAGTAGGATTTAGTTGTGAATCTGTTTTTCTCTATGTCTGTGTCCTACGTCTCTATCTGGGCTGTATCTCAGACTAGTGTTGAGATCTCCTAAATCTGCTGTGTCTGTACTGCAGCTACACTGCTGGATTTTAATGGCAAAAATGCCTCAGAGCCTTTGTAGCTGTGATCACTGAATCCATCCCAATACCTACAACAGAGCATGAAAGTAATAAAAGTGCCAGCAGAGGAGTAGGAGGAGCAGTAAGGGGAGCACTCCTCTTTCCCAGCCTCAACAGGCTACCACCCACAGCAGCCCTTCCTGGCAAAACCTTCTCCTTATGCTCACAGCACACGAAACACAAATTTAACTTATCAAAATCGCAATCAATAAGACGTTTCTTAAATTACCTAGATTCAGGAGAAACGAGGAAAATTAATTAGTGTGGCTTACCCCTGGGTGAAAGCTTACACTGAAGGTCTGGATCGATTCCTTTGAATACAGATGCTGAAAGGCAGTCACATCACTCTGACAAGACTGGTGGATGGTGGCATTCCTAAAATCCAGGCAGCTCCCTATCAATATTCCACAAGCTCTTTATTGTTCCAGAATGCTTGTCTCAGAGCAACAACCATGGCCAGCTTGCTTCCATGTCTCAACATGCCAACCTGTGGCTTTCTTGTGCTCAAGTTTTTTGCCTTTAGGGATTTCACATGCAAACCAATTTTCTTGGTTATTTGTGCTCGTTTGTAAGAGGCATAAGTCACCAAAAGCAGACACAGATGAACACTCCACTGCTCATTGGGGGTTTTCTTTATAATACCAACACAACAAGCCAACTTGAGGAATGTGTGTTTATAACCAGTCAACCAGATGGAAAAATCTGATTTGCTATAAAAAGTTTATGGCTGCTGAAAACGTTCAGGATTTGCAGGAAGGACTCAGCTGTAACAATCACGACAGGGCACTGAAAACACTGATCCTGCTTTGTCCGACTGATGTCTCAGCACCAGTTTTCTTTCAGCTGTGCCCAAGGAGGTGCTCTGTGAGGGGACAGGCAGTGTGGAACTGCGGGGAATGGACAAACCACAGGTGTCCCAGCCCTTCTCTGAATGCCCATGGGCACCGGAGCATCTGCCCACTACACGTGCCAGGTGGGCTCATTGGAAGGGGTTGTGCTCTGTGCACTCAGAGATGCCCCTGCAATGCAAACCAAGGCACAAGGAGTGGGGACAGTCAGGGGTATCACTCCAAAAGCACATTGTCCTCCAAACCACAGCACTGCCATAGACACAGCCACCCACACAGAGCTCTCCTGGGCACACAGGCACCTCACCAGTGGGTTCACAGGCACTCTGGAGTGTCTGTTAATTCCAGAGAGAGCTCACCCCTCTACAAACTGCTGATACCCTCCAACATCTGAGTCCCTGCCTCAGCTACATCCTCTGAGTGACTCCAGCTCTCGAGGGCCTGAGCCCCTCCAAAGGAACAGCAGATTGAGCCACAAGTGCTCATGTCAGAAGCTGTTGTCAGGCCTCCAGATCCAGCCTGTGCTGGAGGAGATGCCCACGCCATCCTAGGACCTTTCAGACCTCCCAGCTATCCCCTGCAGCCCTATTTCCACTCCCCTTCACCTCATCAACACCCAAAGGGACTGTTTTACTTTCTACTTGTTGCTAATCATTTTTGCAAGTACAATTCAAATGAATTGTCTACAGGCTGTAACATCTCTCCATCATCCGCAAGCAGAGCATGCAGAATATAAATTTTTTAGTCTTCACAGGCAAAACAAAATCTGTTAGTATTCTTCTGCACCTAAAATGAGATCTGCAGAGACACAAAAGATGTCCAAGAGCTGCCATGGGCTGTTAATCCAGTTGAACTGGAAGCATATCAGAGCCAGCAAGCCCTTTCAAGACACCGGGAAATGCCTCGTCTCTCCTCTGTGTAGTTTTTCTCCTGCTTCAGGCATACACAGATTGTATCCGGATGGGGGGAAAAACCGCTCTTCACTTTATAATTTATGTTTTTGTGAAAGGCAGTTTTCATATTTTTGGCTCTGGGTCTCAGGAGGGCTGGATCAGAAAAGGGCCAAGGTTCTGCAGCTATCCAGGCTTTCACTGGGAATAAGAATAAAGTGTCTGTTCAATATAAATGGAAACAAGGAATACCCATTAAGAAACAGCAAAGAGAATAAGCGATTCACAGTGGATTTGGACATTGTAATATGACAGGTATCCTTAAAACCACTTCACAAGCAACTTCATCAGCCCTGAACACTTCCTAAATGAAGCTGTTGGGGCACGCCTGCCTGTCTGCTAAATCCCAGGTTCCCTGTTCAGTGCCCCACTGAGAATTCAGCTTCCTACTGGTGATGTGGAGAGCCCCACCACGCAGCCCTACAGTGAGTGGGAAGGCACCAAACTCACCACCATCCCCACTCAGGTAACACCCCTGCCTGCCTTCCTGGGGCTGAGGAGGGGAAGCACCACCGTAAAACAAATTCTGCTACTTTAAAACCCAGCAGTGATGACTGGAATCCATAAATCAGATTGGAAGGAGTTGGTTTTTTTCCCCAGACTTGTGGGACTGCTGCAAGCATAATTGGGTTTTGGGTTTACAAAAAAATAGCAGCATCTGTTGCGTGCTCTGTGCATGCTGCCAGTCTGAGGGGACTGCTCCAGGCTCACTGCAGCTTTTGTTCTCACAAATAGAGCAAACTTTGCCAAGCCTGGAGCAGGGCTGCTGGCCGAGGGCTTCAGAGACCCACAGTGTATGTGGGACTGGGAGGAAGGAGGAGAGGAAGGGCATGGAACTCAGAGTGCCTCATCCCTTAGTTCAATTTAATTTGATGAGTCTCAGTTTAAATTAATACAGGGAAAACTCTCAATAACAGCTTCTGCCAACAATCCCATTACAAAATAATGCTGGCATAAAATATTCTCAAACATGTGCCTATCTCATGCTTTAAAGTCAGTTCCAAGAATTTAGAGACTGGCCAAGCCCCTTGCTGATTAGCAAGGAAACATCCTCTTCTTGGATGAAAAAGCTTCTCTTCCTCATGCAGGACAGAGGAAAACATCCCACTGAAGGGTTGCAGAGGGACCTGCTAGTCCTTCTCTTCCTGAAGGAGACTGTGGGTGAGCTCCTTGGAGCCAGCAGTGCCAGCACCATCCTGCAGCCCTTATCACACCCAACAAGGTGTCTCCCCAAAGACTGCATAACACAAAACCTCTGGCTGGGGAGCCTTCGAAGCAGGACTATATCTGTTTGGATTCTGAGCAATTATCTGAGAACTGCACATATTATAGTGACAGCACGTGCAGGTCACTGCATCCAGCAGCATTCTGCAGAGCTGTGTGCCAGCCCAGAAGATTCTATCCAAATGCAGCTGAACTTCTAAGAACATTCTGGTTCAGACCCTTTGAGTTCCATCTAATTCAGTGTTACTTTCTTTGCTAGATAACCAACTCCATTAGTTCCTCTGGTTTCAAACCTGGACTCCCAACTTGTCTGGACTCTGCATCTGAATCCTCTCCCTCCACATGGTGCCTCTTTCCTTTCCCTGCACATCCCTGTGCTGCAAATGCATTGCTCAAGCTTGATGGTGCTGCTCTTTTCCTTCTCTGAAGCCCAGAAACACTTCCAGGAATCCTCTCAGTATTTGAAAAGTGCTGCTTCACTTCTCCAAGCCTGGAGGAAATTTGTTCCCATACCCCCAGCATCTCCTCACAGGGGGTGACCCATTAGATTATTTGGTTGTAAGTAGCATTGATTCTGACTCAGGGGACCATGTTCAGCCAGCTCAAACTTGAATACATTTTTAGGAATACATTATGGATGAGGGTATAGCTACCCAAGTGGAGTGGGGGGGGGAGGGAAAGAGGGAGAGAAAGAAAAAAAATCTGAATTTTGAGAGAGGAAAGAGTCAAATTACCTGCCCTGCCTCACACCACAGTTCCAATACAGGAATTTCATATAAACATGTATTTCATAGCACAGGGGACTGGCAGGTGGCAATATATACTCTACACTGGCAGAAAAGGGGTGATGCATTTTGAAAGACATTAACATTTTGAAAGGCATCGTCCATCAGGTGCTTCTTAACCAGGCGGGGCAGGTACAGCCACAGACAGGGGCAGCAGCACGAGCCTCTGCTACAGCAGGAAAGAACTCCAGTAAAACCAAAGGGAGCTGTCATGCCCTGAAACACCAGGTTGTCCAAAGGCTGTCCAAGGGGAAGGGCAGTGTTTCTACAGAAATAAAGCAAAATCGCTCCCAAACTGGGGCTTAAACATGTGCTAAGTTGCTGGAGACATCGCCCTCATACACCAGGCTCTGCAGCCTTGCAGGTTTTCTGTCAGAGGGCTTTGATGCCCAAAAATACCACGTTTGCAATGATATCATTTGCCTTTTTATTTTCTTATCTACTTTTCTAAAAATGTAGAGGAAAGAAACGTTTAAAATAAATTGATGAAGGATTAATTAAGAAGTGCCTTGAACTAAAAGGAGTAAAAAGCCGTTAAGTGGACATGTAGAGCAAAAATGTTATAATGATATGCTATATCTATATTAAGAAGTTAAAATGAACTATGAAAGGAAGGTAGTATTGAAGGCAAAATAATGGAACTATTTCCAGCACATTTCAAACAAAAGGCTGGTAACATGAGTTGTCAAACATTTCTGAGATCAAAAGACAAAACCCTGACTCCTGGGGAGTTTAAAAAAGTTAAAAGGAACATTTCTGCTTGCAGGAAGGTGGGTAAGAGGCACCAGAAATGAACATTTTCTTCTCTCAAGCAAACTTTCCTGGGCCAGCAGTTAAACCCAGGAAGGATCCCGGGGGATTCACAACAGCAGGTTAAGAGAAAGCCACCCCAGCCCGAATCCCCCCTCATGTTCTGCAGAAAAAGGGACAGACAGACAGTAACACCCCAACCACGTTGTGCTGAGACAGGCAACTCTGGGCTAGGAAAACCTGGTTTTCCTCACCATGGCACAGCCCTGCTTAAGAGGCAAAGCCATCACTATTTGGGGATGACCTGGGATGACCGGGAGTAGGTGATGAATAGAGATCAGTGCAGGGAAAGGCAGATGTCACCTTTGCTCTGTGTTGGGTACCAGCTGGGTAAATCCTGGTGGGAAAAGGACAAGGCTTACTGCAGGCACTTCTCAAGGCACTGACAGGGTCACTGCTTTGATGCTCCCTGGAGTTTTGGTGCCCAAAGGTGAGGAGATTTAACATGTTGAGAACAGCATGAAATCCCCCTCAGTGCAAACTTAATTACCTCCTCCAGTAGCAGGAGGACACAACCACCTCCTGGCCAGTTGGAAGGGCTAATCTGGCACTTTTGCCAGAGACCATCTAGATGGAATTAGTTGTGGAGTCAGGCTGTAAGTGTTAGACTGGCTGTATTTTGAAAAATTCCTTCTTCATCTCTCAGTCTAATCTTGTTTAACCCTCCAGTATCAGCCCTGATGGGAAGGCACATCCAGCCAAGCAATATCTTTGGGATTTTTTTTTTAAGGGACTGAATACTGTCCTAAATAGCAATCACAGGCCAGGCTTGGAAGCAAAATACCCATCAAAGACCCAGCGACTGCCTTGGAATTGCATGTGTGAAGTAAATGCAAGATCAAGCACAACCATCACTGTTACAATAGCACTTAGAAAGGCACTTTATGCTTCAGAAATAACTTGAGAGCTGCAAGAGGAACAAAAGAACGTGCACTTTATCGTGCAATTGAACAGAGACTCAACAATACTATTCACCATCTACCAGAAGCACAGAGTGAAGACACAAAAGCCTGGGACTTTCTTCCAAAAGCAAGAAAACAAAACATGAATTCTGAGAGTCCTGTGAAAGCCAGAGAGACACAATGGCTGAAAGCAAGAAGCCTTGGGCAGCTCTACGGTGTAAAGCAGGGCAGAGCAGAACCTCTGGTGGCATCTGATAAACCTCCAAATGCCTTTCATAACCTTGTGGCACTGTGAGTTACAGTCTCTAGCACAACATTTGGAGAACTGTTGTTTTTTAAACAACAAAATCAGCAAAAAAATAAGGGAGATATAAATCATTAAGAGAAAAGAAAGTGAGATTTTTGGGTTTTAGCTCTTTATAAAGGAGCGTGGCCACACTGGAATCCTGGAAAGAGCCTTGTCTTAGAAAATACCACAGATCTATGGCACAAAGCAGGATTTTGGAAATCTTTCTTAACCAAAAAGAAAAAAAAAATCAAAACTCTGACACCTCGGAAAAGAGAAGTCCAAGAAGTACCATGATGTTCTGAGTTTATTACTAGATTTATAGGAGTGGCTACAAAATGATCTGAATTAATATAAATCCCAGGCCAGCGGATGATTGCTCAGAGATTTATGAGGCAACGTGAGTATTTAGAGGGATTTTACTTCAAGCAAACTTTAGGAGGCCACGCAGAGTCAAAACAGAGCCCTGAAATAGGACTGGGAAGTTACACATGAAGCATCCAGCATCCAAATGAGGAATTCCAGAAAGGAAACTGCAACAGAGCCCTTTAGAACACATTAGGTGAGTATTAAACGAGGGTAAATATTGTTGCTAGCTTACAGCAAACAACTGATAGGCTTTAGGAGGCCTGTGAGGGAAATAGAAACTCACTTAGATCTGGTGTGTACAAACAGCAGAAAAGCATTTGCAAGCAAAATGTTGTTCCTGCTGGTAGTGCCACAACCAGCAGCTGCCCTGGCTGATCCCATCAGTGGCAGCTCCGTTTTGGGCATTCAAAATAAGCTCTTTGGTAACACAATTTTCCCAGAGACACTTGTGTGACAAATGCTTGGTTAGTACCGTGTGCTATTAATTTTAAAAGGTTTTTGGTTTAAATCCACTCTCATCTCCAGCCTAAGGGCCTTTCACAAGCACATCTCTGCAGAACTGATGCCATCTCGTGGTGGAGAAAACCTGGCTTTGCTGAGCTTGTAATGCCAAGATAATCCTTGCCTAACTCAGTGTTCCAGGAGCAGTGACTGTGCTCCACACTGACGTCTCCCCCCCAGCCTTCAGAGCCGTATTTCTATTAAACTCTAAATGCTCATTCCAGCACTGTGAAATTAGCTCAAGTGTGAGCTTTTAGAAACTCAGACTGCATGCAGATTTGTGCCTCGTTCATAGCTGCATCCCCAGGGACAGCTCCCACCAAGGCTGCTGCTTCCACAGCCACCGTTTCTTGGAGTAAACAACTCCAGTTCTTCTCTTTTCCTGAGCCTTTCCCTCACAAACTCATTACTTTGAGACATCTCCTGCCCTATTTCTGGCCTCCTTCAAAGCCAGTACCTAGCTCACAGCACTCAGTGTCTCCTTCCTCCTTTCTATCACCTGGAGATGTCTCACAAACTTCCAGATGTTTTACTCATATTTTTTTCTACTTTCACAGTTTTTTCCAAGCTATGTTTTCTACATACTAACCTTATGAGTTCCCTAGAAGTCTGGTCTTCCCTCCTCCTTTCTTTCCACGTGTGAGCAGAGCCTACCTCTGGGCACAAGAAGATGCTCCCCCCATTTCTCCCAGCCCATTCCCCCTGTCCTTCCCCAGGGTGGCTGGTGCTGTGAAGTGTAGGAGCACCTGGCATATTTTGGAAAGCGTGCTGGTGGATGGCATGACCAGGAAGGGCATGACCAGACCCAACTCCCTTGCTCAAACTCTACAGTGTGCAATTGCCTATTGCTTATTGATCGTTGCTTACTTGCCCCAACCTGCAAAACCCTTGATCTTTGAGAACACCAGACTTCACCAGTGAGGTGGCCACGCTCACCATCACCCTAAAACCTTCACAGGCCTTCTTAGGTCCCTCCTCTACAGCTGCAGTAGCAGCAGGTACCCCAGGTACAAGCATCACCACAACAAGCCAGGCTTTGGTGCTCGCAGCACAAGGCACAAGTAGAAGGGCACTCATCCCTCACCCAGGGGTCTCCAGGCTGTCCTGACCAAGTTTTGCTGGACAATAAATACAGCTAACCAAATCTACCTCCTTCGTGAACGATATGGAGCAGAGGGGAATCTCTTTGTATTTGCTTTTCCTCTAATTTAATTTGTTGTTCCTTTATTAACTATTAGATTTTGGTTCATGTAAACATAAACAACGTTATCACACAAATCTTAGCCTTATAAATGGCAGCCTCCCTTGAATTACTTGACAATCAACCTCCAGGCATAACACTCATCTTGTTCAGTTATACCTTCATTATCATCAGATTCATTAATTTCATCCTCTGTGTGCTAAAACATTGCACAGTTCAAGGCAGCACTTAGCAACATTTAGAATCTTGGAGAGGTGTCCCATTCTCTGCTGAAGAGTTTGTAGAAGCAATATTAGACCATGAAGATCCAGAAATTAATTTTTCCTTTGGAGCCTTGATATATTCAGGTAATAGTTAAATTAAACTAATATTAGTACTTAATTATTTGTCATTTCAGTACACACTGAGCAGAGTGAATGGCCTTGAGATGGATGCTGAAGGAGCCTTGCTAGGCATGGCTGGGTGAGCAGCCCCCTCCCTGCTGCACAGCTGGAGGAGCTGGGATCTGCTGCCACAGGGCTTGCTTGGCCCCTGGGTGAGAGTTCTGCTTGCTGAAACACTGCTGTCAGCAGCTGAGCTTGCTAATCCTCCTCTCAGTCAGAGCATTGTAAGCAACTTGTCTTTTCAGATCCCATAGTTGTTCTTGGCAGTGCCTTACACTGCCAGGCTCCACATAATCCCTCCATATTCCAAGTCCATTGTTACTGTTTTAAATAAACCCCTCTGGAAGGTGGCCAAGAGATCAGTCAGACAGACAGAGGGAAGTGAAGGATGGAAACAGCCAGCGAGGTTACGAGCTCCAGAGAGACTGTCCAAGTGACACAGGTGATGAATCCAGACAAAGCAAAGTCATCACATCAAGGCTGGCACAGTCTCTCCAACCCTTCCAGGGTAAGCTCATCAAATTATCATTCATTATAGCTATGATTGAGTAAAATGGGGTGTCACACCATTTATCTTTAGAACATTGAAGAGCACCTGCTTGCAGTGTGGTTTTGATGAGATTCCCCCACCCTCCCCTACCCTTCCAGATGCCCTTCAAGAGCTATAATGCAAAAATGAGGAGTCTCAACCTACTTCTGTATCAGCTTATAAAAACTTCCATACAGCACCATCAGAACAAAAAGATACTGTGTGAACAGAACACGTTATCAAACCATTTCAGTGCCACACAGAACATTTCTGTGCTCTGTGACCACTGAGAACAAGCACACAGTTTATAAAAATAGCTGTACATGTTCCAGCTAGAGCCACAGGACCAGAACAGCTCAGATACAGAGCACAGGGATATTTTCTTTAGATTAATAAATTAAATTGTGCTATAAAACACAGTATTTGAGCTTCATAGTAAATCAACATCTTTGGCAACAGGTAGAGGTTAAAGCAACACCACTTGTAGGTGAGAAGTAATACAGCTGCCCTGCCAGAAAATAAGAGAGAAAAACATTCCCCTGTCCTACTGAATCTATTTGGTAAAGGAAGGAATTAAGTAAATACCCATGCAAATATAGGCAGGCCAATTTAACAGGGGCCTTCAAACTCAAGTGCTAACATTTGTACAGCTTATGCTCTGCACATCTCTGTGTACTTTAAGGCTACAGACAGCTTCATTCAACAGGACAAATACGAGCTGCTCTGGAAGAGCAGGGCAAGTGTCTCTCTGGACACTGGAGCCCAGATACAGCATGGGAAGTGGAGCTGAAAATACATTTGATGAAAGAGAGATTTATAGTTAGAGTTTAATTTTATAACACATGTTTTAGAGAAGAATGATGATTCAAATAATACTGAATTCTGAAAAAGGCAGACCCCCCTCAACAGAGAAAGTATCTGGCAATTCAAAGGTGTTTCAGCACTGGGCAATGGTGGTTTTCCTCTATATCCCTTTGGAAACCAACCTCAGACATTTGCCATGTGACAAACCAGCACTGTCTCAGTGTCTTCTGGAGGTGTCCCATGGCTGCTTGGGGTCAATATTTAACGGAGTTAGGGAGGAGTGACTTATGCTGACATGCAGGAGCACCCCTCCGGGTGACAGCCTATCCCAGGCACTCCTACAGAGACTTTGCCTTCTCTTTAAAAGAAATAAACAAATAATCCTGCCTTCACAGCTATTTACAAACCCACAGTCACCCGGAGAGCTTGTGAAGCCTCCTGCTATCCTTGCACTGCTTTGATCTGGGCTTTGGACCAGCTTTTAATGGCACTTGCGAGTGACTGGGGGTGGGCTGGCACTGCTGCAGCAGGGATGAGAACAAGGCTTGGCTGTGGACTTCATGACTGCAGAAACATGCCCAGCAAATTAAATTAAAAGAAGTTACACTGAAGCCTGGGGCTGCTTAGGGATCATTAAAATGTCAATTAATTAAAGCTGGATTTACCAAAGGTGATGAAACAATCTGTTAATCTGTCAAAATCTGAAACTGAAGTTTCCTGAAGAGTTTAGGGGATATTTTAAGGTGACAAGGAGCAGGTCACATTTTTCCCACATTCATTGCCTATGTAGAGCTGCTTCCTGACACAACAGAAAAAAAAGGCTTTGAAAAGTTAGTAATTCCCTCAAAAAGCCACAACGAGACCACTTCCACTAATAATCCCATCCATAAATCACAAGATTTGGGGAATCAGTTACAGCTTCATAAGACTGAACATGTCAAGGAAAAATATTTAATTGAAAGGGCTCAATTAGTACTAAAACTATTTAATGGTACAGTTTATAAAGTAGCTGATCTTGATCTTACCTGTTGCTCTTACATTTCCTTGGGATCAAAACCAGATAATCCCTCATTAAATGCAACAGGGAAATGTATTTTCTAGGAGAGCAGAACTAGAGGAATCTGCTCCTGGTTTATTTAAATGGTAATTATAAAATAAGTGCAAAAAGACATGGATTTCAGAACCAAAGACCTGCTCCTTAACAGCCACAGTAAGAACCGGTGCCGTACACAAGTCCTATCTCACACATCTCAAAAAAACTCATTAAAAACATGGCATGGTGTCAAGCTTTTGTGTAAGCCTAAATCTCATTTCCATAAACTAATAGAAGCTTTTCTGGTTCATCAACAAGGCAGTGACAGCACAGGCAATCAGTCCCTTCCTGGGCAATGCTCACTCTGGGTTATGACAGAAAAGGGAGGCGCCAAAACCTCTTGGGACTTATTTCTTGAGTTTCAAATCAAAAAGCCCTCAAGGTACAGAGCAGAGTGAAATAAATAAGGGGCTCTGGTTTCTACCAAGACTAATTATTTGCCCTGCAACCACCTGTACATTGCTCAACCAAATCATAATCTCTGAGCTCCTGAAATTACTAAACGCTGCTTACAGAGCTGAGGAGTTTGCAGGTAATGCCATTGAGGTTGGACATTTAAATGTTGTTTCCATCAGATTTGAAGCCCAGAACTCAGCTGTTGGAGAGCAGCATTCCCTCACCCTTCCTTGTCACCTGTACCCAGGAAGCAGCACAAGCTTTGGCAGGATTCAATCCTGGATAAACAGGTGGTAAAAGACCAATTTCCTACCAGGCATCCTTGGCATGTCCCAGCTGGAGAGACAGCCCAAACCTCTTTCTTTTTTTATTCCATCAGTAAGGGGTGAGTCCTGCTTTGAGTTCTTGGAGGGGATTAGAATTAGCAGAGAATGAGACTGTGAAATGGGGTAAATCATAGAATTGCTTAAGCTGGAAAAGCCCTCCAAGGTCACCGAGTCCAACTATTCACCATGCCAAGGCCATCACTAACCCATGTCCCCAAGTGCCACAACTCTTTTAAATCTCTCCAGGGATGGTGATTCCAGCTGTCCTGGGCAGCTGTGCCAGTGTTTGGCTGCCTTTTCTAAAAAGAGAGTTTCTCTAATATCAATCTAAACCTTCCATGGTGCAACTTGAGACTATTCCCTCTCCTCCTGTCCCTATTCCCTGGGAGCAGAGCCTGACACCCCCTGGCTCCCCACTCCTGTCAGGGAGTTGTAGAGAGCAAAAACTCCCCCCTGAGCATCCTTTTCTCCAGGCTGAGCCCCCCCAGCTCCCTCAGCCCCTCCTGCTGCTCCAGCCCCTTCCCCAGCTCCATTCCCTTCCCTGGACAGGCTCCAGCCCCTCACTGTCTTTCATGTAGTGATGTGTCCAAAACTGAACACAGTTCAGTCCAGACACAGTTCATGACACCCCTAAGAGGTCACAGTCAATCAATATTTGCTTAATTAAGGCTACAACTCCACAGTGCACAGGGTTTGCCCCTAAGATCAATTAACAGGCTCCCCCCTCCCACCAGCTGGGGCTCAGCTCGCTGCTGCTTCAGACACCTCATACTGGAAAAGAGATGACAAAGCACACGGCTTAAAAGAAGAGCCCTTAAAAACTCCAGCTTATTTTTAATGTGTGTCATCAAATGAGGGGCTCAGATAGGGTGAAGGTGAGGAACAGAGCAGGGAGGATTCTTGTCGCAGCACATTTGATCCAAATCCCTATGCAAAATGCAGCACGAAAGCTGGAATTACGAAGTCACACTGCTTGACAAGAAAATAGGGTTTTTTCCTCCAAAAAATGCCTCTTTCAGAAGTCCCGGTGCATGGAGAGCGTCTCCCGCTAGGCAGGCTCAGGCTCACACTCATTTATTTGGCTGTGCTGACCCCCAGAGTCCAGCGCCCTGTACAGCACATCCCAACCCCAGTCCCGGCGGGTCCCTCCCCTGCTTTCCTCCCCCTGGCACCACTTGAGAAGGATTCCCCTGCAATGATTGCACCCTGCCAGCACACGAGAAAACACACATTTACCCCACGTTGACTCAAACCGCAGCAAGTGTGAGAAGCTGCAGAATTAACTAGATAAGGGGGGGGGATTACATAGGCATTACAATAAAGCACATCGAGAAACTCCTGGGGAAGCTGCCTGATTATATCTAATATCTCCAGCCACGCACCTGCCAAAACCTGAATTATCACTAGACAAGCACCCGCTGGGGCAGAAAGGAATCCTTTATTTCTGCTACTTGAGTCCAGGGGAAGCTGACACTCTATTTTATGTTTTCAGAACTTTCTTATTACATTTTTTCTGAAACAACTGCTTGTCCTATTAACTATCGAACATACCAATCATACATTATTAAACACATCAAAAACAGAGGTGGATTAATTTGGGTTAATTATTCTTGGGTGGTTGCTGCATAAGAGAAATTGTTTAGACCACAGTCACAATGTTAAACTCACTGTGATGGACACCAAAACTTCTCTAGCACAGGAGGACACATTTTTTATTGAGAAAAATCTCACTTCAATAAGATAAGTTTCTTTCTCTTACACATAACACTGAAAAAACCCTCATAAGTTTCCTATACCTAAATTCAGGGCTCCTTGTGGATGAGGGGTTAAGGCTTGTTTGCTTTCAATTTTAATGTACCTTCCTAATTTCTTAACTTTTAAAGCTCAATGACACCTTCAGCCCAGGGAAAAAAAAAAATAAGTTTGTCTTCAGGTAAGAGGCATTTTTCATAATTCAGATGGGAATTGTTCTCTCTCTCACCACTTCACAGATGACAACCTGATAAATCTCTTGAAATCTCTATATACCCTGCTGTGAGGGTAGGATGTTTCTTCTGTAGCTCAGAGGACATTTGTGAGCAGGGACATCACCCCTGAATCCCCCTTTGTCACCCAGGTGACAAAGTGCCACAAGGTGCTCCCCATCTGCAGAGCTGGTTGTCACTGACAGCGAGCACACACAGGGGACAAAGGGAAAGTGCTGAAGCATGGAAAAGAGAAAGAAAAAAGAAGTCAGAATAAATAGCACCCTAGAAAGGAGCCAGAGAGTGGTGCCACTTGATGTATCATCCGGGACCACGTTCTGCTCAGAAACCCAGTGTCAGCAAACAGCCCCGTGGCACTGATGGATCACCCTGCTGGCACAGCCCAGTGGGACACAACCCAGCACCACACCTGGCCTGAGCTGATCCCTCAGGAGCTGCAGCCACAACCTCGGTGCCTGCCCTGGCCAGCAGGGAGCCCCGCAGCCCTGCAGTCACCTCCTGAGCCTGCAATATTTGGCATAAACAAGTGTGTTAAAGGCTGGAACAACTCTTTGGGAAAACAGCCAGCTCCAAGGACAGGTTAAGCCAAGGTGGTGTGCCCTCGATGCATCACCTCCTCGGAGGAAAATACACCTAAGGGAGGGATCCCAGAGCTTTTTGCACTTCCAGCAGGAGCTTTAGGGATGCAGAGAGGAAGCGCAATGGGGAAAACACAAGGCTTCGCTGTGCCCTTGCACAGGTACCACGACCTGCAAGATGCCTCACTCGCAGCCTCCACCTCTGCCCAGACAAGCCACCCGTGTGACACACCTAACCCAGGGCTAAAAGCCACCACTTCGCACCTACCTCTCCTCCTGCGGCTCCATTCTCTCTCACACCCCCTCTGCTCGGGTTGCAGGGGGTTGATGTCCTCTGGAATCCCCTCTGGAACATCCCCCTCGCAGCCAACACCGCTTCCCATGACTTCCACCACCGCAGCTTTCACAGCAACTGCTCCCTGTGTCCGCCTGGTGGGACAAACCGTTTGGGACCACCAAGGAGCACAAAGCATTTCTTGCAAAGAAGCAGCAGGAGAACAATCCTGAAGAGGGGTCAGAGCTCCTGTCCCCAGGGTGGCTGAGGAAGGAGGGGAGGGCTGGGAGCCACTGAGGCAGCAACACCTGTGCCTGAACCAGGTGAGCCCAATTAAGGTGAAGTGGCCAGGCAGGTGCTCCTCATTTAAGTTAAATGCTCCCACCTGGCTTCCCACTGCTTTAGTCTTTAACTCAGGATATAACAATAACCGTTTAATTTGTGGTAGAGAGAGGTCCTAAAACCTTAGAAACTGCTTCAGTGCCAGAGCCCCCAAACCTGGTCTGAACATGGAAAGTCAATTTAGATAAAATCTAACACTCGTGGAATGGTACATTTGCATCCCAACACAGCTCTGATTCCAAGAATATGATTTAAATTATACCTCTGCACTTGCCCAGTGGGACGAACTCACCACTGAGTGAGATAACACTGTGGAAAGATTATAATGTAAAGAAGTATAAGGAATACATTGAAAAGTACTATTTAAACATTGTATCGTTAGAAAAGAACAACAGATCCTTTGGCACAGGTGTTGTATATAATTTAAAGGGCCCTTTAAGAAGATTTACTGATTGGAAAAAAGAGATGCACCTGTAATTCACTGAGCAATTTGCTGAGCAGAGGCTGGCAAGGTTTGCAGTGAAGGAGGGAGAAGGCTCATGATGACAACGTGTTTTTCTAAATCGAGGCCAAATCAAAGGCATTGAGCTTCAGCAGCTGTGCCAATTAAATCTCATTCAATTGGCTGAACAAGAGCGTTAACATTAATCACTTTGGCAAATTCCTTAGAATATTTCGTGTCACTAAGTAGTTAAGTGATTTTGTGCTTGTTTACAGTGTAGAATAACATTCTGTGAGGCAACAGCATCAGTCTCTGAGCAACTGTGGGATGCTTTGGGAACCCTGGGTGGCTCATGGCAATGTTTCTGTGGTGGTGCTTTGCCTCCCACAGGCTTTTTTCAGAAGAATCCAGCCGATTGCATCTTTTTTAATTGCAGTTATTCTTTGCCATCACACAACAAACCTCCAGCCAGGGCAGAACCAATTTTGCCACGTCCCACCTCCAACCCACGTCATCCCTGCAGCTCAAGGCACAGGGATGCAGGGAGTCCTGCTGTGGCCTTATTTATTCATTTGGACCTACAAATAAATCCGTTCATCTCTGATCAGATGTTGAAGTTTCCATGGCTGAGGCTGTTTCCTGCCCTACCTTTGACTCCAGCTCCAGATGACTCGCACACCACATGACACAACTTTGCTGCTGCACAGGAGGCAAATCTCACCCTGGGTTATTGCAACACGTGTGATACCCGGCCACAAAAGGGGAGCTGCTTCTCTGAACTTGAAACACTCACCTGCTGATGAGTTTTCCCCCATATTTCCTTTCCCCTTTCCTCACTGCAGAAGTACTTACCTTTCTGAGGTGAATGAGGCGAGGTGGCAGCTGCTGCTGCAAGGGTGAACCCTGGGGTGGGACACATGCCAAAAGACTCAAATGTAGGATGCAGAAAGAAACAATAATAGAAAAAAAAATCAGGCAGCAAAATCAACACAGTGAGATTTCTTCCTGTGTTGCAGGGGCTTTTCTTCAGCCACAGGTTCATAGATTTATAATTTATCACCTTGAACATGAAGAAAAGGAGCCAACTGTGCAGGAGAAAAGTCATTTTGAAATAAAACAAGGAATAATTGCAAAGTCCCCCAGCTGCATAGAGCAGCCCACAATATGTCATTATCTGTTCAGCAGGTAATTACATTTCAGGATCCCACATGGTAAATTTGATGTCATACATTGGTATTAACAGATGAGGCACACAGAACATTTCTGGAGAACAAGAGAGAGCACAGTGAGATGTATTGTAAACATAAGGCAAAATGAGTTGGGCAACTTGTTTAATGTATTACTTTGTGGTGTTATTAAAAAATATTGAGCCCATGGGGATAAACTCTCCTTTCTTCATGTTTTTTCTCTTCCCAATTGCATTCACTAAAAGGTTCTGTCTTCTGCCATCTGTGCCCTGAACCAAGGGCTTTCCCAGCCCCAAGAGAAATGCTCTTCTGCATCCCAGCAGGCAAACAGCTTTTAACTTCCCCTGGAAAAGGAGCCGAGCAGAGGCTGGGACAGCATCAGGGCAGCATCTCCTCTGAGCAGCAGCACGTGTGGGTACCATGTGGGTACCACTGCCCCAGGCCAGAGGGCACAAAGGACCCCAGGGTTTGTACCTGCTGAAATTAAAGAGGGGAAAAATAAAGCCACATGGAGTGAGGAGATTGTTGAAACCAATGAAATCAAAACAGACCCCGAAAAGTTTCATTAGTTCAGGTTTTATTCAAATTAAATGATGGGGAACTACAGTGTGATTTTCCTTCATAATATAAATACGAATGTTTCTTGAGTCGTTCGTCGCACTGGACAAGACAGCTGTCAACAGAATTACTTTGCAAACTCCTTGGTCCTCCACAGTCATGCAAAAAAATCTTTAATTTAAAAAACAAGCTTCAACAGTCAACCATCTCATTATGGTATTCTGCCAGCTACTGAACCAATAAAGTCTGTTTTACAAGACCAAAAAATTTCACACCCAGGTAAATTATTTCACAATCATTCATTACTCTTAAGGGTCTTTTATACATAAAATATACAAATTAAAATTCTCAATATTTCTTTATTGTCACTGGAGAGGAAAATAATTTATAAACCCATAAACAAGATGAGAGTAGAAGAAAAAAAGAGAATTAGCCCGTATTCAGACTGTAATGTCTAACACACTCCCAAACACTGCAGCTTTGAGCAGCAAATGATGCTCACGTGAATGTGACTTGTGGGCATGATGTTAAAGCAAGGGGGCAACTGCTTTGGTAAGACATTAGTAATGAATCCCAAAGGTTAATTTATCTGCAGGACCATCACGTTAGCTTGATGAACAGACATTGCACCTCTCTGGGCACTGAGGATTTTGGTCTCCAAACACTGCAAAGGAGAGAACAGTACTGAGTTTCCATGGTGGTGCCATGCAAATGCTGCCAAGTGTGTTTATGGTAATTACATGCTGTACACATCTGTACAAAGAAAGTGTTTGGATAAACTGAATGAACTGCAAATTGGTTTTAATCACCCCCAATTTATCTATTAGGCACAAATGGAGAAGATGGACTTGATTCAAACTTTTTCACACAACAGATTGCTGGAGGCAAATCTATCCTGCCTGCAAGCACAGTGTGTGTGCATCACCCACAGTGATGCTGTTGGGGTTTGGGGGCACAGCCCTGGGGAGCTTCCTCTGCAAGAGCAGAGCCACCTTTGGGAAACCCACGGCCAGAATCCCACAGGAGGTCAAGCACAGGGTGACCCCAAAAGAGATGACAACAGGAGCTGAGCAAAACCTTCCTACTCACAAAGGACCCATGCGAGGAAGCGGCACAAGTTTGGTCTGTAAAGCCCTTACTAAGCCTCCTGCAATAACTTGGCTGGTTTGGGCAGCCTGGGGGGTTGTGCCCACGCTGTTTTGGGCAGAGCATCTCCATCTTCAAGCAGCTCACACAGGAGCCTAAAACAGAACCGTGGAGTGGCAGCTTGTCCCCCAAACTGCCCAGGAACCAAACACATGGCACAAGGAAAATGACTCAGAGCATTGAAATCGTTGTAAAATAATAATCTAAGAGCGTGCTGGTGACTGAGGTAATGGATTTGAATTTATCTCAAAATGTGGAGCCCAATGCTGTCCTTCTAACAGGTTAGAATCAACACCACAAGAGCTATCCCAGATCTTAGTTACAACATGGCATTTCTTGTGCAGAGAACACACAGAGTCACACCTACATCACAGCCACCAAAACCCGCACTGGAGTGCACAAATCAGATCCCGAATTAAACAGAAGAGTCTGAACTGACGACCATAAAAAGCAATCCAAAAAATTCTTGAAAATTGCCTTATAAAAATATTTACAGTAAAATTTGTTAGCGCTAGTGCTACGTTTTCAGTCCTAGAAAAAGGCAATCTGTAAAGGATCTGGCTCAGGTGCTCAGGAGGAACAATACAAACACAAAACCACACGCCAAAGACAAATTCCAAAAGCATTTCTGGGGTGGGGTGGGGAGGGTTTACAGCTGGTTCATCACATGTAAGGGTTGTTTGTATTGCATAGCTGGAAAACGAGGTCACTTGACTTGCATAACACTGCAACCATCGGAGAAGGAGGGAAAGAAACGTGTCATTTGCCATCGAGGAGAACTGGCTGCAGCTGGGAACAGCATCACTCGTCCCTGGCAAGGGCTCTGAGTCCTAGCCCTGTCCAGCAAGCCACGGGTCTAAGCCAGCAGTGGGCAGAAATGCCATTTTACAATAGCAGAAAACCACCAAAACCTGCTTTCCTTACAAGGAAAATATCTTCCTAATAGCTGGATAGCAGGGGATAAAATTATCCCACCTTCAGGCACATCCACTATTCCCATCTGACAAACACAGCAGATTTCACACCTCTCCAGCAGTACCTGCTAGGTGTTATCTCCTGCCCACAGAAACTCAGAGTCTCTGGGGGATCTTTGCCTCAGTGGAACCACAGGTGTGAGAAGGTTGGCTGGGAACTGCTCCCAGCTGTGGTGGGGCTAAACAGCAGCTTCTACAGCAGTTTATTCAGCTTTATGTCTATACACACCTAACAAGGGTCCAAACGCTTGTCCACCCTTGTCCAGTCACCTCAGCCTGTCAAGAGATGTTCCCTCTGACCTAAACCTGTCCCATTTTATCCTTTATTCCCACAGGTTACATGAAAGGGAACCACTTTTGGCCTGGGAATTTGAGTCTGTCCAAACTGAGGCCTCATCACCTTTCTTATGCCACTCTAAAGATGCATCTCAGGACTCTGATCCAAAGGCAGTTGCAGTCAGGGATACATTCCTACCAGGATACATTCCCACCAGGACACATTCCCACCAGCCTCCATGGCTTTTACAGTAACCAAAACCTCACAAAAGAGCAGCATGTCATGTATTATTTTGGCACCTTTCACTGGAGATTGTAAAACTCAAAGCAAAATGTTTAAAGGTTATTATAGAAAAGACTAATTTTTCATTTAATTATTAGGTTCAAGACCTCTGAGCTGACATACAATGGAAGGGTAGACATCAAGGATAATACTGCCTTTTCTTTGGACAGTTTGCCTTCGTTTGCAAAAACAAGAATATCCAAAGAGGAGAGGGAGCCACCTAACATTCCCCAACAAGGCCAGTCCCCCTGCAGGGGGGTGACGCAGCAAAGGTGGGTGCTGCTTTCCCCACCCATCTTACAAGGGCTGTGTCAACTCAAACACCAAAAACCTCTCTATTTACAGCAGAAACCAACTCCTCTACAAAAGCTGCACAGGATGACATAGGGTAGATCCTCCCAAAATAAATTTTTAGTTATTTTTCTATTGTCACAGGGAGTCTTTTTGATCTATGGGGACAGAAATCAGCAGAACAACACTAGCCAGCTGCCCACAACAGAAAGTCTCAGCTGATCTATGGGAGATAAAAAAACCAAAACCAAACAACAAATAACAAGAAAAAGAGTAGAGAAAATATTTTTCTTCACTAGGTCCCTTTAGCTGGGGAGATTCTGGGAGCTCATCCCTGTGTGCAAAAGCATGCCAGAGCTCACAAAGGAAACACAAAAAAGTCTTTTAAAGTCAAACATCTTCTTAAACAAAAAACTTTTAAGAATTTGGTATGTAAGCAAGACAGCTCTCTTACAGCTTGATCTAGATTTGTCTGTTTTGAATAATCTTATGAGTTCTTCATACTAATAGAGGAATGCCTTCAGTAAGGGCAAGATTAAAATAGCAATTACAGTGACAGTGATTAGTTAATCTCCATGCTCTGGAAGCATTAAAACACTGCAGGTATTTTACTTGGCTCATTAATCCCTGCTTGGGTGGCAGAGGGTTCTCACTGTATGGAATGTCTCTACATTAATGGCACCATAAGGTATTTTTTAACATCTAAATGCTCTATTATGAAATGGCATTGAGATGCTGGACAGAGCTAGAACTGGGGATTTCAGCACAGCTGAAAAAACGTGTAGGTTGGGAATACTTTCTATTCAAGCAACATTTGTTTCACAGGAGCAGCAAACCCCGTGGGAGCAGCATGTGTTTTGTGGGGCTGAGAAGTTCTGTGTGGCTCAGGTGCTGAGACTTCAGCCCCAGGGAAGGCACTGCCCAGCAGGTCCTGTCAGGTACAGCACACAGCATTCATGGCAAGTAGAAAAATCACATGGTATTTATTTCCACCATAGGACAAGCATTTCAGGGGTACAAACAGCAGTCCAGTGGCATGTACAAATGTATGACTGAGACAGCGTCACACTCGAGCCAGAGCATCCTGTTCCAGTCCATTTCTGCTGTTTTTCTCAGTTGGAACTCAGAAGTTTCCACTGCCAGTAGTGAAGTCCACCCTCCAGGCACAGTGAGCAAGTAGTTCAATCAACAATGTGCACGGAGCATCAGTAGTGAAGAAATCCAGAAATGTTCGTTTTTACTCACATGCCCAAACGTAGCAGTTTTGTTTCACACAAGTAATTCCGTGCCTGCAATCCAAGCACAGTGTTTATCTCAGGACATGCCATTGAGCAGAACAGCTGATTGCACCACAGAGAACAAGCAACACCTCGTGTCTAGCATGGAACATGTTCCCACAGGGCTTTTCACTTGGCTAGGCAGCCCACCACGGAGTGGATGCTGCTTGTAACACATCACTTGTCATGCTAAGACGTTAACAGCAATGAGATGGGTCAAGTCAGAGGTCAGTCATCTTCCCAACACCACCTAGCTGGATCCACTTCACTTCTGCTCCTCACATTGGCTTCATCGTGTGTCACAAGGGTTTGTGAATCACAGCCACACCTGTTGCAAGAAGGACAGACAGACACAGTTATTGCAGGAGCAGCTCCTGGGTTGCCAGGTGGCTCAGATCATCCTGCAAAGCCAAAGACCAGCCAAAAGTCAGCAGAGAGAGGTGTCCACTATTTGCATGAAAGTTTCCTGTACTGAAATGAACATCCAAAAAAGGAAGATTAAAGCTTCAGGAGGCAGAGCCCTCAGGTCTATGACTGACCCCAGCTGCTGGCAGCTCTCCCACTGACTGCTTACCTGCATAACTCCTCCCTGTGCTCATGCTGGTTGGCAGCAACGTCCACTTGTCTGTGCTGGGGTTGTAATATTCCACCGAGGCCAAATTGCAGGAGCCGTCATCGCCTCCCACCACGTAGAGGAGACCATTCACAGCACACACCCCTCAAAGCAGAGCACAGATGGTAAGACATGGGCTAACTCATCCCCCACAACACATCACCTGCCACATTCCGATCCCCTCCCAAGCAGACACCTCATCTTCCATTTTCAGCACTTACAACACTGATCACTTACACCACCAGCACCTCAACTGCGCTACATCCTCCCAGACAACTGAACCAAACCCTGCTGACCGTGGTTACCTGCATTTCTTCTGCACATGTTCATGTCTGCCACTTGCTTCCAGGTGTTTGTTCCTGGGTCGTAGACTTCCACACTCTTCCTGACCAAGGGGCCGTCGTGGCCGCCGGTGGCGTAGAGCAGCCCACTGAGGACACCCACACCTGCCAAGAGAGCCCAGCGTCAGCCACGGGACAGGGGAGAGGGCTGAACAACCCTGGTTGTCCTACTGGCTGCTGTCCTGGCCTCTCCAAAGCACTTCCAAAGCATGGGCCACTTGTGCCTCCAGATCACCAGGCACGGAGCCAGCTCCCCACCCACCCCCTGGCACCACAGCAGCCCGTGCAGTAACACCTGGCATTTGGCCCCTCTTCCAGGGCTGTGCCCCTCCTCAGGAAGCTGTCAAGCTATCCAAGATCAACACTCTAGTCCCACAGCATTCCTCTGCCTTTATTCCATCTCTCTGGACTGACTTGTTCTCTGCCTCCCACCCCACCTTTATTCATCGGCCTGATCACTTCTGTCAAGGGGCCCTTTGCTTTTAGCCTGATTCCCAATGGCAGGAGCTTTATTTTTGGTTTTCCTGACACCTTTGTGCCACATGACTTCATATTTTGGATGCTCTTCCTCTTCTCAACAACTTATAGGCTCCAGTCCTTGAGGTTACCAATGGGTTCCTCTCCTCCCACTCCCACCCCAAACCTGGCAGCACCTGACACAGACCAGGTGCCTCCAACGCCACCTTCCCAGCCACTTTTGCAGGCTCCTGGCTGAATCTCTGGGAATGACTGGGATCTGAAGGGTACTTCTGCCTAATATTAAGTAAATTAATTAAAATGTTCACCAATCCACGAGAGTTAAAACTTCCAGCAACATATCTTCGTTAATAGGTTCAAAGGCCTCTATTAAAATTAACAAGGTGGGATGTTAGTAAAACAGAAACAGATCTGAATCACATCATTTCACTCATGGGCATTAAGCAGCAGGATGGCCCCTGGGCCCTGGTGATGGGGGGAAGGCACAGAACGGGTGTTCAGGGAGGAGAGGGGCCCTGCCAGCCTAACTTTGACAGGTTTGCAGCGTGGCCCCTGTGCAAGGACCTTTTCTGCCCTGTGCAGCATAGGGACAGGAGAGGACAGGAGCACCACCCAGGCCTGGCAGCTCCTGTGCCACAGGAACATCTCCTGGTGCTCTATCCCATGCCAAAAGTAAATGGGTGACACTGCTCTGAGGCTTGCCAGGGTCAGCAAGAGCACAGACCACAGCAGCTGCCCTGCTCCACCTGCAGGATGGCAACACAAGGTGGGGAAGGAAACTGTGGGAGCATTGCTGCTCCTCCTTCCCCCCAAAACAGCCAGCACTTAACTGAGACCGACTGAAGAATTAAAGCTCCATCAGCCACACCACCCTTTGGGGACAGGCACGCTGCCACTGGCCTAACACTGTCCCCTCTCCCTTCTCCAGGCTGTCTTAACTTGCTGCTGCTGGGTTTGGTTTTCACCAGCCACCTCTCACTGTATCAAGCAGTGCTGAACTCCCAACACAGCACTGGGATTCAGGGTTCACCTCTGCCAAACACATAATTAATCTCTAACTGCCACAAATATCCACCTTCCTGGGCCAAATCCTTGGTCTGGTGGAGGTCCTCCAACAAGCACCCCTTGGGAAGAGCAGAACACATCCCAGTGTATGTCCGGGCTCCTGAGCTGTACAAGGTGTCTCCCAGTACACTGGGAAATGGGAAGTCACTCAACTGGTGAGTAAAGCCTACTGCATCTGAGCCCAGCAGCCTGGGTTAGCAGCACCCTGCCATTTGACTATATTCAGCTATTTTATTTGATGCTTTTAAGAAATAATTTAATTAGTAAACAAATTTAAGCAAGTAAAAGAGTCAGAAACACTCTAAAGTTTTTCCACCCAAAACAGTCTCCCAGTGCAGTGAGACAGACAGGGCACACATGGACAGGACATTCCTGCCAGGAGGGGAAAGGAAACCCCCAACCTGGTCCAGCAAACCCTGTTAAGTGTTCAAAAAAGGTGCAGATGTGGCACTTGGGGACATGGTTTAGCAGTGAACACAGCAGGGCCAGGTTAATGGTTGGACTTGATGATTTTAAAGGTCTTTTCCAATCTAAATGATAATTAAACCCAGACAGTGCCTGCACATCCCCACAGCCCTGCTCGCTGGATTGGGGTCACCCCAGGTAGTTGGGGACAACTGTCCTTGTCCCCACTAGATGTCAGCACAGGGATGGTTTATGGAGCTGCACAGCACATGGTGCTGCAGCACGGCTGGGGACAGTGGCACAGGGCAGTCCCCTCCCAGTGCCTGCTGGGGGGCACCTGGGTGACACCCAGAGCTTGAGGAGCTCAGATTTCGGGTGGGGAACAGAAAACCACAGAGCCATTTGGCAGGCAAGTACAAGCATTGCTAACAACAGCCTTGCCTCGTGGAGATGCACTGGCAAAGCAGCACTCAGAGCAGTGTTTCAAACAAAGGAAATTCGCTAAAATCCATCTCACTACAGGCACAAATTGTTTTGCTGTTTCAAAACACTGCCAGCAACATGAGCTACTCATTCTGTTCTCCTGTAAGAGAGACTGGGCTGGGTTTAAGCATCAAGCAGATAACACAAACCTCTTCAACTGAACTCAAACCAACTGTGTGTCTGTATTTGCCTCACTTGGAGTTACAGAAAAGATAGTGGAGTGAGAAAAGGAAGACAAGGTGTAGAGAGCAGCCTCACAACCACCCAGCTCAAAAGGCAGCCCCCACCACAGCTTAACCTGCAAGGTCATTTCAGCCCCAAAGGGGCACCCTCCAGGCTTGGCTGCCTCCAGGTACCTGCACAATTTTACATCAGGGAGCACCCATGACACACACTGAGCAACAGGACCAGCAGTGGCAAATCCCCTTTCACCTGAAGATGATTTTAAATGCAATGGATAAGAGCTCTTACCCCTTTCAGAGAGGAACAATCACAGACAAGTCCCTACCTGGCCTAACATCAAGTTAGAAACCATCAAGACTAGAATATAATCCTTTAACAATACGTCCTTTCTTCTAATCCTCTAGATTAACTCTTGCCAACAAAAAATACACTCAAAATTAGCTTAGCAGGGGCAATCTGAGATGAATTTTGTTACCTGGCCTTGGTCTGCACATCACCCAGTATGCAGATGTGCTTTGCACTGCAAAGCACCCACTGGATGCTTTGAGGAAGATCCAAAATGAAAACCCATCTGACATCCCCCCAGTGACAGGAGAGAGGGAGGGGCAGCTTGGCTTTCCCGTGCTCAGCTGACCCTGCAGCTGCCAACTTGGAAAGATAACTCTTTGCTTACAAGTGAGATGCATCTGTTAGCAGGGCTACTTAGAGACACTGAACATTATTTCATTAATCCAAAAATTAATCACCATTTGGCAGATTCCATCGAAATCAGAATTGCTGCTGGGAGCTTCCAAGCAATTACCGTTTTCCCCCTCATGGGAAGGGGGGCAAATAACTGGTCTCCCTTGCCAGCTCAGCAGTGCCAAACCACATTTCTGCTGAGGAGAGGAGAACAGAGTGCTCATGTGCCCTCAGGGACACCCGTGGGAGCCAGTACCTGCCCCGCTGCGCCGGGTGCTCATGTCAGCCACGTAGGTCCACTCGTTGGTGGCGGGGTTGTACTGCTCCACGGTGCTAAGGCACTGCCGCGACGCTCCGTCGTACCCCCCCACGGCGTACAGCTTGCCTGCAACACACACACAGGGCCACTGGCATCCTGGCTACCACTCACCTGTGTCACCACCACACCTGGCAGCCCCAGGTGAGGATCCTGCCTCAGGGAGGCCCTGGGGGATGTGGTGAACCCTGCTGGGATGGCTGGGGAAAATCCCAGGGAAGGGATGTGGAGTAGACCCACAGACTGGTGGGACTGCTTGGGAAGCTGTCAACTAAGACAAGGATACAACACAACAGCTTAATTAGGAGCTAACAGCCCAGAGGGTTTTCCAAATTGCTTGTTGGCCCAGGAGAAGAGGTAACATCAAAGCATGCTCTGCTGATGGAGCGTTTCCTCCAGCTCAGGTGCCACAAGGCAAGGTGTGCTGTCAAAGGCCAGAACTGCACAATAATTACAGTATCACAGGAGCAATAAATATGCAATAGCCTCTTAATATAATACCTGCAAGGAAACCTAGACCTGATTTTGGAGAACCTGGACCAAATCAAAACCCAGCATTGCTGCTGGCACAGCCTGTTCACTGTACCAAGTGCTGACAACACAGGAGATACTCCAGGAGACCCTCCCAGCACAGTGGATCCAACCCTCCCTACCTCAGCTCACTGAAAGTTGAATAACATGGACTTTCTGAGATCAGAGCAGCACCATCAGATATCATGGAACTGCATCACACATGAAACAAGGTTGGTGCTCCACCATCCTTGGTGCTACAACAACCAACCACTAATAAAGCTCAACAAATATGTAGAAAAACTCTAATCTAAATTTTTGAGCAAACCCCAGAAATAATACCAATTTTCAATCCATAGCAGCAGAGCCTGGCCACAAATGGCATGTGCAATTCTTTGCATACACGAGGCTCCCACCAACAGTTATCAATCTCAGCCTTTTGGTCCTCCTGGTTTTGGATGTTTGCAGGCTCCAAGAACAGGCTGGCTCTTTTCCTTCTCCCTCAGGTTCACTCATGGCCTCCTTCTGCATCTCCCTGTCTCTACAAACATTTCAAGCTCTCATCTGTGCTGTTGGTCCAACCCACCTGGTGTTAGTCAATGAATCAGGCAAGAGAGCCAGTCCAAGCAAGGCAAGATAAAGTTCCCTGGCTGGCATCAATTCTTAGGTATTTTCAGTATCCACAGACATCAGACTGTTTTTTGTCATATTCAGACAAACCATGTGGATTAACTGAAGGCTGCAGCTTGTTCCCTACACCAGTATGAGCAGCTATTGCCCCAGTCATGTGCCCTCTTCTATTTTATTATGGATTCCAACATGTGCAACACTTACTTGCACTTTCAAACAAAGCAAAGGAAAAGGATTTCATAAGTCTTCAGTAGGAAATCTGTCCATAGAAATGAATCTCTCAGGTTCATACTTAACATTTGTTCTCATTCAAACCACTTCAGCCAATCCCAATGACTGACAGCAGCCCAGCACTTCCCAAACATGGCCCAGTTTTGAAGGAGATGGTTCTTAAATATGCAAATTTAAGTCAACCACCACAATTTATTCTGACTTTATCTCCCTCCCTCTTCTCACATAAACACATTTCATGTACATAAACACATTGCATGTATTTCCCACGCAAAAGGTCAACCCTTTTACAGGCCACTGTAAAGCATGGTTTATAACAGGGCTTGTGCCAGTGGCCACTCTGCCCTGCCCTGATTGGAAACTGCTACTCCATGCTAAACACAAGGTCAAATAAAACCTTCCACTGGCTTCAGAATAGATTCTGGAGAGGAAGAAATGGCTCCTACTTAAACTGCTCATTCTCCTGGACCCAGACCAAGCTGCTCAGCCCCAACTCCCTCGAGTGTGGTGCTCACACAGAGGTGCCAGCAGCTGCCACCATCCTGCCACGCACCCTCTGCTCCCACAGCACCAGCCTTTGCTATCATCAGCCCCTGCTCCTTTAGGACCCAGAGCAGAGTGTGCCCTGCCTGATGTCAATAAACACAGGTTTTAGTATTCCTGCCAAGCCACCAGCTTGGGGCTGTGGGACCAACTGTGTTCCTGTTTCTGAGCAGATTTTCCGTGATGGGTATTCCATCCACGCAGCATCTGCTGGGAGCAGCAGCATCCACTGCACAGCAGCACTGCCTTTCACCAGCTGGAACAGCCCAGGAAGAACAAGGATCCAAGGAAACCTGCACACACCTAATGGCATTCACAGGAGGCATGGGCTGGTCTGATACATGCCTGAAGCTCTTGGAAAGCTACACAGGATTTTTCACTAAGATAAAGGGGAGAATGGAAAAAGCTGCAGCAATTACATCATATAAAATCAATCTTGCCCAACTAGTCTAGGGAACAGTTCCTGCGGTTCCATCCTACTGCACTTAACCATTCAGGCTTTTGTTTGACACAGGAACATTTGCTTGATGGAAATGGCTGCTGATTTTCTTACCCTCCACAACTCCAACTCCAACACTGCTTCTTCTTGTGTTCATGGGAGCCACAAAAAACCACTCATTGGTTTTATAGCTATAGGCCTCAACTGATGCCAGACCTAGTTAAAAAGGGGATACACAGGTTTTCTAATTAAAAAAAAAGAGAAGAAAAAAAGATTGGTGTTGCACTTTCATCTGCCTTCCACCTCCTCCCAAGCCCGTAATTCCCACCACGTTCCTGCATTCCCATTTCCTAATCCCCTGCCTTTTAGGCTTGGACCAGCATGTCAATGCCACTTCTCCAGCAGCTGGAAAATCTGTTACCCCATCACCCTTGCTTTGGGACTGCTGCCTCTCCCAAGTGCTGGGGAAACCGAGGTGGAGCAGAGTCCAGATTCCAAAGATCCCCCAAGAACTTGCAAGCATTAAAAAATGTCCATGTAAAGGTTTAAGAATTCTCCCAGACCCTGCTGCACTGTACCACCACCAGGTGAAATAGTTAGTGCAGGGCTTAACCAAGTGGCAAAGCTGTACAGCAGAGGCAGAGGTGTGAATGCAAACACACATTATGCCAAGTTAAATCCCAGCAACATGTACCCTGTAAGATGCCTTGCTGGTATTTTATTCATGTTGCTATGAAAAATTTAACTAGAACAAGGAAAAATCCCTATTCAGTCCAGAAAAAGCACATTCCTACAGAGAATGAGACTGAAAGAATGAGGGTGAGATTCTCTGCAATTGCTGATGGCTCAGAACACCATGCAGCAACCCCAATTCTTGCCCTTTCTCTGCAAAACCACAGAGAAAGGGCACGGGGACCTCCCAATCTTTGCAGGGCCTCTGAAAACGTTCTTGCCGGGTCAGTCACCTACCGGTGCTGCCATCAAAGCCTCCCACTGCGTACAGGAGGTCATTGAGCACTGCAGCCCCCAGAGTGCTCCGTCTCTCCTGCATGCTGGCTATGGATGTCCACTGGTCCTTCACGCCGTCGTACACGTCCACCGTGCGCACCCGCAGCGACCCGTTAAAGCCCCCGACAGCATAAACGTTGCCAGCCATAAACACCACACCTGGTAACAGAGCACAGGGGTCTTACAAACACTCTGGGGAGCCAGCAGCATCAGAGCCTGCCAGGGTGTGGGACAGGGAAGAGCAGAATGTGGGCAAGCCTTTGGTGTTTTCTGCAGGCTAAGAGCGTTGAAGCCAAGTCTGATAAAACATATGTGTCATATGGGAGGTGAAATGCACATAAAAACACGGCAGCATAAGGCACAGATGGATTTCACACCTGAATGAGCAATTTTGTGAGCCAGAGGGAACACCAAATGGTGATTCACACTCACAGTCCTGTCAGATGTTTTCAGAGGAACGCTCTCGACTCAAAGATCTGCTCTCCATCACCCCCTCCTCAGCACCAGGAGGGACTGACTCAGCTCCTTTGATTTTCACTAGGGTAGCAGCAAGGCAAACTGGATCCCTGTGGGCTGCCAGGCCAGTGGGATGGGAGGATGAGGGGAAACACTGATGGAGAAGCAGCCAGGAGAGGGAGATGATGAAGGGGAGACAGTGGCTATGGAGGGCAAGCAGGCAGGAGCAACCCCTGTAGAGAGCAGGGCATCCACCTGAACAAGAGGGGAAAAACATCTGTAGGGAAAGAAGAGGCAGAAATGTCAAAAAGAAAGAGCTATTTGAGGCCAGGGGCACAAAGGAAGGCTGAAGGGATGGCTGAAGAGCTGCACTGGGAAAGCACAGAAGGTGGCAGCAGAAGCTCCCGTTACCTGCTCTGCATCTGCGTGAGGGAAGCTCAGCAACCTGATCCCAGCGCTCCTCCTCAAAGTCATAGCACTCCACACTGCGAATGGCCTTGGGGGCTTGCCCACCCACCACGATCATCACCTGGGGAGGGAAGAGAAGAGCTCGAGAACCTCACACATGTCCCCAGACAGCCGCTCTCTGCAGAGAAACCACCACCACAACCTGGTCAAGGGCAGCTGCCAAAAACATGCTGCAGGCCAGCCAGAAGCCTCTGCAGCGACACTTATTTCAGTCAATTCTGTTTCAAAGGGGGAAAATTTATCTCCAATTTAATGCATGCTAAATAGGGCTGCCCCATTTACCCTTCCCCACCGTGTCCAAGGTGGGCAACCTGCCCAATTTCCCCGAGAAATACAAAACCTTTTGGCAGCACAGTGTATGAAAGACTCACTGTAAAAGTATTTTTAAGTGAAGAAGATTCCAGCATAATTTCCACTGCCAGCCCCCTGTTTAGTCATTATTTCCATGATGGTGCTAAAAATAATCAATGCCACTGAGCAAATAAAACCTGACAGCTGCGTTGCCACCTGTGGGGAAGCCACACAGGGAAAGCACCAGGACTTACAACCTGGGGTGCTGAGCTGTAGAAGGAAGAGATTTGTCAGCTTCATTAAGGCTTTTGTCTGCCACAGGTATTGATGCAAATATCAAACCCTAAATTCCTTACAGACAGGGAAGAGCTGTGAGAAGGTCATGAGGGGCAATCTCAGGAGTGCAAGAACCACTCTGCCAGGTCAGGTTAAATGTTTGTCCACTCCAGGACTCCACCCCCAGCAACAGCAAGTGGTGGAAAAGGGAGAAGACCAGAAGACCTGGAGAGCATGCAGTGTGGTCCTTCCCAAATCTGCTCACTCTGCTCCCAGCTGGACCTGCACTTTGCTCAGCACACATTTCCTTCGATCCTCCACAGCTGTCGAGGGAGGATTTGCTCCACTTACCACAGCAAATCAGTAGAAGCAAACGCTACCCAAGGAAATCTGGTTTTTACAAGGCCAAGGAGCTAAAAACAAGCTAATGGGGCTTGAAATATACACAAAGAGTAAATGGGAAACTGGCTTTAGACTCTGCAAGGCAGCTGGGAGTAGCTGAGGGGATCAGGTCATCCCTTGAGCTCAACTCCAACCACAGTTCCTTTAAAAGCAGAGAGCTAGAGAGCAATTTAAAGGATTTGAAGAGTATAAAAACAGTGGCCTGTTTGATCTACAAAGATGAGAAAGTGACATTAGAAAGCAAATTGAGTCTAAATTAACAGCCTGACTACTCGTTGTGTAACAGTCTCCCCTGGAAAGCTGCAGAGCTTCACATGATGATGGAATTAAGAGATTCCACAGCAGACAATAATCCCTCATCAGAGGGACCAACAGGCCAGATGAAAGCTTCTCAGTAACAGGATTGCTGAAAGATCATCACCTTCTTCCCTTTCTCCACAGTTCAAAAGAAGAGAGGACAGACCTGCAGAAGCTTTGGGTTTGTACTCATAGGACATGCTATAGAGGGTGCTGAGAACCTCTGAACTCCCTGGTTTGCTGTTCCTTTTATCCCTCCCTACTTTAGTCCTTGAATAAGGGCTGTGTCAGCCCTTCATGATGCCCCCAAAGCTCTGTTCTACCAACTCCATCTCAGTGCTAGCAGAAAGGACACAACACACTGGCACAGACTGCAGAACCACAGTTTCTCAATGGGCAGTCCAGTATCTAAACATCACAAACAGCACAGCTCTCACACACCATCCCACAAACCAGCCCCCACACCATTTGTGCTTAGAAAAATTACACACTGTGGTTTTGATGCCTTAGAATCTCCAAAATGCTCATGCTCAACTTCAGTGACAGTCTGTTGAGAGACTCTGGGCCAAACTGTGTTTATCTCTGGGGCACAGGGAAAATAGTTTCTGTGGCTGGTTTTTTCTTCATTAATAAAGTGGTGGCCAGAGCATCACACGCCTGCAGGATAAACAGGGGAGTAACAAGGGTTATTTATTCAGTAGCTGCTTTGAGTCTTTTGAAATTTGCTTCAGACTTCCTGCCCCACGGGGCTGGGTGCTGTTGTTTCCTGATTTCCTGGCTTCTGATTGTGGCTACAGGAAACAAAAAGACACCTACTGTGACCCTCCTCAGCAGGGCTCCAACAACACCTCGGCCAGCGAGTCACAAAACCACTTGTGGCTGACAAAATGCTTCAAGGGCAGAGATACTCCTTCCCCTAACGACTCAACTAAGTTTATCCAATTTAATTATGTGTCCTTGCTGGGCATAGGCAATGCCAGAAGAGGGAGTAAAACACTTCAAAGCATGATGATGGAACTGGTAAGAAGTAGCACAGCAAGCTCTGGAGCTCCTGTCAAAGACAGAAAATGCCACCAGTAATACTGGGTGAGGTGACACGAAGGGACGAGCTCTGCTTACCTTTGGCAAGCTAACAGGAGTCCTGGGCTTTGTTCTGGGATTCTTTATCAGTTGCCTTTGATCCAGGGGAAGCAAATGATATTTCATGGCCTCGATAAGGAAGTCTTTACAGGTGTTGTTATTCTTGATTAAAGCTTCTTCTTCGACTGTCTGAGAACAGGCACACAAAAGAAAGATCATTTAAACTGAAGTACTTGGTGCCACAGGTCACAAAGAACTTTGTGGAAAGAACATGAAACCTGCAATTTCCCTTCCAAAGTACCAACATTTGGGAAAAAAAATGCAGAAGACAAACCCAGGCTTCCAGCTCTTCCCAAGGAAACACATGAAGTAACATCCAAGTTTCTCACTTTTTTCCAGGACTACTCATAAACAGTGAGCATTTTATCACCTTCTTCCAGACTCTTAACTCAGCAGAGGAGAATTCATCAAGAGTCTGGGCACAAAATCAGTAATTTCTTTTATCTGAGTCAGAATTTTTAAGGAGAGGCCATTTCATTCCATCAGAAGATGCAGCTGAGAGAAAAAACCCCACATGATGCGTTCATCTTGCTAATACCAATTTTATACCGATAGTATTGATTTTTTTTAGACGCATGATAAAAGCACAGTAGTCAAGGAGCCCATATGCCAACCCTTTCATTGGGGATTCTCAGCTTATTATCAAGGCCCAGATCCCTGGAATTAACTTGTGAAGAACAATCTCCAAGTCAGAGAGCATCTCACCTGCCAGTCACATAGACCCATATCTATGTGCAGAACACAACTTTAGCCAAAATTACCACACATGAAGATAAACTTGCCTGCTCATGAGGGAAAAAAAACTGCACAATACCACTACCTGGGTATTTTGGGGGTGAAAAATCCCAAGATACTAACTGCTCAATGCCTCCCAGAGGGGCAGGAGCTCTGCTCTGGGCATTGCCTGGCAGAGCACAGGTCCCATTTACAAGAAGGTTTTTCTGTGAGCACACTGGTTTCAGAGTCCACCCACTTTTTGCTTTTATTCCTCTGTTTACAGACTCACAACACACCAAATGACCCATCTCAGACATAAACAGCAAAGCCATTGAATAAGGAGCTACGAGCATCTTAAGTGCAGCTGTTAATGAGTTATTTGCAGACCAACCTGTACCAGGTAATCCCTGGGCAAAAGGGGCAGGCGAACATGCTCCATCAGTTTAGCCATGTGCTCCAAGCGAGACTCCTTCTCATAGTTTATCCAAGAGATAACTGCTTCAAAGACCTACACAGAGAAGCTACAATTACACGGGGAAGAGAGAACTGGCTTGCACAGTCACCTACTCAAAATCAGAAGCATTGTGATTTTACAGTGTGGAAGGAAGGAGGTGCAAGATCTCTGTCAGACAGATGAGAAAGCCGTGACTATGCACCGCAGCAAAGAGCTGAGCTGACCATGCATATTAACAAGCAACTTCACATCTAGATGTGCTGTATCACTCCCAGAGCCAAGTGCATGTCCAGGACAATCATATACCTCTTGGACATTAGGACTGGAAGGCAGCCAGGAAACTTAATGAGCCTGCTGACATTTGCACTGGACATTATTCATGGACTCAGCCACAACAATTACTCCTGATAACAGAGATCTCCCTCCCCAAGGAGCCTGGCCACACAGTAAGCCACTACACCCACATGTTTAATCACTGTACCAGTTCCACCAGCCCCCAGAAACCGAGAAGTCTTGAGGACAAGTTCCCCACAGAGGCAGGACAAGCCCTGCCTGCAGCCATAGAGGTTCTGCCCCGTGTGCACTTCACTGCTAAAAATACTCGGATACTCCAGCTGGGAAACAAGGGCACGCTGGGCTTCTGGTCTGAACCAAACCCCACCTTTACTTCCAGATCCAGCTGGTTCAGATAAGCATCCAGACCTGGGCTCCGTGACCAAGTGTTCACAAACAGCCCATGGGCAGAACCCTGCGATGCACAGGCAGAAGTGTCCTGTGTGTGCTCCTGGATGAATATGCATGTGCTTATATAACTGGGAGCCTCACTCGCAGAAGAAAGGCCTAGAAATGTCATCAGGAGTGGGAAAAGCTTTCTGGAACACCCAGCAAGGCAGGGAGAGGGGCTGGTGCAGTCTCAGAAGCTGCACAGCAGGATCTGGATCACTGCAGTGGAGTTTCCTCACAAAGGCAGAATTAAAGTCTGACCCATAACTCACATCTCCAGGCAACATTCCCCAAGTGCTCTCATGCCCAGTTACTCCTAGAGGGCTGAGCAGAGCCCTTTCCCACAAACCCCACCTTTTTAACCCCAAAAAAGCATCACTGGCCCTTCATCCCAGCACACTGAGCAAGTGCCTTTGGTTCCAGCTTCCCTCCAGGGTCACCAAATGGTCAGGCCAATTTGCAGAGATAATTTTTTTCTTTCTTTCCTTCCCTCCCATCACTTCCCATGAAACCATTTTGTTCGGTCCAAGGTCACTAATTTGCCTAAATCAACCAGAACTGAGGGCACCAACCCTCAGTTCCCTGCAAATGGATTTGCAGGAGGTGCTGGCAGACACATCCTCCCCATGAAGGAGAGGCAGGGGTTTCTTCCTCTTGGGCTAAACTATATACTTTAAGAGAGCAAGTAAAGCACCAGCCTCATTTCCTGTGCCAACAAAGCTCCTGCTGAACTGTTTGGAATTCAGGACACTTCGATGAGGATTTAAGCAACACAACGGGGAGCCGTGTAATCAAACTCCAGGGAATGCTGGGGACAATAACTACTGTAGAGCCTTTAAGCATGTCAAAATTAAAATAAATACACAAACAAACAATTTGACTTTGGCTATAAGGCCTTGAAAGTAGAAACTGGGTTATTGTCAGATTTTTTTTAATTGCAAATGAGCATGGAAGGAGGATAAAGCAAATGTTTAGTGACAAACAGGCTTTTCATTAACCTCCTCTGCACTAAGGCTGAGCTACAGGTCACAGGGCTGGACATCCCCAGCTACAGGTCAAGATGACAGAGAACAAGGCTAAAGGAAGGTGAGGCAAATGTGCACTAGGAATAAACTGGAGACCACTCCAGAGTCAGGCAAACACTGATGCTTCCCTGCTGTGCCCACTCTAAAAATAACACTATTTTTTAAATTAAAAAAAAAAATAAAAAATCAAGACTGGCAGCTTCCCTTGGCTCTGACCCCTAATTTTATGAGAAGGGGGGGGGGAAAACCCTTAATCCAAGACAGCAGCATCTCTATTTAAAGGCCACATGTGTTTCCACTGCTGCTATGCCCTCCCTCCACACCGTGCCCTCTGCAGAGCCCGAGCAGCTGCTGCTGCTCCCCCGGGAGCTGGGATCCTCCAGCCAGGCAGGACCTGCTGCCAGGGTGGCTGGCACCAAAGCAGTTCTACCCACACAGCTTGACTTGGAGCCAAGGCAGGGGCTGAGGCAGCAGCTGGCACCTGCCTGGCTGTAGGAGCAGCCTCAGACTTGGGAGAAGTGAATTCACAGCTCTGGGGAGTATAAGGGTGAAAGCCTGGGATACCCCCTCTCTACCTGTGGAAAGAGCAAGCCCAGACGTTTTCCCAATCTCTTCAGCCAAAAATCCAGTTATTAGAGACTCCCAGGAGTGAGGAGCAAACCATGCATCAGTGTCTGCTGCATGTCAGTGGCATGAGACGATAAGTCCCTTCCTGGACTCTGTGTGGAATCCACAATCCAAAAATCCCAACCCTTCCAAAAATTTTTGTAGCCGCTGCTCTGAGTCAGCAGGAGCCCATTCTCAAGGGCTGAAAGCCCCTCCATTTCACACATCCTTAGTAAATGCAATTAAGCATGATTTTTATAGGGATGTTTTAGCTTGCAAAGAGTGCTATAATTACAGAGCCAATTGGAAAACATTAATAAAACTGTCTTCCAAGTACTGAGCTATAGCAAAAAGAGCAGGCAGGGACCAAAACAAATCTTTGCCCTGTGCTGAAAAAGCCTGTGCAAGTGCAGAGCCTGGTACAACAAGGGGGAGAGGGAAGAAGGGAGGAGAATCTTTGAGTGATTGGGAAATGCTGTTACACAACTAAAACAGATTTCTGTGCTTGCACACAATTTTTGTAGGCCTGATGGCCTAGGGGTATAAGTAAGCCAAAATTTGTGGAGATAAAATTCTATTTTATTAGGCCAATTGGTATTAGTGGGGGGGTGGCAGAGGAAGGGGAGGACACACAAGCTCCTGGCCATGGCACAGGGAATGCCCTGAGGTATTCCAAGGGCAACACTCCCCCTGGCAAGACTCAGCTCTAACACCTCCCAGTGACCCAGGGATGGCAATGCTCTGGCTCCCAGGGTGCAGGACCTGTGTGAGACACAGAAACAACAGGAGCAGGAAAACCTCTTGTGAAATCTGGCTGTGGCAATTTAGTTCCCAGATGTTTGAAGTATTTGCCTACTTAAAACACCCTGTTGCTTCCAGATAGTTATCTATCCACCCCCTCTGCCCATACATGCATACAGACATATATGTGTATGTATAGACTGGCTTACACACACACATGCTTTTACATAATTTTTTATATAATATACATCTGAAACATTAGCAGATAGAACGATAAAGGTGAGGAAAATGGCTTGTCTGTCATGAAGACAACATGAAACAGCAGCGTATGAACCTGTCCCCAATTTCCAGCACTTCTCTGGACTCCAGTACATTTCATGTTTATGTTCCATTCCCATTTTCTGCCTCTCTCCTGTTATTCAGACCTGTTGTTTCAAACGTGCAGCTTATGCTGACATTTCCTTCCACTGCCTCGCGCCCTCAACTTTTACAGTGAGCTAGAGAAATACTGGGTTTGATTGTACAAAGCTCAGATGAGGGAGAAAGCACTTTGATTCCCCTGGGCACGAGGCCAATAAAAGCTTTTTTAACAATGCTGCACAGGACTGGAAAAAATTGGTTACTAAACTTGCACTTCCCTTTGCAGGCTGCTGGGCTCATGCACAGCCATTCTGCTGGGAGTTGGTGCCACTTGTTTTTCCCTTCCCTGGCCCTGCCCATATGGCACCTCTGAGCATCCCACAGAGCCACCCACGCCTGTGGAAATGTGCCCAAAGCCTCTGAGTTTGCAGGCTCAGCATCTAAATGGAGCATCCCTGTGTCCCCACCTCCTGTGGGGCAGGTTTTCTGGAAGGTTCTACCATCCCTATGGGCCCCAGAACCCGTGTGGCTGCAGCCCAGAAGGGTGGGCAGAAACAGAGCACAGACCTGGATGTGCTGAGCAACAGCACTGACACACCCAGGTCCAGCCTCACCCCGCCCAAGCAAGGGTCCTGAAGTTACAAACCACATCATCCTCAAGCTCTCCTGTAGCCTCCCACAAGTGACCATTTATATGCAGGGACAGGGTTTAGTGGTGGGACTGGCAGTGCTGGGTTAGTGGTGGGACTCAATGATCTTCAAGGGCTTTCCCAACCTTAATGATTCTGTGGTTCTACAACCCCCCCCAACAGTGACAATTCAGAGGAGAGCTGAAGGACACAGCTGTCCCCAGAAACCTGCAGCAGCTCATACAAGAAGCTCACACCAGAGAAAGGCTGGATCTGGAGCTCACCAGGCACCATAACCCCTGGTCCCCCCCTCTCCCCAGGACTCCAGATCACACAAGATGTGCTGAACATTTCAACACAAAATAGTATTAAACCGGTGCCTTTTCTCCCCCTCTGCCATTAAAGACACTGATGATGCCAGGAAAATGCTTTTTCCTTCCTTTTAGATGCAGGTCTCCTTTAGTTGTTCTATCCAACATGCAAGAGAAGCCAATACTCCTCTCTAACTTAATGAAATTCACCCTTTTTTGAGGTTTTACAGCAGGTAGTAAGTGCTTTACAAAACAGCAGATGGGAGTTTCCTAGTTTTCCAGGGAGGAAAGGTATTTCTTTCTGACCCCCAGGGCTTTTGGAAGTGATATGGATCTGAGAATCATTATGTCCTTCAAAGAACAACCAAGTGAAGGTCACTTTTATGTGTTATTAGGATTCACCTTATTTTAATTTTCCTTTCCACGTGATCTCTGTTGGAGAATGGCCCCTAAAGAGCATTACCATGAGAACATTCCTGGTGTAAGATCTAGAAACATTCCAGCATTCTTACATTCACTCTTACTATACAATTTACTGTACCTTTTCTTCAGAGGAGACTGTGAGCTTGTCACTTGATATTAAACTGCAAACCTGGTCCAGACTAAGGCTAAGAAATTCTTCTCCTAGCATCACCTCAGGGAAGTGCTGCTCTGTTCAACAAACAAAAAGGGGGAACAGAAAATTATAATGAAATCCACGTTCTCAGTCAATGGAAGGACCTACAGCATCCAGAATGCTGCCCTGAGCACCTGGGACAACCCCACTGTGGCTGCCTGGTGGAACACAAACAGCAACCAGAGCAGGGCAGAGAAACCTGATGGTATTTCAAGTAGCATGAGATGATTTCATAAAGGACACTAAAGTTTCTGAAAAGCCACTAAGAATCCTCCAGTGGCAAATAAGATTGAGGCAATTGAGACAAGTGCCAATGCCTTTCTAAGGCAGTAAATTATCTGGCCACCTGCAGATTCAGTTCTTGCTCCCTTCAACAAGCTAGACAATATCAGATCTGCTCAGCACCTGGATGAAAGATTCCACAAGGGTCTTGGGTATTTGTACATATTCCAAGGAAGCCCATCTTTAACAGGAATTAGTCTGGAGCACATGCTCAGCAGCCAGCAGCAAGGGATCCCAGGGCATCCAGCTGAATCTGTGCATGCAAGGGGTACACGGAGAGATGGGCAAGGAGGATCTTCATCCCATGCTCGTCCATGGGATCAGCCCTCCCCTCCTTCCACCTTTTACTTCTTTCCCCCAAATGTGTAAATTTAACCTTTCTCCAGCCCCAAACCTCCAGCACCCATCTTTCCCAGCAGCTTTTCCCCTTTCCACTTCAGCCTGCAACTCTACAAATTCCTTTTTCTCCCTTTTTTTGCCTCCAGATCCCTCCATGCTGTAACTCTGGGAGCCACTTGAAAACAAAATGCATGTCACTGATTATATTCCCAAACTGGAAGATTTATGACTGAGGATCATCAAATCTGTCAAGCTTTACATGTAGCCAAAAGGCACAGAAAAGAATTAGTTTCAAAAAACTAATTTCTAGGTCAACTGTGTCATTAGTCAGTTGCAGGCAATTTGAGTTTTGCAAGCATTTCTTACACATACTGCCAATTTAATCTCACCTGCCATTTGCTATGTCCCATTTATCTTTGGCTCAAATACAGAAACATGAAGCTCAGACACTTTATCTGAAGCAGCTTTTTCCAAGCTCTAATCCTGTAGCTTTGAGAAGTTCAGACTCACGTATCCAAAAATCTCCCTCTGCAGCAAGATCTGCCTCGAGTTTGACATCTGCAAAGTGCTTTGCCTGACAAAAAGCAGCACCACAGGAGCATGAGATGGCACATCCTCTGGAGAGGAGCTCTTTGGAGATTGCACCTGAACAGCCCCTCACCAAAGCTGGTGCTGCAGAGTTGGACACTGGACTTGAACCTCCCCAGTCACAGACCCTACTTGGTCTAATGGGGACCAAACCCCTACAGCAAAGCCAAAGGCTCTGAGTAAAAAGAGCACTATGTGGATAAGGTTTAATACTCTGCTATGCTGGAAATATACGTAAGGTCTAATGAACTCTTCTGGCCTTAAACACTCAAGGCAGGAAACACTCCCCACACAGTCAGCTGGATGCACTCTGACTTCTGGACAAAATCTCACAGTCACTCATTCTGGACTTGCATCTGGCAGTAGAAAGATATTTGATCTCCTGTTACCAATTGCAAGCAAGAATATTTACTGATTTTAATAAAGTAACTGGTGCCTGCATCAAGAAGGCTCCTCCACCTCCTCAAGTTGTCCCCTGGTCAGAACTAAGCATCTCTCAAGTAACTGAGCTCATGCACACATGGACTCTTGAGCTTGGGGACTTCTGCCTTGGTTTAAGGCTGTTACATAAACAACATAGTGAAAAGAATTTTAATGGCATTTTTATTAATGGACTTCCATTAACATTACATGGACTGCTGTACTAACTGGGACTTATGAAGGCCAATAAAACAACAAAGCAGACCTTCTAATTGCCAAACAACCAAATAAATATAGAGTGAATGCACTGCTTGTTGGGTTAAAGATTAAACAGGGCCTGGAAGCAAGGATAATGAGATATTACAAGCAAGCTTTTATACAATTAACCATTCCTTCCAGGGTACGTTTTCCTCCAGGGGATAATACAGCCAGAGCAGCTGGAAAGGTTTTACTTTTATTTGCAGGAGAACAGGGGAGCACTCGGTGGGCACATTTTTATTCCATTGAGCCCGCTTATAGCCCAGTTAAGGACAAAACCGTTCACAAGGAGAATTTTGCAGGCCAGAGCAGGTGCTCTGAGAGACAGCAGGTGTATTTCTCCCTACCCAAACTATCAGAAATTATCAGAAAAGCAGAAAAACAAACTGGGTAGAGAAAACTACCAGCTTCTCCCAAGCAGAGGTCAAGGGCAGCTCTGCTGGAGGAGACTGGAAAGTGCTGGGGAGTTCAGAGCTTGGGGCTGCCTGAAACAACTTTACATTTACAATGTAGAGGAGAAATGCTGAAAGGCACTGCCTGCACCTACTCATTGCAACCATCCACTCTCACAGACACGTGAGCCTATCCACCCTTGGGGAAAGTGCCCATTGCTGCACAGATCAGAGCCTCAGACTGCCTGGCAATTTTAGCTGAGTGTTCCCACTCCCACCCACAAGATTTAATTTTGCCCAGTGCCCTTTATCCCTACCATGGAAATCCCCAGCACTTCCTACTGCAGGAAGGACACCAGCATGCCAACACCAACTGTTGAACAGGCACAAAAAGAGCTTCCTAGGATCATACCCAGGGACTATTTTGTGGGCTGAAACCCAGAGGATCAGGGATTTCCACCTCATAAGGTGCTCCCCTGTGACCAAACCGCATCCCACGACTTCCACCGTGACAGAAAGTTACACATCTGGAACCCAATAAAACATTCCCTTCCCTGTTCCAACAGCAGAAGTATGAAGAGACCAACGAGGATGTGCAGAATCTTGCTCAGCCTACGAGCTGCTGTGGCTGGGAGCAGGTCTGACCCCCCAGAAGGACTCCCCTGCCTCACCTGCATAGGCATTTGCCTGCTGCAGCAGCTCGGAACAGGCGTGCACATCAGCAAAAGCTCGGATGCCAAGGCAGTTCGTGGGATGCAGCTGGGACTGAAGGAAGTCACAGCAGTTTTTCCTAACATCCATCAACTGCAATAAGCTAGCAGCTGGCAACAAAACCTGCAAAGGCAAGAAAGGGGAATTAGAGTGAGCAACAAAGAGCGTTTGATTCACAGCTTGCACAAATTGGATGCAATTCCCCTTCAGAGAGGGACGCATCCCTGCAGGGTACGAGGAGGGAGGTTAAAGCTTCAGCTCTATCCATATGCAGAAGATCCCCATTCATGCTCAGAGAGATGGAAATAGCTAACCCACACTGGGCTAAAAGTGGAGCTCTTCTCCTCACATCTCCCCACAAGACCTCAGGGCAGGTGAAGGGAGGACAAGGCACAAGCAACCACGGGTGCACGGAATTTCTGGCTTTGCTGCAGGTAGGTCCTGCACACAGATTTATTGGGGTTTTTTAACCCTGAAGAGCTTTATGCTATTTATAAGCACTGCCATCAGATTCAAAGCCCATAGCAGCCCAGCATGCCTCAAAATCTTGAACTTTCTTATTTCCAACAAAACCATACTGGCTTTGTGCCAATGGCCACGTAAAAGAGGAAGTTTCCAGAAGCTCAAGCAGCTTTTAGTAACAGCAAGATTCTCAAGAAAGATGGGCTCAACTATTCAAATCAACAGCCCCCATTTCCACTCACAGAAAATGCTGTGAACACTTTTGGTTCATTCTGAAAATGAGGTGCAGAAAATGGAGACAGAAGCAGATCAGGAATGTGACATCTGCTGGAAAAGCCACCTTTGAGGCCAGTAAGAAGGACAGGAAAGAGAAAACAAAGCCAATGGGGATGTTACAGCCCGTGACATCAGCTATTTCCTTTCTTATGTCGAACAGCAACTGCAGACGTGTCTTATCCCAGACCTTTCATAGCTCTGGCTGCTCCACACACATCCTTCCAGCTGGGCATCTGTGCTCACCATCTGAGCACACATTTCCGGAAAATTATTCCCAACTCACAAAAACCCAAGCAGCTCCTAAACAAAACAAACAGGTTAACAGCATTCACCCCCCTGGATCTCGATGGCAGGGGAGGGATAAAGATGTCCCTGCCACCACAGTCCCGTTCCACATCAGGGCAGGACACTCACAACATGCCCCAGGTCCTTCTAAGCCACTGATGCGTTCCAGCTCCAGCCCAGCTGAACAATGCCTGGCTGCTGCCAAGCAGCCACCCAACAGGCAACAATAAAAAGAGAAATCAATTAACCCAGGAGCCTGTTTTGGCCCAGGCCTCTTGATGCCAGGAGGAGATTAGCTTGTGGTTTTGATTAAATCAAGATAGCAATGCTCTAGGTTTTTGAAACCTAGCTGTGGACCACTTTCTGGTTAGTTGAACCAGCAGAGAGGTGACACCTGAGCTGCACGAGGGCTTTGGGGAGAGGAGCCAGACTCCCTGCAAAAAATCTCTGGCCACAGACCACACAGAGCTTCCTCTGTGCACCCCCACCCATCCAGCAGGTACTCCTGCCAGTGCAGGTGGGCTGCCTCCCTCACATTTGGGATATTGCCTCTAACCCAGAAGGTACTCACTGCCATCACTAACACCACATGCAGCAGCCCCTGGACATACCAGCCCTACTATCACAGCCCTGTGCTGGTCTGAGAGGAGCCTGACACCACTGCAGCCTTTGGGAAGGGGGTATTATCACATAATACTTCTCAGAAGTGAGATATAAAAAGCCTACCAAGAGATGAGTGGATTTTCTCTTTTGTATTTCCCAGCTCTCTCGACACTCATCTTGTTTTTACCAGGGAAGGCGAAGAGCAAGCAAAGGATTTCCGCGAGAACAAAGTCTGTTTCCTTTAGAAATAACAAGAGGAAATGCCCTGCCTAAACATGCAGCAGGACCAAACTGCAACCCCATCAACATCCAGGCAAGTTACTCACTTGGAGCTGGATTTGGCTCTCAATATTTGAACTCCAACAGCCGTGAGAGATTTACAGAGAGCTGGCTTCTGCACCAGCTCTGCCTCCACATCAAAACCCACTCATTTTTTGAAATTATGTCAAAATTATCTGCTATTACTACTGAGACTGACTTGCTTTGCTAAATAATTTATGTCCAGAATCTCATCTATGGGGAGTGTGTGTATATATATATATATATACACACACACATATAACCATAACCATCTAGATTACCAGCTGTGCTCTGCAGGCTCCGTACCAATTTCAAGTTTTACACAACATTGCCTGTGCAATTACTTTCATAGACATTTGATGTCTCTAAACTAGAAACATCTTTCAGCCAAAAGTGCTCTGTGTCACTCTAAAGTTCATTCATTAATGCTGGGGTTAATTCCCTACTGTGGCACAGCCTTCCAGGTGCCCTTGGCTAAAACATAACTTACACCATCCCTGCTCTGCAAAACTGGGAAAGGAGCATTTCCCCAGGGCAGGGGATGTATTAAAGCTTATAAGCAGCTTTGACAATTCAGTCAAATTAGAAGCCAAACAAGAGTCCTGGCTGTAATCCTCAGCTGCACATCCAGAGCCACAGCTGGGACTGCACATCTGCCCAGAAAGGGAGACAGCTCCCAAGCACTCTCCCAGGGGAACCCCTGACCAGAGACATGAATGGATTTTGCACTTGCAAGGCAGGTAAAATACGCAGTTTTAAATGAACTGCTCTAACCTGCACAAGTAGTGGAGATAAAACTACATTAGTGTAATGTGGCTTTTGAGTGCAAGGATGGCAGTTAGGCTTTATTGCACAGAGTAGTCCTCTGGTGCCACATCCACATGTTTCTCCTCACCTTTGTATTAGGCCAAGCCAATTTAAAAGACTTTCCACAGGTCTAAAGAAGGGCCCCCAACCCAGAGGAGTCAGCCCTGCCATGGACCAGGACCCCCAGAAACCTGGGGTGACCCATGGCAAGCAGCTTTGGCTCCAGGGAGGAAAACAGCCCTGATTTATTGCTGGAAGCTGCTTTGCCTCACCCTGGGCTTCTACCTACTATAGCTGAGGCTTTTGGAGTGAGGAGGAAGGGTGATGAACTGACCCACTTGCCACCCCCTTATCATCAAAACTGCATCTGCTACACAACTCTCCTTCCTTGCTGTGAAGTCCTAAATCTGTAGGGAAAGCTGAGGTGCAGAAGCACACTTCTGAAATGGAAATAGTGCAGCTCCTAGCAAAGCTTTTTTCCTCTTTCCTCGAGTCATTTTTTATGACAATTACTACGCCTGCAAAGCTGACAGTTTCAGTATCTGCTTCCTCCAGACAGCTGATTTTGATTTCGTTCTTTCTGTATGATCCATATCTCAAACTGGGGCTGTGCACAAGGACACCTCTCACACGTGGTAACACTGCACAGCATCCCTAAGAATTTAATTGTGAAGGCAGGTTAATCAGGACTTCTTCCAGGGAATCATTACAACCTGAATGGTAATGACTTTTTTAATTGGGAGGGCAATTCTCAGGCTGCCTGCAAGTAATGAGATGTCATCCCTAAGGATGGCTGGGACACACTGAGGAGGGACTGTATTCAGGGGCTAGAGCCAGAGGTCCAGGTGTATCCACAGGACCACCTTGGAGAACAACGAGCCTCCTCCCAAATCTCCTCTTCATTCAGCTCTGCTCAAGGACACCAAGCTGAGCTTCCCCATCACTGGACTTTGCTCCCATCACTCTGAGCCGGCAGGTTTGATGTGAGTGTTGGAAAGCAGCAAAGCAGCCACTTCAGCTGCAAAATCAAGAACCTGACTGAAAAATTCATGTAATTGGTGTGTTAAAACCACCAGCTACTCCACACAGGTAGGGAGCAGCAGGCCCTGTGCTGTGACATGTCATCCCCTGAAGTCAGCCAGGGCTGCACATGAGCATCCAAGACACTCACTTTGGATTTCCCTCCTTTTACAGAAACTCCATGACACAACTTCCTTCTAAATAAATGTATCAAGCTCCACCTTCAAAGGAATGAGACCTTTCTGTCATGCATATGAATTTTTACAACCAACCTTGATGTGGGGTGCAACAGAAGAGGACCAACAGAAGGCAGTGGGGATGGAAATCCCAGGATGGATTTTCCTGAAACTACAACGTGACTGCAATAAATTCTGTCTCTGCTCCATGCCTTCCAAACAAGTGGGAGGCTAAATCCCAAATGCATGTTCAGAGGCAAAATGCTGCTCAGCACAGAAGCCTCTTTATCATCCATCATCCCTGAAAACTCTTACTGCTGCATCTATACTGCCTTGAAATCTCATCCTAAGAATGAAGTTCCAATAGATAAAAGAGGATTGCATTTGTTGGAATTTGATGCTATTCTCACCTACATGCCCCCAGCAGGGTTAGAAGGGAGAATTTCCTTCACAGGGCCTCAGTGCTCTCCTTCACAGAGCTCACGTGGGCTGAAAATCCCCTTTGCCTGCAAATTTGGGACATAATCTTGAGGAGAATTGGATGAACCCTCCCCAGGAACTCACTACACAGATGATAACTGGAACTGACTGTAAAGGCTTGGCCCCTCATACACACATCCTTCCTCACAAGAAAAACAAAACAAAAAGCCCTGTGTCATTTCATTGTACAATCAGCTACAGAAATACAAGCTTAGAAAAAGGGAGTCTCACTTCCTGAATTCATACCAGGCCTATAAAAACAACAACAACAAAAAAATACAGGTTTCTATTAGAAAAGAAATAACAAAAATACTGTAACAAGGCTTCTTGTTGTCAAGTGCTGGGCACTGCTCAGCATTCAAGCACGCTTGGGAACATCAATTCCTGCACTCCATGGTACCTTTGCTGCTCATCTTCTCATTTCTATTCTGCTCTCATCTTATTTTGCTCACTGACAAGACACTGCCTTTTCATTTATTCACAAGCTTTGGTAGCTTGGCTGTGCCTGCTCAGTTAATGCCATTGAGCAATCTTTATTTTTTTTTCCTGTAGTTTCTACAATGAAGTTACCTGGCACCTATGCCCAGAAATTGCTTCTTCCACCTACTGAGCAAGTCTGAAAAACTCCTTTATAAAAGCACCCTTGCCATGCTAGAGAATCAGAGTGCATGGCATGGCAAGAACAGGAGGTACCTGCTGGGAAGAGAGAGTCTCACAGCAAGGCTGTGAAGGAACACTGCTGGAACAGCACAGCCAGCCACTGCTGAGGGGTGGGCGTGGAGGGATGGAGGGATGACCCAAAGCTGCACGTCAGGAGGATGTGATGATGGCAAGGGACCAAACTGTCCTCCTAAAGCTCACATTGCTAATCCAAACCAGAGACTGCAAGGAGCTTAATTTTTGTTGTTCATGTTTTTTGCTTTCACTGATGTGAAAGTTTCCAACACATCACAGAATATTCATTTCTGCAGACTTTTCTTCTTGTGGCTGCAGGTGAATATTAACCTGTTTATGGCATTTTGTTCAGAGTAAAACACCCAGAGACAGGATCTTTCTATTGCTTTCATCACAAAATCATATTAAATTCCATATAACATTTTCAGCATGAACACTTTAAACATATTATAAAATTTAAACTAGTCAGTTAACCTTGCAGTAGAAAAGCTTCATTTCTTAGCTCCCACATATTGATTTACCCCTAGCCTAAAGAGCTATTCACAGAGTGGCTACTGAAACAAATCCTGTAGTGAAAGGACCTGTTTAATAAATCAGGAAAAAGCACTATGCCCAAACCTTAGTACTCAAAACTAACATTTTTTCCTCTTACTGTCTGAGAGATGAAAGCCAAAATATACACAGGGATCTTACTTTAACTCCTTGTAGTCCCTGGGCCACAGAAGGCAGGATTTGGTTAGGTTTTACTAAGATAGCTTTCCACTTGCTTGGCAAAGGGAACAGCTGGACATTTCATAGCCCCTGTGGGCAGGCCCAGGCTGCCAAGGCAGAGCAGGACAGAGCCAGCTCCAGCTCCCACAGCCCTGTCTACACCCAGGTGCTCCCCTGGGAACGCAGCCAGAGCGGGCACAGGCACTTCCCAAGCTCCACTCCAGGCAGGCTGGCTGGGGACAGATGGCATCCCGAGCTCCCACGTGCTGTGTGGGTGCCTCTGAGCCACCCACCAACCAGCAGCATGGAAGGAAAGCATAAGTTTCACAAAGCACGTGGATCCAGCCTTCCTGTTTCCCACAGAGACAGAGACCTGTGTATGTCGTGTTTCCTCCAGCAATGGAAGAGGCCAGAGGTCCAAGGAGCTCCACCCAATTCCCTACTGAGCAATGCTGTATCTCAGCTCCTGATGATCCTGACCATACAGAGTCCCTAAAGGTGGGTCACACAGCCAGTCCCACAGCTGGGTTTGAGTCTCAGCTCCTTTGCTGTAGGGGCACATTGGAGGTCTCCTCACTGATGGTCCTCACCGTAGGGCAACCAGGCTCCAGCTCCAACCACTGTGACAACTACTAGGTTGAGAGCATGCCAGAAAGCCAAGTTTGTACAACTGGAGGGCAGAAGGGGCAAGAAAAGGCCCCACAGACTTGGGTAACAAAGGATGGCAAAGGGGGCATAGCTCAGGGTTTTATCAGGAGACTGGTCAGCAAGAACCTGCATTCTCTCCCCGAGGGAGTGGAGCAGAAGAGCTCACAGCAAGAACCTCACTTCAAGCAGAACCAGCCTAATTTTGCCACATTAATTGGGTCAACAAAATGCTCACAGCAGCACTGCTTTTCTCTCTCCAGCATCATGGACACAGACTTGTCACCGTGACCAAAGTCCAAGTCCCAGAGAGGAAGACAACAGGCTCAAACTGCCCCTTGCAAACAAAAACAGAGTCCAGCCCAAAAGCATGTCCACACACAAGCATCCAGCATCCCTTCCAGAAATCAGGGCCTAAGTGCAGAGCCTTTTTCTTACCACAAATACAAGCAGAGGCAAAGAAAGAGCTTTAGCAGCAGCCACAGCCATGTGGCACAGCAAAACACTCCCTTCCTGAGCACCCTGCTTTGTCTGCAGGCTGCCTTTCAATTACTTTTTCCACTTCTGGACAAATATTTACCTCCCAGAAATTCAAGACAGTGCACATGCACATACACACACAAAAAAAAGGAAGAATGCCCTGATTTGAACAATATATTCCACTCAAAGCTCTGTCAAACAACTCAAACTACCCAGAAGAATTTAAAAACTAACAGCCAGATTCCCCTGCCATGGCCTAAAAACATTTGACTCACTGTTGTTTGAGCCTATTCTGACCTTCGACAGACTGACCCACAAGTCAGCACAGCTCTTGGAAGGCAAATGCCTGCTCTTGTTATAAGAGCCCAACACAAAAGCTAAATGCAACATGACTTAAGTGCAGAGAAAACACTAAAGTGCCTCAAGACCAAACAGAGGCTGAAGTAGCTCTTTTGAAGCTCAACCTTTTACTTTCTGCAGCCTGAGGACACCCCTCACCCCCAGAGGACCTTTGAGTTCCAAGCTTTTCCCTTGGTTCTCCATGGGAAGTGCTGGACCAGACCTACCTGCACATTCTCCTCCGTGACCTCAATCTCAGCAGTGTAGATGTAATCAATGAGCTTCCTCAGGGTCTGACCATCCACGTCCTTTATCTCAATCTTCTTGGCCTTACTTTCAGACATGTCCCCTGGAATTCATTGCAAAAGGACAGTTACAGTTTGCTCGGCACAACCTTGCTCCCCACACATCCAGCACGTGCCCCTGGTGTCTGACTGCACGACTGCCTGGCCCCACTGAGGAAAACAGTGAGATTCCCAGAAGCCTTCTAATGCCAGCTGAAAAACAACTCAACACTGAGGACACTAGTGTAAAACCAAATAAGTCAATAAATGCAACAAGCTCAATTTCTTGACAGAAAAGAGCCTGCAATGGTTCAATTGCATTCAAACAAATACAAGAGCTAATAAAAAAAACCCTGTATGTCCCTCAACCATTCTCAGTACAGGGACAGACTCAAAGAGAACGTGAACAAGTCTTAAGAAGGCTTTTTGAAATTTTTTTAATATATTTATTATAAGTATTTTTAATTTTTTTAATATATATACACTCAGGCAGATGAGTATGCTGCAACAGCTACCTGAGGGTGTTTTGTGGTGTACTCTACAGAAAGAGCAATGCAGTGTTATCCTCTTTCTTTAGGAAGAAGCTGAAACCTGCTCAGGAAAACAAGCACCCAGGCCAGCAGTGACATCCAGCATGCAGCAAGCTTCTCTCCTAAACCACCCTTCTGTAACCCAGCCATCAGAGCATCCACACAGGAACGTGCATTTCTCATCTCTCCCTTTCCCAGCCTCACAGCTCTATCCCTTCTCCAAATCCATGACTTCAAATCAGGCAGAACTCGAGCAATAATTTCCCCTCTGGCTATACAAGTAAAACCCTGTATCTGTGTAAGAGCCTGTTCATGACCCAGAGCTTTCTGCACACCTCCACCTGTCCCACATGACAGGAGCATGCCAGAGGAACAAAAGCTGGCTGTGGGGAGGAGAAGGGACTCCCCAGGGCCCTTCCAGCATCCACACACGCAGTGACCTCACCCAGGATTTAACCACCAACACCTTGAGGAACCACAGAAAAGAAAGAGCAAACTCCTGAGCGGAAAGAAAACAACAGAAAAAAAAAAAGCTAAACAAAGGAGAGCATGAAGAAATGTCAATTCTCAAACCTGGGCATGAATAATCACCATTCTCAGAAATCCGGTGACTCAGGACTGCTGTGGGATTAAGTGGAAAAGTATTTCCTGCAGCCCATAGATGTAATTACAGCCCACACCTCTGTGCAGTGTTTGACAAGACGTGGCTGAGCACATCAAGGGCACAGCACAGTCAGAGGCCAAAGGGGGGCCAAGCTTGAGCAAAATCTGGATTCTGCAGACTGAACTTTGATGACTTCACTTATGCCAGTAAGGAGGTAAATAACAGGAGTGGGCTGAGACTGGAAATGTTAGAAGAGTCAGCAAGGCCCCAAGAAACAAAATAATATTTGCCTCAAATTCAATTTTTAAAATTAAATAATAAAATGTTGCTCAGAGAAGCCCATGAATACAAATGCACAAGTACAAAGGGATAAACGACCTACATTTGTGTGGCCTTCAAAGCAGGTAGGACATTTTAATTGACAAAATGTCATCTTCACACACTTCCTCCCCCCAAAAATCCCAAACATCTCCAGAGATGAGAGGGGACTGCTGAGAACAGCTCCCATCACCCTTGTAGTGCTGGAGGTGGATGTGAGGAGCACCCACCAAACCCCACCTGCACAAAGAGAGGACAAGAAGAGCCTTGCACACCTAGAGACTGATGCAGAAATAGCTTGGAGGGACCAATCTGATAACATCATCTCTCCTTGTGGCGTTCATGTGACAAAGGCAACAAAAATAAAAGCTGTGTGGGCTCGCACACCCACCAGCAAGCTGCCAGCCCTGCACACCACCAGCCTCCGCTGCCTCCGCTCCACGAGCAGCCCAGCAGCAGGAGGGGGAGTCTCGTGTGCCGTGCCCCACAGCCAGAGGGGATCCGGCCCCGTGGGATGGAGTTCTTCCCTCTTGGCAGAGGGTGGACATGTCTCTCGAGCTGTGGAGCAAGGAAGGACATGGAGACACCACAAGCGAGCCAAGGCAGGGGTTGGTGCAGAGCAGGAGCGGGCAAGCACAGAGCCAGGGCAAGTGCAGGCTCTGAGGCACAGCTGTGGGCTGCCAAATGGTGGGTCAATGAAGGCATCTCACCCCACATTTCTTCAGAAAAAAAAAACCCAGAACCCAACTCCTAGGATGCCTTTTGTAAGTCAGACTCAGGCCTTACCTGGCACCCTAATTAGAGAATAATTCAAAGCACCACCACCATCTCTCATACATAAGGGCCGTGGTGGGAAAGGGCTGCCTTGCATGAGGGCACTACACACACCCAGCCTTGCACCACTGCGGTCAGGCAGAGTCAGGAAGGCACAAGGGACAAGGCATGTGGGAGCAAAGGCAGGTAAAACAGGCAGAGTGGCTCCAAGCAGACCCTCTTGAGGGGACACACTTTGCAGACATCAGCCCTTCCTGAAGGCACAGCTCAAGATCCAGCAGTGCTTTCTCTGTCCCCCTCTGCTTATGAGGGCAGGGAGAGAGCAGAGCTCTGCTTTGTCACAAGATAAACCACGCTCAGAACTGCAGCAGCTCGCAGTGCCATGTTTACCCAGCCCTGCAGGCTGCCCTGCCTCCTACACACAGCACTCCAGAGAGGCTTCCCCGTGCACAGCCACAGCTTTGGCTGCTCCTAAGTCACAGATGTGCTGAAGGAGAACACAAGTGCACCAGAGAACAAAACCACAGCCTCTCACACGTGGGGTGAGTGCTTTGAAGCAGCATATGAGACCTGCTTCCTCCTTCAGCATTTCCAAAGTTCCAAAGGTATCTCACAGGAGCAGTCCTGGCAGTACCACCAAAGTATTTGCTACCCTTTCTGAAATGATTGTGTTTTCTTCTAAATAGACAGAAATTAGTGCCCCAAATTACCCCCACAGAATGGTGCCAATAAGGATCAGACCCCATCCAAAATCCTCTAGAAAGCCAGTATGAAAAGGGACAGATAGGAAGTGCTGGGTTCCATCTCTCCCTCAGCAGTGGAAGACAAGAATGGAAGATGTGCCTATGCATTTTCAGGCTTTCCAAGGCTGTTTCAAAGAGAATGCCTACCCAGAGGACACAAGATGGATTAGGAAAGACCCCAAGGCCATCACAAGGTCATTCACAGCTCCAAAGTGAGGCTCAGCTGAGAGGGACAGAGCGGGCAGAGCGAGCAGCGGGTCTGTTTGGTTTCCACTGTTCACAGCTCCACGCTGATCACTCCCTCCCTCCCAGCGTGGCTGCTGGCACTGCTGGGGGACCCCTCCAGCTCCTCACACCCCCACAGAGCTGCTCCTTCGGTGGGAACTGGGTGTGCACAGGGAGCTCCTGCAAAGCCCCCGGTGTGGCTGTCCCTGAGCCATGAGCTGCACCCCTGATGTGCAGTGCAGAACACCCGAGTCACCACAACCATCGTGTGATTTAAAACTGCCCCTGTGCAGGGAGTGAACTCCCACACGGCTGGAAGGAGATCCCACGCTCCCGTCTTCGCCAGAGAGACATCCAAACCTTGGGAATTTCGGACCAGCCAGACTGAAAGCAAAGGGAGAACCGGTCTTTGCCTGACCCTCTGCCCCCGGGGACGTGTCAGGGGGAGGGGACAGGCGGCTGCCCAGGCTGTCACCCAGCCCAGGGGAGCTGCCCAGCAGCCACATGACCCCGGTTAGCTGATTACTGTTTAACTCACAGCATGAGGGATTACACGGCCCAGAGAATTCCTGCATGGAAACATGAGCAGCCCTGCACCACCACCTTCCCGCTCAGATGACCTCCAAGGATCAGAGGGTTTTTCCCAAGAGTTTTTCTTTACTAACGTCTCATCAGGAACGAGCACCACAAGCCCTGCTCGAGGTGCCCTCACAAAGAGTTGCCTCTGAGCAGTGTTGGCTCCTCTGCCTCACCACCATGGCCAACACCAACTTCAGGGTGCACACCAGTGCCCTAGAAAATACAAATGCTCTGCACCTGAGCTCACCACACTGACCAAGCCACCACAGTGTCACAACTCGTCTCACATTCAGACATCTGTTTACAACTGAGGTTTCCTCCCAACCTCCATTACAGAAGGGAAAAAAGCTGCACAAATGACAGGCTCTTTCCTGAGAAACACTGTGTTCTGATTCCAGTAAAGCAAATTAAACCAGGTCTAATCTCAAGGCTTTTAAAAGCAAAAAGCAAGCCCTAGACCACAAGCAAATGAACACGAAATGGGCAAAACCCCTGAAGCTCATTTATGTTGAAGCTCAGGGGCAGTAACACCCATTCCCTGCAGTGTAAAATCATTTTCTTTGTACTTGGATAAGTCACTTCCTATCCTGGAAAGGAGGGCAAGGAAAAGGAAGGAAACCAAGGAGTTCCTGACAAAATGAATGACAGCTTTTTGTTGCTGCCCTGCCTGGGCAAAGCCTTCCAAGGGCACCTGCTACAGTGATCAGGCCATCAGAGCAAGAATGCTGTCCTCCTCTTCCCTTCTGCACTCACCAAAACATACCAGACTGCAGCAACACACCCTGCCAAAAAGCAGGGCTGCTAAAACACACTGGGATGAAGAGAACAACGGAGTTATTTCAGGCAGCAGAAAAAAGGTGCCATGGGAGATTAAACATCTGTGACTGCCAAATGAGTATCGGCAGGGCTGAGCCTTGAAACTACAGCTCCTGTGCCAACAACTGCTTTGATGTGCACCATGAACATTTAGGGCACTGCACATGTGCTTGATGTTAATAATGTTTTCATGACCCACGGTCTTGTTAGGGGGAATAAAAATAACCCAAAAAGCAAGTGAGACAAACCCCACAGTAACTTTCCTGTGATCCACATGCCGCCCACTCACCCCACAGCCACCCCACACCCAGACACCATCGAGTTGAGCAACCTGAAGGGCTCTCTGTACCATTTCTCTCTCAAGGAAACCTTGTGCCTGTGCTGCAGCTCCTCACAGACACACAGCCCGAGGCCTTGGGATTGCCATGGCCAGCTGAACCCAAGAAGAGTGTCTGGTGTCACAAAGAGTACCTGTAAACATGGCACAGAAATAGGGGCTGCAGGCTGCCAGGACCACGCGGTGGGCCTCCATCTCCACGGTCTCGGCCACAATCACCACATCACAGAGGAGCCTCTTGCTGGGAAAACACCAGAAAAGACAAAGATCATTTTGGAATTCCTGGTCAGGCAAACAGCTACATCATTATAGACCGAAAAAGTAAGTGGAAGACCCACCAGTACAGACATGGCACTTGAGCTTCTGCCAAATCCCAGTGGAAAGCCCTCTAATCCTTCAGCTACCAGCTCCTATCACTGTTTGCCTACAAAGCAAAGCCTGAATCTTTCTGCTGCTGCAGCCCTGCCTGTGGTTCTGTTTTTCCCAGGAAAAAAAACCCTGAAAGCCAAAGTAGGCATACACACTGCCCCAAGGACAAAGGGTAAGGGGCTCCTTCCACCTCTCAAACAGGTAGGACTTGGAGAAGGCACAGAAGAGCCTAAGAGTTTGGGCACTACCTGGAGCCAGGCTCTAGTACACCCATAAGACAAGAAATAGCCATGCAAGGAAACACCAGCAGCACTTTGGTCTTGCCACAGGGGAAGAGTAGAAAATGAAGTGATTCCTGTACCTCCTTCCACGCCTGGCCCTAAAGAACGTGACCACCAAAACATGTCCTGGCACTGATGAGTGCAGAGGCTTCCTCAGCCATCTGCCAGAGAGGAGGTGTCCATCACAGGAGTTGATCCACAGGCCTGAGGACTTCGTTCACCTCATGAATTAGTCTGGGATTAAGAATCACTGGGACAAAGAAGAGGTTTCCAGACAAACCAAAAAAAAAGCTTCTGAGCTCCCCGACTGACTCATTGTACAGCTTTGGAAAAGTCACTTCATTAAGGAGTGACCTTTTCTACTCGCCCCACGTATGTCCTTTGAGGATTCATTAGTTAATGTTTGCACAGAGCCCTGCAGACGCCGACAGCAAGAAGTGCTCAGCCTCCCAATAAGTTGGTTTAAGATGCTTAAGCATACAAATGCAAACTAGGGGTGTTCTTTTCAAATGCCAAGCCTGAAAAAGGATCAGTGTCTGTAAATCTAGCTGTTGCCTTCTCTTTGGAAGTGCTTATCTCCACACTGAACTCTGTCTTTAGGAAACTGCATTATCAAATAAACATAGAGTTTCTAATGGACTGGGCATGTCTCTTCTCACCCATACACTGAAATATGTCTCATATGTGAGACAGAGGGTTAAAGTCAAAAAGCATGAAGAAAATAGGAACTGGTAGTCTGTACTCCATGGTCACCCCAGTTTGGAAGGGGTAAGAGCAACAAGGGGAGCGATTTAAGAGCCCCTTAATGGAAGCTTCCTCATATCCTTCAGCTTATGTAAAAGGTGCTCTGTTCAATTCCTCTTTGGACTACACTCATCTAAAGGACTGCTCATAAAATTAATTTCATCTACACTTTCTACATTTGAAAGCTAAAAGCCTAAGTGATACCTACAGACAAGGTTTAGTGGTGAACGTGGCAGTGCTGGGCTAATGGTCAGACCAAATGACCTTAGAGGTCTTTTCCAACATAAACAACTCTATGATTCTATACAAGAAATGGGTTAAAGTCTTAACTAGATTTTTCTAGACCCTCAGTATGAGACTTCTGGGTGCACGTGAAGGGAGGCACTATTACTCAAGGTACCTACTGACACTGATTGCTGACAGCTTGACAGATCACAGGCTCAATGTGCATACAATAGATGTGGAAACTGTATATTCCAAAACAGCAGCAGGAGCTGACAAAAACGAGAGTACCCAGAAGACGAAAACATCAAACAGGTGCTTAAGGGCAGCTTTCACTATTGCACAAGATCCAGCTAACCACAGGCACTAAGAAACACTGTCCATCTCCAGTTATTCCCACGATGCTTCAATTAACAAAGGCATAATAGTAGCACAATAGATGTCGGAATATAGCTGCACAAACCTTTATTTTCAGACCCTTTGCTTTCAGTACAAAGAAAGGACCAGAGGGATGCCAATTAAAAGTAAAAAGGGGAAAAAATTGCAGCATACTCCGCTTCATGTGCCTGTTACAATATTTCCATTCTCTGTTCCTATGCAACAGAGAATCACTGTCAGATACCTGTGAAAGGAAACATTTCCAATCCTTCCCCACATCGGAAACCGTGTAGATTAGGAAGCCACTTAATCCACTGAGGAGAGAGGGCTATTACAGCATTTTATGAGTACTTTGAGTGTGCATGAAGAGCAAAGGGTGTCACCTGTTTTCATCACAGTGATTCATGTGTACGACACAAACACACACTTTCCATAGGAATTCTTTCCAAAATGTGGCTTCTAAGTCCACTTGAATGGTAAAGAACTCCAATGAGCTAGTCAGAGAAATACTTGCTGAACTCCTGTTTGGTTTGTGGGATAACAGCAACCAGGAAACAACTCAGGCAGACCCACTGCCACCACACTGATGACAGCAGCTCCTAAAGACTGTGTCACAGATACTTTTTCAACCTCCGTCTCCCTGTACCCACACAGCTGTGTAGAGACCAAGGTGTTCTCTTGTAATTAATATCAGGATTTTTCAACTTACATGTAGAGAGCTGACATTCTTCCTTGAGTACTTGCTCTTTTTTTAACACCCCCTACTTTGGAGTGCTGAGCCCAGACTGAGTGATGCTGCTAGTTAAAGACACCAAGATGAGCACATTAATCTTTGGTCTGTAATTATGCGTAGGTGTCTCAATGTCTATAATGTTCTATTATTGGGTTTCAGACCATTATCTCAGTTAAGAACATAGTTTACAGCTGAATTTGCTGTAAGTAATGGAAAGGACTACATAAATTCTCATCTACAAACAAAGGCTCTTGCTCAGGTAATATTTTTGAGCCACACTGGCTCCTTCTGCTGGGAAGACAGAGGTCTGAGGCTGGGGAGAGCAACCCACCACAAAAGGGCAATATTTTAGCTTCCCACTAAATTGATTAATTCTCTACATGCAACCATTAAGTGTAACAAAGATGATACAGACTATTTCCTAAGTCTCCCAATCAGCACAATCCTTCTAAACCAGAGAGGGTGCCCAGTAAGTCAAAACTGTACCTCCGTAATTCATTCATGACCTTGAATGCCTTTCTCATGTGAGAGGGATTGACTGTCACTGTGCGCTGGTCCTTTTCATCTTCAGCTGCCTCAGAGGAGCGGGGACTCTGCTTAATGCTAAAAACAGGGACAAAAAAAGGAGGAGACAGTTTGATTCAATGGCACTTTTTAAAATGAGCATCCTAAAACTGCACCACGGGGTATTGAGCATGGAGTTACTGCTATGTTTGTTAGTCAGCTCAGGTTCACCACATGAAGAGCATCACAAAATGCAGCTACTTCTGCATGGATGTTGAAAGCCAACTCAGCCTACATTTCAGTCAGTGGGGAAGAAAAGAAAAAAGTGCCAAACGCTTGAGGGCAAAGCCCGGTCTTACAGGCTTCAGGCCAGGAAAGCAGTATAAGTTGGAACTCAAGCCAGAATGTAACTGCCTCACTGAATAGAAATAGACTTCAGCACTGGGAACTACAAGAGTACCACGGATTTTTTAACATCCATACAGAGAAAGGGAAGTTTAGTCTTCAATGTCCCATCTGAAAAAGGCAAGCACACAAGACACGCCTTGTATCTTCTACAGAGGCAAGTGGGAAAGGATTATTAAAGCTCCCTGCTCAGCTTCCAAAGTATTAGCTATACTGAGGCTGCATCACATTTCCATTTTAGAAATCGGTCTATTTATTGCCACTGAAACGTATGGAATGAATTATTAAACCCTCCTACCAGAACCACCAGCTCTGCAGTCAATGTCAAACCAGAAGCACCCAGTTATGTGCTGTGTTTAACCAGGCCAACAGGTGCCTAAGGCACATACGTGTCCTCATGACTTTGTTGGGAGCATCGGCTCTTTACACAGAATTGACATCAGGTCAATATCTCCACCTCCCTGGTCTGAAAGCATGTGAAATCACTGGCAGCTAAAGGTTTCCACCTCTGGAAGGAGCAGCACTTTGAGGCAGGTCCCTGTTCTGCTCACACCCATGGTTCTCCCCTCAAACCCTCATCAGGCAAAGGCAAACAAAACAAGTCAAGGAGGGTTGTCTGCATCGAAAGCCCAATCCAGGCAAATGGCAGACCCTGGGACGCAGCTCCATCACCACCACGTGCCTGACACAGGACCTTCTGAGAGCTTTCCTTCCAAAGGACAGTCTCCCTCAGCTTCACCTTTGTGCCCTCGCCCCTGCCACCTTTCTTAGTTGGGCTTGTGCCATGATAAAAGAGGCTGAATTGGGTTAAACCAACAGTCTGGGAAGCATCCGGGCTCTACTGGTGACCAGAAGGTGATATCTGAAGGATCCCTTCCTAGAACAGCCCACCACGCTCTGCTAAGGTGTGCATGCATATACACATATATCCATATACATATATACTCACACACAATGACTTTCCCTTTGAAAAACACATTATTCCCTATTAACAACCCCTTGACAGTGTGAGGCCCTTGCTGAACATTCCATCCTGCCCACTGCCTGCTCCTGGCAGGTGGCTGTCACCATCACCGTGTCCCTTGAGAGCCCAGGAAGCGTTTCACCCCCCAGCTGTCTTTGGTGGGCTGCACTGCCCTTCCTCTGGAAGCAGGAGCCTGCACAGCAGCCAAGCTGCACACAGCTCAAATGCACGCCTGCATACTGAGCAGCCTCCAGCTTTGTGCCTGAGACAAAGGTTAATGCCAAAAAACAGCCAAGTCCAATTCTTTCACTTTGCTGAGCCAGTGAAATATTTTCAGTCATAAGTGAAGCCGCAAGGCTGAGGGCGACATCACTCAACACACGTCCCAGTGAGGGAGACAACTTCCCAGGCTCCATTACAGTTGTCATCCAATTAGCTCAGTATGGTTGGATTAAAAGAAAAAAAAACAATCAGAAGGGAGACTATCTCATGTTAAATGTTCAGTATTCAGGGGGCTGGTACCAGGCAATGACACAACCAGCTTTTCTATCCCTGAAGAAAGCTGAACCCATTCTGTGCTGCACGTACTGCCAGAGGCACCCATGGGCATGGAGCAGCACTGGCACTCGGCTCTGCCCCAAGCCTGCACACTCCAGTGAGGAAAGCTCCTTGCTCCAGAGACACAGCCAAATTCAGCCAAGCCTCAGTGTTGTATATATCAAAAGCCCTGGTTGAAATCTTAAGCCAAGTGAAGATTGACCACAGCTTTAAACACCCCAGCAGAAAACCTTGCCTTTTAAACAGCTAAACCTGCCCCTGTGGCACAACAGAGCCAAGGAGGGGAACACAAGGCCCTGGAATTGCACTGAGCTTTCAGATTCCAAAGCTAAAACACGTGCAAGAAGCAAAGTAAACCAAAAAGAAAGAAGAATTAAATAACAAAGGAAAGTGAGACCAAAAGGCAGCATCAGGGACACTCCAGGGCAGGAGAGCTGGAGCACTGCAGGTCACTGCTCTGGGCATGGTCACAGACACACCTCATGGGTCCAAAACCAAGTGATGCACACAAAAATTCTGGGGGTTCTTTAATAAGAACAAGCACACTGCTGAGATTATTTATTGGCACTCCAAAGATTCGTTATGTTCAAACTTTTCCGCTGGCAAAAGACACAGTTCAAAGGACACAGCAAGTTTCATTGAACACCAAAGTAAATGTCAGACCAATGAGCCTTCATAAAGCCTCAGCTCCACCAACATTTGTCTGTGTATTTTAAAAGCAAAAAATCTTGCTTCAGAATTTTGGGAAAAGATCATCCATTCTTCCCAAAAAGGTAATTTTTTAAAAAGCATCCAAAGAAAAATCCTCAGCTTTATTAACAGGGGTGGATTTCACAATTTGCCAAAGGCTTACCATAAGAAAATACTGCAGATTGTCTGGTTAAAAACTTGTTTCATAAAAGATCAAGATATGCTATTTAAAGTTTTTTTTCCAAATGACTCATATGAATAAACAGATTTGGAAAATTAATAGTCAAGAGCCTTCACCTCATCTTTGAGACTAATGCAGCTTCCACAGAACTGTGTTCCAGTAATGAGGGGAGGATGATTTTATCTGGGAGAGAGATTTTACACCTCCATGCACACACTCTCTGAGATCACAGACACATTTCCAACATAACAACGCAAGAACCTGAATGCTCCGAGCAAATGGAACCTGCCACAGCAAACCCTGCCCCTGAGAACAAACCAGTACATTGCACAGCCCTTTGCTGAGACTTTCTTCTGCCATAAGGCTAAAAATTATTACATTTATTACACCATTGTTATTGTAATGGATCAAAGCAAAGAAGAAATGGGGTCCTCTGATCAAAGGGATGAGCTGAGACCACCCAGACATGCTGGAGCCCCTGCACCCCACAGCCACAGGGACTTCCCCCCCAGCACCCTCACGTTTGCCAGGCTGATGTCCTACTACACCAGCAGGACTCTCGAGTCAGCTGCCAGGAGCAATTTGTTCTATTCCTGGGCTATCCGAGGCCATGCACTGAGTGAATGGACAAATGATTTAATTTCCCTGGGCCACATGAACATCCTCTTTATGGACACAGCAGGATTCTCCTAAAATAAGCAAGAGAGGCTCTCAGTCTCAGACAGCACCAACCCCTCTGCCACCTCCTGCATGGCCTTTCAATGATGTCCCCAAGTAGAATGAATGAACCCTGATTTGAGGGACCCCAATTAAGCCAGTGAAGCTAATCAGCACCCCATTAACAGTGTTCCTCCTCTCCAGGACCCCCTAGCAGGGCTGGGCTCAGGCTTCCCAGGCTCACAGCTCAGCTCCTGCCTGAGTGTTCTCACATACCAATGGACAAAAAGGTATTTTAAAAACCCACAACCCATCGTTCTGCTGCCTGCATGTATCAACTATAAAGTTGGGTTGCCTTAGTTACCAGCAGTAATTACAGATGTCTTTGTAGATTATGTGAAAGAATAAAAGCCTTCCTCAGAGATAAACTGTCCCCTGGCAAAATTATTGCCATGCAGAGACCTGGTAAACCCCAGGAACAAAAATCCCAGCTCTGCCAAACCCAGTTCCAGGCCTGGCTTTATGGGAGCCAGGAGTTCACCCTGAAGGAAAAGCAGATCTCAAGTGCACTCTCCTTTAGAGCAGGGAAGGACGAGCTGCTGCATGTGTGTCTGGGAGAAGAGCAGCCAGGCTCAGCTCCCAACCCAGCGGAGGTCCCTCTCACCAGGCTCTCACACTGGAGAGCTGGTGGGACTACAGACACGTCCAGCCCAGCCTCATCCCACTGTGCATCACTGGGGGAGTCTCTGGGAGCTGCTCTCATCTCCTGCCACAGCAGCAAGGCTGAGTTCTGCTCTCCTGCTTGTCCCCCTACACCACAGGCTTGGCCAAAGACTCAGCATGGCTCAGCAACCTGCCCTCCCGCAGCATGGGCAACCCACCATCTCCACAGGGGCTTCAAATCCTTATACTAACTTCAAAATGACTGCTAACTGGAAATTTTCAAAGCCTATGGAGCTGCTCTGTGGGATACGCTACAACCACGAGCAAAAAATGTTAATCTCCAGTTTCTGAGAGGTTTGACATCACTCTGATCTAAAAATCTGACAGAAGCCCAATAGCAGTTAGCTGTGTTCAAAATTTAAATGCCTCTGCTAAGATAAATGGGGACCAAAATATTCATTTAGCCTTAGCAAAATGAAAAATCATTTTACCTTAACAGAGCTAATTCTCTGTTTAGAATCAATGGCCAAAATCATGGGGCAAATACATTATGTTCAGTAGCTTCATTCCTCAAGTCAGGCAGACACAGTAAGGAAAAAACGCCAGTGTAACAGCATAGTTATAAAAATCTCAATTTCTGGAACTGTCTTTAGGTCTATACAAAGCCAGCAAGAAAATTGTGACTGAAGGAATCCACATCCTGAGCTGGAATTTGAGAGGATTTCAGAGAAATGCATTATCATTAAAACATATGGGAGGCAGCATAATGGAAGGGATTATTTTTCTTTTAATAGCAATATTATTTTCCTATTTCATTGAGTTTTTTCAGTGCCTACATCAACATGGAGACATTAGCTTAGAAAAACACACAAATGGCATAGAGCAGATCCCCAAAAGGATATTCATATCAAAGGAGACCTCAGGGGAAAAGGAGACTTCAGGAACTACTCAGAAGAAAAGTCTTTGCTGACAGTAATGGAAACAACACAAAATAACTCAAACACGACAATACCATTTGCTTTCAAAAGCCAATATTGTATTTCTCAAATGAATACCACAAACACACTGCCCCCACTCAAATGTGAAATTACAGGTGTTTTAATATTTTAACAAAAACAACAACAAAAATAACATTTCAGGGAGTTTTTTTCCATTCAAACTCAGACACATCTTACAAGTTCAGAACCAGAGCATCATGCCCAACCATTGCCTTATGCAATTTCTCCTTAAAATGCAGGTTCTTATCAGCACAGTGAAAGAAAACCAGGATTCAGAAATATTTTACTGCCAAATGTGAATGTTTCAGGTTAAAACCCCCTTGCCCCCAGCTGCTTCTGCCCGTGTGCAATGCCATAGGCACATGATACCACTGAACAACCTGGATGTGCAAGTTAACAGGATATTTGAGTCCAGGCAGGCTTGGGACCAGGGTCAGAGGTGATATGAGCACCAACAATGTGTTCCTCACCAACTACAAAACTGGAAAATGCAGTAATATTAAAAACCAGGGGCAATTCTGCCATCATAAAAGTCACTGAGTGTAAAATTTGAGGACTGATCTGCCTGCCACAGAGCTGAGTTGAAACGAGGGGCAAAAGCACAAGAAGGAGCACAGACCCAGCCCACAGTGCTTGCCCACCAAGGTCATTTTTGGGCACCTCCTCCCAGGACTCGCTCCGAGCAGGCAAAGCAGCCTCGGCACAGTCCCACACAACGTGCCCTTTGGGAGCAGAAAGCAGGTGAATATTCCCAGTTTCCTTGCCAGGAGTCAAACCCCACATCATTACTGCCTGCAACCCGTTCAGGACCACCTTCCTCTTCCCGAAAACTAGAAATACAAGCAGCAATTTGGGTAATCATTCCTCACTTCCAGAGGCAGAGAACATGCTGATGGGGACAGTCCTTCACGCCCTAAAAACAGATGGTGTGGAAAAACAGGATAAGGCAAAACAGCCCAGGTCCTTTCCCAGTGACTTTTTCACCACTGTATCCCCAGCAAAGGGCCTCCAGTCAAAATGAGACCATTGCTGGCAACCATCAAAAAAAAGTAATAAACAACAGTGCCAGGGATGATCCCAGCCTGGGCTATCAAAACACTCTGCTCCACTTCCTCAAACACAGACTCCTTTATATAAATAAAGAAAAAAAAAATAGAAGGAAATCCCATTCCATGAGCTGGCATCTAGCACGACAAACTAAGATTTCCAGGTGCTTCAAATAATTAGTATCTGGATTAATAGCCAGAGGTGGCTGTTCACACCCTTACAGGAAGCAGAAGCCCTACAATGTATTTTAGAGAGAAACGTGGCAGGATGAAAGTTTTGTTTTGCACATTAAAAACACAAACAATTGCAACTCTTGAGTCACAGAAGGGTAGAAAGCTGCCCTTTGGAGCTTGGAAAACAACTCCCACAGGCTGCTGTGAATGCTTCCCCTCAACAGAAGGAATATCTCCAGAATTTGGGGGTTGACTCCAGCTTAATTTTCCAATGTATCATATTTAAACAAAACTTCTGTCAAGCCCCGACTATCAGTCCTATCCAGCAGGTCAAGCCCCCTCTCTGTTCCCCCATTCACTGCAAGGTCACCAGCATGAAAGGAAACACTCAGCATATCCTGGTTTTTAAAAAAAATATTACAGAAACCCCCCAAACCAGCTCAGTGTTTCGTTTGAAGCAGCACAAGCAGCTTCTGGTGTGGGAAAGGCACCTGACAGAGGGGAGGAACAAGGGCAGAGCTGAAACACTGAATGTCTCTCTGGCATCCATGAGGTCCCCGCGCAGCAATAACATCTTTTATGGCTTCAGCGGGCATTAGGTCGACTCTATAAACACTCCAGAAGCTTTCGGAGCAAAACAGCTGCCTTGCAGGAAATAAAGTCTACATGGCCCAGCTACCGTGCGAGGAGGACGCGGGATGCCCCTGCACTGCCCCAGCGCCCGGCTGGGAAATCGAGCCCCAAAGGCTCCACGCACGTCACAGATTGTCACTCGGGACGCAAAAAAGCAGCAGATATCACCGGGTGTGCCTTTTCCGGAATGCCCAAGCCTTTCCAGCCACAACAAGGGCAGAAAGAAGCCCGACGTTTCGCGAGGCACATCGTGCCGGAGGGGCGGCTGCTCACCCCCTGCTCGGCATCCCATATTCCTGCCCGGCACCCCATATTCCTGCCCGGCATCCCATATTCCTGCCCGGCACCCCATATTCCTGCCCGGCATCCCATATTCCTGCCCGGCATCCCATATTCCTGCCCGGCATCCCATATTCCTGCCCGGCACCCCATTCCCCTGCCAGGCATCCCATTCCCTTGCCCGGCATCCCATATTCCTGCCCGGCACCCCATATTCCTGCCAGGCATCCCATTCCCTTGCCCGGCACCTCCATTTTCGCAAACCCCCCCCCGCCTCCCCTCACGACCTGCCTCGCTCACCTCGCTAATTCACATCCCGAACACATCCCACGGCCACCCCTGCGCTGCCTCCGCGCGGGCACACGGGGCGAAGCCGCCTGTCACCGTGACACTGCAACCCGCAGGGACAGCCCGGCGGGCTCCCCTCTCCTCCCGGGAGGCGCCCCCGCAAGAAGGGCAGCAGCAGCACCGGGGCACCCCCGCCCGCCCCCAGCGCATCCCCATCCCCATCCCATCCCCGCAGCGCGCACAAAGGCTCGGCGGTACCCACCTCTCCTCCTCCATGGTGCGGGGCGGCGGCGGGGCCAGCTCAGCGCCCCGGGCCCGGCATGG
>JAWWMP010000028.1:9877262-9891128 GCA_035047865.1 Dendrocincla tyrannina
GCACCGCACCGACCGCGGCCCCGCACAGCACCGCGGCCCCGCACAGCACCGCGGCCCCCGCCCCCGGCGGGGCTTGAGAGCGTCTCTGGGCAACGCCGGCAACGGCAGCGCCGCCCCGCAACGCCCCGCACCGACCGTCAGCGCCGCCCCGCACCGCCGACAGGACAGCCCCTCACAGTCAGCACCGCCCCGCACCGACCGACGGCACCGCCTCACACAGGCAGTGCCGCCCCGCACCGACAGCACCGCCCCACGCTGACTGCACCGCCCCGCAACACCCCGCACCGACAGTGCCTCCCCGCACAGTCAGCACCGACAGTACCGCCCCGCACCGCCCCGCACGGGCCCCGCTGCGGCCACAAAATAGGGCAGAGCCCGCCCCGCGCCCGTGCCCGCCCCGCAGAGCATCCCCCCGGCCGAGCTGGCGGATAACGGACCCAAAACTGCTGCGATGCCCCGGGATCTGCGCACTGCAGGGCGCGTTTAGGGACCGAACACCCCCGAGGTCACGCCCGCACAGGTCCCTGTCCAAGCAGGACAGGGACCCAGCCCCGCTCAGTGTCCCCACGCCCCCTGCAGAGAGCAGGATCTAACCTTCCGCTTTCGCGATTTATCAAAACCCTCCTGTCCTTTGAGCAATCAATCTATCCGGCCAAACACACCCTGCAGAGGCAATATGGGTTTTTCTAAACTACGGGGGCTGTTTAGCCTAAAGCACTGAACTAAATCACATTTGCAGTTTGTATTACAATTGATACAAACGCAGAGACTTTTAACATAAATCTTTCCTCCTCATTTTATTAAAAGAATTTTTCAATTGTATTCTGTAACAGTGAGGCCCTAGAGGTTAATTGCAATAAAGACAAGAAGTATTTGCTTTCTTCATCACTCTTCCATGCACAAAATGTTTTGTGCAAAAGAAAGAAATATGTATCAAGAGATTTCTCTTGCAAGACGCCATTTCATCTCTTTTGTAAATAAAATCACCTTGCTCTTCTCTGTTTCTCCTCAAGCCATGTCCTCAGTCTAAGTTTCATACATCTTTTAAAACGTGTCAGCAATCATGATTGAACAGATGCAATTGCACCTTCCACAGGAGGGTTTACAAAAGCCTGTTGAGAATCTTAACTAGTCATCACCCTCATTCTCAGATAAGAAAACTTAACACAGCTGAAACTTTAGGACCTTTATCAAAGTCACATGGGGCTGGAGACTCCAGAGTCCCTCTGTTTAAACACTGTTTGGCAGCCTCCCCATGAACAGAAGAAATACAGATAAAGCCACGAAGTGAAACCTCACACAGGATTCAGACAAAATTCCCTCATTTTCCCTTGAGAATCCTGTGAAACTGTCATTTTAACACATCCAGATCCTCAAGTACTTCCAGTGTCCAGTTACACACCTGATGCACAACATGCAAAACTGCAAGACATGAGCTTAAACCAAAGAAAAAAGAACTATATTAAAATAGTAGAATTTACCTCAGAAACAAGGGCTATAGCTTGTTTCCATTGAGCAAGTCCCTCAGTAATCACAAAGAGTCCAGATACATGAGCAGGTCCTGAAATTGCTGCAAAGTGCCTGTGTATTCTTATTAACACATAGTTTTTCAATAACGAAATATTAAGCTTTTACCATAAAAATGCACCTCTCACTCCAGCCAGCCTGGGAGCTCAGCACCTAAATTGAACCAAACCAGCAATACCTGCTGATGTGCACTGACCCACTGGCCTGTGTACCACCACATTCTGCAAATCCTGAGAGCAACCACAGAGAGGTAAATGCCAGTGACAGAAAAGAGCAAACCAGTCCTTGCTGGAATGGGACAAAAGCATGTCCCAGTAATCAGAGATTATCTTTATGGCAGCCTTGCAAAATAATCGTGACTGGGTAACAACCCCAAGACTGAAATGTCTTGCTTGTTTTTAAGTGCAAAGATTGAAAAAGCATTCAGCTAAAAGGAATAAGTAAAACCTGATGGGTGGAATTTTTCCAGCCTCTTTCCAAAATTCCTAGTCCTAAGTAGGCGTAAATTCCTCCTATGTCTAATCTGTCAGTGACAACCATATAAGTGATGCTCACAGTAGAGAGGTCCACAGAGCTCCTGCTCCAGCCAGTCCCACCATCCCTTGGCCCACAAAAACCTTTCCAGATTCCTGCACCAACCTTCAGATCTACAGTGAAAGACCAAACCTCCCAGCTCCAGCGAGCTGCAGGGAGAGGAGAGCAAAGCCTTGCCAGTGTCCCCACAGCAGCAAGGAATTTCTTCAATGGCAGGAAGGGAGGGAATGAAAACAATCCCTGCCAATACAACCCAAATCTATCTACTGGCCTTAAGTCCAGCAGCTGGTGCAGCCCCGGGGTTGTAAGTAAAGGTCATTGAGTGCTGACAAGAATTTAATTCTGTGAAGAGCCTTAATACACTCAGACCCTGTCAATCTCCACAGCTTCCACAGAAACCTGAAGGAGTCACCTCCCCAAAACCCAGAGGAAAACAAACCTCATCAAGGTGGGAAAAACCCTACCTAGCTCTGCCAGGCAAACTGCAAGAGCCCCGAATCACAGGATCATCCAGCTTAAATCCAACACAAACAGTGATTTGAGAACCCCTCACTGCCCTGTGCATACCAGTTCCCAGGTATATACCAATATACAAGTTCCACAGATCCATATCATAATCAATTTCCTATCTTTAGAAGCATTCCTGTTTAGCTGCATGATCCCCTACACTAAATTATTAATCAGCTTTCTTAAAAAAATCTATGGCTTTGGCATTAAAGAGGTGGGAAAGGTGTACATAAAACATTGAAACCATGGAAGCTTCCAAAGTTGCATCTCCTGAGCCTAAATTATTTTTCATTCTGTTTTCTTAAAGACATATCTCTATATTTTGATATTCATATAGTTAGATAAATGTTTATATAGACACATATATTTTTGTTAATATATATATATCAAGTATATATATTTATCTTTGAGTGACTAAGCTGATCTAGCCCTGAAGCTGGTCCTGCTTTGAGAGGTGTTTGGACCAGATCACCTCCAGAAGTCCCTTATTTTGTTTTATATTCATTTACACAGATCTGTATTTAGACCACATGTTTTCTGGGAAAAGCTCTACTAAGGAAATTAATGTAAGAAAAGCAACGTGAGGTATCTGTTGAAAAAGCTGCTTTGGTACCAAGGTGGCTAATTGAAGTCGCCTGGAGGTGGAGCTCAGGTGCTGCGTGGGCTCCCGAAGGACCAGGAGCCCCAGCAGGGAGACCCTGAAGGCACCTCTGCCCGACCAGAATTCAGAGCAGGCTCTCACGTAACCAAACCAAAACAGCAGCTCAAATTTACCTGCTGCAGCAACTCACAGGGACTCAAATTCTCACCAGGCTGCAGAGGGAGCTCTAGGAGGTCTCCTGGGTAAGGCCCTTCGCAGGGGTGGAAGCAGTGATGTTCTGGCAGCTGACATGGTGAGAGGCTCGCAGTAAACCCTGTTCCTAAATGCAGAGCGGGGGGAGCATCCCTGAGGCGGAGATGCTGCAGGAGCCACCGGCATCTCCAGCGGCGCTCCGGACTGTTGCCCTCTGCTGGTACCCGTCCCATTCCCAGGCTCCTGCCGGTCACACCGGGCTTTAGACACGCATTTTCCCTTAGTCTTTGAAATAAACCACCATTCCTATAAAAATAGCACGTTTACTCCAACAGCTTCATAATAGGATTACCACCTTTAAAATAAGATCTTCACCCCCCGGCTGTGATTTCTGGGGCAGGAGCTGTTCTGCTGCAAAAACCCACCAGCTGAAACGTCCCTTCCTGCCGCTCCTCTGACTCTTCCCCGTAGCACAAGCCACGGATGTCACCCACAGTCACCTACGGGAGAGGCACAGACTTCCTGCCCTGCAGTTTTATTATGCATTTATCACAAACCTGCGGGAAGATTTGCAGACAGATTTTACCGTTCGGAATTGAGCGCTCAAAAGGATAAAAGAAAAATGACAGTCAGGAAGAAAGCTGTAAAAGCAACTGTTGTGGCTACTGGAACAAAGGCAAAGGCTGGTGTTTAGATGCCTCAATACCAGCAGGTCTCTCTGCCTCGTGAGTCCTTCAGTCCATCTATCTGCTGAAGTGGACAGTTCTCACCACAGGGACTTGAGAAAAAGCTTAGGCTATGGTCCAAAAACTGGGATTTTGGGTTTTCCCAAAATTTTTTTGCATAAGATATCATTTTAATGTGATTCTTTGTCTTTACTATATAACCCTTAATGCTTCCACTACTACCTTCTGTAATAAGGGGAAATTACCCATATGCTTCATAAAGATATATGGTTTAATTAATATTTTTATACTGTAACTCAGAGAGACTAGCATAAGCAAACCCATCCTCATTCAGGATCTCAGAACCATAACCCCAAGTCTCTTTATTATTATTCCCTGTACACTCATTGCCTCGCTCTCTTCTTGAATTTTTTTAAGTGTTTGATTTCTTATTCTTTGCAAAAGCCAAGAAACACAGTGCACCACCCTTGTATCGTAACACAACATGCTGCAACACCAACACAAACTAGCAAATCATGCAGCTCTCACATGCAAACATGTTGGCAAGATTGTTTCTGCAGGCTCATTATTTTACCTCTCAGGCAGCATGTCTTTCTCACAGGTAACAGATTGTCCTTCATTATCCTGCTTGGTGTTTTCTGGACAAACCCCTTTTTCTGCTCAATCTCCATAGCATATTCAGAGTGGGAACTCTATGTCAGGGGTTCAGCTCGGGTTTCTATTCACTTACTGGACTTTTGTGGTGTGCTTTTCAGGGCTCAGCTTTCCCATCCTCTCCTCCAGGCAGAAGTGCACCCTGTGAGGGAGAGAGAAAACACACTTTGAGAAGGCATTAAAGAGCATGTGGCATCAGCTCATTGCAACACTTCTGGCGTGGAGCAGCACCAGCAGTAGAACAAGCCCAGCTCCTCCTTCCCAGGGTGGTGTTTCTCAACTCTCTCTCATCTGACTCCCCAGTATACCGAAAATAAGAGCTCCCCGTTGCCACCAGCTAAATACAAACCCATGGTAACATTTCCAAAACACACGTGGTGCTGATTCATCACCAAACTCGTGCCTCGAAGCAGCTTTACAAGTCAAATTGATACCGCAGAGAGGAAGCCCAGACTCGAGCTGGGTGGGTAAAAGCAAACTCCTGTGGCAGCATCTAAATGATGTAATTAGAGAAAAATGATTTGCCTGCTTTTAAGACTGCAGAAAATAACAGATGGGGTGGGCCTAAAGGGAAAAGGCACAGCCATGCACACCAGGTCTTTGACTGGAGGGCTGGAACTCCTGGTGCTCCTGGGGATCTCTCTTTTTCAGGAGCACCTCCACAAAGGTAACAGTAGAAAGCTGGCACTACTCTTGCAGAATGCACTTTGCTGAACACCCTGTGCAAGAGGCATCAGCAATTACAGCTACAACCACCCTGCAGCCCTGTAGTGATCTCAGGGGAGAAGTCCTGAATGTGCAATCAGGACTCGAAGGAGCTCTCTCCAGCAATGGGAGCATCATTATTCCAGCAGTGCTGGAAAGAAAACAATTCAACAAGCCCAAACGAAGTCACACCGTGAAGGACTCTGGCTAAATTTGTTACTCAGTAAACTTAACAGATTACTAAAACCTGACGAGGTACTAGATAACAAGGAGAGAATTGGGGATTTAGCATCAGAAATCTTTCCCAACAATGCAACGCAGCCCAGGAACAGCCAGTGAGCCTGAAACCAGAGGACATCCCTGCTGAGGAGGGAGGGCGCCTGGAGGATGAAATAGGAGCAAACTATTTCAAAACACAGCTGATAGTGCTGTGCTTGTGTGCAATAAGCAGGTAAGCACAGCCTCCCCCAGGGCCATGCCCTGCCCATGCTGCAGTTTGTTCTCGGGGGTGTGGTGGGAGGAGGGCAGCATCCCACCGGAGCTGTGACAGTGTGCAGTCCAGAAAACAGCATTATTGAGCCACAGACAGGGAGAACAAGTAAAAGCACATGAACCTCCAGTCCCAAACACTACTCATGCATTTTATCCAGCATTGCTTTAATCCAAATATGTGCTGGAAATAGGGACAGGACTCCTGATCTTTCTTCTTCCCAGTCAATGCCTGCAGTGACTACATTTATCCCTCCTTCCCCCCAGGGTTTTGCAGAAAGCAAATTTTCTTACAAAATAGAAAAAAGAAATGTCCATTGTAAAGCTACAGTGAGCAACAAAACTTACAGAAATGACAGAAGAGACTGAATTATATTCATCTTTTATATTGACTAGATTACAGTCTAACAGCATGTTTTTAGATGTGTAGCTTTGCATGTCTTTCACTTCAATGCACATTCCAGGGAGAACGGGGTTTCTGTGAGCCAAACCAGTTGGCAATTCCATGGTATAAAGTAGCATTTGAACAAATGCAGTATTTTCAGAATCTCAGTTCATTCCACTTCTAAGGAATTTTTCTGCGATGTTAATCAGTGATTTGTACTTTGATGGTGGTGAGCAAATGTGCATCTTGACACATTTCCAGCCAGAAACGTAATCCCTTTCTATATTGGCATCGATTCCTTACTGCATTACTCATGAAAAGAGATATTTATAGCAGTTTGATGAATATAAAATGTACCAAAATTGTACATAGCTCAACAGAGTCCAATTTTTTTTTTTTCCTAAAGAGCTGTTCTTTCCAAATCTGTGTTATTTTCCATTTGGGAATGAAACTACAGTTTCATGCTAAGAGGGTTAATATCCAGATGCCTCAGACAGATGGCATTATTAGTCTGCCTGGGCTTGCCATCTAGTTTTCAAAGTTAAGGAGCTTTGGTGACTTGGATGGCTGACAATCTGAGAATAGCCCGAGCTCTAAGCCCAGCATTTACTGTAACAGCAACAGGCGACCCTGCAGCTCTGCCTAACTCGGAGCAAAACCAACTTACACCAAGACTAACCACACTGAAGAAGTCCTTTAAAAAAATGCTGGTGCAGCTTTAGTTGAAGATTCCAGCTGGCAAAGGCCAAACCATGGACAGAGAACAGTACTTGATTTTTTTTTTTAAATGCTGGCTGGGTTTTTTTTTTTTTTTACTTTGCTACAGCCTAGACCTGAATTGTTCCATATTTTTAGCTGTTCAGTCTATTCAGCAGATAAAAGTACAGGAAATAGAAAAATCTGAAGAATGTCTCTCTTCTGCACTGAACCACAGCTCTGCAGCCCTTGTTCTCTCAGTGTTACCACTATCCATTTTCCCTGTGAGATGTTTTTAAGGGGAATATAGATATGATTAAAACACTCTGAGAACGACACAAAGGAGGTATCTGTTCAAAAGTGACTATTCCCTCCCATTCATATATAACAGAAATTGATGAGAGTTCTGGGAGCAGAGAAAATACAAAAAAACTAGGATTTGTCAAAGGAACATCAAGGAGGAAAGCACCCAAAGTCCATCAGCCCCTTTGCAAGTCCTAGTGTAGAGGTAAATGGCAGAAATTCCCAGGGAAGGATTCATAGCAGAAAGACTTTCATCCTGTTATGAGCAATACACATCTGACACTCATCAATAGCAGTACTTACATTACAGCACAAAGAAATGCTCACAAAGGTAAGTGGAGGTAGAGGTAACATCTGTGTGTATACATACACATGCCAGAAATAACAGAGTAGTAACTCTTCAATAGACCTAAAAAATGCCCACCAACAAAAGCAAATAGTGCTTGTTCAGGCTGGCTCAGAACTCCTCATGGTGTGCTTGCATCGTGAAATACATTTTCAAGTGAAGCAGGGATACAACTGTTTTATTCACTTAAGAAATACAAAAATAACAAGCAGAAAATTCATCTTTAAGGGATGCATACACCAGATCACAGAATCAGTTATGCAAAACATGGTAAGTAACCCATTGTTTTGTAAACTACCCATCTGGCTAAGGTGAAAGATGGAAATTTTGGGTGTTACACTTTCAATCACCTAATCTAAGGTATTATGCAGTTTGAAAAACGTGTTGAAAATGCCTTCTTCCCCATAGCTCAGAAAGTAAAAGCCCGGAACAACAGAAACCACAGAAATGTGGTACAAACTGTTGGTTACGTGAGAAACACTAATCCATACTAGCTACACAGGATGGGCAAACGCAATCTGAAGGCTTGACTAAGCTTCAGAAAATTTTCTCTCAGAAAACCAACCCTCTCAGTGTAGGAACAAAACCCCACTGTCCCAAAACACACAGTTCTGTTCACTGCGTGCACATCACAGAGGTGGCCTTCAGGTTATTTCTTAGAGATTAATTAACAATTAAAGACAGACTTTTGCATTTTAGAAAGAACATTCTGAGGTACATAGACAAAAGAAGCTGCTGTATTTTCAGATTGAATGGGAGGTTGGGGTCCCCTGCACATTCCAGCTCAGACCCTTTCCAGCAGGAGTAAGGATGCCATTATTTTGAGACAATATTATCAGCTGGCAGGGCAGGATAATAAACCAGTGAGCTGATCCACACCATCCACTTAGGTCTTTCAATGCTAAAAGGAAGCAAGATTTGCTTCATAGAAGGGATCTAACTTAGTGGGGGGAAAGAACATCGTAAAGCACTCGAGAACTTTGAATTACATTTTTAGCCATCTTCAATATTTCTGCTTCACAGGTCCTTCAGTACACCAAGTACCTGAGAGTTCAGGCACACCACCTCCTGTCAGTGCCCAGCTCTGCACACCCCCATCTCCCCGCAGCTCTGGGCTCCTGAGAGCAAACTGGGAGTCCCAAAGCCAGTCCCAGAGCCTGAACTGCAGCTGCACCGCTCACAACGACTGCAACACTCAAACCCAAAAGCTTGCTCAGGGCTGGAGGGCAAGGATTGCCCACCCAAGTACACTACAGCAGCCTGCAGGGCAAGACACAGCTTTTATCGTGCACATCTCTCACACTGTCAGTGACCCATGGAGAGTTACTGCCATTGAAGCTGTTCCAGCCATTACCTACCCCTGTTCTGAACCACCTTTTCATCACCTACAGTAAAACAAGCATGTGGGAGGTACTTCTAATAAACTTGTGCAAGTATTGTTACATTACATATACAGGTGTTTTAGCATGTTTCCTTTTAATGCAGTAGTAGTCAGTATTGTGAAAGTGTAAGTTAGGCTAATTTTATTAGCCAAATAAAATGTACAAGTCATACAAGAAGCAGAATCAAGAACAAATTATACTTTAGAGTAGACACGAACACCCATTACTATTAAAAAACTACATGTACATCACAACACACTGAGCCCACAGTATGAAAAATCTGGTTGGGGGAATTTTTTTGGTCATGCAGATTTAAAAAAATAAAAAGAATGTCTGTGTTTTAAGAAAACTACTGCACTTTTACTTTATTAAATGCTAAAAGTAAACCCGTTGCTCTCACTATTCTATTTCTCACAGGTGACACCAAGACAATCCAGTATTTGGTTCCGACCAGAAAGCCATTAAATTATTGACATAATTTCAGACATAGAAACTTCAGAACTCAACTACAAACTAAGGAACAGCAAACCTTATTCCTATCTCTGTGACCATCCTAAAGCAACTGTGAAGTCACAAACTTTTACATGCCAGCTATACACCTCATTTCATAGTTCTTCCTACACACCTCTATGAAGACACATCCGCCCAGGGGCCAGAAAATCAGTAAATACCATTAAATAATCAAAGCTTCATCAACAAATCTCTCCTGATTACTAGGAACTGTACTAGAAACAGGTTTATATCCAAAGAGAATCTCTAAGTCACCGTGTCCTTAATGCTACCCAACACAGATCTGCATCTTTCTATGTTCCATGGTACATCCCAGTGTTGCTGCCCCTTACCAGGGAAGTCAAGTGCTTACAGGAGCCTCTCCAAGGCCACCTGCAGTGTCACAAAAAGTCCTTGCTCCAGAGAGACCAGAGGTCAGAGCAGAGCAAATGCCACCTACTCAAGACACCACAGAACACTGTTAAACAGCTGACAATCTCTTGAGGGAGCCACAAGGCAGCACACTCCCTAAATTTCTGGAATCAACTCTTTATTCTAGTAGACATGAGTCCTACAAGGACTATTGCACAGAGATAACCAAACAGCACATCTCAAACTGTCAGATTTCACACACAAAGTCACTTTTTTAAAGAACCTACTTGTTTCTAGTATCACCATATTCTGTCACAGCACATAAGGTGTGAAAATACCACAAAGCTGTAGTTGGTGCACAAACCTTTACCTTCCCAAGCCAAATGACAAGCCACATCACAAAAGTGAATTTAACCATTCCTCTCCAAACCAGGCTGTCCCTTGACAAGGTTAAGGCAACTCACCACTGCAAGGGACTAAATCATACACCCAAACACACAACCTAGAATCCAGTAGCTCATTTCAGCCTCAAACAGGAGAGCTGTGCTTCAAGCGCAGTTTAAAGATGACTGTCCAACATGGTTTTAAGTGCAAAGGTACAGTAAAAACTTCAAGCCCAGTGAGCTGAAATAAAACCACCTGAAGCTGTGCCCTGACAAGAGCTGGCACTTGCAGTGTTTTACAAATACTCTGTGAAACTCCTTTGACTTACAACAACATATCAGTGATGCTGGCTCACAACAGAGGCTAACATGCTTTTGAGAGAGAAAAATTACAATATAACTGCAAATCACAAGTTATTTGGAATGTATTCATAAAAGCTAAACTGAGCCCAGGAGAACCAGTCTCGCTCTAAGTCATAAATTACCACAATCAAGAGGAAACTCAGCTCTTGGTTTAAATCCTGATGATACCAAAAACGTTGTCCCGGTTATTTAAGCACAGGTAATTAAGTTGATGCAGTTTCACTTCTAACAGCAACAAAAAGACTCATTTCAATTAAAATCAGCATCAGGTTAGACTGACATCAAATAGTAACAGTGCCTTGAAATTTCACACTGAGCCCTTCAGCCCCGAAGCACAAAGCCCTAGACATTTCACTTCCCACTGGAACCACTGGGAATTATAGGTCTAACACCTTGCATACCTGGAGCAAAGCAAAAAGCACATTTTACGATGCAGTCCCATGAAGTGTCAGCATAAGAGACTGAGTGCTCAGAAACCTGAAGGCAAAACAACTTTGTGCTTTTTAAATCCATGCCCCGTATCATATATACTCTCACTCAAGCATATAAGGAATTCAAATCTTTTTATTTAATATCCATAAACCCATAAACGTTGCTATTCTATATTTCTATGCAGGAAGGCAGTTTTCCCCTAAAACATTATGCTTTTTAATAAACAACAAATTTTAATTCTATTGCGTGAAAGGGCTACAAATATACATTTGTTCATCAAGCAGACTACACAGATATTTTTGCTTTACAACTGGCACCTATGTTTTGCTGGTACACTTGCTGGCTCAGTTCTCAGAGCACTTTGCCCATGGAGTTGAGATTATCACTTTCTGAAATATGGGCAACTTCAATTATTATTTGATTATTATTTGAAAAATGACGTGCTGAGGCAGGTATTGCAAATGGATTCCTTTTTTTCCCAGTCAGTACTCACTCATCTAGTGGCATAAAATAACTTTCAGAAGTCTGGTACAATTGTTAGCAAGCCAGTTTTGCTCCTGTTTTAAGGAAGCCCACAGCACGGAGCTGCCATCCCGACAGTAGATGGAGCTGCGAGAATTCTCCGGGAACTTTAAGGACGGACAATAGTTCTGAGTGAGAAAGTCTGTTAACCCGGTACTATGAAAACAAGGACGTGTTTAATCGGAGGGATAAATGTCGACCCTTTCCTCGAAGGAAACACACACAGACAAACCCATAAGAGGACTTGAAAAAACTAAGCAATCGGAAATTCTGAACATTTTATATGAATGAAGCACATGCTTAACACAAACTATTTCTTCAAAACTACACAGTACATACGTTGATGGAAAAATCCTATAGAAAAAAATGGACCAACCATGTCAGCACGTCAAACTGCCTAGTACAAGATGGTGGATGCACACAAACTAAGTGAGAACGAGTATTTAGAAAACAGACCACATCCATGGATTAGTACTTCAAAAATTTCTCTGTCAAGTGTTTGAAAGCCACTAGCAAAAAAGTCAGTTAGGACCTTTACTGGCAACAAAATATTTACTCTTAAGTACACAGAGATTTGAAAGCAGAAGAACACTTGCTTCCAACCTAGAAAAGCCGTGAAACCGTACGGAATTGATCCTAGGAAAAAAAATTAGACGTGTAAAGGTCAATGAACACAATGATTTATTTAAAAAATAAAAAACGTAAAAACCATTTTTTTTTTCCTCCTTTACAGAAATGTTAAAGTCAGTCATGGGATCCGAGTAGCTTTTGTAGAAAAAAACGTAGTAGCCAGGTATCGAGTCCTTACAACAAAGGAAATTCCCCTCCCAACCCTCCCCAGGTTTTACTCCACATCAGCAAGACACTTCCCGCCCCGCACCCCCCCAAAAAAAACAAATTAAACCAAGACATTTTTCGTTGCTAGTATAAAAACGACCAAGGTCCAAGTAATAATAAAAAAATAGAGTCCATCAATGACTGTAACACAAAGTATGTGTATGTGGGGCCCAGTCCATCTTCAGAGAGAACGAAGTGGCACAGGCAGCAGAGGCGACCCTCAGGGGGCATTTAGGAGCCGCTCCCACAGCAGGGAGGCATTTAAAAGGAGCTGCCGTTCGGCGGGTGAGGGGAACGAAACCATTTGGAAGCTGCCCCGTGTCGAAGGGAGGGCTCTCCACGCCCTCCCCCCGCAATGGGTTTGGGCACCGCGGCTCAGAAAGAGCCGCCCCCGTAGCCTCCCCCACCATAGCCTCCTCTGTACGGTCCACTGTTACTGCGGCCCCCCCAGCTGCCGCCCCCTCCGCCACCTCCTCCGCCGCTCTTCATGGGGCCGTAGGAGGACTGGTGCTGGCTGTAGCTGCCGAACCCGCCGTACCCATTGCCGTAGTCGCCGCCGCCCCCTCCGCCGCCGCCTCCGTAGGACCCTCCGCCGTAGGAGCCGTACCCGCCGCCTCCTCCCCCGCCGTACCCGCCGTAGCTGTTGTAGCCGCCGCCCCCCTTGGACAGCCCGTTGTGATCCCGGTTGCCGGAGCCGCCGCCGCCCCGGCCCCGTCCTCCTCCTCGGCCTCCCCGGGAGGGCCGGGAGGAGCCGCCGCCGCCGCCCCCCTGGATGTCCTCCTTGGGCACGGCCTTCTTGACCTCCACGCGGTGGCCCTGGATGGGGTGGAACTTCACCACGGCCGCCTTGTCGGCCGCGTCGTGGTTCTGGAAGTAGACGAACCCGAAGCCGCGCTTCTTCCCGCTCTGCTTGTCGGCGATGATCTCGGCCTTCTCCACGGGGCCGAACTGGCTGAAGTGCTGCACCAGGTCCCCCTCACCCACGTCCCCCTTGAGGCCGCCCACGAACAGCTTCTTCACCTTGGCGTGCGCGCCGGGCCGGGCCGAGTCCTCCCGGGACACGGCCCGCTTCAGCTCCACCGCGTTCCCGTCCACGGCGTGCGGCGACGCGGCCATCGCGGCGTCCGCCTCCTCCACCGCCGAGTAGGTGACGAACCCGAAGCAGCGGGAGCGCTTGGTCTGCGGGTTGAGCACGACCACGCAGTCGGTGAGGGTGCCGTAGGCCGCGAAGTGCTCCCGCAGCCCGGCCTCCGTGGTCTGCACGTTCAGCCCGCCGATGAACAGCTTGCACAGCTGCGAGTTCTCCATGCCGCCGCCGCCGCCGCCGCGCCTGGGCCTGGCCCCGAGACTCCTCCTCCTGTTCGGGGGCAGCTCCGGAGGTTTTTTCCCCTCTTGCTCCGTCTTGCCGCCTCTTCCCCCCGCGAGCAGCGCGACCTCAGGGCTGCAGATCGGAAGAGCGTC
>JAWWMP010000028.1:9891854-10007637 GCA_035047865.1 Dendrocincla tyrannina
ACGGGGAGAGGACTGGGATAGGGGATGGGATGGGATTGGGATGGGATGGGATTGGGGGGAATAGGGGATGAGATGGGATTGGGAGTGGGATGGGGGATGGGGGATGGGATGGGAGATTGGAATGGCGATAGGGATTTGGGATGGGAATGGGAGAGGAATAAGGGATGGGAATGGGGGCATAGGGGATGGGGATGAGGATGGAGATGGGAATGGGATAGGGAATGGGAATGGGCATAGGGGATGGGGATGGGATAGGGGATGAGAACGGGGAACGAGATCAGGGATGGGATCAGGATCAGGGCTGGGAGCCGAGCTGGGGAAGGGTCTGGAGAAAAGGAGGCTCAAGGGGGATCTTCTGGCTCTGCAACCCCCTGCCAGGAGGAGGGAGCCAGTCCGGCTCTGCTCCCCGGGAACAGGGGATAGCACAAGGTGAAACAGCCTCAAGTTGTACCAGGAAAGGTTTAGATTGGATTTCAGGAAAAAATTCTTCACAGAAAAGACAGTCCCACCCTGGCAGAGCTGCCCAGGGCAGTTGGAGTGCCCATCCCTGCAGGGATTGAAGAGCTGTGTGGATGTGGCCCTTGGGGACATGGGACAGTGGTGGCCTGGGCAGTGCTGGGGAATGGTTGGAGCTGAGGATCTGGGAGGGCTTTTCCAACCTGAATGATTCTGTGATTCTCTCTCACTCACTTTCCCAGCTACTCTTTCCTCCCACGTTTCCCAGTCATCTTCCCAACTCTGTCACTGCCTCCTCACCCTTAAATCTGTCCCTGGCTCTGAAAAGGTGGAATTTTCTCAGAGAAATAATTAGAGCTGTTCAAGGGTGTTCGAGCCCTCTGAAATGAGTAATAGCAAGATCATCTTCCTTCTCTGTTTTTTTTTTTCTCACTTTCATTCTACGTTAAACATTGCCAGCGTGAAGACTGCAGCACTACTTTCAACTACATTATTTTTTCACTAGAAAAAAGATTTTCTATTAAAAACTACCCAGGAGCTAAGAATGGCTGATGTGGTGACATGTCCTTTCCTTGCAGGTCCGTTCACACAGTGTCACAGGTCTGCACCGTGTCAGGATGTAGTTGCACAGTTGTCTGCACTGATGTGCTCTGGGATTGTTTCACCCCAGCCCTGGAATCCTGCCTTTCCCCATGTGCCAGCTTGTACAAACACACAGTGATCCACTTAAGAGAACTGAGACAGCCAAAAAGAATTTCACCATGAAAAAGAACTTGGTTTTCAGCTGCCTCAGCTTTCTGAAACACTTTTCTGCACGATGTGCTGGTGCTGGCAGGAGGGAGGAAGCAGAACTGCAGCATCCCCTGCTACAGATGAATTGGAAATGCTCCCTTGGAGACACAAGTGTTTGCAATACAGTAACCTGATTTTTCTTAAACTGGATTTTTTTTTCTGTGATAACCAAGTGTAAAGTAAGAGAAACCTATTAATGTGACAAATATTAATGTCTGTGTTTGACAGCACTTAGAGAAAGTTGTCACATGTTTAGATCCATTTATCTCATTGCATGAACAGACACAACCATTTTATCTAGTAGAAAAGAGAATATGCTCACAGTGGTTTAAAAATAAACAAATATATCCTACCCTATTAAAACCCCAGCTAATTCCCAGAGGTCATCTGCAAGCTCTACACAATTAGAGGAAATACAAAACTGTATTTTGTCTACTAGTCATTGTAAAAACTGTGTGACTCTTCACAAGGAAAATTAATGTTTCATATAGAAAACAATCCATCAGAGTTTTACAGACCTGTAATAATCTAGAGCAAAAAGGAAGAACAATTAAGAGGAGCTTGTTGTGGCCTCAGTGGATAACAAAGAAAAGAGAACACTTGTTTAAAGCTCACTTTCTCTCCCTGAGAGCAAGACAGACAAGTAGGCCAAGGAAGAGATCAAAGGAAGGAGTCACTGCTTGCATCAGGAGGAGGAGATGAGGGTCTTTAAGATGTGAGCAAATCAGTAGGAAAAATCAGCCCCTGACACAACTCAAGTGTAGCCCAAATGCTTCCTCTCCATCTGCAGTTGTGACTGGCTGATCACTGACAGGAAAACAGCCTTTAAGACACACATACCCCTCACTTGCAGGTGAAAATGTCTCCTCTGGTGCTCCAGAAAGGCTAAACTCCACTTGACCTGCTGTCCTTCTGTGCGCCCACCTTTCCCAGGTGCCCTGTGAGTGCCCTCGTGTCCTTCACACCTTCTCTCAGAGCCACACTGAAGGGCTGAGTGCTCTGCACACCCCCAGGTGTCCCGACAGGTCCCACCAGGGCTGGGCATGCAGCTTTCCTGGAGAGCTCAGCATCACTTCGGAGCACCCTGAGCCTCCCACAGACCTTCACACCTCCCAGGTCATCTGGGCTACCGCAGAGGCTCCAACCAGACCTCTCCAGTTCCTGTGGCATTCGTGCCTGGTGAGGCATCCAGTCCTACACTTGTCCTACACGTTCCCACGGTGGCTTTCTGTGCTCCTGAAAGGTGCCTTTTCCCCGGAGCTGTGTGAGACACAGCTATGGCTGCACTGGCAACCAAAGGTGATTCCCACTGTGCATGTGAAATACAGCACAGACAACACTCCAGCAGCATCTCCACCCCATCTTCCAGCTGAAGGAAATACATAACACTGTCCTATGTATTTAAAAATATATATAAAAATTCTTAGGAAAGCAGCATGCAAAAGAAATATGTGATTTCCCCTTCAGACAGGGCAGTTGCAGCATGACATGGTTTCAATTCTGATAGCAACCTACAGAATAAAAATAATCATTGTATAAGCAGCTGAATTTTCTAACTTTAGGTGCGTTTTGAGATGCAAGATCCACGTGTATCATCACCTAAAGGAAATGTTTCTCAGACCAGAAGCACTGGCCAAGTAATGCCCCATGTGAAATGTCTTCACAGGATATTTTAGTCAGAGTGTTGGAAAGAAACCACACTGTTTTCATGCATACAACTTTCCAGTTATTCCAGTAGAAACCATACTGTTCAGAGACCGCTGGAGGGCATCACTGCTTAAGAGATCATAAACCAGGGACAAGAGTCCCTTTCCAGCACCAGACTTCCTGTGTTATTATATATTCTTAGTAAAAGATGTTACAAAATAAATTATTAAGGAATTCTTTGTATCAGTTTTTGTCACAAGAGAAACATACTCTTGTCATGCTGTTTAATGGGTCCAAACTGCCAAGATAGAAAAGGAATAATGGAGTTTAGGAAAAGAGGCAATAGAAAAACATGATGAGGTCAAAAGTAGCTCTTGAAAGTTATAAATATTTTTATCTAAACCTTCATATAAACACAAAGTCCTATTCTTTTAGCTCGTTTCAACCTCTCTAATCTAATTATATCAGTGGCTTCCATAGTCAACAGATATTGATTCACTTCTTTAAAAAATATTAAGCCTATTACTTGGATTTTTAATGAGTTTTAAGTATGTTTTTTAGTATAGTGCAGTCCTCTAAAGTCTGGTTTTACCTTTCAGCAGACAGAAAATATATTGAAACCCCCAGGATTCCTTCTTGCAGACAGTTTGCTGAGTTAGTTCTGCATTGACATGATGCTCCTTGACGAGTGTAAGAACACACATTTCATCCAGATTTTTCTAGCTGTGCATGGGGGAAACAGGTGGGAGCACAGGAGATTCAGCCCTAATGTCCCACAGCACCCTGAGATCCACACACGTTCAGGTGAGGATTTTTAACCTCATTCCAAAGCTGTATTATTAGACTTTTGGAAGCCTCTCTCGTACCCAAAGCAACACCTCAGGCAGAGAATAATTGTGCAGGTCGTAGGAAGGCATTTTGGCTAAAACTTGTAAAAGTTACACATCTGTCCTTGAGAGAGTTCTCGCGTTTTTGGAAAGGTTTTGCTTTCACTCTGTTCTGCTGGTTTTACTTTAATCTGCATAAACATCAAACCTGTCACCTTACTTTGGAGACTATCATGAATTAGCACTGGGAGAGGGTTTTTTGTTGAAAAAGATAGATTAAAAAGCACTGAGAGGCAACTGGGTAGCCTTTTGCATCCCTAAAGTTTGAACATGACTCTCCTCAGGATAAAAAGCTCTACCCTGTGTAAATTCAGATGGGGGATAAAACACTACCCCTGTCTTGTGTCTGCTTAATGCAAAATAAGATATCTACAGATAAAAAGATAACTATAGAAAAACCCACAGGAACTGTTTCTTCAGTAAGTAGTATCAAAGTTTATCTACTGAGCAAAATCTTGCCTGTGCCCTCTGTAAGGGCAGTTTGCTGAGGACAGAAACACACCTTTGTGAAGGGTGAAACGGAAAGTCATCAGAGAATTGAATTTGCATCCTTTTCTTTGGACTCACATGATCATTTTTACTTAAATCCTGCCCTCCCTCTTCTTGCCTCTGAAGTTCAATTTCTCTTTCCCTCTTTCATCTCTTCACTCTTCGGTAAGAACGGTTGATTTCCTTTCTTCTCTTTCTTAAAATTTCATATAAAAGCTGGTCATAATTTGAAGTGATGGGATGAAAGGAAGGCAGCAAAATACGGTCTGAAAAGTCCAAGTTCTTGTGAAGGATCAAAGAAGGCAGCAATGCTGTGACAGATACGAGAGGGGAGACCTTTCTCTGCATCTCAGTCCAAGAGGGACCAGGATCATAAGTTTTGCCAAGGGAAGACCTGGAGCCAGCAGCAAGCTCGGCCATGCTCGGATCCTTTTCATCTGCAAATCCTTCATTGTGTGTTTTCCAGTTCAATTAAAATCTTCTTGCCTTTTTTTTTCCCTTAGCTGTTCCTAGACTCCATCTCTTTCTCGTTGCACAGAACCTCGGTAGGGTGGTTTTGTGGAGCTTTTGCATGACTGACATTGAGCTTTGTTTGAACACAGCAGGAAAGGTTGTGCCACGGAGCTCAGTAAGTACCTGCCTGAAATGAGCTGTAAGACATCCGTGCTAGTCAAGACGTTTTCAAATGAGGTGGTGGGAAGTGAGACTTCCCAGACACAGACTGGCAATCTAGAATTCATTCTTTTAATTCAGAAAATCAAAGCTCCTTTTACAGTTTGAAACATGCAGGAAAATTGAAACATTGAGATGAACAGGAAAAAACTTTTTGATTATATAAGTATTTCTTGATTAACAATTAGGACACTGAAAGATGGCATGGCATGAGAACAGCAGGGTTTGGTGCTCACAGTGTTACCATAAAAAGATTGTAGAATGGGGAAAAAACAAACCAGAGATACAACTTATCACATTCCCTCCAAGTCTGTGAACTATTGAAATAATTCATTTTTTGGCCGAGATCACTTTTGGTCAAAACCAGCTGGAGAAGTTCTAGAAAGCTACAAAGAATTGAAGCAGGGTTTGGAAAGTGAAGTCTATTATAAAGCAGGAATTAACACAGTCACCCTCCTATTACAATTACTCACAAAACTTTTTTTCAGTGAGAAAAGTAACTTGGCTGACCCAAAAAATCAAGATGCTAACCTTCCAGCCAGGGAGGATATCCATGTCCATCTCAGTTCTGTGCCAACTGAATAAGGTCCAGAAATTAGCCAGCAGTTCGTGGCATGACATAATTTTAAAAATGAATATGCCATTATAAGTAACCCATTTATAGTTAAATCAGATTTTCAAACAGCTGACTTTTCATTCCAGGCATGAGCTAATTGAGAACCAGAATTGCAGATCAGAGTGAGGCATCAAGGATGTTGCACAGCTGTCTGTCCTCTAGAGTTATGCAGCATAATGGAGTGAGACCAGATTCTAGGTAGGGGATTTGGGGATAATTTTTTCCAATTAAGAAAAAAATTCTGAATCATGGTAGTGCTTCAAGTTATACATCTTTTGAGGAAAATATACACTGCATACTTAGCTGATATTCAGCTTTTGCTGGTTTGCTCACATTACAAGCTATTTACTGAAGATCCTTTCCTAGGAAGGTGTCCCTGCCCATGGCAGGGGGTGGGAACAAGAGGGTATTTAAGGTCCCTTCCAACCCTTAGCCCCCTGTGATTCTGTGACCCTTCAGAGATGTTACAGCTCCCTGAATCAGCTCTTGGCTGACCTGCTCTTACAGAACTCTTTCACCTGGAAGCTGAGAAATTCTACGTGTACATCTGGACTAAGTCTTGCTTTCTGAAGAAGGGGCTGCACCAGGTAGGACCAAGCACTGCTGCACAGCCAGTGGGAGAAGAAACTAAGCAAAGGGAAAAGATTAGAGTGATCAACCACCAGCAAAGATTCCTGCTAGGCAAGGAATCAGGTAAATGCCAAAGCAACAGGTGAACTCAAAGGACTTACAAGCTAGAGAATTTTTCACCAACACATTGCTGTCAATGCAACAGAAGTCATTACAAACTTAGAGTTTAAAAAACTCTCTGTTATGGCACTTCACCCATCACTCCACACTGAGCAATTTAGAAACAACAGGACCATTGATAAAAAGCAAATACAATTCTGCTATCCATTAACCTTCTTTGCAAACAGACTCCCTGTCATTTGACTGACAACAATATACCCTGGTCCCTCCTCCCCAGCTCCAGGTCCCACTCAGCATACATACCTTTGGCATCAGGCATAAACTCTCCAGCAGCAGCTACACCCACCAGCCTCTGGTGCTGGACGTGCCCTCACTCCCATCAGCTTACAGCACAATGAAATCCACACAAGGCAGCAGGTTGATGTGGCTGTAAAACCCAGGGATCCCACGTTAAACACTCCAGTTTTCCCACAGATGAAGGGCTGCATAGTTATATTAGAAACAGGGGTGGATGTAAATGAGCAAATTGACCTTTGAGATTCTTCAGTAGAATCAGAACACCTTTTCATTTTATTGACTTCTCTCCTTTATAAACAGAGAATGCATTTTTATGGCTTGTTCTGATGCCTATCTGGCAGGTTGCATGTTTGGGTCCTGATTCACTCCCTTGGGTTATAGAGGCAGAATTTCTAAAGTACCTTGGCAAAGCTTTGTTTTTATAGTATGTTTGACATAATCAAAACCAGCACCTTCTAGAAATGCTTTAGAAAATTATATTCACATTGCTTGATTGTAGCATTTTTGGTTAAAATTTCAGAATTCCAACCCCAAAAAGCATTGGGCTAAACTAAGAAGGAAGTTTTAGGGGGAGATGTTAAGGAATCTCCCTAGAAGCAAATTAGGCTCTCGAATACCTAATGTAGGATTAGCACAGATGATTAAAAACCAGGCTGGACAAACACATCATGAATAGGTACAAATATATTTGGCTGATCACAGGGGCTTCCTCCACCCCCCCCCCCCCCCAGTTTCTGCAAATACAGTAGCATAACAACCATCAATATTTTCGGATATTGCTTATCCCAAAATTTTACTGCTTTTCAAAAATCATTCTCTCAAAAAAACCCCAGACTGAGGTACTGGGGTTTAAGTGGACCCAGGTACAAATTTGAGAGTTTATACAGCAACTTACCAGAGAGCACATCCTAAGGAAAACAGTTCCTTCCCCACCCCATAAATGCCCACACTAAATATTTAGTAGGAAACACTGAAGGCTGATTTTTGTAAATAAGTGACTGTAAAATGTATGGATTTTTACTGGAAAAACAGTAATAAAAATAAAACCCCTTTCCTCTATGTACTAATGCAGCGTGCCATGCTTTGCTTTTCAGGAATATATCTGTGCAGTATAAGCTAAAAGATCAATTTATAATGAAAATCTGATTATCTTAATTGCAATAAAGCCAATGATACACTTAATAGGAGGTGCATGCTCTTTCCAAGCAGGTTACTGTATTGCCATATCAGTTAAGAAAGCAACATGCCATCTGCAGATGTTTATGTATGAAATCCAACACGGGGAAAACCTTTGTACTTCACAACAGATGAAATAATTACAAATGAAATTGCAAGATAAGGTGTTTGACAAGGTGGAGGGAAAGTGCACAGTGGAGGAAAATCCATCCCCATGACTACTGGTCCTTCCTCCTCCCTGCTCACTGCTGTTCGCCTCTCCTTGGATTCCAGAGCTGGTTTTATTCCTCAGCAGGCTGGTGGATTCAGTGCAGCTGGAAATTGTGGCTCTGGGGTTTGTTCCAGGAGGAGAAGAAAGGAGGGTTTAAGTACCGCTTTAGCAGCAGATGGCTTTGCTCTGCATTCTGTTACACACAAAGAAGATGTTTTTGCTGGCTCTGTAAGCACAGAAAAGGGAAGAGGAAAATTGTTAAAGGCACTGTGGATATGACTTGAATTTTTCACCAGGTAAGAAGTCAGAAAATCCCTAAAACTGTGGCAAAAGTTACTGAAATATATCTTTCAAAGCATTCATTTGTTCTGTGCCTCCTGTATTTAAAACTGAATGGGAAATTTCCTCCACGTGTTGTCTGTGCATTACTTTGGAACTTAATAAACAATGTTTGTAATTGAAATATTTACTGGTCACCTTGAAGGGCTGGGACTATTCATCTTTATCATAGGTAAGAAAATACTTAGGAAAGAAAGCCTTTTTAAAATTCATTTTAGACGTTTCTTTTGCTTAGGAATGTTTCAGTAATATTTCTGCAGATAGAGGAATGAAGCAACTAGGCTGAGGGGTTTCTAACAGCTTATAGTGTTAAACTCTCACTGTGGTAGAGAATCTTTTTCAAAATGCATGGATTAGAGGTTGAAGTAATTAGTTCTTTCTATTAAACTTTTTAATTTTGATATCAGCTGTAGTTGCAGTTCAAGGACACTGATTTTGTTAACATTTGTTAGCTTTAAAAATGCCAGTATTTATCACAATGTAGTTCAACATGCTGCAGTAAGTACTGGAGCAACTTACTTTTTGAAAGCTGTGAATGCTCCAGATGTTTAACGAGACGGGTGTCATTGTTTTACTGCCAGGGAAATGTTTAAATTGCCTTGCAGAATGGCATGTACTAAAGACTGCACTTTTAAACTCCCAGCACAAACCTAACAGTGAGAAGAAATTACTGTTTTATCTGAGAAAAGGACAGCGTAAGGTGGAGAGTGTGCCTAAAACTGATGCAGCAAGTGAACTGATTAGGTCAGTACAGGGACTTTTCCCAAGGAAGCCCTACCAGCCACCCTGAGTTCTTGGGAGAGGACATTCAGCACTTGCCATCAAACTGTGTTGTGCAGCCATGTGATAAATAAGCAAGCCTGGCAAATAGTGCATAAAATATTACAAACTTGGCTCAGCCTCCTGGCCTTTGAGTCCCCACAGCTTGTTCTGTTCACATCAAAAGTGGAGAAGAGCAGATTCTGTCTTTGAAGGTGTATCTGCTGCCAAGCCAGCTCCCCTGCTAACTCCTGGTCCCTTCTCCAAGGCCGGGGCTCAGATCTGTGAGCACCACAGGCACTGCAAGGAGAAGCATCATCCCTGGGGCAAAGCAGCCTGACTTGAGATCCTCACACTTCTAAAGTGGCTGCAAAGCTCACCGGGGTAACAATTAGCACTGTTGGTGATAAACTGACCATTCACTGCCTGTTGTCCTCCCAGCACAGGTATCCTTCAGTGTGACAAATGCAGCCAGGCAATTAATTAGTGCTGCTCCAGGGAAAAGGCGTTTACAGAGCATTCCAGGAAGGAGGTGCTGTTGCCCAGCCACATGGTGGTTTCTGCAGGGGGTGACTGTGCTGGATTCACAATCCTGTCCCTGCTCCTGGGCTCATTAGAAGAGCCTTTGGAGGCTGGTGCACACACGGTGGGGCACCCAGCTCTTGTTCTTGCCCTGCTTGAGCAGGAACACCTGCAAGGGGCTACAAACTCTATCTGGGCCACCAGACTTCAATGGCTTTTGCAGAATGATTGCTCAGGTTTCCATGCCATTCCCTCAATGTAGCTGCAACCAGGCCAGGTGCATTGTTTAGGGAGACTACAGGGCTTAATGTCAGCCCTAACCACAAATTAAGTCATGTTTGGAACATCAGGGCCACGTAGAGTCACATAAATCCACAGCCACATCCCACTCCAGCATGAGCATGCTGGTTGAAAAGGATATTTTAATCAGAATGAGAAGGCAATAGATGCTCCAAGGTGGTTGTGTTGGGTTTTGCGTGGGTTTTTTTAGAATCTGAATTTGAAGCACCCAAACTTATGTCAATCAGAAGTATCAGGATAAAGTAGTCCAGGGTATAAATCTGACTGGAATATCCTTTGAGTGCCTGGGGGCAAGTAGCTACAGAATCGTAATTCCCAGTTTAATCCTGGATTTGCTGTTTAATCTTGTGCAAGCAATCAACACATGTTTTGTTATTCCTTGGTCATTAAACAATAGCAATCATTTCTATGAAGAGGCTGACAAATCTTCTGCACACAAACAGATTGTTTCTAGGAATAATAAAACATCCTCCTCTCCCTTCTTTTTGTGTGTCCTCTTTAACTTCCCACTGTTTCTTCATTCTCCTTTCTCCACAGGCTCTCAACACCATTACTAGGGGTGAAGGATGAGCTCCTTCCAGCCAGTTTTCCAGTAACTTCAAAAAGGAATTAAGGTGAGTTAAAGCTGAGTTTTGAAAGGTATATACGTACAACATACTTCTTTCAAAAGTGACTCTTTTCATCCTTCTTTTTTTTCCTTTCCCAGGCTGGAAACAACCTCTTTCTGGCCAGAAAGGTGGTGAGCCTTTGATTTAAGATTAACATTTTCACTTGGTGATAAATCCAAGATATTCTGCTGAACCTAATTCTTCCCAATAATATTAGTTTTATAACAACAGAACTGTGCTAATATCAGGTTTTTTTGCTTGACACCTGTTTCAGTTGGAGCTGAAAGAAAAAGCAACTCTGTGTCTCTTGTGTGCGTGTTGCATTTAACCACAAAAAAATTTGGGGGTATCATTTGTCAAACTTGTAAAACAGCAAACAGTGTGTAGGGAAATGAGACAACCATGATAACTGCTGATACAGAAATTATTGTGTGTGTACCTACAATGTGAACTGTGTTTGGTTGACATTTTTCTCCAGTTAGACTGAGGAAAAAGGCCATGCTATCTTCAGTGCATCAGCAGACCAGGAAACTGCCCTAAAGATATCTTTCACAGAGGTGTTGAATACCCCATGAGCTCAAGCACACATAATTTTGATTAATTCAGGAGGATTTGGAGTATTAGCTCACACTGCTTTGGAGTTCTAAAGAAAATATAAGTGAGATGTCTAAGACAGCAATGTGATGGCAGGACCCAATTCTTCCCTTCTGATAATACAAAAGCAACTGATTATCCCCATTGGAATTCATTAACCTTGCTAAATCTCCAACAGAGACAGATCTTAAAATATTCTACTCTGAAAAGCAAACTTTTACCCACAACTGGTAGAAGAAGATTTGTATGAAAATGCCCATCCAAGTTTAACCAGAGCTGCTGTCACTGCTGTTTGCTGTACATCACAGGCACAGGGCTGGAGCCCTGCCAGTGCAGAACCTCAGAACAGAGAGGAGACACCAACCCCCAGCCCCAGCTATACAGAAACCCACTAATAACCACTCACTGTTCCACTACTGTAATTAATCAGATTAGATTTGCTCAAAACCTCAAGGCCACCAAGTGCAGTGACAGACCCAGAGCACTCACTGCTTTGAAAAGCTCCATACGAGGTATATTCTAAATAACCCAAGGGTTTTTCCATGGACTGGGAGATGCTTCATGATGGATAAAGCCATTCAGCATCCCAGTGGGAGCCTGTCTAATCAAACTATCTCTAACTTCAGCTTTTCCCAGTTTTTGAACTTTGATACATGCCAGCTTTCCTTCCTTGCAGAGTTCTTGCTCATTACAGCTTACACGTTAGTTTTACTAGTGGGGCTTTTTGGGAACCTTTGCTTGATTATTATAATAAAGAGACGGAAAGAAGCGCAAACTGTCACCAACATTTTGATTGCCAACCTCTCTTTATCAGATGTCTTGATCTGTATCATGTGTATTCCTGTCACAGTGGCATATACCTTCATGGACCACTGGATCTTCGGGGAAGCAATGTGTAAAATGGGCTCTTTCACCCAGAGTTTGTCTGTCTCAGTCTCCATTTTCTCACTTGTGCTCATTGCTATTGAGAGATACCAGTTAATTGTGAACCCACGGGGCTGGAAGCCCAATATCTCACATGCTTACTGGGGAATTCTTCTCATCTGGGGGCTTTCCCTTGTAATATCCCTTCCTTTTTTAATATTTCACCAATTAACAGACGAACCCTTCAAACATCTCTCTTTCCATAGTGATTTCTACAAGAACAAGGTTGCCTGCATCGAAGCATGGCCATCTCTTACAGAGAGACTGATTTTCACCACCAGCCTGCTGGTTTTCCAGTACTGCTTCCCACTGGGCTTTATTTTTATCTGCTATCTCAGGATATTTGTCTGTCTTCGAAGGAGACGCTTTAAAATAGACAGGATGAGAGACAACGAGAGCAGGCTGAGTGAGAACAAAAGGATTAACATGATGTTGGTATCCATTGTTGTGACTTTTGCAGCTTGCTGGTTGCCTCTCAATATATTCAATGTGGTTTTTGACTGGAACTACGAGGCACTAATGAGCTGCAATCACAACCTGGCATTTACAATCTGCCACCTCGTGGCCATGATCTCCACATGTATCAACCCCATCTTTTATGGATTTCTGAACAGGAACTTTCAGAAGGATTTGATAGTCTTAGCTCACCACTGCAGGTGCTCAGCATCACAAGAGGAATATGAAAATATTGCCCTTTCAAATCTGCAGACTGATGCATCAAAGGGATCTCTGAAGTCAAACAATCCCCGTGTGGACATATGAAATAATCCAACAGCAGGTTCCAGGATTTTGCATTTTGTAGGTCTTGGTCATGTTACCACCAAGTTTAGAGGAAGTCTTTGCCATTTAGTTCAGCACAACCCAGATTATGCTCCCACAGACACTTAATGATAGTATTAACGCAATTAAACCACTTCCGAGAGTCATAAAGATCAATAATAATGAATTATAAACAGTATTTACATCTTACTTTTTTAATCCACAGCTGCAAAGTCACTGGCATACCACCTGAGCTCCAAAAAATTGTTCCCATTTCAGCCACTGCTGTCCTCCTAAACACAAGTTTTCCCCAAGTAAACCCTGAATGCTGTGGCTTTCCTGGCTTTACCAGCCTTTCTCAGAGTTTTCTGGCCTTTTGATTTTCCTGCCCTGGATTGAGCCCAGCCCTGATTAACCTGCAGTTTACAGGCAATAAAAGGCTCTTGAAGTTGTCCTAAGCCTCTACCCCTTCCTTTGAGCCCCAGTGTGCAGTTTGTTTTGCTTTAGTACCAGTTCAGCCCAGAAATTGTATTTTAACAAGGGAAAAGGCTAGAGCTGGAATTTTATTTCTTTTGTGAGCACTCAAACAGGAGCCACTTGATGTATTGCAAATTCCACTCAAATTGATGCTGTTCAAGATGAAATACATATTTAGCATTTCTCCTAAAAGCATTGCATTCCCACTAGCATCAATCCTTGCTTTTGCTCTTACCATCACCACTGGTCCTTACAACAGACCTTTCAGAATCTCCGTTATCAAACAAAGACACAAGGAATTCAGAGTAAATTTTGTTCTAGAGACTTACCCAGATTTCTCCTTCAGTAGAAAATTAGGTTTGCATTTTCATTTCAGCAATATCTTCCTCCACATTTCTGCACTAGCGAGAGGCCACCCTTGAGCAGATATGGTCATTTCTGTCCAGCTGTGTTTGAAAACAGTGCCTTTTGTCGCACAATGCAGAGAAGCCTAAAAGTGTAATAATTAACACAACTCAAACTAAAACATTTTAAAAACCACTTTCTGCTGTGGTCATAAAAAAATAGCCAAACTTATTCTTCATCCATGCTACAGTGACAACATAAATAATCAGTTAACATTGGGCTGTCTAAATACAATACTTAGAACACCTTAGTCCAACAACTCACCATGTTTCCTCTTGTTCAAGTTAAATTGTTGAGAGTATCTTAGTATTAAATAGTTCCATTTACTCCACCCCTCAGTCGCTGGGCTCCCTTTATTTCTGGTTCACCCCATTGTGCAGGGTCAGAGGGGCTGGGATGTGCTTTGGTGAAGGGGAGGGGATGGAGCTGCTTCTCTGTTCCATCAGTGAGATTCCAGGGTAATAAACTATCTTCACTACACTTGCTTAACTGAGGGCAAATCTGATCCAGGAATTTCACTTTTCTTGGAGGTTCCAGTGCCCGTGTAGAAAGTCATCCAATACTGCCAGAGGATCATTCACTGAACGGGTCATTTTAACAAACCCTGGTGGCATCCCTGCAAGAGGCTGGGCTATCAGCTGGATTTCCTGAGTTTGGAACACACATCTCTGTCACTCTCTTCCTCATATTTAAGCACGGAGTTTACAGCTTCAGGGTCCATGCTGAAAGCTCTTTATAAGCACCTCACATTCACAGTTTATTAATATTAGCACAACAGTTCAGGTTACTCTCAGTTCTTGCAGAAGTGTCTCAGACAATATTTAATGTTTGAATCAGGCCCAGCTGAGACTCCCATGTGTGAACTTGGCCTAAGTGGCTCCCATACCAGTATTCCTCTCCTTTAGGCATGCCCAAGTGGGCTTAGTTTTACAGCAGAGGGGGGTTTAGTCTCACATTCCAAGTGGTTTAAATACAGCCACAAAATGAACACTATATGATTTCATATATATAGTTTCAACTATATGATGCTGATGGATGGTCTCCCTTTACTCTTTCCCTACGAGTACCTGGGAAGTGTGCATTAGCCAGGCACAAAAAGAGAAGATTGCCATGGCTTTTTGTAACACCAATTTTCTACTCATGACATCCTGGTCAAACCTAAGCAATCAATTTTTCCTTCCAGTCTGAATCTTGGCATAAGAGGGTTCTTCACTAGCAGGTGGGAGCTCTCTGAGCAGTGACTTCTTCAGAATCAAAGGGGAACAACAATACTTGTGCCTTGATTTCGTCTCATTTCTTCCTCACACTTTCATTTGACTCAAGTGCTGATCCTTCCATTTCTGCCCTGAGCATTCAGCTATCAAGTGTCTCTTCTTAATGCTGCACTTACAAAAATCATTGTTAACTGCACAGAGGATCATCACTGCCTTGGAGAGATGGCCCTCCATGCTGTGTGTTCTCTCAGTACATCCACTGGCTTCATGTCCACTCTGATACTGAATTTCCAGACAGGCCACTAGGAGTGAACTGACTCTGACAGGAACAGGAACAAAGAACAGTTGCTTGTTTTTAAAGCAGAAGTATTATGGACTCCAATGTGCTGTGTGATGGTGATACGTGTAACTGCAACCTGCAATGCTTAGAGAGGACTCAAAGTGACAAATGTTGCCCTGTGTTGTGTAATGCTGATAACTTTATTTCCCCTTATTTTATTGGTATAGCAAGCAGACAACATTCTAATAGCCTTTCTCACCAGAAAGTTCTTACTTGATCACCGAGCCATGGAATATTTTGCATTGGAAGGGACCCACAAGGATCATCAAGTCCCTGCTGGAGGACTGTGAGCTCCCTCAGGGGAGCAGCAACATGGATTTCATCATGGAAAACTAGAGGGAGAACCTGAACTCCCAAATGCTATCCCAATGTATAAACTCTTGGTGTTTTGGTTTTTTTTAAATATGTATCAGAGCTCTTTTCAAGTGGTTCAGTCATGTAGACCAGACTAATGTATTTATAAACACCCTTGTAAATGAACACGCCCTTACCTGTCTGTGTATTTTATGGTTCATTGGTCTAACTGTAAGCACACACGAGTAGGGTTAGATACTTGGGAACTGGCACTCCTTGTGGAAATGACTGCACTGAGCAGAGGGCTCGATTGATTATTGACTGTCATTCTGTCTGTGGATAAAGGCAGTGCCAGTGCTGTGTGTGATTTAAAGACTGTGATTGCTCCCATCATCTGACAAATAAATATCACCCTGTGTAAAACTGCCACCGTGCCCAGCTGGTAAATTGTACTGTCTGTAACAGGGATGGGACAATTCTCCTGTGCCCAAAGGCCAAGAGTCACCAAAGGGTCAAAGAAAAGTACAAAGCTGCAGCTGGAAAGGGTGGCCACAGAGCACACAGAGCATGGCTCGAGGGCACAAAGGCACCTGGGAGGGGACTTGACCAGAGCACAGAGCTCATGAAGGAGCTGCTGATATGTTGGAGGCAAAGGAGATGGAGGAGAGGACACAACAACTGCTCTGAGAAAGAGGAATGACCTGCAGAGGTATCCTGAGAAACCCAGAGCACTATAAATTACACTCCAGAGATGCCAGTGTGCCAAGGTGACCCTCCAAAGCATCAGGATGAACCAAGAGAAGAGAAAGAAAAAATAAAAGACATAAAGGAAAATTAAAAAGCAACAGGGAATGTGACAAACAAAGGGGAAAAAATAAAATAGGAATAGCCAGCTTGATGAAAGGAGACATAGAAAATTTAAAAGCCAAGGGGTACAAGGTAGAAGAGAAAAGACACTGAAAACAGGGAGAGAAAAATAGATAAAAGTAGACACAGAAAAACAATTCCAAAATGAGATGAGAGCAAATCTATAGCAAAGCTTTGAGAAACCTCACACTGAAGGGTCAGACCGGCAGCTGATGTACTTAGTGGAACCTCATAGACTCCACAAATACAAAACAACACTGTCCTTTCAATTCTATGCTAATATGACACTTAGAAATATTCCACAATGGCAGCCTTAGAATTATCTTGTCTGGTATCACTCATTTTTAAACAAGGTTCTTTCGGTTTCCATGCAAATGCACTGCCTGATGCCTTTTATTTCATTTAATTTCATTTCATTTCATAGGCTTCTCCATTAGTCACAGGCTATTTACATAATGTGATGGAATTGGCACCTGTGAGGAGCTATTCTCCAAGCAGAATTCACTTCACCCCCATACCTAGTGAGCAAAACTTGTTAATTCTTGTAGATATTAGGGCTGGAAGAGCTCCATGAACTAGTTCTTCTAACCAGCAATGGCTACTAGAGTCACAAGAAGCTCTCAACGCCTCATTCCCTCTGGAGAGAATCTCCTAAACCCCCTTGCCAGCTGCAGTTTTAGCTTGGAGGCTTCTGCAGTGCTTAATTCCACGAAGGCAGAGCTGGAGGTGGCTCAGAGGGGCACAGATTTCCTGGGCACTCTGCAGTGACCCTGCACACAGGGGTCACTTCACAGGCTCCCAGGGCACCCTGACATTTCCCAGCATATTCCAGTCTCTCCCATCTTCAATACAGGCCAACAGATCTTTCTATTAACAAGCTACAGAAAGACTATTTATGGGGCTAAAAAGGTACAGTTGTGTCAGATGATTCCAGGCTTTAATTTCTACCTCGAGGCCATCTCAGGATCTGCCATCATTACAACCACTAAAAAGCAGCCCATGACCATAGTCTGGTCATATTCCCATATTTCCTCAAGTAGTGGACCAATAGATGCCACTTAATCCACATCAGTTTGTTGGGTTTGGGGGTGGTGTTTGGGTTTTGTTTGCTTTTCAAATAAATGCAACCACTGCTTGTTGCACATGAGAAGTAAATCTAGGCAAGAATAAAATTCAAGAAGCTTTGTGGAGATTGGAACAAGCAAGGAAATCCCAGAACACTCTCTCCAAAGCCAACTGTCCTGTTTTTCTGGAATTTCCCCAACAAAACCATCTAGCTGCCCTCCTCTTCTACATAACTGCAGGAACCTGCCAGCAGCTATAGCCCCCCAGTCCTTACCTATCCCCACTGCCTCTTGGGCAGATCCCACTGCTAAAGGAGCTCTCTGTGGCTGCAGAAATGATGGCCTGACTGAGTGGGTTCTGGGGAAGGAGCTGATCTTGACAGAGCAGAGACAAACGCTCAGTGGAGCTCAGATCCTGGAAGGGACTCAGGAAGATTCTGCAGGAAAATGAAGATAGAGGTTACAAGCCTCAGAGTAGATTGTAACAGCATTTAAATATACAACACGTGTTTAATTCAGCAGCTCTCTGGGCTGTCACAGAAAAACTTGCACTCGAGCATCGTATCTTCACAGGACATTTTTACAGAGACAAAAAGGCACAGGGACCATTCTATATTTAACTTGCCCAGGAAGGAAATCCACATAGACACTGCAGCTGTGCCCAGAGAGGTAAGAGATACAGGCTGTCCTTGCAGGAGCACAAAGCCACCACCTCAGGCCCCTGAGATGTGCAGGGGACTCCCTGGAAGGTTTGGGGTGCTCCTACAGCAGAGAGCAGCAAGAGCCTGGGCCAGTGCCTGCTCCAGCTGGGCTGCAGGATGGGCTCTGCACATCCTCACTGGGTGGCTCCAGGTTTATTCTCTTTTGAGGAGCTCAAAAGTAAAGGTCAGAGGGATCCCGCCACACCCACAGGGTAAACCTTCGGGAGGATAATCAGTCAGCAAATAATCTCTCTTAAGATATCCAGGCCACTATTTCACTGTTTGTAAACCACAGTATCAGTCAGCCCAGCAGGGCAGTCAACATGGCATGATACCCTATCCAGCACACATTTACATTTATGCATTTCAAGGGGCTTTAAGTCTCTTATTGCTTCCAGCTCTTTATTCCCACAGCTTTCTGAGGGTGTGAGCAGGTGAAGTTCTCACTTACACCAAAAGCACTGTGCACTTTGCCCTGGAGAGAAATCAGACTTGGGGATCTCCTCCTTGGGACTGGTGTCGTTTGTCGTTCGTGTCAACCAACACCAAATACGTGTCTAAGGCAGGCTGAGCTTTCTCCTCAAACTGCCTCTCAAGGTCTCAGGCTTTGTCTCAGGTGGCAGCAGGGAGGAGCTGTGGGAAGCATCACACTCCAGTGGCTTTGGATGCCACCATCCACGATAGTGACCACAAACGTGATCCCAAGACAGCAGAGTCCCCACCATCCACAACCTCTGAGTGCTCCTGCAGCCAGAACCCCCAAAACCCCAGGGAGAGGAGGGCATAACCACTTTTTGAAGTGCTCCTTATTAACTAAAAGCAGCTCAAATTTTGCCTGTGTTTAGGCCTGCAAACAAAACCATCTGAATCATCAGCCGAAGCCAGTGAAGTCCCGTGACTGACCGGGAACAAGATTGCTGGTTTCTAATTAAAGATGAACTTGAGATTCCTTTAAAAATTGGCCACAGAATTCATATTGAATCCAAAAGCAAAATCTGAGTTGACTGAAAGGTCAGCAAACTCAGGGAGATAATTACTGCTTGATGTTCCAGGAAACCCAAGCTCTGACACTAAATTTAAAAAAGGAAAAGACAAAAAAAAGGCCTTTGATGAACGATAACAAAAACTTTCTTTCTTCCCATCTCCATCGTGCAAACAGATCAGGCACAGAGATACTGAGGGCATTATGCAAGAAAACCCCAGCAATCATGGGAGCCCAAGGATCCTGTAAAACCTCACATCTTCATTCATTGAAATGCACAAAAAAATCGAATATTTCAAGGGGAAAGTATTTTTTTGTCGTTAGTATAATTTAATTTGCTGAGTAATCAATTTTCAGAGTTGATTCATTTTTGCTTTAAGCCCTTGCCCCGTTCTAAAGGAAAATATAAAGTGTACTAAGATTTTGGGAGAACTCAAGTCATGTTAAAAGGCTGAGGTGAGAGTTAAAATACCTTCAGTGTGTTGTTGCAGGGAGCAGACCTGCAGCAGCTTTACAGAAAGCAGCTGAGAACAGCAACAGCAAGGCATGAGCAAAACCAAATTATGTGCAAAGAAAAATTATGAACAGCCAAATTAATATAATCAAGGGTTACTGTACATCTGCTGCTAAGAAATAATAGCTGCCTCTTGTTTTCCTTGAAAAAGCTCAAAAAACTCAGCTGCTGGTTTAATAATTAAGTAGAATGTAAAAAAACACAGAATGACTGAACCATTGAGGACAGGAAGGGGCCTCTTGAGATCATTGAGCCTCACCCCCTGTGCTCCATGAGATAAAATGCTCTTTCTGAAGTATAATCATAAATTTACCTAATTAAAACTTCACCAGAACTCTGCCCCTGGGAGAGCTGGGTGCACAGCCAGTAGTGCTGCTTCCCTGCTGGGGCACATCACTGAACCCCTGCTGACCCTGCTGGCAACCTGGTGCTGCTCCCCTTCAGGACCTCCCCGCTCTGGAGAATTTCTTTTGCTCTTTTTTTGCTAAGATTGCTGACAAACTGGAGGCTGAAGTCTCTCAGAAAAGCCAGAATCCCCCGGTGGAGGCCACTTGAGCTGCCAGCATGAAGGCAGACGTGATGTGGAGCTGCTGATGAAGCAGGCAGGAGACTGGGATGTCTGGGCAGATGTACAAACCAAGAGTAATATTTTTTTCCCCTTTTTTTTGCTCCCAACAGACCCAACCATGGCTTAAATCAATAAGAATTAGTTTCCTGCCCACTTCACCTGTGGGATGCTGATGGGTTTGGAAGGTGATATTTCAGTACATGGTACAGACAGAGAAAAAGAGAGCAGCAAAACCACCTTAGACGACCAGAATCCGGAGATCCTGCAAATTACTGCCATCCCCGTTTTATATTAAATATATCTAGAGGATCCCTGTCAAATTTGATCTTCATGAATATGTGTCAGCTTTTTATCCTGCCTTCCTTTGTTTTACCTTGAGAGCAATCCAAGTGGTCCCTGAGGCAGGAATTACTCACATGCCACCTTTAGCAATGAGATCAGCCCCGTGTTGACTCCAGGGGCTGAAGTTTTGGTGCCCAGCACTGACATGAGATCTCCTGAACAGGGCACACAGCCTGGCCCTCAGTCCCAGCCCCATCTTGGAGAGGACCATGCTCACCATATGCTGCTCCGGCTACACCTGTGCTATTTCTGGCTTCCAGCTCTGGAATGGGATGCAGAGATGGAAAAATGAGGCTTTGATCCTGCCAAGGTGCCTGCTCAGCACAGCACAGCCCTTTTTGCAGGTGGTTGAACTGTGCTCTGCACCCTTCAGCTGAGCCCTTCATGCTAGAGGTTCACATTCCTCAGCCCTCCATTCACTCATGTGGCTTTCCCTCCTGCTCTTCTTGCAAACCTCTGTGCCTGGATTGCAATGTGCTCTGATGTCATTTACCCAGGTGGAAAGAAAGTAAAACTTATACTCTAGGCAATGAAACGAGTCCTTCACTCCTTGAAGACCTCATTCCACCATTTACCACCATCAGCACAAGGTGCCACTTCTGCAGCACAGACAGACACAGACAGACAGACCGACCAAGGGCCAGCCAGCCCTGTGCCCACCACCCCCTGCCCAGTGATCTGGGCACACCTTCCACAGAAAATCTAGTGGAAAACCAACTCTTTCTTTGCTAAAGTTGCCCCCATCCCAGTGTCAGCCTTAGGTAACACGGGGAAAAATAACGGCACTTTACTTAAAGCATTAATTTCTAGATAACTTGCTCTAGAGAATTTTTGGTAGACCAAACACTCCTTTCAAAGCAAATGCTTAGGGCTGTATAAAACCCCTTCTTTTTGCTCTACTGCTCAGCACTTAGATTAATCTCCTGTCTAGTTTTAACATCTCAGCAGTCATCCCCCTGCAAAAAGGAACACTTTGGAGTCCTAGACAAAAAGCCTTGAAAGGCTCCAGAATTCCCAGGGGGTGACAGAGGTACAAAGAAATCTCCTGTGCACAGTGATGAACCTGAAATCCCCCCAGCTGCAGCCAAGACAGAAACCTGGCTCACGTAGCACTCACTTCATGCCCTGAGCACATCAAAAAGGAACCACTTTGGTGTGCAGGATCAAGGGTAGGAAATGCATCGTTGTCTGGGGTGGTTACAGAGAGATGAAGGTTTCACCCAGGGTGAATTTCCAGAACACGTACAGGGAATGTCTCAAAGCTCATCACACGTTTCTAGAATCCCTCAATGCTCAGTTTGATCTACCTGGATTTTCAGTTTCCCTCTCTACCCCTCCCTTACCTACTGGGAAAGAGCAGAGGTGACATTTCTCCCAGGATTTAGCAAGAACATCCGCGTGATGCAACAACCTCACACCAGGATTTAACAACCCGAAATTCAGGTTAACCCATCAGGACAATGAAAATCAAAGGTTTGAATTTGGGAGGAGAGGGAACCCGAATAAACAAAACCAAAACAAGCTAAAACCCAACCAACTAACCAACCAAAAAAAAGCCCAAACCAAAATAAAACACCAACAAACTTTGGAACTTTCAGCAATTGTAATGTGTGGATCCAACAAGTTGTTTCCATCCACTTGGGTCATTTTTTCATGAAAAAATAACTCCTACAAAGCCACGGGAATCAAAGGCCAGGCTTTGGCACCATTCAGCAAGCCATGGGACTTTTACTAGCACAATCCCTCAACACTGAGCTGCCAAGGACAAGGCTCATCCTTTTCCTTCCCGGAGATTTTGGCAGCACTGTGCTTTCCACAGCACACCTGAGATGCTCAAGAGAAACTGGACCTGCAGCACAGCAATTCCTAAAAGCCATTTCCCACCTTGGCCTCTGCAGAGGGGAGCCCACATCAGCCAAGGAGCCTTCCCTCCCAGTATCACTGCATCACCCCCACTAACAGGTTTAGCAAAATCCACATGCACATCCTCTTAGCCCGGCTGCACCTGCAGCATCGGGGCTTGGTGGGCACAGCTACAGCAGCTGGAGGTCTCCAGTTTGGAGCAATATCCTTGCAAACTCGAGCTCAGCATGAGCTTGGACTTTCTGAGGGAAATCAATGTACTGCCAAAACAGTAAGTCAACTTCTCCCGTGTGAGCAGTTTGCTCTTTAAGTACTTTTTAAGTGTGAAGTTGTTGAATATCACAAAAAAAATAGATGTTTGTAGATCAACTTCCTCGTTTTAAGCATAACAAGAGGTCAGGACAAACTCAGCTCTAGATCCCTGTCCAGGTTTCCTTATTCTGCTTTGACTCCCAGCAGTGCCTGTGAGGACAGAACCCCTTTGTGGATGTTACTGGAGCCCCTGCAATGTTTCCTGCACCAGCACTGTGTCAACTCTTCATCCCAAGGAACCCTGACCTCTGTTTGCCAAATTACCACACCTTACACCAACACTACTACAAACAGTGTTCAGACACTGTGTTATCAATGAATTTATGCAGCTGCATTTAGAGAGAACCCTAAGAGAATCCAGACCTGCTTTGTGAATGAGCTGCCCAGGCTCTCAGCCGAGTTCCACCATCATGCTCACTATTCTGCAAGTAAATCTACAATTTCCACCTATTTTTATCCTGGTAGCCTCCATGTAAATATGAAGAGTCTGCATTTATGAAACAATCAGATTTATTCTTTGCTCAGTTCGAAAAAAGCAGGAAGGGAACAATAACCAAAAGCCTTTCCCTGTCTCACTCTTTTATTGTATTGACATTTTGTGGTGCTCTCTCTGGAGCCTCAGTCACAAGGGCTGATGGAATTACTGCAGTCCATCATAATTACTTGTCCACATCATAAAGCTATTATGGCACAATCTGTCGTTATGAGCCATCCTTGTTTGGCCAAGGCAGCAGGTTGTGTTGGTCACACCTGCAGTACAGGCTGGGTTGGGCAGCTCAGATAACACCCAGTACCTGCACAAGGAGCTTGGGGGAATTGTTCACTTTTCTTGAAAAAGAACCAAATCAACAAAATTTACAAGGAGTGGTTATTTTATTGCCATATTTCCTGTCAGTCTTTTATGAGTACAAACTATTCTTGCATTGTAGCAAATCAAGGCAGTATCGTTTTTAGATTGCACCTAATTAATTTTTCATACTGAAAACCTTCTCATTGCCAGATGGCTGATATGTGGCCATTTAGAAACCAGAAGGTATCAGTCAGAAAAAAGACAAACCCTTCAGCTTTGTTCACTGAGCTCCTTTTTTGCCTACAGCCTTGCTAGACCAATTGTACCACATACCTTTATACAGGGAAGTCTTTTAAGAGGAGCACAAGTCTTTATGATTTTAATGCACTTCTCTCCTTCAGAATCATTCTTTCTCATTCCAAGCCATCGCTCTCCAGGGTGAAATATTTGCACAGAATATTTGAGTTACCTTTCACTGGGTCAAAAGATCTTTGTGTCATCATCATCATCACCATCGTCATCTAACCAGGGGCCACTGAGAAAGATGCACAGGGAAACGTAGAGACTGGATGTGCTGTGGCTGCTTTTGTCACCTCCGAGGTACAGTTTGGTGGCAGAGGAAGAACATCCCCACCAGGACAGCTGAGCAAGGGACAGAGAGCACTGCCAAACCCAGCACAAGCACAATCCAAGGCCGTGTTTGTCAGTGCCTGGGCAGAGGGGAGCACAGCCCCATCTCCCTTCTGCACAGGTGAGGGTGGGCTTATACCAAAGGCATTTCTGTCCCGTTAATTCCAGCTACCTGCTGGCTAACATTTGACAGAATGTCACAGGGAAAGGGAAAAAGTGCTCCTTAATTATAGTCCTTCTGTTGTTCGACACGGGGGTTTTATTGAAAGAGAAAAAGCATGGAGAGCAGCTAATCAGCTGCTGCTAACAGATGAAGGTCTGGAGATTGATTTTTCAAGTGATTAGTGGTGCAAACACACATTTTCACAACTCCAAAATCTTTGCATTTTAACCCAACAGCTATTTTCATGAACCAAGGTAGGATCAGGGAGGGACAGGTAACAGCCACCACCAGCCTCCAATATTAGTGGCTTCATCACCATAGCACACAGCCCTGAAAACCTCTCTTGCAGCTTCACTTCCCTTGTCCCAAGAGCTTCACAGGTTCCACGTGCAGCTTAATTAGAAGCAAAGCTGTTGCTCTACCTTTGCACACATGATTCTTTCAGGACAAAACATCACTTGCTGGACAAAATGCCATTCAGCTTCAGCCCAGCCCTTCACTGCCTCCAGCAGCATTTAGCACCATCACTCCCATGCTCGAGTTGGAAGCTCTAATGACAGCAGCTGCCAGCAGCCTGTGGGCTGAAATAGGAATTGGAATGGCTTAGAGACAGATGATACACCCTGGAGGGAGCTAACAATAAGTATGGTGGCATCAGGCAGTCTATATATTTGCTGTGCTTCTTTCCATACATGCCAATCCCTCAAGGTATCCTGGGATCAGGAGCACCAGGTGACCAGCACTCACCAAATTCACCTCCGAGTAAAGTCAAACCACAAAAACTACAGTCAGAAAACCAGTTGTATGGATCAATAACGAAGTTTAATTTAAACCTCCCAAAAGGACAGTATGAATAAAATCATTTGTCTGCTACTCATTGCCTAATCTTCTGAAGGCAGAAGTCAGGCAGGGTTCACCAGTTTCTCCTGAGGAGAAACCCACTGCCTAACGTAGGGCTCTCACAACATCCCACATGCCCCAACCTCCACTCCCCACCTGTGGCCCTGCCAGTAGAACCAAGCACTGGCAGTAGCCAAGTGACAGTTTCCTGACCCCTCAATGACACCAGACATTGGTGGAAAGTACTCAGTCAGGGATGTTTCTCCTCTCCCTTATGTAGCTTTAACATTTAAAAGTATAAATTGACACATATGAGACCTGAGAGCAAAGGTTGATACCTCGTGCTTACACAGCCTTGCAGACAATTTCACTGCAGTGGAGTTAATTCATGCACGGTGGGCCCATGGTGTTATCAAGATATGAGAAGGAATGCATTACATAAATATATATTTATCATAGGGAAGGGAGCAGCTGAGACCAATTTTCATTTTTGCTTCTGCACTTAGACATGCTTTGTAGATATTTTCCTTCAGCAAATGACTCAATCCATCACAATTAGAGTAACACAATATAATCTTTCCTTTGAGTTAATTGCTTCCCTTCTACCAAATATACAAGTTCAAAATACATTCAAAGCAATATTTAAAATAGAAAGATTATTTTCAAAATTAGCACAGATCTCCTAATGGGTTCAGAATTACGTGCTGGGAGTCTTGCAATGCTTTGGGTTTTGGTACTTAATTTTAAATGATTTCCAAGCTATGCCAGCATGAATCTGAGCTGATATTTCCCTAGGAACTCTAATGCACTTGGGTATTCAAATCCCTCAGCAGATCAACGTTCTCCTTTCCCCCACGTGCTCGGGGCAGAGCTGCTCCTCTTGGATCCAGCACAGAGCCCACAGCCCATGGGCAGAGCGAGCCCTGGGTCCTCCCAAGGCACCTGGATCTCAGGAGCAAAGCCATGGGGAAGGCCACAAATGAGCTCAGAGATGAACAGAAAGACACCAAGGAGAAACTCAGTGTCCATTGCTTTGGCAAAGACAGGGAGAGGCAGGGACTGGCCACAAAGCCAGGCCACGTGCCCCCAAAACTTTGCTTGTTGCCACCTTGGGCAGATTTGACCTGACAACTTCAACACTTGCACTAACAGTTCCCTGAGCTTGGCCCAGGTTAAGCACGTTTACATACAGGTATGTTTGTTAGACAACAAACCAGAGCTGTGCTCAGAGCTCTGGCACCCTCCTGTAACCACAAGGCAAGTGAAGAACAGCGATTCAACATCACCCCAAGTAACGAGTGTAATTTCTTCCATCCTTTCCTTTTATCTTCCATCTCCTGACTTTGTTTGCCACTTCTTTCCCTGGCTGTACCTGCTGAATGTTTAACTTCATGCCCGTGCTCTGATGTGGAGAACTGCCAGTGCTGAAGCTTCTTAGGCAAAGAGCTGAGGATTTGTAAGACTGCTGGGCCAGGTTCAAACAGGGGCTACAATTGCTGGTCTTTGCTGTCACAGCCCCAGACACGGTCCTGGCAGAGCAGCTCATCCCACCCACAGTTCTACCAAGTCCCAGCCCCGAAGGGCGACTGGTGCCCACCTGGGGGACAAGGAGCTCTGTCCCATCCAGCAACCCCCAAGCAGAAATCTGGTCTTTTATTTGTTTGGCTACAAACCACTGCAGCAAGGATGGCAAGGAGACTTAGAGGGACAATTACAGCCACCAGCTGTCTGTGGAGCTGCTTATATTTAAAAAAAAACCAAACATAATGATATCAAGAAAATACCGCTGCTATCACCTGAATGTTACAGCTTAAATGCTCGGGACTATTCCACCTGCTGGGTCAGCTGTGCTGGAGTCACCCGCGGTGTGCTGAGCAGCGCAGAGCGCTGGTGCCATCTGCTGTTCTGGCAGGCACAGGCACGCCAGGTAACAGCATCACCAAAGAAAATGGCTTGGTTAATTCATCTCTGGCATAAATGAAAATCCTTCAGATGCCTGAGGGTCTCCTGTGGCAGTTTAGGGATAAACAGGGTTTATTTACATGGGAAATATCACAAGCAAATCGTTGCTGGCACAGTCATCGATGCTGGGTGAAATTAGGCACAACACCCTTCTAGAAGCAAAGAATGGGGTAGCAACAGAGATAGACACTTTTAGGGTGAAATTGCTTTTAGCTTTAGCTTAGTTAGTTACTTTTAGCCCTTAGCCAGGAACTTAACTCCTGCAGCTCAGAAATCCAGCTGTCCCAAAGAGAATGGCACCAGGCTCTTCCCCTAAAAATTCACCTACTATTTAGGACACACAAAACCAGCTTCATGTATAAAACCCAGAGAGAAACCCAGCCTGCTCTCATCCAGCTCCTCCTCTGAAGGCACTTCCCGAGGCTCACAATGCCCAGCTGGAAAACTGCCTTTCCAAGGTGCCCAGTTTGCACCCAGACCTGGCACGGACAGCAGGTCTCAAGACATTGGTGTGAGTTTCACAAGGGAGGATATTACTTTGCTGGGTCCCAATTCAGCTGCTTTGTATGAGAATCATTCCCACTGTCCTTCCGGGGAGTTATTTATACTGACAGTGGGGCTCTGCCTTAAGCACTTAAGCCTGCTGTCTAGCCAGAAAACAGCCTGCCCACCAGATTCTGTGCCTCTTCCTCCCCATACCCATCCCCAAACACTGGCAAAAGGCGCCATGCCATGCAAAGAAAAGAGCGAGAATATTTCTGCCAGAGCACAGGCAATATATAACTTTTAAATGTCCCTGCTTGTGGGCACTAAAACCTGCAAACCTGGGGCCCAGAGGTGCTCGTGTGTCCATCAAAAGAGCTGCAGCTGTTGGGGTGGCATCCTGAGCACGCAGAGGGGGCTTCTGCCAGAGCTAAAAACAGCAGGAGCAAAGGGCGGGCAATCCACACGCTGCACGTGTTGGGGCCATCTCTGGCTGGGGCACGCCAAGGGAAAAGGCTCTGCTTGGAGCAGTTTTCTCAGGAATTTAACCCCATACCCCTAAGCCCCAGAGGGAAAACCCAAGTGTAGGATGGAAATTACTGCCACGATGGAAAATGGAACGAGAGATGGGGATGAACTCGATCTTTTCTGCCTTAGCAAGGAGGTTGCTCAGGGAAAGGGCAGGATAAAAGATTCCCCTCTGGAAATATCTCAGCTCTAGATGCATGAAATCTAGACCCACATCCACGGGGGAAACTCACACAAAATTGTGACATATTTTGCAGAGCTGTATCATGGTGCAGCCTGCAGAGGCTAGCCAGGACCCCGCTGGGGGCACATCAGTCCACTGTCTCTAGAGATAGCAGGGCAAGTGTCCTATTCAGGACTGGCAACCATCCAACTATGTTCACCACTCCTCAAATTGCCTATAGATAAGTCTGCATAGCCCAGACTGGCACAGGTTTAAGTTGCAGTGGAAAATATATTAGAGACATCAAAATACCTGAAATTAAACCCAAGGGAATGCTGCTCCAAAGCAGTTTTAGGAGAGCTGGAAGGGCACCCAATAAAGGGCTGCCTTGAGGCAGCATCTAGCCATGTCTCCATTGCAGCACTGTGAGTGAGCTTTAATTTGAGGCTTGCCAGTCTCCCCCATTAAAACCCTGCTCCTGGGATTTAGTAAGCAGGCACCTCTGCTACATTGCTTTCAGAAGTTAATCCTGACAGATGACTGAGGATACCTGCCAGCTATCCCACTTCTGTCATGGACTAACACAGCTCTACATTGCCCATTCTCATCGGCAGTCCTTTCCCACCACACTTGCTCAATTCCCTCCAAATCTCCAAGTATGCACCAGCATAGTTTAGAAGAGTATTTGGCTAGCACGGTCAGAGATAATTTGAATTTACAACAAGATACCCATGATAAGCACCTAGGCTAAAACTACTGATCTGGTTGGCTCACTGTGGGCATCAGATCTTAAATGGAACAACAATGAAATGGAACAACAATGTCAAGAGAAAGGTCAAACATGTCCTGTTGTCCTAAGACAGCCCTCACATAAACCTGCATAGCTCCTCTGAAGCCAGAGGAACTGTACCAACCCAAATCTGGGCTTGGACCAGTGTAATATTAGAGAGGAGGGCAGCCCAGCCACTGCTGGTCTCAGAGTTGGTTCTGTTTAATCAGTCAACCTTGGCTGAGTCTACTGGTGACTCCAGTTTCAGACAGGTTTGACTAAGTGTAACCAGCCAAACTTGGGTGATTCTACCAGTGTTTGCCACCCACGTGGAGACCTCAGTGTGGGAAGACAGGAGGGAAGGCTTGGGGAGCCTCCCAGCACACACCCACAGCCCCTCCACAGCCTTGGGACCTGAGGCAGGCTGTGCCATCCTCTGGCAATGACCCCTCCCTGTGACTGAGACCTCCCAGAGCCTCTGCTCTGCTCACTAATGGCTATATTGAACTTGCAATCGTGTTCTCTGCACTGCCCTGGGCACCACTGCCCTCAAACCCCTACCACAGGTGGGTGTCCTGGCACACCTGCCTGCTCAGCATCCTCTGTGCCAGGAACTCAGCCCGAGCAGCCTCTGATTGCCACAGGTAACCCCTCTCTGGGAAACACCTGCTGGGGCCTGACAGCCTTCCTGGAGCTTCTTCCTCTCCCAAAATTCATAGCACTGCCAAGCCCTCCCTATCCCCAGCTCACTGTGAACACCAGTGTGTGCCCAGCTTCTCCATGCAAGGTTTTCTCAAGGAGTGAGATGTTTCTGCCTGAACTTTGAATGCAACAATTAGAATTAATTCAACTCTTACTGTCAAAACTATCCCAGACACCAACTTGCCAGTGAAGACATCTAATTTCTCCACAGGGCAGGTCTGTTCATTTTCACACCAAGACTATCTGTTACCTGCATTTCTCATTTAGAAATCTCTCTTGGAAAGTTAAAAAAATTTAAAGACAAACTCACTACTCATCAGCCTCAGACTTTGACATGGTATAAATTGAAATGTCACTTCAGAGGCCCGTGTCAAAGCACTTCAGGAAGAAGGGCCCCAGCATTTGTGGCCTTTGCACCAGCTGCTTTTCCATTTTGGGAAGGGTTTAAGATGGCTGGAATAGCCAGTCTCTTCCCACCACCCTTGCATTCAAACCAGCGTCAAAAGTTCATCTGATAATCATGCCATCAAGAGGTGAATAATAGTTTAAATTCCTTGGCTGGGTTGTCTAGCAAGGGGATCCAAGTAAATCCCATTGATTCGTGGCAGAGTTGCTTCCCCAGAGGAGAAGGGGAGCATCCCTACCCCACAGTCCATGCTGGAGGGCAGGATCCACCCACCCTTGAGCCCTGAGGGTCTTGATACGATTTGCAGTGACATAAAAAAATGCCACAGCCACTAAAAACAGTGGCAGGAGAGATGTTTTAACTAAAACCTTTTACCTTTTCACAGAGCTGCTGGGACTTAACATGAATGAAGTAGGAAGGTAACTAGAAAATTAGGAGCCTATGCTTGCAGGAAGCCAAACTGCAAGCCACATTTTCCAACTGGGAATCTGGAGAAGACCTCCAGAAGCCCACAAAAGGTGACTAATCCAGTGTACCTTGCACTGCTGGGTTACTCTGCAAACCAGTGGAGTATGTTCATGGTCTCAAAACTGATGAAGGCTGACAAAGCCAAGCCTGAACAGTCTAACCCCACTGCTGGAGTGGCAGACAAGAACCAATTTGCTTATAGGCACTTCCAGAGCAATGGGCAGCCTTGTTAGAGGCTCTGCCTCCACACAAAGCAATTACTCCAAGTGAGCTGTTCACGAGTGTTTGGGAGCACAGGAATCTCCACGTGCACCTGCTGCAGCAACACTGGGCACAGACACAACCCTCCACCCCAGAAATGCCCTCTCCTCTGCTCCTCCCCTACAGGGCACCTCACTGAACATTGCACCTTGCTTGAGTTTTAAGTGTAGAATGGCCCAGTGCCTCTGCCATCATCAGGACATCACTTCAGCTCCCACGAGCTTTACACAGCCCTTCTACCCAGCCTGGAGGATGCTGACATGAAACTCTTCAAGCCAGCTGGGCACATGCTGGCTCCACCAAACCCAAGCTATCTCAGAAGCTCAGATTTTCTTTACATCCCAAGTGAATAGGAAATTCTTTACATTCCAGACCTGTATAAGAGGGTCCTGCTTTTAATGAAGTTTTTCTACACTTCCCTTTCAATTTAGAGAGCCACAATCGACCTGAGCTGGCATCTTTCCAGCACTCAGGACTATTAGCATTTCAAATTATAAGCAATTACAGATCTGGCCACTGTTGTATCTCACAACGCTGGACCTGTTTTGTTCCAGCTAATGGTGCCACTCTGTTGACTTTCAAGCAGGCTGGAGGGAATAAATTGCTGCAGTTTATTCCCATACAGCTGACATTCCCGCCATGCCATCACTCACAAGCAGGGATGTGAACATTAGAAATGTAACCCACCACCCCAGACAGCCTTCAGACCTCAAAGGGGAGCTGGTGGAGAGGAGACTTTCCGCTGCAAGACTCAGCACTGACTCAAGCTGCTGGCAACAAGAGCCCCAAAACCCAACTGATGGCTTACAGAGGTGAGTACCACTTTAATTTCTAGCATACTAACCATGTTCTCAGGATGCTTGAGGGCTTTTCAGGGGTGGGGAGAAGAGGCAGGGACATGATTTTCAATTTCAGATAGCAGCACACAGAGCCCTGCCCTTACCTGTGGGCTCATCCAGGGTGGTCATTTGAACATCCTGGCAAACCAGGAGGTGCAGCCCCACAGCACGCTTGGCTCAGTCCTTCTGCCAGCACCCAGGAAGCCAAGGAAGACAGGGCTCCAAAGCAAGAGAGGACTCCACTGCCAAGCAGAGCATCCCAGCTCCACAGCACAGGGACAAGGGGTGAAACCATGAGGAGCTCTGCCCCCATAAGCATCTCATTTTGTTCATGGGGTACTTTGCAAGCAGCCACTCCATCAAAGCTTCAGTTAGTGTCTTGGGCTGAGAGAAGAGGCAAATGGTCCACAAGACAGCTACGATGTGGGCTTGGTTATACAGCAGAGCATCAGCTGGGCTCCACAACCTCCTCCTAAACGTGGATCACAGGCAGGCTAAAGAGGAAAGAGAGAGATGCTACAGGGAACAAAGTGGCCAGAAAATATAATGCACCTTCTCAATGAGAGTCTTTTCACAGCACTGGGAACTGTAGGCAGTGGAGGCAACCAGAACCACAGGAGTGGGATTTGGATTTAGTCTTTCAGCCTACTCCACCTTTCAGCAGCACAGGCTGCTCTGATTCTCAACCAACCACAAAGTTCACTGTGCAGTAAACCAACTCACATTGTGCCACCAAAACACATCAGCTGGCTATCCCTCTGCAGCAGCCAAGGAGGCAGAACAGCCCATGTGTGCAGCAGGGCAGCAGCAGAGGTAACCTCAGGGGGTGGGCAGAGCTGGGCAGTGCTCTCCTCTCCTGCCCCAGCAGGGCAGGACCCACAGCCCAGCCCCTTTGGCACAATGAATATCTGGCCCATCATCTGCAGGCTTAATCCAGAGGGGAGTCAAAAGAAGGGCCAAGTGTGGGGGCTGCCAGCTCCAAATAACAAGAGTCGAGGATCAAGTATTTCCTCACAGACCAGGGAGTGAGGCAAACCTGAGGGCAGGACCTGCCTCTTGAAAGGGACTTCATTCCCTCTGTTGCCTGGATGACAACTTTTCCTTTTCATTTTTTGCTTCTCAGTTGCATTAATTAGTAGATTTTGGGTATCCAAGAGCTTCGCCCATTACACTGTCATGTCCTAGAGAAATCCCTCGCTGTTGTTGCAAAGGTAGCTGAAAACCCCAGTGGTGTGTGTTCAGTGCCTGAGAGAGGAGCTTTGTCCACTTACCACAAACACTGTCAGAAAGAGCTGTAACCCACCTCACCTCTGTTGCTTGTTTAACCCCTAACATTTTAAATGCACTTACTGAGCAGCTCTCCAGGCAGAAGCAAACCTCTTCTTCTTGGTGGGGAGGGCAGGCAGAGACAGAGCCGTGGCTCTGCTGTGCCTCACTCCACACCCGTGCCTCCAGATCAGCATTCCCTGATTCCCAGAGGCTGGGGAGGGCAGGGGACAGCCCCTCACAGAGTGCCAGGGCTGCTGCAGGCTCTGGTGGCAGCTCTAGCTGCAGTTCACAGCCACATCTGTGACCCATTTCCAGGGCAGCTGGGTACACACTTGATTAGGTGTTTTGGGGTTTGTGAGATTTCCCGATAATTAAGCAGCATCAATTGCTTGCAGGACACTTGAGCTGGAGTTTGGCATACATGCTGCCTCTGTCACTCTCTAGCAGACAGAAAATTCAAGCCTTGTTATATTTTTGGGGGTTTTCTACCTAGAAAGTTTGTGTTCAGCTGCCAAAAAGATGGCAATCCAAGCAGCCACTGAGATCCCTGCCTAGATGTGCCCTTGGGCAATTAGCATGATGTCCAGCACATCAAGAGACCACCAGCAGTTCAGGCTCAGTCCACTGCTGGCTTTCACTAGATAAACTTTTCACTGCTGAAAACCTTTTCATGAGAGGGGAGCAGAGAGGGTATGAATAGAAATCCTTTTCAGCAGCTCTAAACAGAAACAGATATGAACTAGCATGTGAAAAAAAATAATTCATGCCTCTCTTTTCTGAGGAAATGGCATTAAAATCTAAGAGTTTGGGCACTGCACATCTATGGTTACAAAGCTACAGCTCTGATTTATACTGAGTCAAGTGCAAGCTAAAACTAGGCCTGGCTTTCTGGATGGCCTTTGGGTGGAAATGAACATATTTGCTTTAGCACTGGGGTTGCTCAGCAGGCCCCCAGTTTTGTATGACACCAGCTGCTTCCATATCAAATGCTGTCCACATAGTTGAAATTAGACTGATCCTATTTCTGGCAGGGTTTGGGCTCTACAGCCACTGCCCCCCTGTGTGTGGGCTCCGGGCAATGGACAGGACCAGCCAGGCACACAAGACTTCGTGGGAGCCCAAATGCCATGGATATTCATTGAAACTAACCTTTTCTCCTCCCTGGACACGGGGTATGGCACATGTCACTGTCACAAGAGCTTGAATAGTCCTGTCTTGATGCTTCCTGGAGACAGACAATAACCATTAGAGCAGGGGCACATTTATTCTTCATTCAAGAAACACCTGTGCAAGTGATTTAATTTTGTGCAACACTTTTTCTCAGCCCAATTTTCTATGAAATGGCTTGGGGTTTGTAAAATTATTTCCCTATAAAAAGCTTCCTTTGACTGTACAGTGACAGATTAATTTAGGCAACTTGAACAATGATGGTTTGGGGAATTAACACTTTTAACTGCTTCACAGTCTACACCTTTGTTCTACAAACATGCCTCTAAAGTGCTTAGCAATATTCTGATTATTTGCACTTTCTAAAGGCATGATTAAAATGCATGATTTCTGTGTAAAAGCTCCAAGGCTGGAATAGTTTTCTTTACCATGTTTTGCAGTGCAACAGGTAGGTCCCTGCTTTGAGCTTCCTGGTGACACGGGACACATGCAGTGGGCTGGCAGTCCTCTGGCCACTGCTGTTCTTCCAGGCTTCCTTATGTGCTGCACTCTGGCTCCCAGCAGTTTTGGCAATTCCACGGGCTGCTGCTGAATCTCTCTTGGTGTAGATTCAAATCCTTTAGCTTCTAAAGCTGCCCCAGCTTCTCTGGTGAAGAGGTCAGAGGTAGGACCTGGACCAGGCACAGGACTGAGAACAAGTATTTAGGGAGACCCCCAGCTCTGCCCCACTGCACAGCAGCCCTCCAGCCTCTGCAAGACCCACACGAGGCCAAAATGACTGAAAACGCCCTCCTGGTGCTGGCATCACTGCCAGCTGCACCCTCTGCTCCCTCGCTGCCACCCTCCCGTACAGCACTAACAACCTGCTCCAGCACCTTGTCACTTTAAAGTCACTTGAGATAACTCCGCTGCTCAGGGGACAGCAGAGGGAAGAGCTTTGCCCCAGCATGGGCAGGAGGTGGCCAAACACCCCATCCTTTGGGTGCCACCCTGCCTAGTCCCAGGCTGGCACCCCACAGCACACACAGGGATGGTCCATACAGGCATTTTCCCTCAGGAGGCCACTCAGCTAAAAGCACCTCCTGGCATGTCAGGGAAACTGGAGACTAGAGAGCTTTGGAGAGCTTTAAATAGCACTCCCCACAGCAAACAGACTGCAGGGGGATCCTGGGCTCCTGTTTAAGTGTGCCCCCTGACTGTGCTCCACCCGTGGGAGTGCTGGCACTGCCTGCCTGGGGTGGTGGTGAACAGTGCTGGTGCAGCTGAACAGGACCAGGTTTTTAGGTCAGAATTCACTGCTGTGAGGGGTTGGGTGGCCTGGAGGGTTATGTGATGTGCTGCTGCTCCTGTGCATGGGCTCCCCTGCCTGGGGCACAGGCTGGAAGGAGCTGCCATGGTGCACCAATGTGTTTTCACTGCAGCCTCTGCACTGTGCAGCAACAGCATGGGCAGCTCAGTGGCCTCCTGTGCAGTGGGACAAGGGGACAGGCAGGCTCAGGAGCTTTAGTCCATCTCTGGATCCACCAGCTTTGATGACATCAGGTTTACATGGCAGAAGCATCAGACCACCAGTCAGAAATTACCTCTGTGACAGGAGATGTCAGATGCTCTAGCAGACACTGGAGCTTTTCATAGAACTTCAGCAAAAATATTATACAGGCTCTGCAAAAGCTACCCCAGATTCCTATTTGCTTCTGAGTGCAACCTGGCTATGGCTGTCAGTCTAAAGACATCCTATTTGAATGTGTTCCCGCCTAAGGATGTACTTTATTTCTATTCAAAACAATTAAAATCAGATAAGCACAAGGGGTTTGGGACAGAAAAAGCTATTTTTCCATTTTGTTATAGTAAAGACATCCCATGCTACACTGGATGCTGTAGCAGTTGCAGTTCCTACAGTGCTGTTCACAAAAATTCCTGATTCCTGGAGGAGGGACACACGTAACAGGGGTGGCCCGTGGCCAGCAGGGATCAGAAATCACAAACGTAATGGCACAGCCACGGCAGCAGAAACAGCAAGTCATCCTTGGGGCTCCAGATAGCAAAGCCATGAGTCACACACAGCTACATGCACTGGCCACACAACCCCAAACGTCTCCTCAGGCTGCTGGAGTGACAGCCACCTCCTGGGAAGGTGTGCCCCCCATGCAGAAGGGGCTGCCCAGGCTCCCTCTCCTCTTTGGCCCCGTTAACTTAACCCTCCTCCTGACACACAGCAGAGTCATCACTGGATCCTGGTGCAGAGGTTCACTCGCTCTCTGCATGAATAGTGCACTGGCATGTTTTCTACCTTATAAAACAGGGACACTGGGTTTCTGTATTATGGCCAGGGCTCTGCTTCATTATTCACTGCAGGTATCCGTGGGGGAAGGAGGAAAGCACCCTCCAGCAGCATGCAGTGAAAGGGAGAGCTGGAATTTGATTCATCCCCTCCTCACACACAGCCTGGGTTGTGCAGGCTGGAGGAGGAACTGATGGCTCAGATGGTTCACGGATTGGTACCTGACCAGTGCAGCCCAGCACTGCCCCAGTGCACCTGCTCAGCATTAACACAGAATTCCTAAGGAGCAGTGATCCTTGACACAGAGAGCCTGTGATGTTTCCGCATAGCTCTCAGGAAAGAATTTAGCCCAGCTTTGTTATAGCATCCTAACTTCACAAATAGCATTCCCACATTCTTGAAATAAAACTCTTTCCATGGCACTGAATATTTGTCCTTAGGGTTCACATAAAGCCCCCCAATCCTCCAAAAGGCAGCCCCTGGGATGTGCCTGTGCAGTGGGAATGCCAAAGGCCACACAGCACAGGCAACAGAGAGCACACAGGTGGCACAGGATGCCCAGGGACTCCTCAAATACTGTTGCCTTTACTCTCTCCTACCTGCTTTTGTGAGGTTACAGCCACAGGCACCACAGTCCTCATGCACTACACACCCCAGGGCCTGCAGTCCTGGGCTCAAAATCCTTCTACATCTCTCTAAAGCTCTGGCATGCAAAGAAGTGGGGCAGGGTTGGCAATTTTTTTACAGGGAAGAAAGGAAGCAAATTACCAGGATTTCTGTTTGACACGAACCCACTTACTTTAACAAGTATGGAGGCTCATGGTTTCAAGTGGAAGCTTAGCATCTCTTAAAATAAGCTCTAGGCGCCTTTTAATGTTGGTGCTTAAAAGGGGATTTAGTCTCTTGGTTCTAGGAACTCCAGTTTGCCTCAAGTGTCCAATATCTGTCGGCAGTTCAGCTGTTATCCAAATAAGGGGAGGGAAAGCCAGGATTTTCCAGCCCTGAGAAACAGCTGTGCTCAGAAGAGGCATGTAACACAAGGGATAAAATTAATTCCCTCTCAGGCCTGGTGCGTGAGCCCTTCCCAGCCGCTGGATGCAGAGCCCGTGTCACCCAGCCTGTCCCCACTGCTGGGGACACTGCAGTGCCTCTCACTAGGCGGCCCCCGAACCCTGCTAGGCACATCTGCTGCCCTCCCAGGGCACCCTCCAGGCAACCAGAAGGTGATTTGAAGGGAGAGAGATTGAGTCCCCATCTCTTCACCCTGCACTTCGAAGTGGGATGTGTCCCCCATCAGGCTGGCCATGGCACCAGCATCCCACAGGCTGGGGGATGCTCCAGGGTGTGATTGCCACGGGGTGTGATTGCCAGCACCCACCAACTCACCAGGGATGTGCCTTAATTAATGCCAAAATTAAGCTTTCTACTATGCTCTTTCCTATATTAAGGCTACTGTTGCCCAAATGCCAAACTCTCAGAGCTGATGCTCCTTTCTTTTTCTCTGTAAAATGGACAAACTCATCTGAAACTTAGCAAAGACTTTGAGGCACGGAGCACAGCACACACATTTCAGCAGCCCTGCTGTTCTCCATGCTTGACATTCCCTGCTAACTCCAGAGGGAGCCTGTCCTTGAAAGCCAGTGCACGTTCCTCCCCTTCCCAAACGCGTGTGGAAATGCCCACAGGAGTGCCAGACACAACTTTTGAGGGACAAATCTCCGACCTGCTTGATGGGAGGCATTAAAAACTGAATTCACAGAAAAAGAGCCTCTGAAATAGTGCTCCCTGGCGCTACATGTTCTGAAAATATGCTACAAAAAATGGTCTTTGAAACATACTCAGTGTTCAGCTGCATTTCTACAATTTAGAAAGACTCTCAGCAAGCTTCACATCCATCCTGGATTCTGCAGTTTCTGTGAATACCTTATCAATAACCTCTTACAGCAATTTGATTATTTTCAGAACATCCCAGCTGATGCAAACCTGCCCCACTTCCCACCTGAAGAGCAGTCATTTTAAGAAATCATCCCACAAATCACAAATTTCCCTACAATCCAACTGGTCTTCTCAGGATCCTTGCTGCTTAGGAAGAGAAACAAAATCACTCTTTTCTCACTTCCCACAGAAGTCTCGTTATTCACACCCCAGGAGCAACAGAGGAGCCACGTTCTAATCACATATTCACACCACCAAGCAACTCACAAGCAGAAAGCTGTCTACTGAAGTGGTGACAATTTCCCTGTTTAGCCATATGGCACAGAAGAAATACAGCTCCAGGCAGAACTTTCTCCAGCCCACTGCCTTTGGGAAAGCCTTGTTGCCTGCAGACCTGTGTTCATATCACTGTTACACCCTCTAGAGCAGTGCCATGAGATATCCAAGTGTCTAGCACACCCTCCCAAAGCCTGAACACCTCTCTGAGAATGAGTAGCACCATCAGGTACACGCAGATGGCTTGTAAAATGGATCGCTTTTGAACTGACTGAAGGTTGTTACCCCATATATCTCTCTGAGTCTGTTTCCTAAGTAAAAGCCATGCTGGTACATTAATGTGAGGCTGCAGTCTAGCTCTAAGTGCAAGTTTTTCAATGTACTCCTCCCCCCTACACACACTCTTTGCAATGCGGTGTATTTCAGATCCAGCAGATGCTTGTCTTGTTCCTAAAACAGATTTAATGTGTTTTCCATGATCTAAACACCTGGCAAAAGGGCTCCATGCAGCTTTAATACTTTCCTACCCCGTGTTAAATTTGTCCTAGTGTTGCATATAGCATAATTCTGCAGCCATGTCAACTATTCAGGTAATTCCAGAATGTCGTCATTATGGTTTGTGTCAACAGCATGATCTGTATGTACCTTGTAATCATTCTGGTGTTGGGTTGCAAAGGTCCTTGGACTCTCCATTTGGCTGAGTCTAATTCCGTCCACTTCACAAAGATCTCGAGTTACACTAAGTAAAGGTTGACATTTACATGAGACACTGGGACTGCTGGAGTGACTCACCAAGGTAAAACCTTGGCTAGATATTCTTTCAAGGGCATAAATTGTACGGTGATGGCTTTCCAGAGATAAGTTAAATCACAGAGTGGTTTGAGTTGGAAGGGACCTTAAAGCTCATCTTGTTCCAACCCTCTGCCATGAGCAGGGACACCTTCCACTAGCACAGGTTGCTCCAAGCCCTCCTTGGACACTTCAGGGATGAGGCAGCCACAGCTTCTCTGGGTAACCTGTGCCAGGGCCTGCCCACCCTCCCAGGGGAGAAGGTCTGCTGACCTGCTGTAAGGAGTCTCTTTGCTGAGCAAGGCAAACAGGGACAGAGGGACATGTCACACACATTGCTCAGCAGGACATGGGATCATGGTCTCAGGAGTCCGAGAACAGATAGTTACAGGAACCTGGAGCATCACTCATGAAGAAAAGGAGATACGTCAGAAAGAAAGCAGATATCTCAGAGGGTCCTTCCAGCCTCTTCTTGGAAGATGAATGACCTCCTCTCATTTTTGCTGCTAAGTTGGGCAGCCACACTCAGGGCACAGCTTTGCCCTGGCACAGAAACCCACTATTTCCATCACGTGAAACCAGTTAGTAATAGCAGGGCTGGTCAGCACTGCAGCCAGTGCCCAAATGCTCTCAGGACATTTACTCTCCCGAATTCACTCTGCCCTTTAAAGGAGCACCAGCCACCACATTCAGCATGCTTGAAAGTGTCCTGATTTACTAAATATCCTAAGCCACAATGCCATTAGGTCTCAACCCAAACCAGGAAATTCAGGTGAAAACAGTGACTGTTCCCACAATGAAGGTCATGAGCCCTTTACCTGTTCCCCCGAACTCTCCTTTACCCAAATACAGCATTGACAGTGAAAGCACCTAACACACTCACAAGGAACCAACAGTGAAATGGAAGGATCACACAACAGGAGATGAGAGCAGAGCATCCAACACGAACCACGTGTGTGAAGGATGACTTTGCCTACGAACAGGGGTGCTGCAGCAACCTGGATGTCCAAGCACAGATTTCCCAGTGGTGGGGTCTCCTCCCAGCTGAACTCACAGGATCTGCTCCAGGAGGTCAGCCCAGCCTTTCCCAAGCCCTGGCAGCTGCAGCAGCCCACGTATGGCTGCCTGTAGTTACTGTATGAGCCCTGACTGCCTGGTGTGTTGCAGGGCATCAGTCCAGGGACACTTGCAACGCTGAGAGCCATCATCCTTGGCCTGCGCCACGTCAGAAGGTCTTAGCAGCAATCATCGCATCGAGGAGCTAATGCCACGCAACTGAGTAACTGCCTTGAGCACAAATTCATAAGCTAGTGCTATTCCTGCTTAGTGCTAAAGTTCAGTGCCTCTCTTGTCATGCTGGAAACTTGTCAGGAGATGCTTTTATTCAGTTCAGTAGAGCTACTTCTCTCCAAGATCTCCCTTCTCACTACAGACTCAAGCTTTGTGAGCAAGCTTCCTGCAGAACCTCACCGTGCCTTAAACCACACACTGCCACAGTCCCCACTGACCATTTCACATCTTTCCTCTTGCCACGGGGAACCTCTGTGCCTTCTGTGCCTGTCTTGCCTGATTCCAGACTGATCATGGCCTGGAAAAAGAGTGGAACATGAAGAGTGATGGCAATTCTTAGGAGAATGAAGTCTTTTGTTGCACAGAAAAAGAGGTGGGGATGATCCTCCAATGCAGTTTTGTTCATGTTGTCTCAGGCACATGGAACAATCTTTGAAGCAGATATGTCATCCCAAGAACTCCTTTCATAATCTGCACATTTGATTTTCCATCACTCTTTTTCTCTGGAGGCAAAACAGAAAAGACAAATCATCCAATTCTACAGGTCCTGAAAACTGACTATACCAGCTGTTACCTGATAGACTGGAAGGCGTCACCTCAACCAGCATCCCAGGAATCTGTGGTGCAGTCCAGCCAGGGTTGGTTTGCACTGGGAACCCGGGGCAACTCAATAACATTGGCTTCCCAGGCCCTGCTCCCACACCCAAGGGTTTGGGATTATCCAGCAGCCATTGCATCACGGCACAGCCCTGCTGATGGCCTCATGATATAACCTTGGACAGGAGCCACCCTCGAACTGCTTGGGAGATCCTTATAAATCCAGAGCAATAGATAGAACTGGGAAGGCCACGGGTGGTCCAAGTACATGGGTAGCTGTACCTGGGGCCCCGTGCTCAGAGCCCAGGGCCACACTCTGAATGGGACACACCGTGACGTGTTCTCATTTTAACCAGGCAAATCCAACTGGGCTGCAAAATATCCATCACTGTAACCAGGTGTGACTGTTTTGGAGAAAAGCAGAAAGGAGAGCGGACAGATCTCAAATAAATTATTTGGACCAAAGAGCTATGCAAAGCCTCTGAGGAGTTCAGACACATTGACTGATTTTATTTGATAAGATGGGTAATTTGCAGCTACTGACGTCTTCAAGGCAACTAAATCCCATTCTGCTGAGGTGTCTCCATATCCCTACACCAGATACCCATTTGTAACGCTACAAATATGACTCCAAGATAGGGCGACAACCCAAATTTGCAGTTAATCTACCTTATGTGCTAAAAATGCTGTAAATACCAAACAATACCATATGAAACAAGAAGGAACAAGTGTAGCATCCAAACTCTGAAAAAACACGTATGTTCTTCTGACTGAGAGCACTGTCAGGGTGCAGAAGAACAATTTCAGCCTTAAAGAGAGTCCAGGTGCCAAGCCATGACCACTCACATCTGGTTCTTCGCAGACTGCAAACACAAAGCAGAACTGCCACAAGGGCAATGGTTCAGGCAAGGAGCCCACAAGGGAACACCACAGGAGCCTTAGCAACTCAAACAGCAAACAACAGCTCTGTACCCATGTGCCAGTGCCCTCGGGTGCTGTCTGCATGGCCACAGACACACACAGGCACAAACACAGGACTTGGCAGTGCACGGCATCAGCTACCAGACAGCACAGAATGATGCCACAGGCACCCGGAGTGGGAGAGGGGGAAAGCTGGATTAATGGACAGGGAACCCAAATCCCAGGGTGCCCTCCAGCAAGTCAGCAGCCCAGGAGGATTGGATCCCAGCAGCCAGCAGAACACCAGCTCAGCCATTGCCATGCCTTCTCCTCGCTGGCACACCAGGCTCAGTTCCTTGCCCACAGTGCTGGCTCAAGGCAGACAGGAGCAGGAGCACTGTCTCCATGCCTCACACAAGCTGCTGTCTCCCAGCAGCACCGCACTCCTAACACCCTCTCCAGGAGCAGAGGGCATGGCAAGAGCTCTGCTGCTGCTCCTGAGAGGATTTGTCAAGCCCAGCCTTTGTCCTGACACAGCTGGGCCCAGGGGAACCAGGATCATCAGCCTGCAGCCCTCCAGCAAGGAAAATCCCTCTTGACATAGTAAAGGGGAGGTAAAGATGAAATCTGTAAACCTTTATTACCGCAATGAACTAATAACATCTCACTAACACTAACTACCTTTTCTTGTGGCAATCTAGTATGCAAGAGTCCTCATGCAAAGGGACCTGGCACCTGGTTTATGAGGCACTATTTTCACTTTTGCTAAAGCAAAAAGGGTTTTCTTTAGACTCTTCCATCCAAATCCACCACGGAGCCAGGTTTCAGAGGTGACTTGGGTCTTTATAGAGGTCAATATCAATAATCTTGATTAAGTATCTCCAGGTCCTGGAGCCTACTCTCAAATACTCAGGATGCTTTCATTTCCTCTGGCACCTGCTCTCCAATCAGCATGTGCTCAGTTCACAAAGCAGAGTCATCTCTGTGTAGTAAGGAGAAGGAGACAGTTCTAAACACACACTGCTTTCTCTTTGTCCCTCCAGGTTCTTAGGCTAAATCCAAAGGCTAAGCTTCCTTGCAAGTCTCAGCGACCTGTCCGGGCCAGAGGAATGTCACAGTAAGTGCAAACATTATTGCATCCACCGTACTCGTCCTCCTGAAGTCTCTGTTTCCATCCTGCCTTGTTTATTTTTACACACACACTAGAAAAAAACAGAGAGCCACCAGTGTTTTGCTGTCCACTGGTTCCTCAGCCAGAGGGACACCCCTTTAATTCAGCCTCATCTATTGACCTTCAAAGAGCACATTACAAATGTTTTAAAATATTATTTCCAGCATTTTAGAAATCTTTTACAAGGATCAGCTCAAGCTCATCTTCAGCAAGCGACCAAGAGGTGAGGGTCATCATGAGTATCAAGATCCAGACTTTAAGCTCTGGAAAAGGGCTTTCTGGCTTGGAATATTTCCCAGTCAGAATTGCCAAGAGAATTGATGGAGCAGGTGACAGGCAAGGAGCTGCCACACAGTCACACTTCAGAGAGTCACTTCAGAACAGACAGTTGGTTTAGAACACACACTTGGCCAAGAGATGGGGAAGTCAGAACACCCAGACACAGACTGGCATCTTAACTCAGGCCGGGAGGGAAAGAGCTGATAACTTGGGTTACTTCAGAGAAAAGACTGTTAAAAAAAGACCAGTGTCACAGCACAACAAACCCAAGCACTTCAGTTGCACATTTATATGCAATACACCCGGTTCCAAAGCTAAATGAGACAGGTATGGGTGCACATCAACACTCTAGCATGGCACAAGGACACATCTTCCACTGCAAATATTCCATCATCTTAAAACTGCCTTTCTTGCCTGATCAGAAGCCTTATTGTAACCTCTGTGCCAGCTGCTTTCAAGCAGGATGTCAGGACAGACTGCCAAAGATCCTGCTCCTTTCTCTGCATTCAGCCTCACTGTAGCTACCACGAAAACCACACAAGGCAGGACACGCTAGACCTGGGACCAACTAAACCAGGTCAGGACCTCTGTAGAAGGGGACAGCTACTGGCAAGCAGCTCTGAGCTTCACACAGGGGCTTCAAGATGTGGGCAAGAAGCTGCCTTAAAGCTCTGAGCAACATTTACTGGTTATCAGCCCCTCTTCTTGCTGACTTGGTATTCACAGGCTGAGGAGTTATTTCCTCTTGAAGCACTTGAATAGAGGCTCTCCACGGGGTATTTCTTAGCCTGGGACATGAACAACAGATAAAATACTCTGACTCTTCTTCTCTTTCAAAGTCAAGTGCCAGCAACACAGCCTGGTTTCTGCGTATGGAAGATTCAAGCTGTAAAAATCAGTTTTCTTTGCCATCCAGATGCAGAGTCCCTCGGCGAGCCTGACCGGGTCTGCCTATGGAAGCACACCTGTGTTTACAAAGGTAAAGAGCAAGAAAGCTTGTCCTGCAACCAGCAGCATTAGATTTTGAGCTTTCCTGTTCCAGCAGAAGCTATTTCTAGGCTGGAATACTGGTTCGTTTACAATTCAGAAAAGCCAACATACTTCGTTAGTGATGCTTTCAAACTAATACCTTAATTGGTAAAGGATGCAGACAGACAGAATGTGAATTCACACAGACTTATGTTTCCTGCAAAGGAGGCTGAAGTGGAAACCTCTCACAGTAACTCCTCTTATTATGTTACATCCACTGGAATACATGTTTTTATCCTGCATTTGTATTTTTATTTAGCTGCACAAACAAGGCTTTAATGAGCACAGGTTTACTAGTGAGAAAACCTGCACTCACAGCCCACTGCAGAAGCATTTAGAATTAAATCAACTATTGCAAGTATAATAAGAATATGGGCATGAGATCACCTTCTTCACTGAAGGGAGTATCATTTCCTAAAAGTTTCTTCCGTAGCGAAATACTTAGACATTTAACACAAGTATTTTCTCCTCCAGGGTCTACAAAACATAAGGGCTACGAAGGGTCAGCTGGTGGTATTTGAGTGTCGAATTCATGCCACACCCACCTTGCAGGTTCACTGGTACAGAGAATATGATCAGATCAGAGACTCTGCTGATTTCCGGATCCTGCGGAAAAGTAGGTGTTGCTGCATCTGCTCCCTGGACAGTCATTTCACTGGGACAGTGGCAAGACAGGAAGGAGAAGTGCTGTGAAAACCAGGAGATTGTGCATGTTCACAGGGGCAGAGTTAAGTTTACAAGTATCAGATGACCCCAAGCCACAGGCTGTGCAGAGTCTGCACTTCCTCTGGCAGTGCCTGAGAGGGTCAGGCACAACGGGAGCAGATTCCATGCTGTTAGTTATTAATGACAGCACTACTGAGCCATGGAGGCATTGGCACCATGTATTAGAGCTACTGATGAATTCAGGGGGGAAAAAATATGTGTAACCTCATTTTGAACAACTTCTGATACTCCCAGGCAGGAGGTCAGAGCTCTGGTGAGACAAATTCACAGCAACCAACCCCAAAGTCAGTGGAGCTCTTTCTGTATCACCTCGGTGGGGAGATGTGTGCACCATCAGGTTCCCCAGCCAGACCTGAGCTTTCTCTGCCTGGATGGTATTCCTCTTGATGGACACAAAGGGAGATGGTTCCTTTGTAATCAGGGTGACAGCTGAGGTGGGGAAGGGAGTGAGGGCTGAAGGTCTTTTTCCCATTCTGGCTTTATAACCATTTGAATTTTTTCTCTCTCATTTCAAGCAGAGGCTTGTTCATCAGCAGTCCCTGGTAAGTACATTGTGCATTTTGTGTTAGACATTTCACCAGTTTATTTACCTCACATTCAGTATTTCCCACGAAGATAAAACAATAGTGTCCAAAGGGTAGTCAGAAGAACATTCAGAGCCAGGCCAGGAGCTTTCAAGTTCTTGCATCTGACACAAGCACCCAAAAAGACCTGAGTTTTTCCACAACACAATAAAAAAAGATATCACCCCTCTTTAATTAAGTCAATGAAAAATACCCTGTGCTAAGGGAAAACACATCAAACATTATGACTTATAATCTGTTATGGGGTTCAAACTTGTGCAAGGGAAGACAGAATTTAGCCAAAACCAATAAAACAGAAAACCACAAAACACCCCCAAAAAACCCCCACAGTACAAAAAAAACCAAAACAGTGCCTTGTTTCATTAACATCACAAGAAGAGAGTCTTCCTTCATTTTTTGTTCCTTCTGAATCCCTTAACTTCCCGTGCCCTGTACATCACTTTTTGGCACTTTACTGATGCCAAGCCCCATCACTACATCCCTACAGGTTGACATTTGGCTCTTTGGTCCAACAGCTATGCCTGAATTTGTTATTTCAGAGGAAGTCTGCACCCTGGTTATTACAGAAGCTTTTCCAGAAGACTCTGGAATATTTAAATGTGTTGCTGAAAATGAATTTGGATCTGCAGCATCCAGTGCACATCTCTCTGTTTCCCCAGGTAAGCACATGGATTTCTGTGTTGAACAACTAGGCACAAAAGAATTTGCTGCAGCTCAGCATCAGGCAGAGTCACAGATATTTGCCAAGCAGAAGCCAGACACAAATAAGTTTTTAGGCTCAAGAAAAGCACCCCAAAAAACACAATCTGCTTGGGTACCTCTCAAAGCTGGATACAAGTTGTTCTGTGTTTCTGCTTTTGGTCCCTCTTCTGCCTGGGCCAAGGATGGCAAGGTGGAGATGATGATCCCTCTCACAGAGAAGTCACATCCCTGACCTTCATCCCTTCAGGGCTTCCTGCTTGGCCCAACACATTGGCTGTGTCTGTACCTGGTTTATGGTAACACCTGACCTGCTTGGCTTGTGCTGAAGGCCATCTGCCAACAGAACAGCACCTTGCATGTATATCCAGAGCTCACCAGCCCTGGGGAGAAGGCAGGTTTGGCTAATGCAGCTGTGCAGGTTTCAGTCTATGCAGAGCCCTGGCAGGCTGAGCTCTCACCCACCTGCTCACACATTCCAGTCCCCTCCCCCTGTTACTGCATGTGCTGTGCTGGTGAACCCCCACTGCTTCCTTATTCCTTATTTCTACCTGACCTGGGGACAATTCTACTTCCAGGAGCAAAAGAGCTGGAGAGCTTTGCAGGTGCTGCCCACAGGCCAGCTGTGCAAGTCACCATGAAGAAACCCACCTTCTCCAGGAACAGCCAAGCAGGAGCCAAGGACCGAGGGGCTTCCAGCCTCCCATCCTACAGCCCAGAGCCCCCAGGGCTGGGCACTCGAGCAGCAGCCACGAGCTTTGGGCAGATGAGCTCCAAGAACCAAGCCGAAGAGTTTCATGGAGCTTATGAAAATTCCCCTCAGGCTACACCTCTGCGGTAAGACAAAGAGAAAATCACACCCCTGGGTTAGTTTTTTGCAACATTTTGGGCATGAACTCTCTAGTGCAGCTGCAAAGCTCCAGTACCCTGAGAGGGGAACAGGCCCTGCAGTCACCTGAGCTGTTTGCCTGTGTGACAATGGCAATGTGTAACACCTGCCCAGCTCCAGAGCAGCACAGGCTCCATGTGACAAAGTGTGTCATTACCTAAAGGCCCAGGTAAGTGCCTGATGGCATTGTCGGTGACTTCAAAGCATCACCCAAAATAATTAGCCTCTAGAAGCCCTTTGGCTCCACAGCAGAGCACGAGGCAAAGATCACAATACCTGGGAAATGTCAAGGTACAATTCTGTTGCCACCTCCTTCCTCTGTACCCTTGGCCAAGTGGCATCACCTCATGTTTCTGTTTCCTGTCCTTAAAGCCAGCAGTAACACTTGAGATGCGGGTAGCATAGGGCACGTGGTACCTGCAGAGGAGTCTGTGGAGTGCAAGTACTGAACCAGTGACCCACTGGATAGAATGGAAACTGTCCCATGGCATGGCAGGGACACTCCACACTCAGGAGATAGAGATTTCCCCCAGCAATAAAGTGTTCCATCTTACTACAAGACTTGATGCAATTTCCACCCCAAATTCAGCTCTCAAGTCACTGTGTACTTATTGCATCATCACCTATCCTGTTTGATTGTTCCAGAGAAGCAAAGCAAGTTAGAACACACGCACTGGCAATGCCATCCCCATTTCTGCAGTGTCTCTCAGGGGTTTGTAGGCAGAACAGTGACCTCAAAAGGTGACAGCTCAGTTCAGACACCCCAGGCCAGCAGAGGAGTTTCCTCAGTGCTGTTTGTGGCAGTGAGAGCTCCGAGGCAGACGTGTGTCCCCTGTCCCAGCTGAATGCCAGCCTGGGACTGCAGTGATCCTGTTACAGCGTGTGTAAATGGCTGTCCCTGACAGACAGTATTCCCTGTGTTAGAGATTATTTTTGGATGTGCTCAGACGTATTAACTAAACCAGTTATTCTAACAATTCCCAACACCCTCCTCCAAATTTCCCTACAGGACAGATCATATTTCAATATGGATTTAGCCATGCACAGGAATTATTTTCCTAAATCACTGAGGAGAAAAGGGTTTGCTTCAAGAGCCTGCAGGTCACTAGGAGGAGGCTCTCAATTTGGCTTCAAGCCCTTCCATGAAATCCAGGCTTGCTCCAAGGAAATGAGCTGGGACACTAAGCAGACCCCACTGCATGAAGGGGTACAACATGCCATCAAATTAAGCTATGTAAGAGCTTTTTTTAAATGTAGGTTATATAAAACATTAATTAGTGTATAGAGCAGCAGAGTGCTTTTGACTGACAGCAGTGCTGAACCAGACTTTGAGCTCATCTCAAGATACAGAGAAACTACTAAAACTTCCAGAAGCATTTAAACATCTTTCAATCCTACAGACTTATTGCCATGTGCTTTGAAACATCATTATGGATGGGACACAGCATTGTAATGATGCTGTTACCTCAAACTCAGCAATCATGCCTAATGACTGCCTGTAAAATAGAGGTCTTTTTAGTCAGATTTAACATATAATTCTCTCATGCAGCATATGTGGTTGCAACTCTATCACCAAAGGCAAATACCAACAAAAGTAGTGATGACAGAACAAAGCTATTACTGGGAATAACTATAAAATGAATGAAATCCTTGTACTCTTTACTTCTCCCAATTATTGCTTAGCAACAGCCTCTCCACTAAAACTGGAAAATGCAACTCAAGAAGACTGTCCCTGTTCCTTTCTGGGCCCTTTATACCTGCAGTTTATGGTGTGTCCTTCTTGGCAGCCTTAAAGAAGCAGAACAAAATCGATGCTGATTATTAACTTCATTAAAGGAACTTAATCCAAGCAAAACAAGAGGCTTCAGGCACTGACTACACTGCCAGGTCTTTTAAGTAGCTTTTAAGTGTCCTTAATAAACACGCAAAACATTCTTAACTCTTTTCTAAACATTTTTTGCCATATGACTCAAGCAACTAAGGAGAACCCAATCAGTCACAGCAGGTCATCATTCTTAGAAAGTAAACTGAAGCAGGACAGAAAAGCTGGTTTCTAACACCTCGCAGTGCTGCTCACTGCGCTATTAAGTTACTTGGCACAGGCAATGAGATTTATTCCTCTGCTTTTATCAGTTCAGCTTTCAGTACCTTTTTTCCCCCCCTACCTTCTTGATCTCGCGTTGTTCTGTTCCTCCTCTTTCACACAAGTCGTCCCAGTGGTGTCCAGTCTTTTAAGTGTATAAAGCTGTCCTTAAGCTGCTGCCTTGCAGCCAGCCTTGGTTCTGAGAGGAGCACGCTGCACCCTCCCTGAAGTGGTGGGGAGCCAGGGAGCCTCTCCGAGCACACAGCCTGACCTTTGCCATGCTCACAGCGTCCTGCAAGGCAAATGATCATCTACCTACCTTCTTTTTAAGTACATTTTTTAAGTACTCACCCTGTGCCAGCTACAGATTTTTTTACTTAAAAAGCAAATAACTTCTCCAACAACTAGGGGCACGCTCCCTCCCTTAACCACTTTCGCGACGAGGAATTTAAATAAATTAGCGCTCAATTAACACCTGCTACGTAAGTTTTAGTTCACAATCGCTGGGCTGAGGTTGAAATACAAACACTAAATGTGGATTAAGCTCTTGAAGATCGCTGTGCTGACAGACTCGCAAGCACGGGGAAGGAGAGGGGTGGAGGATGAGAGCCCACACTCAGCCCAGCTGCGGCACTTTAAGGCTTGGGGTGTTCTTAAACAATAGGCAAGAGTTGCCAAAGTATAATTAAGATACTTAAAACACTATAATGTTAATTTAAGATGTAATTAGGCATTGAAACTGTTGATTAAAAGGATACAAATCACCTAATCACCAGCGGGATCTGTTGCTGTGCTGGTGAAAACACCATAGTTGCATTTGTGTAAATAGCTGTAATAATAAACACAAACAGCAAAACATGAATATTTACCATATTTTTATCATTGAATATTTTTGTAAGCCTAGTTTTGTTGTTCAGTTTATGGCTGTTCAGTCACATCCACGGGCAGTGCCGTGGTACTTAAACCACGTTTAAACCTGGCTCTTGAATATCTCTTGCCTTAAAGAAGTACCAGGGTGTTGTCCCTACAGAGACAATTAGCTACAGCAACTTAGTAAATGAATTAAGCAAGGAATTTAGAATCACAGAGTGGTTTCGGCTGGAAGGCACTTTATAGATGATCCCGTTCCACCCCTGCCCTGGGCAGGGACACCTTCCACCAGCCCAGGTTGCTCAGGGTTAGGGTTTAACCCGGCCTTGGACACTTCCAGGGATGGGGGACCCACAGCTCCCCTGGGCCACAATTCCATCGGGATAACCGCGTGGGAATTAGGGCCATTCAAGCCTATTGCAGCGTCTTTCCTCGCTGCTCCCTAAGGGTGTTACGGGCAGAAAACCTGTTTTTGTGTCCGAAAGCCCCCGATTTGGTCAGTTCTCCCAGTCCGGAGCCCGGGGCGCTCCCGGGAGCGGCAGCGCTGTCCCCCGGGACGGGATGGGGACAACCTGCCCAGCGCCACCCCCAGAGCCTCCGGGGCAGTGCCTGGACCCGCAGAGGGATCCGGGAGTGGGGCCAGACCCGGGGCAGGAGCGGGGCAGGACCCGGGGCAGGAGCGGGGTCCGGGAGCGCCCGGAGCGGGCGGTCCCAGCGCTGCCCCGACGGGGCGTTCGCTGCCCGCGGGCACCTGCCCAAAATCGCCGGCTCCGGCGCTGGGCAGGCTGTCCGGGCAGCGGAGACTCTTATTGTGACAGCGGACAGGCCGGGCCCGCCGTGTCACCGCTGGCACCACATTAAAGCCACCGGGCTCCTAACCCGGCGCAGAGGGCGGCGATGACAGCCCCGGCCAGGGAATGACCGTCCCGGCCCAAAATACCGCCTAAAGCCCAGGTGACAACATACAGGCTGTAGGTAAGGTGCTCTTTTGGGTTGTTTTTCCACGTCAATTTTCCTCCGAAGCTGGTTAGGGAGGTGGCACAAGGGACTGCAGCGCGCTGGGAGTGCTGAGGTGAAAAGGTGCTTTTAAGGTGAGGTGGTGCCAGATGTAACGTGGGTGGCAAGATAGGGAAAAAAACCCTGTTTTCTTTTTTTAAAAAGCAAGATGTCCCTATTACTGCTTGCTGTTCCCATCTTGTAAGGTCAAAAGTCTCTTAAGGTTTGAGGAAAACATAAGTTACCTCTTGCTGGGAGAAGTGACACTGTGTGTCAGAGCTTGGTGAAGTGCAGCGTTCTAGAAAACCAAGTCAACGCTGCTCCCTGTGCCCAGCCTGTGGGTAAAATGAATGTACAAATAAGTACACAGGTAGTGGTATAAACATGGGACAAAGACTCGATGAGTTTTCTGCATCAGTGAACGAGAACATGGTGTGGATGTGCTCCAAAAATTTGAGCCAGCCTCAAATTCCAAGAGCATGACAGGGGGAAAGGTAGAGAATTTTTACTATAAAGCCTCTGTTTACATACAGTTAATTTACAACTAATATTGGTGATTACCTTTAGGAAATGAAAGCCTTGAATCTTTAAAATGAAAGCAACGTCTTCAGGTTTTGAATTTGGGAATTTATGACCTCCTGAGGCCCTTCTTTGGGCTCTCCAGAGAGAGGAATACAATATACTGGGTATATATAGCAGCAAAACAGCTGATCTTGGAGGGGCGAGATTACAATTTTTTCCAGCACATGTAACTGTGTGGATTTATATTCTCATTTTTTTATTAGCAGCTTTATATTTATTTTGGGGATTATTTATTTATCCTGGAGCTGAAACTGTTTGTCCATTCTAACAAGCTTGCTCAGTTCATTGTAATGAAACTTTCCTGGGTTTTCAGTTGATGGAAAGCCCAGGTTTAGATATCAAGCACCTACAAAATAAATGCATCCCTTATCCTGCAGCTAATGTCATTCTGGCAATTAGCAGCCCAAACAGCAAACCTTGGGAAGTGGCTGCAAATGGAAAAGCACAGACCTTGACATTCCAATCCCAAATCTCAACTGGATATGAAAAGCTCTGAATTCAAACCCCACTAAAGAAGAAATAAGGATACTTGGTTTCAAGGGTCTAGTGTTAGGATTAAGAGCAAGTGGAACCTGTTTCATGCTTCCCTTGGTATAAGGGGTTTCTCAAATAGCCAGTTGTCTGAGGAATAGTGCATTTAGTATTTTGGCAGGGCATAAACTAGCAGGATCCAGGGATCTTGAGCTAAAATGATGTGGCAAATCACCTTGCTCAGTAATAGTATCTACAGTTATCTGTAGACTCAGGCAGGTGTTGAGGTGCCTGAGTCAGGTAGACCGCATGGCTTGTTATTATAATCCAAAATGGTTATACAGTTCAGGAATATTTTCTAATAAATCCTAAATATCTTTATTCTAAGCTCAAGCTTTAATTGTCCATTGCCTGAACTTCATATTCTCTAGCTTGCTAATGACTGCTCACAGCACGGTATTTTTGTGATTCAGCTTGTGATGTACGATTTATTTGATCTGTATTGTCTTCCTTAAGGGAAAATCCACACCAAGAAAGCCTCTATTCCGCAAGGCAAGGGTTCCATTCTATCCAGGAGCCCAGCCAAGAAAGCTTTTGTGGCCTACCACCTAGCTTTTACCAGCCACCCCTCCAAAGCCAGGTCTCACCAACAGAAACGCGGGACAGCCGTGAAACCTCTCCTATGAGTGTCCCCAACCTCCCGTCCGTCTCCTCTATGTGCCAACCAACCATGTTTAACTACGAACGTCCAAAACACTTTATCCAGTCTAAGAACGTGTGCCAAGGGCAACAGCAGCCTCCAGGACCTGCAGCCTCCACGGAGTCAAGCAGAGAGATCAAACAGTCCTCCATCCTCATCCAGCCTCGTAACCCAAGCGGGCAGAAATTCTCCTCCTCGTCATCGCTGAGCTCTTCAATCACGCTCTCCTCGCCCTCCTGTAGTGCCCCCAAGGAGTGCACATACCCCATCACACCTGCATCTGCGCAGTCTCCTGCTAGCTCCTCATCTGGGCAGCGCCTCATCCCCATGCCTAACCAATCCCCCGCAGCATTCCTGTGCTCAGTGCTACCCTCGCAGCCCGACTATAACAGCCAAACTCCTTCTCCCATGGAACCTCAGTAAGTACACACAGCCTTCTAACCTGCCCCTGCTTCCCTCTGGCCTCTCCCCTCCCCGTGCACTGCCCATCCCAAACCCAAGCCCCCGGAGGAACGCCAGCCTGGCCGAAGCCAATGGCACAGCTCCCATTGACTTCCCGAGTTCGAGCTGGGTGAGGAGGCTGAGAGCTTGCCCCTGGTGACTGTGGGGAGACATGGGTGTCCATCAGGAATTTAACTGGGCAGTGGTCACGGCACGGGCTGCTGTGGGGGGTTTCTGGAGCCAGTTTGAGCAGTTCAGTTTGATTTGGAAATTAATCTCTTAATTAAGGTTATTCAGAACAGCAGATGGGCACCCATCTCAAATTAATTTCCTCAACAAACATGGCTTATGAATGGGGAGGAAGGGGAAGACAGTAGCACTTTCCACATATAAACTTAGAGAATTTTCCTCATAAATCTCAGCAGTATTTTCAGGTTCCACATCACGATGGGACTCTACACTCACGCTTTTCATTAATCATACAGAAAGGAAGCCACTTGAAAATTTTACCCCTTTAGACCGAAGACTAAATTCTTTCCTGAATATGTATTATATCATTTTGCCTTTGGGCTGCCATCCAAATATCTCCCAAGGTCAGTGAGATCTCAAAGGGAACTGGGCTTTGCCTTCTCACCAACTTGTATTCCTGCCAATATCAGCTGGAGCTCCTGGGGAAAGTCAGGGTAGAATATGCACAAACACTCAACTGGAAATATTAGAAAGGTGATAAGGGCAGGGGGTCCTGCTGGCCTGGTTATAAGTCCAGGTTTCAGTGTCAGTTTGCATTCAGGAAATCTGAATGTTTCTGGGGGTTTTCTGAATCACAGCACTGTGGGAAAAGGAAAGGTAAGAGGGAGTGAGTGAGCTGGGGCACTCAGAGTGTTTGCTAAACTCCTGCAGGAGTGTGGGGCCTTAGAAACACATGTGGAGTCACTGCTGGAGTTTGTGTGGGTAGTGTGGGGTTGTTTGTTCCCACAGCAAAGGGCTTGGGTGCTTCACTGTGCTTTTCATACAAGCTGCTCTTAAAGGCAATGCCCAGGGAGTTGAGGAATTATTTTCCCAATCACACAACTAATGGGCAAACAGGGACATGAGACATATTAATCAGTTGGGCAAATTATTAAAGTTTTTAAGTTATAACTTGCACGAGTTATTAAGTCCAAGTAGTGCTGGGAGAATTCCAGAATTACAGCCTTTCTACCCTGCTCTGATGAGCAGAACTAACTCCCAAGTGACAGGAGGAAGAGGATTTTGAATAGAAATAATTTCTGAACACAGGTGCAGCACACGAGGCCCCGCTGCACGTCACAAAGTGGGTTAGATCCTGCCAGCACACAGTGCTGTGGCCTTTGCAACCCATTCTGATGGATGCTCCTCTTCTCCTAGCACCTCTCAGAATCAAATGTACTACCAAACTCCAGGAGCTGATCGTGTCCCTTGGCTATGGATTACAGGACCAGGCCACTGCATGAGCAGTGAGTGTTGTGGGAGGACACTCAGTGACTGTCTAGACCATGATGTTCCCCTTAAGGTTTTGATACCCAGCCTAATCTATTCATCTCCCAGATGCTTTATAGGTTCACTTGAGGCACAGTTTTTAGGAGGCAGGTTTCACATTTTTGTGTGCATCCTAGGAAGCTGCAGCAAACAGCCCAGCAGGCCTGGGGGAATGACTTTGTTTTCTCTTCCTGCATGAGCAGCTACTCACAGCCAATGTACAACAAACAAGCTAGCATCAACTCTATGCAGAAGACATCAGACCAAGAAATTCGAGGAACAAAAGAGGCCCTCATTCAGGACTTGGAGAAGAAACTGCGATGCAAAGACAGCCTCCTCCAGAATGGCAACCAGGTAAGGGAAAGGTGCTGGCTAAAGAGCTGGTTTGCTGTGACCCTCAGCAGTGCAAGCAGGGCTGCAGAGACCAGTTCTGGCACCCCAGAGGCTGGAGCCTCCAAACTGAGCTGAAAGCAGAAGGAAATGCAGGAGCAACACTGCCCAAACACCTCTGCCCAGAACCTCAGCAGATGCCATGAGAGTTCTTTGAGCCATTTATGATTATGATGATGATTATTATTATTCTTTCAGTGTGATGTGGCTGAATTTTTCCATTAGAAATGTTAAATCTCTTCCAACAGTGACTATATTTTTAGTCAGGAATTATGAAGAAGGACTGGTTTTGAAAGACTTGCATCCAATTTCTTCATTTTCCAACACCCTCCTCGCAGTTAGTTTTGGTATTAAAATACAAATAGCTGTACTGGTGGGCCAGGCTGAGCTCAGATCCCAGCAGAGGAGCAGCACAAGGGAAGCTGGAATGTGTGGCAAGAGGGCTGGTTGCTGTGTGTCTGTGGGCATTTACTGGGGCAGCTGAATGTCTGCATCTCCCCTGACTTCAGTGAGGCATGTGGTGGCTTCTGAAAGCCATTTGATGCAGCAAGGGGGCTTTGAGCTGCTATTGCCTTTCCCTCTTATCCTGCAATCATTATTAAGCCCAGGGACAACAGGAAGGAACAAGTTTAGAGCTGTGGCACAAACTTGAACTCTCTGCTGGGGATCCTGGTGAACATCATATCCACAGGAAACTAGAAAGCCAAGGAGAATCCCTCAGTCCTCCAGACATGATTTCACCCTGCCTCTCAACACTGGGGTTAAAAAATGTCTCAAAATCATTAGAACTTGGTGAAATATTGGAATATTTGAGAGCTCATTCTAGAGATTACCACCACATATGGTAAACTTCTTTGATTTCTTTTTATATGAACAGTAAAAGGGACAAAACGCAATCCTCTTTACCAAGAAAACCAAAGCCGGGAGAAAAATTTGCTTACCAGGAGGGAAGCCCATTGCAGCAAGGTGGAGTGGGCAGGTGTCTAATGTGGGAACCTTCCTGCTGGCTGGAGGCAGACTGGTAAAACCCCAGTGTTTATAGATTCCATCTTCTTCCCTGCAGGAGGAAGTTTTTTCATTATCATCAGTGAGAACACGTTTGTGTCATAGAGATAACATTTTAAATACAGAAGGGGAAAACAAATAGGTCAAATCTGACTTAATGTATCCCTCACAGGAATGTCCTATCTGCTGTGAGAAAGCTTCTCATAGCAAGTCAGCTTTTCTTCCCATAGGAAGCCAGGCTAAAAATAAGGCTTATGCAATCACCACTCTGTGTCCTCCTCCCCTTGTCCTCCAGCAGCATCTGACCCAACTGGCCAATCTCAGCCACACTTGATACAGACGTAGAGACTCAGGGTTATTAAGCTCTCACAGGTTTGGCTAAAGGTCTCCTGCTCTCTTCTAAAGAAAAGTCCCACAAGCCTCCCAAACCTTTACCTGCCCAGCAGCAGACACACACACAGGTCTTGTACACAGCAGAAATTCAGTCAGAGCTTGTCCTCATGCCACAAAATCCAAACCCAAGTTCAACTTTGTGAGAAGTGAAGTGTCAGGTGTTCTGGTGCTCAACATGCACTTCTAAAGAAACCCAGCTGACAGGGCTTGAGCTTAACTCTGCTCATTTTTATCACTGTGTGCCACATCTACACTGTAGGAACTTTGTGTTCCATGCCTCAAACGTGTCCTTGCCCCCTCCCCACTCAGCACACAGCATTTCAACCAGGGGATGCTGCACTGCCATAAACTTCCCTCGTGCTCCCAGGGCTGGTGGTGCTCCCCTCTGGCTGTGCCTGCCTCTGGTGTGGCTCTCACCTTTCTGGGAGCAGGGCAGGCCAGCATCCATCATGCCTCGAGCTCCACAGCTGAATGGCTTGGGAAGTTTTCCCAGTGCTCACAGAAAGGTACCCTGGGACTCAGTCTGGCTTCTGAGGGTGATGCCATCAGTTACCCATAAATAATCCCAGCAGAGAAAGAGGAGGAGTGGAAGGCCACAGATGGCATTAGGGAGGCTTTGATGAACAGGCAGTTTAATCTTTTATGCATTTCAGTGCTGTATATATTGAGGCTGACTTCAGTAGGCATCACAGACTGCAAACCCTCTGGGCCAGGCGTGGGGCTTCTATCCAGCTGCTGCTTTCATTGCCAACACCCTGAATTCGTGGCATATTAATGTGCTCTTCCAAGCTGCTCTGAAATAGTAAATGGACTTCTGACTAGAATTGCTCTCCACTCTGCTTTCAGCGATTAACTTATGAAGAGAGAATGGCTCGCAGGCTGCTCGGACCAGTGAATGCTGCCTCTGTGCTGGAAACACCGAGTGAAGACAACATGCAGAACGCACAGGTCAGTGGGGAGCTGTCTCTGGAGCCAGGATTTCCTGGGGATTGTCACCCAGCTCCTACCTGAGTGGGGCAGAAATGGGGTTTATTTGGAAGGGCGGCAGGAGAGGGGACGGCTCTCCCTGGCAGAGCTCTGTACAGGAGGGATCTGGGGGTGGTGGCAGCAGGAATTTAAGCACCATTCCCTTGCTGGGCCTGATCTGTAGGAATGACCTCTCCAGGGAGGAATTACAACAGCTGCTGCACAGCATGGGACACCCAGCCTGTGACAGGCAGGGAGCAGCACAGGGAGGGATCCAGGTACCCATTCCCAACAGCCCCAGTGCAGGCTTGGCCAGGACAGCAAGATCTACACCTGTCACTGACAATGTCACATAAGTGACATTGGCTACAAAAGGTCAGGGTCTTGGGGTGGGATCAGATGGGTTCCAGCCCTCCTGGGGGTCTGCAATCATGAAGAGAAAGCAAAGCAGTTATTTTAGCAGCCCACATGCTGATAGACTAGAGTCTATTACGACTGGCATTTTCAAAAGGGTTTTAGTTGGAGACTTGCATAATTTATTGGTTATCCAGGCCAGTTAGAAGCTCTCTTTGGCACTTCTGTGCTCAAAGTTGGTGGAAATGTCTGTGATATGGCCTTGGGTACCTGTGCAGACAAGGAAAACATCCCTCCTGCTGCTGCAGCAGAGAGCCAGGGGCAGGCAAACACCTGCCAGATGGAGTTAGCAAAACTCCTCCGTGTAAGAAGACACTTAAGATCACAGCAAGGGAGGAATACACAATTTGAGCTATTTCTCCCCAACAATCACCTGGCAACAGCAGGCAAGAAGGGAAAGTTATGGATGCCAGAGAGCAAGGGAAGCCTCATCTTTTGCAGAGAACAAGGAAACATTCAGTCAAAACAGGATGACTGACAACTTTTCAGCATGGGAGAAATGCTGCTTTAAAAAAGAACATTGGGAGCAGAGGCTGGCTTATGTTTGGGATATCTTATTCCCATTGTTCAGTCTTATTTTTAAATATTGTAGTCACTGATTCGTTCAGCCTCCTGATTCCTTGGGAACTTAACTATGCAGTCAGTCCATGCAACAGATCATTAGAATCAGCAGCAGCTCCATCACCACAGCATCATTTCACAAGACAAGTAATGACTGCACAGACCCCGTGTCAGTGAGCAGATAGAGGCAATTGCCTTGGGACTCAGCATTGAACTCAGTCCAGCAAAACCCTTGTCCATGTAACACTTCCCCTGCACTGAAGGCTGCTTTGTGCTTGAACTTTAAGCCCAGGCTTAAATGTTCCCCAGGACTGGGCTGCAGAGCACACAACCCAGCCCTGGAATGGCTCAATGCAAACACTCCAGAAATTTCCATGCAGCGTTTGCTCTATCTGACTCCATTGCTAAAAGGGGTCGCTGGCAGCAAACTCTGCTGCATTTTCCAAACATCCAAGCTCCTAACAGGAATCAATCCTGGGTACTTTAGCAGATTTAGTCATGTGATTGTGGAGTTGTCAGCGAGCTTAGTTGGTGCTGTGATCTAGAAAGAAAAGTATTTTCCAGCTCAGCAAGTGTCCATTGCTGTTGGTACCATATTTAAGTGGGCACAATACAACTCTCCTGCCAGCGACTCCACTTCTATTCCTGCTATGGCAAAGGACACTCTGTCCTGAGCTCTCCCTTTAGACACTGCCAGTAGTGCTGCTCCTCTCTAACAAAGGTTGTTGGCTGGCCCAGAGCCTCGGGTGCCAAACAAAGCTGCTCCTCTCACCTGGGCAGTGATGAGAAGGTCTGCCATTCTCTCCTTGTTCTTGTCGCTGTCATGGCAAAGCCCATGGTGCAAATTCCTTCACCTCTTGTCCCAGTGACTTCTGCAGTACAGCCAGTTTGCTTTTAAGCAGCAGTCAGTACACAGACTTAAAAAAGCTTCTCATTCGGTTTATAGACAAATCTTTCCAAGTGAACTCACCTCTCCTCTTTCTCTTTCCAAGCACCAGAATGCAGAAAACGTCAGGCTGCAGGTTCCTACAACACATGTAAGGTAAGGCATAAACTTTATGCCATTCTTCAAGACTTCATTTCTAATGTCTCTAGGCAATGTTAACTTCACTACTTACCACTTTTTCTAAAGCTGTAATTACCAAATTCACTCACTTCCTTTCAACCAAAATGCTACTGTTGTGGATGGTTGATGAGGCCTGCGATCTTAATCCAGTGAATTGCAAGCATAGCCCTAGAGGTTTAAAAACTTCATGCACCTTGGGAAAATACTCTTTGTGTTCTAGAAGATTAATTTCTATTCAAGGTGAGGGCTGAGAATGTAAGTGATGAAACACAGCACAGTGGAGGACAGGCTTCACTGCTCTTGTCAATTCTTTTGGAGATTAGGCCAAAGATGAAGGTTATGCTCCTGTGTTGAATTGAACAACTTGAGCAAGAGAAGTGGTTGATCAAAAGCCATGCCTTGCAGCTCCAAAACCAGCCAGAACTGGAGTGTTGGACTCCTAAATGTGTTGAGGGACTCCCACTGCAAAGGGATCTTCAATGTCATTTGTGCTATGGTAACTTTTACACAATTACCTGTTTCTGTCCCCTGCTTAGGAGCAGACCATCCTCAAGAGGAGATGAACGTGGCCATGACTCAATCCAGGAGAAGTTCTTCCAGCCCCGTTTTACACAAGTGCCTGAAGATGTGGTTATCGAGGAGGGGCGGTTCTGCAGGCTCGACTTCAAAGTAATGCCAACCTCCAACTTCCCATCGCATTCCCTCTTGGGCTGTGGGGCATTTTCACTTCAATAACCAGAGCACTAATGGTGATGTAAATCAAGAAATAGGAGATGGCTAAAAAATTCAGCATTTTCCCTTGGAAAATATCAAGGGAATCAGCTGCATAAGAAGAGGGTTAGAGCTAAATAGTGGTACAACCACAGACCACACTGGGAAGAATAAATTTTAATGCCCTGCTGAAAAAAAGGCATTTTGGCAGAGGAACTTGTGCTTTGCACTGGGACTCTGCTACTTCAGTGGACACATCCTGGACACACGTCCAGAGAAGTCTGTTTAAGACTGAAGACAGCGCCCTTTCTGGGACAAAAAAGGCTTTGTTATCTTAAAGCTGTTTAATTCTTCACTGCTTTCTTCTCCCTCCCAGGTTAGTGGGCTGCCAACTCCAGATGTGATGTGGTACCAGAATGGAAGGATGGTTCATCAAGACCAGTTCCATAAAATGATTGTGTCAGAAAAGGGATTCCACTCGTTTATTTTCGAAGCAGTCAAATCATCTGACGCAGGGACATACGAATGTGTGGCTTTCAACCGTGCAGGAGAAGCATCTTTCACAGTAAAGGTGGAAGTAATTGGTAAGACTCAGAGCACTGATAAAAGTCTCAGTCATCTAATCCTTTCCTCCCTGTGTTTGGGACATTCAATAATTAAGAAGCAGAGGAAGCACTCCAGATATTCAGGCTCAAACAATAACAAACACCTTGCTTTTGCCAAGGCTATTTTAATAACTATGTCTGGAAAGCTGTATTTCTTTAAAGCACTTCTAGCAGGGTATTTAGATACAGTGGCATGACTACAATTTAATTAATGTTATTAATCTCACTGTATTGATAACATATGTTAATTGACTCTCCTTTTAAAGTGGGCTGTGTTTACTACACCCTTATGCCCATGGGAATTCCCTGCAGGCTAAGGAGATGCAGTAAGGGACACGTGTCCTCCTAAATTCAGCAATCTGAAATCTTGGAAAACCAAGCATGAGATGAGCATTCCACACTTCCAGTAACTCCTCCTTCCCTTTCCTCTTTAATTTAGCAAAAGAACATCACATGCCTCCAACTTTCGTCTTCAAGCCACAAAGCAAAAAGGTTTTTGAAGGAGACACAGCCAGGCTGGAATGCCAGATCTCTGCCATCCCAACACCTCGGATTTACTGGAAAAGAAACAACGAAATGGTACAATATAATACAGACCGAATAAGGTATCCTACTAATGAGTTGGCCATTGGTGTGTTAGAAAACAACAACCAGAGTTTGTTAAGTCGAATTTAAACTGGCTGGTTTCTAAAAGCAGCAGGCTGGGAAGCTGGGTCTGCCCCTCGTGTGTGGCACCAGGGGCACAGCCCCCTGTGCTGGACAGGCACAGCCCTGACAGCTTTGGGTTTGGGGCACAGAGAGAAAACCGTGCCCAGATGCCCCTCTGAGTGCCAGGCCCGTGGAGGAAAGCACAGCTTTAGGACTGAAACATGCAGTGTTTCCTCGTGCTCTGAGGCTGTGGGGCTACAGAGCAGCCCTGGTGCCACCTGGTTGTGCCCTAATGTACAAATACAGTGTTTATGTCTAAACAGCCTGCAGAGCCCTGCAAGGATTGTCCTGGGGCTGCCTCAGCATGTGAACTGACTGTGATTTCAACCTCTTCCCTCCTTCCCCCTCAAAGCACTGACACACTGACACCCTCATTTTTCAGCTTGCTCCATGACAACACTGGGAGGATCTGCCTCCTGATCCACAATGCCACCAAGAAGGATGCTGGCTGGTACACCGTGTCTGCTGTCAATGGGGCAGGAGTGGCCACATGCCATGCCAGGCTAGAGGTTGCAAGTAAGTGCCAGGTCACAGTGCCACAAAAAGTGCACTTGTGTTTGGAACAGCCCTCAAGATTAACCTCATGAAGCTCAGACTGCTGGGAGGATTTCTTTCCCAAGATACTGAACCAGACAAAAAGTAACTATCCCGGGAAAAGCTCTTTTGTTTAGTACCAGGACACTGTGATATGTCCTTGGCCCTAAACTAAATTATAGTTTAAAGACTCTAATTTGATTGGCACAGGAAGGAGGGACAATATAAATCTCTGGTATCTGAAATATGGGCTTGTCTGTTCAGCTCTTCCCAAGGGTTTGCTGGTTTATATTGCAGATTAAAAGCAATTGGGGTGCTCTGCAGTCTAAGATACTGAAAGAGGCTTTTTTTTCTCTCTTCCAGCACATGCAAATAAGCCACTTCCAGCCCCAAAGCAGTTACGGGTTCGACCAACTTTTAGCAAGTACTTGGCACTTAATGGGAGAGGACTGGATGTGAAACAAGCTTTCTCACCAGAGGGAGAGTTTCAGCGTTTGGCTGAGCAGTCTGGACTGTATGAAAGTGATGAACTTTAACTGGAAATGAAGAGGAAAACTCACACCTAGAAGAGACAATTACAACATAGATGCAGTTAACTGGTGATTGCTCTAATTAGCAAAATACCTATCTACGTATTTTTACTTTGACTCTTGCACATTCAGCAGTTCCCATTTTACCATGTTAGGTTCTATTTATATGGTTTGGTGACTATAACCATTAACTGAGTATTGCATTGTAACTATAAAGCCTAAGAAAGCAGGTGAATTAGTTTTTACAGGTGTGGGTGGGTTTAGTTCCACCTGTGCTTGGGCACATGCTAAGATGGATTGGTTTGTACTGCTTCTCCAATATCCCTCGTGGTAATATCAGAAGTCTCTACTATCTGAATATTAAAACCAAATAGACTAGAGTGTTTTTATGAGAATAAATTAGAGGCAAATAAAATTTTAAATAACCAACATCAGCTGTGACTCTTCCTTGATCTGTCAAAAGCAGCTTTTGGGTGTCTGGCACCAGCTGCAGCCTGGGAAAGAGGGATTCTTACCCTCCCAAGCCTCCCCCTGGTCCTCTCCCCTGTCTGCTCCCACTGTCATTTGTCGTCTGACATCTATAACCTTTTCAGTATAAACTCAATGCTGACAACCCCTTAACACTAAAACGTATCAGGAAGGCAACATCAACATTTCTTCTCCTTGCACACCTCACCCAAAAGCTGTCCTGTATAATATGAATAGTTAAGACTACCATGTTTTCCCTCCTTTAATCAAGGAGTGGTTGTGACTTATCTCACTGCTGACTCTCAACAAGCTGTTGATTTGAATCACCCAAGTGGTTTGTGTGCTGCTATTCACTGCCACCTGGTTCAAAAGAACACTAAACACCGTGAAACTTCATTTTGCCAAATTCCAACCAACCAAAACTGAAGATTTCTCAGCTGTACTTGCTGTAAGAGGGTTGAACTAGCCTGAATCCTTATAGAGAGGGAGTCAGCAAACCCCACAGGCACCTTCCAGAGCGGAAAAAAAGAGGCTTAAGCTTCACCCTGCACCTCTGTACCATTAAATAACCCCCCAAATCTGAACTGCATAACACTGACTATTAAAAGCCCAACAAACTCCTGCAGCTTTACCATCACACTTCTCCTCTGGGCTGCCCAAGTGAAGGAACACTCAGAGATAACTCCCCTGATGCTCTTTTGCAGATTGGAGCCGAGCAGATGCAAAGCAGTGCCCCCTTTGCCCATGGGCCCCTTTGGAAGGTTGGAAGGTCTCCATCCTCTTCCTGACAGCCCTCTCTGCACACATGTCATCACTGAGGCAACTTCAGCCCTGTAGCAATCATCAGTGTGTCAGCTGCACCTCCTCTTTGTTCACCCCCTGTCACCCTCCCAGAAGTGTCACTTCAGCTGAAAAGGCTGTGCCCTTTCTAGCATGACTCGGTGACCACTGAAATGGCAGAGCAAGGTTAGGAGCTGTTGTCACCCCCTAATTCCAGCCTGTGAGCATCCCCTCTTTGCCCCTTCTCCCCTGTGATGCTCAGGGTGGTGAGCACAGACGTGCTGCCTGAACAGTGCCCCTGCTCTCCCAGGGTGGTGTCACAGCACGATGCTGACCCTCCCAAACAGCCAAATTTACTATGAGAATTTGCTGTTGGGAGTAGCCCAGAACAACCAGCTAAAGAGGCAACAACACTTGCTCCATCTCCCTGTATTTCCACACTCTCTTAGAAGACTTACAGTGAATATCATTACTGAGTCTGACTTAGCCTAAGGAATGGATCTGAGCAAGTAATCCCACTCGAGCACAAAAATGCTTTTGAAAACATAACCAAGCCCTTAATGCCACCATCCTATGGTTAGTAACAATCATGAGTGCAATTAGATGAGTCTTTCTCTTGTTTACATTGAGATAAACCATGGATTTGGTTTTGTGCCAACATTATAGATGAGCATTTGGCATGGGAAATCTGCAGCAGAGAGACAGGAAGAACCAGAAACAGCGAGCCCAGCTGAGCAGAGGCACATGGTAGTGTTCCTATCTCCTCTAATATCTCTGCAGAAATCAGTTATGAGGCCTGAATTTAAATCACATGTTTATAAATTGGAATCATGCTAAAATGCTCTGGAATCAGAGCCAAAGGGCTCCTTCACACACTTCACTTAGCACTGATAAAACACAACAAAAGAACACGTGAACATGCCCTGGTAACAATGAACTGTGTAAACCAGAGATGTCTCATTTAAAGTAATGAAATAAGGTATTAAAGTAATAAACTGTCTGCTCCGTGCTGGGTGAAATCCAGATTCACAAGCAGATGCTGGCTTTGAACTGAGGAAAAGAAATGGGAATGTCTCAAGGCTGAGTGGAGAAGTTGCTGCTTCTCAGGCAGAACAGCTGGCTCAGCAGAGGAACCAGAGCTGCATCAATCATGCCCGTATCTGTATTTCATACCCAGATACCTCTCTCTTCTGGATAATCAGGGGAGCTCTTACCTCCACCACATGTGAAATCTCACTTACTGAGGCATGATGCTTCCACAAAGGCACCAGGAAAGGCTGGTCACCTCAGGCACAGGCAGCCACAGCTGGCAAGACAGCAATTTATCGAAAATGCAGAAATCCAGTCAGGAAGACTGCAGAAATCCAGGGAGCAGACCCAGGTCCATCCTTCCCATCTTTTGGCAGGAGTTGGTCTCTGCTCTGTACACTGGTTGCTGCTGGAATAGATTTCATAGCCTTTTGCAAGGTCAAATACTGGATTATTAGTCCTTATTATTAGAGCTATTAGAAAATGAAGGGCTGAGGTGCTTTAAAGGGATGGTAACTAACACCAGCCCACAATTTCTTCCCTGCCCCCGGGGGTGCTCCCTGCTCCTCACACACCTCCCAGGTGAGGTCCAGCACGTAGGTCACATTTTAATTCCTGCCTCCTTGCAAAGTCAGGCATTGCCTCTTTACCCTCACATTCATAATCCAGGAGACTACAAAGACAGTAAAACTGAGAAGAAGCATTTCAGGAGTGCCTGGAACTGGCAGGTTTTGCTGCTGGGGGGGTGAGAGGTACCCCTTGAGTTTCACCTCTGTGCTTGCCCAGCCTGGATGGAGAGGACACCAGCCTGGTTAGAGCCAGTCACCCCCTGTTCTCCCCCAAATTGGGCACACAGCCCACCCTGGGCCAGCACAAACTCTCTTCTGGCCTTGCTGTGGCTCTGGTGTCCTTCCTCCTCATGATCCACCTTGTTTGTTTTAGCCCTAATCCTCGCAGAGCAGAGATAACACAGTAAAACTGGAATGTGTGTGGCATGTGACAGAGCACAAGGCCACAATTATCACAGCACAATTACAAAGGATTTGGCCAACAGAGGCTTGTATATACATTTTACAACAAATCACCTAAAGAGCTCAGGTTCTTCAAATCTAAGCACCTTTGAAGTCAATCCCTTCTACCTTTTCACGGGTGAATTGCAAAGGTGGAGCTGAAAGGGAGAATTCTGTTTATGAGATTCCAGGAGAGTTTAAAATTACCTCCCCCTCACAAACATGGGTCACACAAATTCCAAGCTCATCTCAAAACAATCCTGCACGTGGGCAGCTGTTTCCATTGGAGCAGCTGGGAAACCACCGGGGCCAAAGAGCCTGCTCAGACTCAGCCTGTTCCTACACCCAGCACCAGCCAGGTGTGACCTGTACAGACAGACAGAGGTGAAGCCAGTCATGGGTTTGTAGCCAAAAACTATGAAAAAACTGCAACTTTTTAACTGCAGAAGGCAGCAGAATGTGTCTGAACTGGAGGCCGAGTGGCTCTGTGAAAGGACACCTAATTTAATGGCATTTTAACTTTTAAATAGATCTGCTGATCTCTGGACAGAGAGTGAAAACTTGTCCAAAATTAGAGTCCACCTTTGTTTCCAACCAGGGGCTCTGGGGCCAGACCAGTGGAGACAGTGCTAAGGGAAAACAGGCTTTATTCTTTCCTGTTCTTAGAAACTGCTGGTTGCATTTTGGAAGCTGAAGAACACAAAAGGAGTCACTGTCATCCCCACTGTTACTTACAAAAGCTATTCCTCCACAGGATACTATTTTTAACATCACAGCAATAATAAAAGCTAGGCCCATAAGTAAAGAAATATCACTAGTTATGCCCAAAAAGTCAAATGGCAGCTTGGTCAGGCAGGTCAAACACCGAAGGGCAGAGCTGGCAGCAGGGTGAGACCAGCGAGTTTTAGCAAGGGCATGAAGTTGTGAGCTGGGCATTTGCCCAAATGTTAAACAAAACCAGATGTATGAAGAACAAACGAGTTTCACAGCAATCTATTGGGTCACAAGCTGCATCTACAGCAAGAAGGAAGATCACTGCAGCTTCCCTTTGCTTTACAGAAAGGCTTCCAGCAGTCTTTGCTAGATCTGTAACGGGGGTAAGTCTGTGCAAGGACTTCTACAACATATTTTTTTACACAATCACTTCTACAAAAAGACAGGGGAAAGGCCCCAGACTGGCTGTAAACACCAGCACACAACAATGCCTGCCATCTCTCTCAGCTCTGAAAAGAAAGGTGCATTTCCATACCCTGACTTTTTGCAAGGGCCAGAAGGAAAATCCTCATTTCATCAGATGGAGAACGTTTTTCTCCACAAAGCTGCATACATCTTTTCCTGCAGGAGAGATCACGTTATTGGTGTCCCAGCCAGCTGTGCTGGCTTTGTCTGTGATTTATGTATCTTTTAAATCCTTCTGGTGTTGAATAGAGTAATTTGGAGTTACCACAGCCACAGGAAGGGAAAGAACATCATCAGGGGTTTCCATCCACTGAGACAGGCTCAGCCACAGCTCAGAGCTCCCTCCCCACTGCAGAATTCCAGCAGAAGGAATTCCATCTTGCAGATGTTCTTCCCATCCTCAGGCAGCTGCAGCTGAAACCCTCACCAGTGGCAACCTGAGAGAGAGAAGATCTACACAAAGTCAGTTATTCTGAGATATTTTAAATGCTTTTATGCTGGCTGACAGCTACCCTTAGGGAGGAAAGAATTTGGTAGAGCAACTTGTAAGGATGAGGTGAGACAAGAATGTCAACTATTGTCACACCTCGTGGCTGCCCAGGGAGGGGGACAGAGCCTGTGAGACCCTGTGCTGGTGGAGCATTTCAGGACTCAGAGCCCCTGAGCTGAGGGGTGAGCAAAGAGGAAAGTCGCAAATGTGAGTGGAAGGGCAGTGACTCTGCAAGGCTTCGTGGTTTGTGTGTTCTGGGCTCTGCAGGCACACAGTTCCACTGGGGGACAAACATCACCAGAGCAAAGCTCAGGAAAATGATGAAAATGCTGAAAAGCACAGGAGGTGAAGGAAGGAGGGTACAGTAAAATGTGAGCTCAGCTGGGAACAGACTGTGCACACAGTTTGAACACAACCAAAATCCTGCCCTCCCTCTTTTCTATTCTATTTCTGGCTAAGAGCAGCAGAACTGTTAACAAAGGTATAAAACACTGCTGGTTGTGTTTTTCTCTGAGTATTTCAGGTGCTGCTTTCAGTGTCAGAACTGCCCAGCCCTGCTGGAGCTCTGGGCAGGCACCTCTCCAAATCCTGATTCCTCTGCCTTGCTTTGGGGCTGCTCTGAGCCACAGCTCAGGGAGCAGGGGAGCAGAGCCCGAGCCCCGGCAGCTCCCAGGCTGTGCTCCAGACCCTCCTCCCTTGCCCTGCTTCCCTCCTTCCTCCTCAGGCCATCACCTGCCAAGGGTAATGCTTATTCCTCAGCAATTCCCGTCCCAGGCGCCTGTTATTTTCAGAGAAAAGAAGAGTAAAGTGAAGCTTTCATGAAAATTAAAGTCCCGAGTCTCTTTATCCTTGGGGCGGGCGGTCCCAGCTGGGACAGCAGAGGGCGCTTCGCTCCACCCTGGAACAGAAACATTCCCAGAACAGCCTTTTTTATTCCCAAAATCCATCCATCCATCCATCCCCGGTGCCCAGGGACAAGGTGCACCCCCTGCACCCACAGTGCCTGTGCCGTTCTGCGGGACACCAGCCCCCCGAGCATCCCGAATCCCAGGGAATCCTACAAGGAGTTGTGTTCCGCAGCCTGTGTCCTGCAGGGCACCATCACTTGGTGTTTGGGCTCCCTGCGCCCAAGCCCAGTGGGGAGGAGCAGTCATGGAGAAGGGAGGAGACAGGAGCACTCACTTTGTACTTTGGTCTCCTGGCCAAGCCAAGCCATCCACTCTCTTCTAGAAGGGCCAGTTTAAAATAAAACCCCTCTTCCCTTCACTTCCAAAGGGATCTTGTGGCCATGCAGAGCCCCAGGACACTTGTCCCAGGTCACACAGGTCACTGATGATGTGTTTATCTTGATGACTCAATAGCTGACCGGCCTGAAAGGAGGTGTGTGGCTCCTGTGGCATCTCCAACCTTTCCTCCTCCTGGCAGCCCCTCTCATACAAAGAGCCTCAAAATCTCTGCACAGTTACTCATCCAGAGCTTCCCAAAGGAGTTTCCAGGCACTGCTCAACCTCTCCCACCCTGCCTGGCTTTTCCCTGCAAGCTCCATGCCCTGCAGTAACACAAGGGCTCAGCCAAACCTGTAGGAAGAGGTGAAGCTCCGAATACTACAGATTTGCATCATCTCACAGCTGGTTCTTCAGTGAAAAGGATTTGTCCCAATATCACTGAGCTTTTTGCACCCTCAAAAACATGTTTTCTCCTCCATTTTGACTAATGGTGTTCAACAAGGTTACTTTCCTCATTACGATCTTGGTTCTTAGATTTGTAGTAGTTCCCACGACACCACTATCTGAGGGGATTTTATTTTCTCATTAGCATCCTGGCCACAGAAAGCTTGAGTAAATAACAGAATTGAGGAAAAATAGGGGATTGTAGAACAGATCTGTAGCAAACTTGTTCATTTTTCAAGCCAAATGTCCTTAGACTTTAGGGATTTTTCTCCCTCCTTTTCAGAGAAAGGCCCATATGATCAGAGGGGAAGTTATTCTGTCCCACCCCTAAGAAAATGAACCCAAGGCTGCCTCCCATCTCCTGTCCTTCTCTTCCTGGTGTTTCCTTATTCCCCTTTACCTGCACTGTCCACACATCCACAAGCAGAGCCTTCACCTTCAGTTCTTCATCCCCTGACAGGCCTTAGGCTGCAGAAAGGTGGATTTTCACAGACTTCAACACAAGAGTCAGTTTGCCAGACCTCGATCGCTTTTCATATGAACTCACAACAATACACTGTGCAATAAAGCCTGTTTGGTTCAGAGGAAAAGCATCCTCTGGTGTGCAACAGCAGAGTTTTCTGGCCACGAGCAGCAGTAACTGCTGTGACAGTCATTTCCAGGATACAGACACACAACCATGTGTGCTCAGCTGAAGGTGCATTCATCAGCCCAGCAATGGCTGAATCAGCTCTCAGCCCCATCTACTCCCCCAGTGCTGCTGGGGCAGGGAGGAGCAGCCTCCAGGTTTCTCCTGCACCATTCCCAGCAGGAACTGAAGCCCACACAGCACCACAAGCCAAGCTGCCAGTTCAGATGACAGTGGAGGAGAAAGCATGATGAGAAACAAAGATATATGACAATAAAGGTTAAGGTACTTTTATTATAAAAGTCTATACAATGAGCACCAGACATAGCAATGCAATTATATCTGGTTTAGTTATATATATTCCATATCTATATATCCATATAGATATATAGGTTTTGCTTTTACCAAAGTAAAACTGTTATATCACAAAATGCCTAGTTCTACCATTTATTTATTGCTCAACAAGGATGGCACAAAACACACTCGGCATAACTGTTGCCATGCTTATCTACTATACTGAATAAACAGCCAAACACTGCATAACAAACACAAAGCAGCTGTTAATTCTGAATTGGAACCAGTCTGATCACTCACTCACTTATAAAAATATTGGAATCATATAGATTTAAGCATTATAAAGGAGGAATATATTATTTAAAACATTTAAATAGTGCATATTGACATTTTGCATGTGGTATATAAAACACAAACATTCATGTACAACACTATACAGTACACATTAGTTTCAATGTTTGGATACACCCGTGTCTGCAGACTGATAGAAAAGGAACTGAAGTGTACATTGCACAATGGAACTGAATAAAGTTGGTAAATGGTCTCAAGACTAGTTTAACCTCATAATTCTCTAAGGTCCCAGATCACTTTGCAGTTAAAAAAAAAAAGAAAGAGAAAGAAAAAAAAAAGATCAAAGAAAAAAGGCATACCACCAGTGCTCAATAGTTTTAGTGCTTTTTTTTCTGAATTCCAGAATTACATGCCTACAAGCAGAGTAAAACAAACCAAGGAGTATTCTACAGTACACAACTGAAATCTGAGCACTAAAAATCCTACTTGCCACCTATTTTATATGCTTCATGACAGAACAGCAAGTCTCTGAGGTTACATGCGAGCCATTTCTTACGTGGTGAGAAAGTTCATTTTTGGTCTTTCATAAAGCAGAGTGAATCGTAGCTATGTTGATATTAGCCAGTCATAAAAACATGCAGCGAGAGTAGGTGCATGCAAAACGTGGCCACAATCAAACTGATACACTGAAGAAAGAAAGGAAAAAACCCCAAACTGAGAAAGCACCAGCTGAAATGAACATTTTGATTTTGCCAGCTCAGAAACAGCTGCGTGTGGCTGCTGCAGAGCGTAAAGCCAGGAGCTAAATCATCATTCAGCACAGCAGATGTGATACTCAAAACATTATTTAGTTTCAACTCTGAAGCTAAACCATGCAAGGCCCATAAACTGTTTTGCTTACATCGTGAGGGTTAGGGAACTTATTTTTATTCTCCAACTGTAAAACCAAACTGTGATAACCAGCAGGAATCTCTGCGCTCCGACCCGACGGTCACCCTGTGGTGCGTGTCAACTACACTGACTTTAGCCCTTGACACCATACTGATTGCAGGTACAGTGGGATTTTAACTGTCCTAAGCCAGCTCCTTTGTGCTGGAGCCACACCAGTCTGAGTGCCATGAGATTTCTCAAACACCAAAGCGTTCCTTGTGTTCCTCAAATCTTCCCAGAGCGGAGGTGCATTATCCAATTCAGCCAAAACACTGCTTGATAAACAACAACTGAGAAAATGAACAAATGAACAACGGTAACATAAGTCCTGTAGGCAGCATGTGACTGAACTTTTCAGTTTTCCAAGTTTTAAAAGCCACTAAGCAAAGGTCACTTTCTGGTTTGTCCACTGTCATCTTTATCAAGGAGGAAACGTGACCACTAATGAGCAAAATCCAGAGGAGTTAATTATTACTGTGTATAGGTGCAATTTACAATATCAAAAACTAAAGGTGTTCCACAGCAGTCCTTTGAAAGGAGTTTCAGTCTGTATAAGTGTTCCAGGAATAAGAGCTGTACCTTTAATTTGCAGATTTTTTCCCCCCCCATAATAAAAAAATAGGCAAGAGGAGTAGTTCAGTGTAGCATTATGTATCAATAATTTCTTCAATAATGCAAAAAGTTGGTAATAACAAAAGTCTCAAAGTTCTTGAATGCTAAAGCAAAAAAAAAGAAAAAAAGCTGTGGTTGTTTTGGAACAAGATGGATGCATCTGGAATACAAAACCTTGATGGAAACTGTGTTTGCTAAAGTTGGATAGAGCAGTCTCAAGCTTAGAAACCTTACTTGCTCTCTAGACAGGACCTACTTACCCTCCAAACATGTCCTAGTGGCACCACAATAAAGTGCACAAACTGGATTCTTTCAACAGTGCATGACACATGAACACAAGCACCCAACAAGGACAGGGGGAGGATATGGAAACAGCGTGTTACTCAACAGGTTGGAGGAATAGAATTTAAATGGATTTTGAAGAATCTTGTTTGCTGATAAGGACTTCCAAGAGCCTCAGTTTGGCTTTGATTTTCTTGTACTCCCTGTACTCGTCAAGCATTGGGACCCGATCTTCTTTCTGGACGTTTCTGTGAAAAAAAGCACATCAGAATTTCAACTAAATCCTTCATCCTGCAGCAAGCCAGACACAAAAGCACAATAAACAGCTCTGTGCTGTTATCTTGGGGCAGATGAAAACGTTTTTGGCAGCTTGTTCATCAATAATAGACATAACATATTTTAGTTCATTGTAATAAAGTTGCCATCACATAAAAAGACTGAAGTGAAAACCCAGCAGCATTTATTGAGCACTAGTGCTGCAGAATTGTGTATTAAATGATGTCTTAAGCTCTGCTGGAGATGTTATTAACAGGATTCAGATCCTGTGTACACCTCTCAGAAATATACAATTAAGTCAATCTACATTTTTACTGTATGCAGACTGACCCACAAATTGACAGCAGAGAATTATTCTTATTTAAGACCGGAGTATAATCAATTAATCCAATAATCTTATTAACCTCATTATTTGCCATTGAAGCCAAAAGGAGTTATGCTCCAAATTCACTAAGTGCAGAATGAAGCCAGGTTACTGGAATTTGTGTGACCAGTGCTCCAGGAGTTTGTAGTTCAGGAGAAATACAGGAGAAAGTACAGTCAAGTGACTGATTCCTTAGGAGTGCTGCTGGTTTTGTTCATGAGGTGAGCCACCTCAAAAATACAATGGGCAGCAATTCAATCCAATTCAGCACAATTCAAAAAAGAAGTTTAAAATAACTAATCAATACAAAGAAGAATAAAAATTGTATAACCCTCTACTGGTAAAGCAAATATCCACTGTCAGGACTGACCTACTGGAACAAAGGAAAACCAGATAAATTTCCTTACCCTATATTAAAAGAGAGGGATAATAATGAGGGGGTTTTTAATACAAAAATATACTTTTTAGTAAGTGTTTTTAAATGGAAAACCCTCACTTTTCCCATTTCCATTATTATGCTTTACAGACTGTAACAGAGGAAGCAAAATCCAGGAGGAGGCTTCCTCCACTGTTAAAAATACACAAAGTTATCTCCTTCAGGGGATTATTCATAGCAGAGATCAAAACAGATCAGATTCCATTTGGCAACATTCATAAAGTTCAAAAAAATACTTGGCTACATCATGAGGCTGCTGCCCAGCATCTGCCTTTGTGCTAAACAAACCTTCCATTCTGCTGATAAAACTCCTCTTCAAATTCCCGTAATGTCTTACGTAGCTTCTTTTTCTCAGCTCTGGCTTTCCACAGTTGCTCCAATAATTCAGGCCTAAAAATTTCAAGAGAAAGAGAAATACTGTTGGCCATGCAATAGAATTTAAATTCCTCAAAAACAACTGAGCTAGCAGCACTAATAATTCACATGTCTGGCTCAAAGGGAACACGCTGTCTGTCTGATGGTGAAATATTGAGACCAAACTGCTATTAACTAGCAGTTAATAAAGAGATGAAATTTCTGCTGTCTACACAGCTCAAGGCTGAAGGAGGTTTGGAAGATACCAAACAATTCCCTGAACACCAAAAGATTTCAGTCAGACACGTCAGAGCAAAGATCCCTCATTTCCTGAGAAGTGCCGAACGTGTCACTCCCTTCCACCCAACACCACAGATTTGGCCTCCTGACTCCCAAAGCCCAAGGACTGCAGCTCCCCCCCTGGAGCTCTGCATACGTGGAAGCAGCACGGGTGCTGGACAGCCTCAGGTCCCGGGTCAGCTTCTCTTGACCATCTTCAACATCAGACTCCGAGTTTTCCACTGGGCTCAGAACGGGCTGGGTTTGGGCAGCGGTTTTTAAGATATCATTCAGGTCTGCAGACAAACCATCACTTTCCTCCTCTTCTTCCTGAAAGTCAAAGCACAAATTCAAGTATGATGTATTTGGGCTCCCTATTACAAGTGTTGGGAAGTATTTTTTAAGAATGCACTGCACCTACCTTAATTTCTTCAAAAAAATGGGCAGTTTCCCCTTCAATGATGGGCTGTAACATCTGCCCCCGCCTCTTGGTTGATGGTGACCCCTGCAGAAATGGAAGTTGGTTTCATTATGTGCAATTAGACATCAAATGCTGTTTGAAGTCAGAATTTTGTTTGAGTCACCCAATACCTAAAGGTATTTCCTCTTTCAGATGAGTAAGACTGCAAATATACTTACAGAGCACAAACAAAATAACCACATAACCCAAAAAGCTCAGATGTCCAAGGTATTCTTTACATAGAAGCAAAATGTTGTAGCTTATTTATGTTAAAATTACCTTCTTTGGCCATAAAAAGCACTCTCTCTCTCCATGTATTGTAGTAACTTCCTAAAGCACAATGATAGCTCTGAATTTCATATTTACTCTTGTTCCTCCCAAATCAAACTGCAGTTACACAAGGCCAGAGCTGGATTTTATCTCCTGCCAGGCATACACTGGGAATAATACTGCCAGGTTCTTTTCCTAGACCACTCTGAAGCCCTGCAGTTGGCAGTGTGATGGCAGAGACAAAATCCTTGAACCAGGTGCCCCTGTGCTGTGCAGGTGTTACTGTGAGCTGCCTGTTGCACACATGCCATAATGCTCTGCTCATCCATTATCCCCAGACAGCAGGAGCAACTCCAACAGATGGACTCTGAACAGGAGAAAGGTGGAACATAAAAGCTACACAGACAATGATCTGTCAAAAAATTTTGCTTCATGAAAGGTAAATAGTTTCTTGCTCCTGTGGATGTTTCCATACAGTCCACGTGATTAGTGCATGATGATACCTTAAGAGATCTCATGAAATCAACTGTCATATAAACCAAAAAATCCATTCTAGAAACACCAGGCACTGAATACAGCCTACCTAGAACTACCACTGAGGAACCCTTGGTAATGACAGAGCTCCCCATATTTCTCACAGGCTTCAAAAGGCCTGTGAAAGATATTTTACAGAAGTTCCCTACAGCACAGACCAGGAATCACATTACCAGGATCTCCTGTGAATTTAAGATCCTGCTGGGCCAGCACCCAACCTTTGTTTCACAGCCAAAAAAAAAAGAACTACTATGATATAGTCATAAGGCCACCTAGAATGTAAAATGCATCTCAAGAGCCAGATTTCTGAGGTGAGAGGTGGGATAAAGCTCAACCAGTTAAAGGCCCCACTGTGACTCACCAGTCATGGAGAAATGCCTGGTGTTTAAGAGCAACCTGTGTTTATGGAGTTCAGAAAGAGATACTGATATAAAAGCCCTTCAACTTAAATATGACTGTGATGCAAATCATGTTTTTCTTTAAAAGTAACCACCAAAACAAAAATGTATGTGCAAGAAAGGCAGGATCCTGACCTGCTCCTTTACCTCAGTGTACTTTGGCTTAAAGGGAAGAGCTAAGAACTGTCAGTGACAATGTAAACAGCAGATTAAGCTCCTGCTGAGTGAGCCCAGCTCTGCACAGAGAACTGTCTGTATGCAAAGAGATTATCTCACGTCAGCTGTGCAGTCCCTTCCTTCCAAAAGGGTCAATAGCTAACATCAAAACAGGCATTCTGCAAGTCTGGGTCAGTATGCAAGGTTTGATTACAGCTCTTGCAGAACAAAGCCAGCTGGCTGTCATTCCCCAGCTGTTTCACAGGTACTATAAACAAGGTTACATCAATTTCCTTGCACAGCATGAAGAGTTTTCTTCCTCATCTCTTGCAAGACCACAGAGAGAGGAAAGAAAAGACCAGAGAGCACAGCAATTCAGAAGGAAATGAAGTGAAAACACAATGAAAAAGCACAGGTGTTGTGCAGATGCTGCAGGCGTTGGTGACATGGCTCACTCTGGGGAAGCATGAAGGAATGAAATGGTTCTGATGGCCATCCTGTCACTCATGCCTCTGCTGACAGTAACCTGCACTGCAACTGGTGTTACTATTCTGGGGAGCACTCAAAGTACAGTATGTCCTGTGGGCCCACACCTAACTCAGAGACTTGGGAATGTCTCAGCCACAGCAAGTTAGCACAGCTCACTCAGTTCCACCATTTAATCCCCAAGCGCCACCAAGGTCACAGACAGCTTGGAACTGCTCTGTTCTCAGCAGTAAATCAAATGCCTCAAGTACAACATCATCAGCTTGCATCTTCCACAAGAAAGGTGCTTTAGGGCACAGTGTTACCAGCTCTTCTAAAGGCAGCCTAGCAGTTCAGAAGTGGGAAAACAAACAGAAATAGCATTTGTTTTACTCACAAGAATAGGAGTAATGCTTGCTCTAGTTAACATTTGTTTTACAAGTCTGTATCTGTCATAAAGTGGCTTCACAATATGTCTTTCTTCTCTAGTAACCTAAAGGCAGAGAAACCACAGAATTAATTATACCAGTCACTAAATAACAGACAAGCAAACACAAAGCAGTGTGCTTCTCCTGCCAAGCCATGTACATTCCAATTAGGAACATAAAACTAGCTTAAATTCTGTGTATGGAATGGGGTTTTATGCAGAGAAATGGGGAAAACTGGGTGCTTTTTCATTCTCTCTTTTCTCACTTTCATGTCCTGTATTGTTCAAGAAAAAGGTTTAAACACTTCCTAAAAGTCAGGGGAGCTTCAGTAGAAGCAAACCCTGTTTTTAAATACCCATGGAAAAGAGGCAAAAAAGGACCAAGGACTGAGGGAAGAGATGTGTGCCTGGCAATGATGATGGTTCTACAGAAATGAGAGAGGGAAAAAGAAAAAGATGAAACTGTAGAGAGGGGGCAGGAACTGCCTTTTCATTTCTGGTTTTGTGAAATCCAGAAAAACGTTTCTGGCCTTTCCCCAAGAAATTCAAGAATCTTGTTTATTTTTAAGATGTCTCTTTGCCTCACAGACATATAAGGCATCAAATAACACCAATCACTTTAAAAACTCCAATAACCTGCTGATTTGGGAAAAAGGGGCCTACTAATACATACTTTTTCTTTTTTTAGAAGTCAATGCAGTAAGTTCCTCGGATGCCAACATGGAGGCCAATAGATACCTTTGTGTTTTGGAGAAGGAAAAAGAAGAACCCCCACACCAGCATTAAATTCTGGTCTTACTGTTGCACAAGAGTTACTGTTGTCTACACACACCCCGAGAGATTTGAAGTAAAACCAAGTATTACCGGCCGTCCATGTTGGCTTTCATAATACAAGAGGCTTTTCTGGAGAGATGTTTTCTCTTCTACCAAATGGTCCTTTGTCATTTTCTATCAAGAATAATTAACATTTAATCAAACACAAGCCACTTTAACTGCTTTTCCACATTAGCAGCTATACAGATGCCTTAGCTAAACTTAGCTTAGTTAATACCACACATCCCACCTTCATCCACTTAAAGCTGTCCAACATTGTCAGCACATACTTGTAAATATTTTAAAATTGTGAGCAAGGAAAATGTGGTTCATCTTGATAATTTCACCACAGAGTCTGAAATACCATGGCCTGGCAAAGGGCTGCTAGAGAGGCATCATTTTGTTGATAAAATGTACCTGAAATGCCTGACAGCGCTCTATTTCCCTCTCTTGGAAAGAGCCTTTCCTTAACCTTGTGCTTACTTTTATATCTTCTGGCAAACATCTCTCAACTCGTTTTTCCTTTAATCTTTTCAAAATGAGTTCCAGTGTAGCCTCCTTGCTGGGCTTCTTCTCCTTCTGCACAGCCCGTGTCTCATCCTCGTTTTCTTCATCCTCTTGGTCAAGAGAGGAACCAAAGCTTTTTGGGAGAGTGTTACTGCGTGGACGTGTTTGAGGGATGAATTCTCCATCTGAGCTCCTCTGCTTTGCATCTGAAGTGAGAAAAATTGCTCAGTCCAAAGGTTTAAAAGAAATAACACTGGGTTTGTTTAAGTGAAATTACAAGGGCATAGTAATTTTCATAGGCAAAGTTTCTCTCCTAATAAACTAAAGCCACAAGAATAATTTTATTTTTGAATAGTTCAGAATGTAGAAATTAAACATTTTTGGTGTCCTGTGGAATTTTACTGAATGACTTAGCTGTTTCAGTCACATAGATAATTTGTGTTTATAAACCACCAGAAACTGCAACATCTCTTACCTTTTATTTGCTTTCTCAATTTGGTAAGTTCAGTCATCCATTTTAAAACTTTTGGATTGGCTGCAATATCACTATAGGAGGGCTGAAAAAAACCACAAATCAACTACATTTTAAAACAAACACACTAGATCCTGTTTGCAAATACTTCTTTCAAGATGTGGTAATATTTGTGACAGTGAACATGACCAGATAAATGGATGCCACCCATGCTCAGATGAGATCTCTGGGCCAGCATAAGGGAGAACACTTGTGAAAATTAAACTAAAACAGTATCAGAAGCTGAACTAGAGAGTGGTAAGACACTTCTGCCTTTCCACACATGTCATGTGAAATGCCCTCAGTCTCAGGGCATAAAAGTCACTCTGTCCTCCTCTGGCTCTGACATTACAGCACATTTTCTAGGAGTGCTGTTGCTCAGCTCTCTTTTGCAGACAGCAGGGTCTGAGGAAATTCCTCTCAGCTGAGAGCCCACAGTTACTCAGTGACCAGCCCTGCCATGCAGTCCTTTACCCTGAGCAAAAACACAACTGGTAACCTACCTTACTGTTTTTCTCTTTTTCAAACTGTTCCTCAAATTGCTTTATTTTTTTCTGTAATTTCTTGACAAGCTGATAAGGTGTCTTGTCTTCCCTTTTGTCATCTTTTGAGCTAAAGGATGCTCTTCGTGTTCTGTATTAAAAACATTTTTAAAATGTTTAAGTAATTTTTTAAAAAATTTAAGTAATTAAAAGAGTGCACACAACATATATTTAAGTAACAGGTGACTAATTTCTTTTTTTTTCTCTAGTTCATAATCCATTCTTCTCAAGTTCTCAGGGCTATTTACTCAAAATGCTTTGAGCTGCTGCCTTCAAGATGTGATGTGGTAAAGGCAAGTTATTATATACTTACCTAAAAAAAGTCCACATCATCTGTTGCTCTTACTGATAACTTTCTTAAATTACTAATAAGATTTCTAGAGTATGTAATTCTGGTTCTCCATCATCTTTTGCACTTGTTCAGCTCCTTGACATTTGCTGCTTTTGCAAAGCCTTTTTATTTCAAAACTCAGATGAGAATTTTCTAGTGCACTTATTACACAAGATGCTTGAAAGATCCCTCAACACAGCCAGAGATATCTATGTAGTTCAAGATATTAGCAACACTAATAATCTCCTAGTGTAGATCCTTATCAGGTTCAGAATGAGGAGAACAGATATTACATCAGCACTTTTCTGCAGGTCAGTCTCCTACATCATTTTAACAGTGTTTGTCAAGTATCTCCTGTGGCCAACTGAGGGAAACTTGGACAAGTACTTTTTGCCCCAATCAATCTGTCAAACAGACAACTGGAGACTAAGTTCGGTCTTTCCTGTTCCAGATTTCCCCACTTCTATGAGATTATTTCTTCCCTGAAAAGCATGGGAACTGTACTCAAATTCCCTTTCCCAGTAACAGCAGCAGCCAGAACAGGTCACGGGTTAGTTACAGTTCTGGGGGGGGGGGGTCACACAAATAACTTGCAGCTTGTTTAGTGACAACTTTGCTTTGATAAACGGAGAGAAAAAAAAGCCAGAGTTGACATAAAATCACAGAGCAGATTCCAGCAAAGCCTGGTAAACAAAGGATATAAATACTCCCAGGCCCAGGCAGTGCCATCACAGCTGGTCACCAGAAGCCTGGACCAAATGCCAGGGAAAAGCCTCCAAGCTTGCCCTATTTTTGTACTCCTTCCCTCGGCATCTGTCAGTGGCCACTTGGAGAGATATGACACCACCCCAGCTGAACCTCTGGCCTGACTCACTCTGGCAGTTCCTGGGCAGGCAGAGCAGCCCAATGGCCACATAATGCTACGCTTGACCCTGGTTCTTCAATTAATTCATATCGCAAAAACCCAGGAGGTTTTTCACCCTGGCAGTAACACCTCCTGCCCCCAAACCCACCAGATGCATTAAAGTACACACCTAACAAAAGAAAGTGCTTTGGATGAAGAATCTAACGTTTCTGGATCATGTAAGAAACGTTGGCTTTGCCCGAAATCCAAACTCCGATGTGACAGGATGGGATGACAGTCCTCTTCCAAGGGATGATTAGTCATCCTTCCAGCCTGTGGGGAAAGCTGAGCTTCTCCAGATTCACTGTCCTCCTGCCAAGATTTGAAAGCAGGAAATGGGTCTAGAAGATAAAAAAAAAAAAAGACAAAATGGTACTTTTCTGTTAACAGAATTATAAACAAGAGTCAAAAGGAAACAAAAATGAGTACCCAATGCTTAGTCTTGTATGCTATAGAGGATGTGGTGTCATACACAAAGTGAATAAAAACATTGAAATACATCAGAAAGCTACAAATTCTGTCATATAACTGAAAGAAAAAGGTACTGAAATGAAGTATGCACACTAGGATCCCTTTTTCAAAGTGTATCTTGGGAGTATGCATTTCTGAGCAGTTCAACAGTGTAAAAGAGTCTTATTTACATATCAGAAATCCAAAATGAGAAAAAGGTATTTATTGTCCAGGGCAATATTTTGCTGTGGAAATTAGTTTTCATACCATATGCTTGTACTTGGAAAGACTGTCCTCTTGGTTTTGAAGAAGGTAACCCTGACAAGTATCTCTTTGGGCACAACGCCCATTTAAGTCGTTTTAAAGGAGTGTTGTTGGGTATTTAAGATAAAATCTATGTTGACACCACTGAGAAAAAGAGATTTCTTGATTTGTGGAAGATGATTTTTTAGGAAGGAGATTCCAAAACAATCAATCCTTTCAAATTCCCATGGAAAGGTCATCACTAACATCCCTTCTAATTCTTTGACATTGTTTTCTTGCTGTCTAACAAAAAGCTGACATGATCTTCCAAGCACTTGAATTTAAAACCCCACCCCCCTTTTCCTTTCAAAGTGTTCTCTATGTTTTTCCAGTTCAAATCAGAAATTTGAAAACTGGGTTCAAAGTGTGCAGAACAACAATAAAACCCCACAAAGTAATCTTTAAAAAAAAATGTAACCCTTGTACCTGCTTTCCACTGTGCATTTACGAAGTATGATTGGGATTGTTTTGTCTCGTTTTTCAGCTCTGATCTTGCCTGTTTGCACAGGACAAGATACAAGAAGGGGACCTTTTGGAGTCAACAAAAAAACTGCAGATCAGAATATTCCCAAGATATAAGGGACAGCAGGTGAAGGGTTAGTTAGAAAGCAAACCATAAACTATCAAAAGGCAGATAACTGAACGTATGGCGAACCATACTTACCCTCCCCTTCTCTCTGCAGATGCATTGTTTTGAAATCAATGAGGGGGAAAGTGATAGGGCATGGCGCTAATAAAATGAAAAAGAATGGCAAAAATACTAAAGTGAACACACAGCACAGTCAGAACAAACTATACATAACATGTAAAGCAGGAAGATACAGTACCAGGGAAAAAACATCCCATCTTTTGGGCCAGGCCCTGAGCACTCTCAGCTTCCAGGCAATTCCCGTGGCAGGTAAGGATGCTCAGCCCTTGGCCAACTGGAACTTAATACTGGAAAGGTTTACAAAGAACTGATACAGGAATAGTAAAGACTTATTGTAGTTTCATAAGAGTCTCATGCATCCTCACATGAATTAAAGGTAAGTTCTCACTATGTTTTTGCCCAGAGTTTGTAAATAATAAAGATGGTGGTGATTTCCAAAAAGCAGCGCAAATGCAGAAAAAATACTCAGAAATATGAATTAACCATTCTGCATTTCTGCCTTAAACCAGCAAGCCCTTTGATGTTCATTTTCAAGAACTCTGTTGCTTACAGGTCTTTGAGTTTTCTATGAGATTGGCTTTAATAGCCCAAATTTTGTAACAAAACTTGGACTAGTACAGATTTCTTAACCAAGTCACTCTAATTCAGTGGAATGCCACAAGGACTAACTGTGCCTTGGAAGGCTGACATCCTAATAACCATCCCCAAAAGAACCAAAGAACAGCCAAAGGTAAAATACTTCACAATGAAGTAACACCTTGCAAGAGATCATGATTTAACACCAAGAAACATATAATATAAATTTATATATATATATATGCTACTTTCTTTTCAAAGGAAGAGTCATAAAGATATTTAAGGAAGTAAAACCAAAGCAATTTTTATGAGGAGATTTAAGGAAATAATGAAAATGGAAGCCACAAACCTTCTGAGAGTATGTAGTACATCAGATTAACACAAATAGAGGATGCAACAAAATGTCATGTGCAAGTAAGCAATAAATGTAAATAAAACACTGAGAATATAAGCAGCGTTTTGGTGATTTTTTTTTAACTTTAGACATTTATTAACTCGGGCAACATGAATGAAATTCTGGACTCAGTGCTTTTAGTTGCCTGCAAATCACTGTCTGGCATGGCATGACAGACCCTAAAAGTGCAGTTTGCTGGGGCTCAAAACCACCACCCAGCAGATATTGCACAAATGTTATGAAGTCACAAACCTCATCATTTGCAGAAGGGTTATAAGGGCAGTATGGATTAATTTGGAAAACAGTCAACTCCAGTGACAAATTATCCATAAGTTACCACCAATTGAGCTTCAGGACAAAGCTGTATGTGCTGACATGGGCAGGACTGTCACAGGACACACCCTCCAGCTCTACTTCATTAATTTTAATATTTCTAACACTGCAAGCACAAGTTCAGTGCATTCTTTGTCATGAGTGTCTTACTAAATTTGGCTGTGACACTGAAAGGGCTCTCAGAGAGCAGCTGGCACTGGAGCAGCCTGGTGGAAGTCAAACCTTGTCCCTGCAGAGCACTCCTGCACTGCAGATACCAAACTGCATTTGCAAGCTCTTCACCCCAGAAACAAGGGGACAGTGGCCACTGCACTGTCACTGACAGCTCACAGGATTGCAGCACATTGTATCACTTGCATTTTTTAAGGTGTTATGGCTCCAAGTATCAACACTAGGCAGAGGAAATGGGATATAAGGACCATATAAAAAGAGAAGTGTTTTGAGAAGATATTGATGAGAATGTTTTGCTCTGGTTACAAAGGGGTTATGGTCTTTTTAAGTAAATCAAGGGTTTAAACAGTTATTCCCAAACATGTGAGCAACAAAACTCAATCTAGTCACAAGCTCAGGAGTTTGCTAGGTCTGGAAGGCCACGAAGAATAAGGTCCAAAACATAAAGAATCCTATCTGAGAGAAAACTATGTTTCAAATATTTTGTTTTTTCCTAAAATCCAAAATGGAGGGAGAAGAGGCACAAAAATAATACCCATCTGCAACTTTAGCCCCTTTGAAAATTCAGAGCTCTTTCAAGTTGTCCAATGACATGAAACTCAACATCTGACATTCCTGATGTTCTAAACAAAACAACAGATTTTTCAGAATAACTGAAATATTAATTGCTCTGTTTGGTAGTTTACTGATTTTAAGTCAAATTCAGCTACCATTAGAACTTAAGTAGTTTGAATTTTAAAAAAAAAGAATGACAAAACAAGCCAGTGTGAATTTTAACTATACGATATAATCAGAGCAAGTGTTTTTAAAGACTTGGATGAGAGACTGAGGGTCACAGAACCATTAGATAATTTAAAAACAATAAAAAACAAAGCCACCCAAACCACCTAGAATGAAACCTGGGCTATTCTGCTTTCTTTCTTCGACTATAATTTCTTTATATTTTTTAAGGTCCTTAATTAAGTTGCAGAGAGTTCTGACTTGAGATGGGACTTCTCTTATACTCAGTCAATCTTATCCCATAGAAAAGATTGTTCAGATCAAACAAACAAAAAAGTGTACGTTGCCTGCTGCTTCTACTTTGTAAAGTGTTCCATTTATCATTCCTAGAGAGCTGAAGGGTGGAAATTACCTTCCCATTTGTCACCATCAGAGACATTCTTCAGATCCAGGCGTGGCACTTGGAGCCCCGGAGCTTCCTCGGGAACAGGAACGGGAACACTGCCGGCCCCCGGCCCCTCGGCGTCGGGGTTTGCATTGAGATCACAAGCCTTGCTGCTTGAGTCCTGTATTGCAACAACACCACAACAGGAGCATTTTATTACTGCTTAGCAACTGCAAATCACGTACTTCATCTGTTCCAGCACTTCTGGAAATCTTCTGGGAAAGAAATCTCTTTCCAAACTCAAGGAATTATAAATACATTCCTCACATGAGATGGGTAAGTTTGCTCTGCTGGCCAAAGTCTCTGTGAGGTGAGAAGAGTTCTCTAGCAGAGGTTTTGCAAGCCTTGGAGCAGCCCAGCCAACATAGCATGTTAAAAGCTAAATTTACTGGTTTTCTTCACATTTGTATTTCATGTATTTTTATAAGATGCTGTGTATCTGTACATAAATGAAATCATCATCTTACCAGAGTAATCTCTGAAGATATTCTATCATTGCCATCAAGCAATATACTATTTTCCCTAAAAAGAAGACAGACCAAGTTACTTTAAATACAAGTTCTTAATGGACAATAAATACTATACACTCCCCCTTTTTTTTTCCTTACAAATCCCAGGCACATTTTAGCAGATAGGCAATGTATTTACTTAAAGCAGTACTTACAATACTGGGGAACAAAAGGTATATTGGACTTGAACCAAGTTGGAAATAAAAACAGCCCAGAACTTTATTCTCAAACTGGGAGTAAATATTTTAAAACTCAATTCAACTCAAACCGAAATTTCAATGAGTTGAACTCAAAAGTGCAAATTCACGAAGTTTTCCAGCTAAGACACTGTTACCAGCATTAATTCTACAATGATTAAAAGCAGGAAAATGTGGCAAAATATTTTAAATAACTTTTTCTTCTCCTGCTTTTCTTGCCCAGAACATAGGATTGTTCACAAAACAGCCATATCATATAGGCTTGTACTTATTTTCTCTTTTGAGCACATGAAGTTCTGTGCCTTTTATAACATCATCATAAAAATATCCTGTTTTCACATGTGAAAAGTGGCATGTTTAGTTCACCTCCCTCACATTATGCTGTGTTGTGACAGCTCCCAGTTTGATACACCCTACATTTCAGAACTGAAGTTACACATCCTGCAATGTCAGTGACTACAGAAAAACACAAACCTTTCACTATTATTTTCTCCATCAACATCTGCATCTTCATCACATGGCTGCAATAACACGTCTGCAGTCTGTTGGCAGAAAGTATGTTTAGAAGATTTAGGAATGGCATTCTCAGCTGAAAACATTTCCATAATCATCTCTGACCACAACACTCCCTCAAGAACTAAAAGCTTCTAACCTGGGAGGGTGGAAATCATACTTTTTAACCATAGAGTGTTTTTACATCTAAAGTAAGGCCAGTGACAGTGTGTTTTATTCACCAGAAGTCAGACAATGGCTTTCCATCTTCAGATAATCCATTTTCTATTATTTCTTCAATAAAACTCCTACCTCAAATTGTCAATCACAGTATGAAGTTTAGGGTGACTAAAATCATGGCAATTGGTACATCCTAGTCCTGCAAACAACTGGGCAGGATGTTGCTTTGTGCTCAGCATGTATGAAATGAAACAACTCTGACAGACTTTCCAAAAGGAGCTCCTAATCCCTGTTACTAAATAAAGCAGCTACAGAATTGGAAGGGGATGGAGAAATGCTGGCAGTTCTATGACACCATCTCACAAAACAAGCTCAGATGAATCCATGTCACCATTTTGTTCACTAAAAGTTGGCATGGGACAACTGATTCCTTTAAGTATTTCTGCCAAAGCCCAGCACTTAATTTCTTCAAAAAGTATTCTATTTGGGGGAATAGAAGAAATTTGAAACATAAAATGTGTCGTTTGGTTTTAGACTTTGAGAAGTTCTCACAAAATTATCCTTAAAGGGTCTGAATATAAAATAAAGTTACCAGGAGAGTTCAAATAAACCAAGAGTTGCCACTGACAGCAATATTCACCCTTACCAGAAAAAACTCCATTATTCTGTTAACATTATTTCAGTCCTCAAGTCAAATTCCAATTTGGGGAAACAATTTGTAATGACAGTGCATTTGTCAGATGATTTCCCCCCTGGAGAGGAGCTGTGCAGGTCTTGCACAGCCACGCTTAGGGGAGCTGTGGAAACAGCTGCCTGTGTCTCCATTCCAGGCCCAAAGGAGAGCCCACGGGCACAGCTTTCCTGTCCTACAACCCTTCATGCTCCTCTCAAACTCCTTCCCCACAGGAGAATACTCCATTCCCCTTGAACCTCTCCCCAAAAGACACAACTTCTCAGTAATATTTGAAATGGTGTATTAACAAGAAAGTAGAAACTAACACTGAAAAATCCAAGCTTCACCCTACCACTGATATCCCACGGACAAAAGTGTATCAGACACCAAAAAGGACCAAGAATGACACCAGATATGACATGAAAAGTGCTCCTATCATGCACTCATGTTCCCCATTATATTCAATGCCCTGTTTTGTGCTATAGGATAACAACCAGTATTCTTTTTACAACAAGATTTGGCACTAATGCATCAGGAAAGAACCAGGGCAATGAATACATTCTGTGGAATTCTAAACCATTATGCCAGTTTGTGGGAACCACTGAAGAATCTGGCTTGATAGGTGATTCAAGAGAACCATTTGGGATCCCCAAAAGCAAACCAAGGCCAGGAGAAGAACACATCACAATAGTGAAAAGCACCACAGACATGTTTTTTCACAAAAACTCTCAGTTTCACTAGGCTAAGGCACCCGCTCCTATCTCTTCAAGTTCACAGACCCATTAAATTCTTCTAGTTAATTTAAGTCTATTAATAATAGGTTTGCTTATCTAGTTATCTTTCAGGAAACCCTCAGAAAGATTTATGGACTCCCAGGCAAGAAGCTGAAAACCATTTTAGAAAGTTCTCTACACAGGTATAAGAAACCTCTCTACCCACAGGATTCATTGTTTAGATTTGTAACAGCAAAACTGTTACCAAAGAAATAAGGAACTACAGATGTGAATTTTTTTCATTAGAAGGGTTTACTTCACAGCTGCATATGGGCTACCTGACAGAGTGGTAAAGCCCCTCTATTCTCTTGCATGTTACTGTTATCCTTGATTTCATTTTCATCTGCATATATTTTAAAGCCTTGCTTGATCACATGAAGATGCCCTGAGCGAGACTGAGCTGTGCTCACTCATAAAAAGTGCTGGTGCAGATCAGGCCATCATTGCAAATCCAGGCCATACACATTTGATTATATGGGAAGATCTAATAATTTGCAGCCCAAAGCAAAACTGAGGCAAGTCTGCTGGATAGGGAAAACACTTATTTCAACATTTACAGCTGCTACAATACTGGGCTTTCATTCAGACTGTACCCAATACTTGTTTCTTTCAGTGACACAAAACTATTCAATTCAAGCATAACATATGAAAAGCAAAGCCAAAATTAAGTCTGTGACACCTAATTATCTTGTGGTTTGTTGCTTACAATTTCAGTTGCTTTAGGAACTTCAACAGCCACTTCAAATATCATTAACATTGTATTTTCTGAGCAAAAGTTTTTTAAAACACATCTAAGTATCTTATTTTTACAAGCATGTTAGCAGCACATCCCAATAAGTGCTCAAGCAGCACACTAGACAGACTCTTCTGCTTTGGAATACAAATGGGCAGTCCACAGTTTTCAAAATGACAATGTTAAGTATTGAAGCTCTTCAGGAGGACACCTGTCTAATTTTCTTTTCCTGAACACCTCAAGTGTAATTCTAAGTGTGCACATCAGTCTGAGGGGACACAAGTCATCAGCACAGAAGAAGCAAACAGTGAAGCAAAGAGGCCCAAGAAGAAGTAGCTGAACCCCTTTCAATCAGAGAAGAGATGAAGATGTGCTGAAAAGAACAGGATATCCCTGCCCACCACAGAAGAAACTGGAACCAGAGAGAAAAGGCTGTAATTAGCTATTACAACCCCACACTTCCTAGCACAAGTCAAGAGGCTGCAGAGTCTCTCATACCCTTTCCTGGTCCAGCACAAGGTGACTAACTCTGGGCTGTGCTGCAATCACAGCTTTGTATCTTCTGCTCCTCAGGGAGCCTTTACTAACACAGATGCAGTTCTAACCAGTGCTGTGGCTGGCTCATACACTGACTTACCTCAGCAGAAGGAAGGGCTGGTACCTGTGAAAGACCAAGAGAAAAACATTAGTCAGGGTCCAAACAAGTCCCACCAAAACACATAAAACCTTCTCTGTGCATGTGGCATAGCAGAGAAGATACTGGCTGCACAGAGCAACAGCTTCATGCAATGCTGCATCAGAAAGCCTGATCATTGCTAAATTCAGAAAAGCTGGATCTCTAAAGCACTAAAAAGTCACAGCAACTTATGGTTGGATATACAGGAGACTTCCTCTCACCTGAATGCTTTCTTCTTCCTCAGTTACAGTATCATGTTTCATAGCTTCACTGTCTAAATCAGTGCAAACCAATACTTCAGAGCAGTCTCCTGTGTTTTCACTGCTACCAGTGTCATTATCTTCAATAACATCATTCCTAAAGATAAGAACAGAAAGACCTTAGTAACCTGTAATTCCACTCCCAAAAGAAACATTAAAAAAAAAGCCGAACCCTATACACTTTTTTATCCTTAAACAATATCAAACATCAGGGTGGGTTGGGTTTTTCAGAACAGAATTATTCTGACTAAGGATACTGGGAGTATTTACAATTCCAACCACCTATAGGCAAGTTTAATTATTTATATAGTTTACATATCCTCTTTTCTACATCAGTACATGATAGACATATATGTATTTCTTTGATTGCTGTGTTAAGGGCCAGGCACACACCCCACACTTATCACACTGTCCTAAGGAATAAAAGCACAGCAGCCAGAAGCACTCACATACTGAACCTACAGTGACCTGATGACATTGCTGTGACCACACTCCCCTCAGCACTGAAGGCAGCCAGTTTATAGCTACTATCACTATATTCTCCTCCAGTGAGAAATCCCATTATTTCTAACATTTAATCTCCCTGCAATTCAACTTAAGGCTTGTAACAGTACAACCAGATTGAAACTAATTTACACTATATTGGTATTCACATGTACTCTTTTTGTGCCACCATCCCTGTTCCCACGTGATTCTGTCATCCATCACAAGCCTTTGCCTTCCCTCTCCTCACTCACAAAGAATTCCAAACTACTTTTAAAAAGCTCCTCTCTATCAGATATAAAGATACTAAACAGAATGGATTTAAAATTAACATGCTTTCTTAATTCCAGCCATCACTTTAAGTTAGTTCTAAGAACTTTGCCCTGGATCACTGCTTTTTGTAGTTGTTCATTTCACTGTGTATTTGCCTCGTGCACACTCTGCTGCTTTAAAGAACCCAGACCACCACTTAGAAGGAGGATATCAAGTAACCTGTCTTACAGTTAATCCACAGTGGAATGATGATCAGAAGCATTTGGAATAGCCCCGGTGCCAGAAGAGGATATTGGTTTCAAATCAGCAGTGATGGCACTTGGAGCCTCTGCCTCTGAAATCAGCCAACCTTTAGAGCACTTATGCTGCAACTAAAGGAGTTCAGCTACTCCAGGTCTTCCAGGCAATTACCCACTTGTAAATTACTTCAAAGACATTAAATCTCTAACACTAAAACTCATCTTTAATTGATCATTGCCACTAATGATTATTACTTTTACAATCAACTACTAACTTTATTCTGCCCTCTTGTCACAAATGGGACTTCTAAAACCAGTAAAAGACCAAACAACTCAGAAGACAGCATTCAAGTCTCTGAACATTTAAAGTATTCCAGGCTCTGTTCACATATTCCAGGCTCTGAGCAACCTCAGAATTTGGGTATTGAAGTCTTTACAACACATTTTTGGAGTCTGGGTATTAATCACAACTGTTTATTTTTAATAAAGCACCAAACTGTACCAGCTTCTCAATGCTGCCATGGCAATCACTACACTCAGAACATGGCATGAGCTACAATGAAAATAAAAGCTCATCAAATGAGGCTGAAACTCTATGCAAATAGACCCACGGTGCCCATTCTATCCATTTTTGGCTGTTTCATTGGCACTGGCAGCCAGAGCAGTAAAATATCTACGTTGACAAGGAAAGAGAGGGTAAAGAAACTGCAACAGCACCTACAATAGCTTTAATGTGGTAACATTCTGCCATAAGTCATATCAGCAAGATAAGAATGAAAGAATTTGGGTAAATTTATGTTCCTGTGCTACTTGCACAGAATTCAGCAGTAAAGCACATACACTTCACACCATTTTAACTACAATCAATTTAAAATATTTGCTTTAAGAGCTGTTGATTGCTGGCAACAGATGGAAGTTGATTTGTTTTAAAATCAAAAGTCAATAGTAAAAGTCATAACTTTTAGATTGAGGTGGGGGATTTGGGTAGGTTTTCTGGAAGAGTTAAGATATACAACCCTCCAGAATTCATTACAGGCACAACAAAAATCTTACTGGTTGTTAGATCCTTCCTCATCCCCACTGGGATTTTTTTCTTCATTGTTACAGCCCAGTCTGTGTTGCTGTATATGTTTCAGATCGTTATCTAAGCTGCTCTGCAGGTCGAAAAGATGCTGTTCCACAGCTGCTCTAATTGTTCTTTCTAAGATGCTGAAAAGAAAAAAAGACAGAAAATTCCTATTAAAAATCCTCCTTTTGCACTGATCAACTATGCAGAAAGGCAGAGATAAACTTTACACAACAAAAATCTTTGATAAGTACTTCAAGGCAAAAAGAGACTAACTTCCAAAAAGGCAGTGGAAATTTCTCTCCTATTTTTTATTTCATAAGATTCACATAGAGTATCATGAAGTTTATCAACGGTATTTTCAGAGTAATCAACATATTACAATGACTAACCTCTTTTTTAACAACTATACACTGAACTTTACAAAAGCCTTAATATACTAATGTGACAGTAAAATCCTTTGTCAAGCACCTGATAAAGGACACGAAATACACCCAAAGATTCACTAAGAACAGAACAGCATTCTTTAAAAACAGACTGTTCTGTTGAGTACCTCTTAGCCAGCTCATCCCAAATACACAGAGGCTTAAAGAAAATCCTCCTGTAAAAATCTTACACAATTCAATCCCACTTTAACTCCGAAACAGCACTTTTATTTTCCCTCCACACTTGTACACAAAATCCCACTCAATTGTACTAAAAAACTCGAAATGGTGCTAAAAACCCAATGTGAATCTCAGGACAATTTCAAACTCAAACACCTATGTTGGATCTAAGAATAAAACCAAAGTGGTTTGGACTGTAGATCCCACCATACCACACTCCCATTGCTCTCATGCTCCTGCAGTCAACAGCACTGACAGACATTAGGTTTTTCCTACATTAGTGGTAAATGCCATAAGTGAAATGCTTCACACTAGAATATGTCCATTCATGACTAGAACCATCAAACCTACTGCCTTTTTTTTGGAAAGAATACATAACTTGTAAGCATGTTCTAGCAATATGGACAATTTTCACTATACTTACTCTGCAGAGGCTGGCAAGATACTTATGGGAGAGATATGAGCACTGCAATAAAAAAGAAATAAGTTAATGTAATGCAAAAACTTACCACACTAAATAAAAGTCTTGGAAGTCAACAGAAAGTAAGTTAGAAAACACTTCGAGACTGCATGTGATGCAGCTAATAAAAGTAGAATAACTATGTAAAGAACAACCTGATTTGCAGTCCCTTTATTATTTAAATGACGAAACCTTCAGGAATGCCATCACAAGACAAGGCTGTAGAAGTTGCAATGCAGATTTCTGGCTCTCAAGAGCCAATGCTTGGTGTCTTATGAAGCTACAGGCTCTCAGATGTGTGGCCTTTCCCATGGGAAATACTAATCACTGCGTAGTCAAACATTTTCCTGACACTTTGCTTGAGACTGCAGATTTTAACCTTGCTGCCTAAAGCAAATTCCAAACGACTCTGCCTTCCTCCACAGGTTCTTCCCTGCCTCTCAGACTGTTGCATAATTTGATTCTGCAACATTCAACAGATCTACAACACTGAGCACAGCTAAACACTGCAAGGGCAGGTACCTTCCAGAGCTTTAGGGACAGGAGCTGGACACTTGTAAAATACCTGGAAACCTCCCAATACAAACCACTTCAGCCTAGAATCCTGAAGTCCTCAGGGGGATGGAAGGGAGGAGGGTTATCAGCATAACTCACAAAAGTAAGTTAATTCCTGTGTGTGTGGTCCCTCTAGAATTTTCCATTAATATGATCAAAATTTTCTCATTAGAAACAGAATACTTAAAACTTTAGGCTTTTCATTTCTTTTCTTTCCCTTTTTTTTTTTAAATTAATGGAAATTTGCTGGTGAATCAAGTTCATTTCAGGATTTGTGTGTGTTTGCCTGGGTGAAAAATGAGAGCTGATCTATCCCAAATGCACTGACAGGACGGGCAGCACTCAATTACTATTTCAATATAGACATAGCTTTGGGAAATTAAAACACCTGATAGAGAAGTCATTTCAAAGCTGCTGGATCAAGCAACTGAGAGGGAACACACTGGTATTTTGTATTTTGATTTCCAACCAAAAAAAATAGTAAGAGGTACTTTACATTTCACTGGTATTTCTGTGCACAGAAGTTCAGCATGGTCCTACTACTTGCACAAAGTAAATTTTTTGATAAACCCATTTTGTTTGGACAATATTTGAAATAAGAAAATGAAGACACGAAGTTGTAAGTTCAGCTTCATGAACAGATGAGAGGAACATGAGCAAGAATCTCAGCAAAAAACCAGTAATATTTCAAAACATAAAAAATGTAGTTTCAAGTATCCATCTCAGTAAGTTCTACAACAGTTACATGATAAAAGGTATGCTTACAGTCTAAAGCTACTAATACATAACTATGTACATTGAAATTAATTTACTCTGAAAACAGTCACTCCTAGGACATATTGGGAGACAAAAAGAGGCAATCAGAGCAGAGGACACTGCAACACTCTAGTTGCAAAAGAGACAAGAAAAACTCAAGTCAAGGGCACGAGTACAAACACTATTTATAGGAAACTGATGACCTGACATCCTTTTATTCTACCACCTGAGACAATAAGGAATTGTGTCAAGAATGGGGAGAATCAAACTCATCTCTCCAAAGAATCCAGATGATTCCAGCCATGGCTCACAACAAAATTTTCCATCTTAGTGTGGTGTAACCTTCAGCCTCAGCACAGGACGGGTCTCCAGTGCTTGGATTCAACACCTCCAGGTGCATCAGAGGGGCTCAGCAAAAGCTGTGCATAAACCAGCAGCATTGCAAAGCCTGGAGAATCCTCTTACTACATAAAGAGTATCTCACATCTTCAGCTAATCCCTTTAGCAATTAAACACTTTCTGAAAGAAATGTGTCTGTCTTAGGTGAACAGCCATTCCAACTCCTGAGCCCACGTCCCACAGTTCAGAGATACTTTTTAAAAGCTGTAATTTATCCTGCCAGACAGAGCCTTAACGCAGCATGACACAGCAAGACACAGAAAGGTAAACATCTTTGTTTCATAATGCTAACCCACTCCTGAGAATCCCTTCTGCACTGTCTCCCTACTCACAAAAAGTCCCAGTAAAAACATACCTTGAGGAGAAAAATATATCAACTAGATATAAAATGCATCAAAGTTTTCTTTAGTAATTTCCTGACTGTACACAGATCCTTCTTTCTCATTAAAATAACCAATTCTGACATAACATGAAACGAAATAATTTCCAAACCACATTTAACCTCTCACACTTTCTAAGTTAAAGCCTTAGCAGCAATCACATCAAAACAACATTTTTCCTTTCATAGCTTTACCTGTGCAGGAGAACTTTACAGGCCATTCTGATTATCTTTGCTATCCCAAACGAGCACTTCATGTAAAAATGCTTCATGTGGAAGGCAGCAAAGCGAGCTGTTGGCTGCTGGCTGTGCATGGTGCTCGCTGGGCTCCGGGGGCTGGCACTTCTGGAGTGCTGCACTAAACCCTGCAGTCTAAATAGAAATCGACTGCAACATGAGGTCACTCCTGACAATAAGCTGCCCAATCACCACTTGAAAGCTTTCCTAACATGTTGTTTACAGATTTTCCAGGATGGAAAAACAGCCCTATGCTAAAATAATCTATTTTCCAGCAATTCAGGCAGCTGTTCTGTTTGGTCAGCCTTACTAGGCATTTTGTCTCGCTCGGTAGCTGTTGGTATTATCACCTCTCTCTTATCAGAGCTAATTAAAAAAATGATAAAAGGGTTAACAAAAATATCACAGTGAAGAAGCAGTGAGGATGTCACCCTTATCACTGCATTTAATAGGAAGAAAGCAAACTGTTTATACAACTTACATGTCATATCTTGTATTTTCACACATATAATTTTGAGAAGCCCCAAAACAAAGGGATTTTGTATCACTGACAATATTTGAGAAGAACTGCACAAGTACAGCAAATACTGCTTGGCAATGCACAGTGATGAAAAATTTGGAACCATGACAGAGAAGGAGTCTGAAGTAGTTATTTCAACAGCACATCTTAAAATTCATCTGCAATGCCGAGTCAGTGATTCTTTTCTCCAGGAGTCAGGACACAAAACCTCAAGAGCTGTGGGGCAAAGGCTTCTGGTAAAGGAGAAAAGTTTCCTTTCCATGCACAATGCCAACCTGTGTGCAACAAATGGCTGGGAACGGGCTCCTAGTTCACTCAACAGGTTTCTTTTAAATACCACTTGCAAAGAGCCACTAAATCAAACTGCATTAATGATTACCCACATTCTCACCAGGTCTCTAACTCAAATTAACGCCACGCAGCGCAGGAAGGTCACAGGTTTCAGAAAGTACAAACACAATGAGTAGAGAAAAAAGGTAGTGAGCAAAATTATAAGCAAGATATAGTCCAAATAACCAGGAGGAAGGTCAGATACCCCATTGCAGGAATCAAGATAACCAATATTTAACATGCAGAACATGCAATCTCAGCATTCTTTTCCTTCTCTCCGCAGAGACCAAAATAGGCTCATATTCAGTTCCCAAAATCTAACAGCAAAAAGGCAACAAAACTCCAGATTAGGGAACTACAAGAATCACATTTAAGATCTGCTTCTCTTCTTTTATATATAACCTGCCACAGGCCTTATGTCAAGACAAAGATAAATAATCCCAGTAAAACCTGAAGTAATATTTGCTTTATTTTTTTTTACATCAAGCAACTAAGATCAAAAAAAAGCCATTAAATACATACATAAAAGCCTTTAGGTTTGGGAAAACATCTACAGTATTTACGTTTTATTAAACTTTTAACCACTATATTTTCTCATTCACTTTATTTTATTCTAAACATTTCATGCAATTGTTCTGGATTTACAGTCAAAATCCTCCTTCTTCTACAGGGTTCCTCCTTATCCTTTCCCACAAATTATGTAAAATACCAACCATAATTAATGCCTATTCATTTTTAATTAACCTTAAACATTGACTAAAAATGTTTTCTCTTCAGGCTATCCAATTTAAACTCTCAAACATGTTGAGTTTGTCACTACTGCTGTGTTTACACATTCCAGAAGCAACCTAATACCTGTGAATAGTTAAACTGCAACTCTTTTATTCACTCAAACTAAAATTAAAGTTTTATTGCTGACCAAGATAATTAGCTATTATAGTATAATTTAAATTACAAAGTGGAATGTTTCTCTTATTATTTTATATTTTAAAACCTGACATAGAGGGAAGTGTGCAGCCAGCAGTTGAACAGATTTCAACTCAAAATCTACATTATTGAAACTAATCATTCTCAAGCAGCAACTTATTTGGGATTTTCCCTACATTTCTTCTGCTTTTAGTTGCACTTTTATTACAGATTCCTCCTCACCCCTCCCTACAAGTCCTTGCATGCAATGCCCCTCCCAAACACATGCTGCAGAGGGGAAGAGGTAAAACTCACCATCCGTGAAATGTAAATTCTAAGTACAAGTAAAGCAGACTTCAAAATAAAACCTTGTGTATTACACACAAGTGCAAATAAGCTCTCAAAAGGAAGTATTTGATGTTTATGAGGATTGCTCTTAAAAGCTGGCTCTCCCCACTCCAACATTCCTGCCTGTATCACACTTTGCCACTTCCAAACCTGTCCATGGCTCTCCACCAGCACGTGAGAAGGAACAGTCCCAGGATTTCCCACTGGAAGGGACTGGTGGAATGATGGTACAGAATGGGTTTGTATCTACCCTGTGCAGACTCTGTTTCTGCTACAAAATTCACTGTTTAAATACCACTTTACAGTTTCACTAAAATATGCCCTTTTTCCCTTCCTCTGCATAAATCACCACATTTAATCCAGTCTGAGTCCTACAGGCATTCCTCTGCTGAATTTGGGAACAGTTATTTGAACCCATGTTTTACTATTATAGCAACTGCACCTACTTCTAAAGCTGGAGTTCGTAGACATCACCACTCAAGTCAAAATCCTGAGAGCTTCCTTCTTTGACAGAATAAATTATAAGCCAGATTTTAAACCCAAACTCCAAGGCAGGACTGAGTTACCTCGTTGATGCTGTAACACTCCTGGAATCCGAGAGACTCCCTGTCATATCTAGATGCACCACGGCTGGCCTTTCAACAGGTTTCTCTGTGCTATCTTCTGGAAGTTCTTCAGACTGCTCAAGCTTTACATCTTCCTCTTCTTCCAAGAGATCATTGATCTAAAAAAGATTTAATCCAACTTAATGGATTGAAAAGTTCCTTTTAAGAGGTCCAGGGAATTAACAGAACATGAGAAGTGTGAAAGTAATGTATGTGCAAGAGGAGAACACGTTTCAATTTTAGAAAAAAACAAGCACACTAGACTTGGTTTTATGTAAAACAAAAAATTCCACACCATTTAAAAGCTACTTTTGAAACACTGGACAAAAACTAAAAGCAAGCACCACCTCCAATTCCATATATGACACAAGCAGAATCAAGAAACAACAAAATCCCAACCACACTGAAATCACAAACCACAGAACCTTTCTTCTTCTTTGTATAAAACAGATCATTCTCCTCTATTCCACAGGAAGCCTTATTCATGTACCAGAAGGCTTTTCAAACCCTTCTAGGGAAGGCAATACAGAGGTCTCTGAATCCAAACTTTAAAGCCCTGAATGAACACTTCCAAAGTTTCTGTGAAGCCTCTTGTCTATTTTTGTTTCTTTTTTCCGAACACAGATGTTTTTACTGAAGCAGCAAAATATTACCAATTTAAAAAGTAAAACAATATAGCCAACTGGCAACTCTAGACAGCCAACCCTTCGTTTTTTAAAAAGCAACTATGTCTAAAATATAAAAAGTTAAACAAAGTGATTGTTTGACTCCCAAGGCCCCTCTCTGATTGATTACTGATTTTCCAAACTCGTAAACCCAAAAACTAAAGGAGCAGCCTCAAGAAAATATGCTTTATAGTACCTGCCATGTGCAAAACAAAAGCATTAAATTAAGAAAGATTTAAACTTTAGGAGTTTAAGATTACAAGGAAGGCAGGGAGGAGGTATTTGTTTCCTTTTTAAAAGGGGCGTAACATATTCTATAGCACGACATACCAGACAAGAAACACATTTATCCCTGGTTTTCCTCTGTAATTGCAAGAGGATGTGCCAGTGAAGCAAAGGCAAGCCCACCCACACACTGGGGCAGCTGCCAGTGGGGCTGTGCCCGGCAGGGACAGCGGCCCTTCTGTCCCCACCCCACCAGCCCCCGACAGAAGAGCACTGTTGACATCTGGTGGAGACACCGCGAAATTAAAGGGATGCCCCACCAGCCCTCCAACGGAGGGGGAAAAAACCAATCAAAACCACACCCCAAACACACTGCTGTGCTTGGGAAACCCTTTTGCTACACCATGGAATGACACCCCAGCCGAGGCAGTGATTCCAGAGCGTGAGAGCACACTGCAGTTACAGAGCAGCTACCCCAGCCCAGGGAGTGCCCTGAGCCTCTGGCTGCAGCAGCCACAGCCCAGCCCTGCTGAGCAGTCCCTGCAGCAGCAGCAGCAGCAGGGCTGGGGCAGGTGCCAGGGCTAGCCATGCTGAGCACAGAGCTCCAGGGGCAGCAAGCCTTGCAGAGCTGCAGCTTTGCTCGAGGAGCTCACAGAGCACACGCTGCTCCAGCTGAACTCGCTGCCCACGCCTGGCAGACCAGAGCAGCACCTACTGCAGGGAAGGGCAGGCAACCAGCTGCCCTAGAACTGGCCTTACCTTTATCCTTTCTCCTCTTCACAGAAAATACATCATTTTGAAGTCTCAGAATCAGAAACACCACTCAAAAACTTTGGCATAGGAAAACACCACTGGCAACATCGAGTGGAGTGCAAGACCCTGCATGTTTCTGTAAGACACACCTACAAATACTGTTGACCAAGACCAACAACAGCATGGTTCTTCATTTGGTTCAAAAGCAGTTCATTCCTAAATAGGTTCTTAGAAAGCTGGACTGTTTATACAGCATAACAATGTCTGTGTTGGGCAGGATATCAATGTTGGTTTAGGTCCTATGTATTTTTCTACACAGCACAGCTACACTTACTACAACAGCAACAATTTCACAACCATGAAGAAAATTAGGAAAATACCAGGTTTTGCCAGTTTGCAAGAAACTGGGCAGACTGAAGAAATTATATTTCAATATATCTTTCATAATCATAAATGTGTATCGCAGATAGGTAAGTGATAACATATTGCCATTCCAAATATTCTTACCTGCTCAGTTATTGAGCTTAAATCATTTGTAGATGAAAAATCTTCCTCTTCATTTTCAAAAAATTCATAGTAGTTCTCCAGAAGTCCCGCCATTATTCTGCTAACTATTTCTTGTTCTTTCAGATCCTCCACATCTGTGTAAATGCTAAAGATTTTTAAAGACTGGGTGAGTTCAAAAATCTAAATCAAATTTCTTCCCCAAGAACTCCTGTAGACAACTTCCATGACTAAGGGCTACATTTCACACCATTATTCCATATCCATTCTGAACACTCAGAACTTCAAGATACTGTATTATAGGGCTCTACACTATTTTATACTTAAAAATGAAGTAGCAACTATTTAGTCAAAGTTTTATGAGGAATATTTAAAATTCAAGTATTTTTCCCCATAGAAGCACCAGGAGAAGCTGATACTTTAACAGCCTTCTCCCAGAACTGTTTTTTTGCTACAAACAGTAACCTTACAAACTATCACTAAAATATTTGAACCTTAGAATAAATAAGTAATGCAACAATCAAATCAGTGGTTTCTGATGCCACAGCCCATAGACAAGCTGCAGTTTAAATACGAGCAAAAGTTGTAAAACCCTACTGTGTACTTGCTACTGTTGCTCATGGACCAGGAATGACTTCAAACTACAGATATGCACTCAAGTTCACACAGAAACACTTCATGAGCTTTTATAATTAACTTACTGAAAAACATCCGGGCCAAAGACTGCAGCTAAAGAACTTGCTGACCAAATTTCTTCATGATGCGATGCTACGTTAGCTAAAAATTTACACAGAAACTTTAACAAACTGTAATTAACAGGTGGAAGCTGCTGCAAGAGGAACCTCAGCTTTCTTCCAAATTCATCTTCATTATTATAATCTGAAAAAGGAATTAAAATAGTTGAATCACAAATCAGATATGTTTTTTCATCTTCGATACTGATCAGCTTTTTTCTGACAATTACTTACTTCTGAAGCATAACTAGTCTGGTCAAACCACAAACTAAAATGTCAGAATTAACTTGCATTTATTCAGTAATTGCCACCATAGTCTCCTCTGAAGTCCAGTCAGTATTTTTCAGCACATTTTCCCCAATTAACACTCACTCAAGTTTCTGATTTCATGGGACAAACTCCTCTGTATGTTTTTGCTTTACCAGTGTTATATAACAATTGCTTTGCAGTAGAGCTCTAGAGACACCGAGCTAACTTCAATCTAGCCAAATTCTTCTATCAGACAAGCTACCTTGACACTTTTGCCTTTACAAGCACCTCATTCTCACCACTCTACTTGCTTTTATAATACTTAATTGACAAATCCAAGCTATCTCAATGCAATCATCTGCACACATGCTTAACTTGAAGCTTGTTGATTCAGTTTCAGATTTGAAAGAGGGTCACCATAAAACCTCTTCATTCTCACACCACTTAACTATACCCTTCATCAAAATATCTCCCTATAAATCTCTTTTGTTACATCATCAGCCTTACAGACAAGTTCAAGGAGTTTACAACTGTTTGTACCTAGCTGAGAAATTCCATATATAGGAAAAGGGTCAGGAAAGCATGATACAGAGAGGCTTCCCCTTCTTTCTCAGACACTTGAAAACTCTTCTGAAATCAGTTAGAAAGGGAAAAGTATGTTTGAAGGTGATGAGCCATCACTCTGCCTCTCCAGATGAGAGCTGAGACATCCTAGTCCTTAATATCAAAGCAAAGAGTGAGTAAATTCCCTGCTGTGTAAGCACAGGAACACCAAGCAGTGACTGCACAGGATTTCATTTGCACAGACACAGTCAACCCTGTGAATACCAGCAGCTGAATACAGGCAATCAGGCACAGCAAAATAGTTGGCTCAACACAGTAAGTCAAAAAAAGGAATATTCCAGAAAAGTGTTTTGGAAACAGAACAATAAAAAAGACCTTGAAAAGTACTTTCATAATGCAGACCTTCAAAAAGAAAGGAAGGAAGAGAGAAGTGATATTCAGACCACCTTACACATACTCCATGTTCTGTCTAACCAATCTGTCCTGAAATTTTAAGTTCTAAACAACAACCAGAGACCAAAAAGCAGAACATTCTTACCCCTACCCGAAGCCCTCTGACACTAAAGCACGGACACACACCTTCTGGGACAGGTGGCCTTGAGCAATGGGGTCAAATTCACACTTCAATTACGAAAACGACCTGTCCTTGAGGAGTCAAATGAGCTCCTAATGATCTATATATGCCACACCTTGTTGTATCATTAAGTTGTTTTGAGAACTAAGCCTGAGCTAACAGTATAAAGGACTCCTAAAGAGGGGAGAGACCAGAACTGACATATGGATCCACAGTTACCACCACCTTCTCCACTTGTGTAAGCAATTCCCCCTAAAACGCAGCTGATTATGTAATTCTGGAAACTAACTGAGGTATATCTATCACACAGCCAAAACCCAATTAGAGGAAGCCAGGATATTTAAGAGAGGAAAATGAAGTAGCTTCACACTGCTGCAGATGATGCTTCAGTTTAGCACTGGGTAAATAGAGTATCAGCATATGAAAACTCTGCTGAACCTACTCCTCCTACAAACCAATTCCCACTTCAAACAAACAAGGACCATCAGAAGCACCATCAAGTTCTTATCAGGGATAAACTCAACAACAGGAAATTAAATCAAACAAAAATGTGTCTTACAAAGTCAAATAAGCCCAGCACTCGAAGAGAAGAATGAGCTGACATTGGAAAAGGAGCAACACTCCTGCAGAGACACAACGAGCACCGGACCCTTTGAGGAGGTCACTGATGCAAGACAAGTGTTTCCAATAATCAACTCGTGAATCAACTCCAACATCACTCAACACAGCAGAGGCCAAAAGACCCAGGAGAGTGGATACAGAGACACAAGCTGGGAACTAGTAAAGAAAATAACTGTGCCATATGGGTGTCAGTTTGAAAGGGCAAGTTTTTGCAGTATATGAAAAAACATACTTAGCAATAACAATATGCTGCTGACAGGTGGTTTTTTCCTCCTACAAAGGAATTTTAAGCTGAAAACAATCCACAGTGGGAGAGCAAATATGACAGGAGTATAGGACTTGAGATTCATTTTCTACTATACAAAACTTTGTGTGCCATGAAGTGCCATGAAATCATAGGCAGAGTAAGTGAAATTCAGAGGAAATGAGAAACAAAGGCATTCCCTAGCACTTCCAAAGCATCAGTGCTGGGAAATTGTCCAACAGCTCTGATTCCACTATTTGACACTTTGACCAGTGCTCCAGTATTCTCACACAAGAACATGGAATATTCAGAACTAATGAGCAGGTTACATGGCAGCTGCCTCATTTTCCTACATGACAGATGAACTGTGCCTTTGAACCCAGACTGAGCGTCCTAAAAAAACCAATTTATTGGGGGTTTATGCTAACAAAAGGCATGTTTTAATGCCTCCTGATACACACATTATTACACACAGCACCAAAGACACCTTAGTGCCACTACAAATCCCAACTCAATACTGGGTTTTACCCTTAAAATCACGAAATAAAAACCACCAAACCAACAACTGTTAATACCTTGAGAAAGTTGCATCAAATGTATGTGCAAACTGCCTGGGATAACTGGCTCTGGAAGTTCTTGAAGAAAAAATCTAAGAAGGCTGATAGCTGAGGGTACATCTGCTTCTTTAACCAGGTCCACATCTTCTCCGTTATCGTATCGTTGCCGAAGCCACTCCACCGTCTCAGCATTCCCATTGACTTGAAAAAGTCCTTCTTGTTCCAGACCCCCTGGTGAGGAAAAAGGTTGCAGAAATAAACTTTGAGATGCAATATGGACAGGAGTACCAGAAAAAACACAGATAATCAGATATGCACGATTCCCACACTGGGTGAAACACTTTCTGGACAACAGTTTTGCATGATTTCCAGCAGTGCTTTTCCCAACACACACATTCTTATGCCCAGCTAACAATAAAATAACAAGGTAAATGTTAGCAGTACCTAAACCACAGCATTTCCTATGAGGTGCCTGCTGAGCTGACTGCATTACCCTTGGCTAGAAAACACTGATAATCAGACATAGCAGAAGGAGCAAAGAAATGAAGTACCAACAAAAAAACCCCAACCAACCAAATCACATCCAATTAGTACTCTTCAAAACCCTCAATCTCTTCTGCAAGAATAACAGTTCAATGTGTCATTGAAAGTACAGCAAGGTGGTACATACCATGTTCCTCAATATAGTCCACGACATGGCGGACTATGAATGGAACCTCATTGTCTGGTTGCCCTTCTTGCTGCAGCTCATCAAGTGGAATTCCAAATATTTTGTTAGCGAGAACAGAGTTGCAGTTACTCAAGGAAGGGGAGGAGCTCTTCCTCATATCTTTTTGCAGCCAAAAATCAAAGCTGTCTTTTCTGTCAAATAAGAGGAATTAAAACCAAAAAACATACTTCAGAGTGTGCTGTTGAAAGCATCGACCTGCAACACAGAGTGTTTTAATTACAAAATGCAAATACTATCTAGTCTGTCTCCATCAGTTCACTGAACTAATGAACATTTCTGTCATGCCTCCAATCACAGCTGACTCCATAAATGACTGTCAGCGAGGTGTTCTGTCCAGTCCTCAGCAGAGGACTGAGAACACACAGAGCAACAAAGGACATGCAGAAAATTCTAGTTACAACATTGCAGATAAAGCTTTAAGGTACCCTGGGAGAGGCAGGTTCCTCAGTACCTTTTCTAACAGTATTGAGTGGCCAGGCTTTCAGAACTCAACACAAAAGCCTCTCAACAGGAAATGAAACCAGTGGATCATACCAACCCCAAACCCCAAGTTTCAGTTACATGAAATGATTAAATATTTTGTGATACACAACAGCACTGCAATCGACTTCTAATGTATTTGGCATTTTCTGGTCTACATAATAAAGCTTTCAACACCTGCATCAAATTAAAAGTTCTACTGAACATTAAACCCCCAAAACTAGTTTCTAGATGCTCAGTGATACCATTCTTCTATCATGCAGAAGCTCAAGCTTTACTTGCAAGTCTTTGCTTGATAAAGGATCTAGACAGATAACAAAGGTATCACCAGAGGCACTGTAAGTCATTCAGTTAAACTGCTATCCTGTCAAAACCAAAATATTTCTTCTAGCAATGAAGAAAACGTCCTTTCAAAATAAATAAGAAAAAAAATACCTGCTTAAATGCAAGCAATCACTTTGATAGAGGTTGACACAGAAAACATGAAGTACATGCTGTTAGTCATAGCACTGAAAGCAAACAAATCCTCTGTTTACTGCTGGATAAAGTCTAATAGATTAGACATCTTGAAATTCATACTTCCTTTTTTTATTCCAGTAAAATAATTTAAGAAACCTACCTCAGAGTACTTAAACAGCCGAGTTTGAAAAACGCTTTCTGCGCCAGCTGCCCTCACTGACCAAGCATTCTTTTGTCATTTATGGTTGTTTAAGATTATGGCAAAAGATCAGCCTGTAGTTCCTCATTGAAGAATAGCAGAACTCGATCAGTACTTCAGCAGTTAATCTGAAAACAAGGACAATATTATTAGACAATAAAGTTTTCCACAGTTTCAAACTCAGTCACAAGTCTAATCACCACGTTTGAGGAAATCTTGTCAAATCATCAGTTTCTTGTACTGAACAAGAAAGCATAAAGACCACAATAGCACAGCTCAGAACAGAGCACCCAAAACAGAAAATCCCTTTTTTCACTCAGGAGTTAACCAAACTTGAAGTGAAAGTTAGCATGGGGTATCTAAATCTTAACAATTAGGAAATAATTTGCAGACTCATTCAATCGTCTTCCAAAGAGCCAAGGAGGGCTAAGTAGGTTAGACAGAAGTGTTTTAGAGTTCCTACCATACTAAAATATTTAATGGCTATAAAAGTTTTAGAAGTATCTCAGGCTCTGATTTAATACAGCATCTTTAAACAGCAAGACCAAACCCAAAGTCCTAACTAACAGAGTCAGCCAGTTTCAGTGGTGCTGATCATCTTGTCTAGGAAGCTGATTACGTGTCCCAACTGCCAGATCAAAGTCCAAGAGATCATCAGATCTTGATACAGGCAGCAACTTCCCCCAAGTCAGATTCCATAGAACCACCCACACTTTTGCCACCTTTTATTTAGCATCCAGATTATGTGGACATTTTTCATGTTCTCAGCTCTCAAAATAACTACAAACCACAGCAATAGCTTTTATCATTCTCCGTGGTTATCAAAAATTTAAATTGCAGCTTCATGGCACCGTGGAGCTGATATAAAGTCCAGAATCAAAGTCACCTCAGCCCTTTGATCTCATTCAGTACCTGGCCTCAGTGAACTCAAGCAACTGGGCAAAACCAGCTTGTGACATCCACACACACACAACACACACCACCAAAACTAGACAATGAAAAGGCTTTTCACAACTTTAAAGTGTAGATACTGAAACCTCTTGTTTCATAACTGGAGATGGATATGACAGACTGAAACAAGGACCTTCCCTCCCTCTGCTCCCCACCCCAGCTCTTGCTTCTGTTCCACATCAGAACAAATCAACTTCATCCTCGCCTGCAAAGTCCTGACAACCAACCCCTTTCAGTACAAAAATGCCTGTGACAACAGGAATCCAGAGGCCTTCCAACAGTTTGCATAAAGCAGTATTCCTGCTCCAAATCCTCCCCAGACTGCACCCGTGTGTTAGGGCAGCTGGTCTTAAGCTCTGTACAAGACTCCATCAACCTCCTCAGTATTTTCTTGCATTGAGGCCTAGAGGAAGAAATATTTCAGGCTTAAAAGTGTTTAAATCTTTGCTTATTAATGTAAGCAATACTGACCAATATTCTCTCCTGTTCTTTGTCTTCTGTCTCTATCTATGGTCTTGTATTACAGGCAGGTTGTAAATCTGTTACGTCTCACACAGTGAATCCTGGTCTGAGATTAGGATTCCAGGTGAGCTGGCAACAGAAAATGAAGAGTTATATTGCAGTCAACAGGCTTTATTTTTTTGTTTGTTTGCAGGTGTTCTTTAACCAATCATGTTCAAAGCTGCTATTGTGTAGTCTTGGTTACTAGAAGATTCTGCCAGATCCCAACAGTGAAGCAGCTGCAATTCATGGCTCTCCTATAATTTATGAAGGCTTTGTACAGCCATTTTGCTTAATGTTTTGATGTATTAAGTCAACACAATCTTTGAGTATAAGTAGACTTCAATCCCAACAACTCATGCAAATCTTAAAATATGAAGATGCACCAAGTATTTTCTCAAGTTCTACCAAAGTCAGCTTGTCCACAATGAATGAGAAATCTCACACTGACCAAGTGTGGGGGTAAGGGCAGCTGGGAGAAAACCCTTGATGGACCTGCCACCATGTTTCAGGCTGAGCTGCTAAAACCAACCAACAAACCTTTGAAACAAACACCTCCTAATAAAGAGGCCAAATTAGAAGTAACCAAGTCTTTATAATTCAGCACCAAAGGAACATTCTTGAGGTCCAGCTTTACCAGCAGAGGTAACTTTTTGTTCACCAGGTGCTGCAGACAAACAGGCTGCCTGAACATTAATTTCATTCAGGAGGCATGAAGAAAAAAGAAAAAAGACAGACTTCTATTTTAACTGGCTTGGCAACGTAACAATGAAGTTGAAACAGGCTGGTTGTCTCACTGTTAGGGCAAAACCGGATTTACAACCCAAGCTTATACTTTAAACAAAGGTTTATATGGCTTATCATCACCTAGAAGAATTACTGAAAGCCTCACTTTCACCCTCTCAGATACACACATATTTATACACACATTCAAATATATCATGATAGGCAACAATTTATTTTCGGAGCATTTAAGTCTTTTCCCTTTTAGTTCAGGCTTTGGGATCTTCACAGGCTGTGATACAATGCATCTGGTATTTAGCAAGTCTAGAAAAATCTGGAAACTCTAAAAAAGTTATTCAACTTCAGGCAAGTTTTATTTCCTGCTATTTCCAACATTGTAAACCTGTTAATAATTAAACATTATATCTCCACTTTTTATATGGATCAAAAGTTTTCCCACTTGCCCTCCCTTGACTCAGGAAGAGCAGCACTTCAATGCAGACATGTGAGAAAAATAGGGCATGTAATTTCCAGGATTATTTCTAGAGTCTTTTACAAATATTAAGCACTGCTGTGGTTTTTTGCTTTTTTTTTTGCCATGATCAAACAACTCAGAAAACAGGAGCTGACCCATTCAGTCAGCTATTCCTACTTTTGTCCATATTATCCTGATCCTTTTGGAAATATGCTTCCCCCTCCTAATTTAACAACTCAAAGGCTCCACAAGTCCTATCATTGAAAAGAAAAAAATAAACCCACACACAAAAAAAAAAAAAACAACTAGGTTACGTTTTACTACAAATTTTCTAGTTGCATCAATCAACTTCCTCTCCTCATTACTACAAACATTTTAAAACATCCCTAAGCTACAATCATGTTCTACCAAACTTAAATACAGAAAACTAAAAATACACCTTATTATAACCACGTATTATACAATTTTATAAGAGGCTGAAAAAAACATACTATGTCCTCTGCAACATGTTGAGCCCAGGCATCTCAAACGGGGGTAAAACACAGTTTTGTTCTGTACTGAGGCTTTCAGAGCTCTCACACATTATTAAACAAAAAACAAACTCTGTGTTTTGGGTTTTTTATTAAGTTCTTCATAGAGTCTGCTGGGAAAACAGTACCATGAGCTTCATTTTGCCATCATTACAGCATTCACTTATCTTGGCAATTAAAAAAGTATTCACACCCACACATAAAATACCACTAAAGAAAACAGAATACACGACTAACCATCAATATTTGAGAATACCTGTGAAAACTCAGACTTAACATTGAGTTCATCTCTTACATTACTGACTGAACTATAAATAATATACAGGTATCATTTGAAATTAAAGTCCTCAGGGTTCCACCACCTTTCCTTAAAACAAAGGAATGAAGCAACAAGTAAAAATAAACAAATAAAGGCTGCACACTGAAACAGTGCCATAGGAACGAAAACATTAATTCTGCCTGTAGAATTTCTGCCACAAGCCCAACTATTCAAGCAATTCTTTTTATTTGCTTATTTTATCTAGCAAGAAACTCATATTGTCTCTGAAGCCAAACCCAAAGCTGACAGCGACTGCTGCTCTGCTCTACTTTTAACATATTATTTCGTGGCATTAGCAGACATTACTGGTTATTTTTTTTGTAACACACGTCAAGTAAACACGAAATGTAACATTTTTAGATAGGAAAAAACTGTCACAGGGCAACAAAATGTCCTGTCCCTGTTGCTCAGGAAATACACCTCAAGTTTTTTGGCTTTTTGAGCCCACAGTGCTGCGACCCAGTGAGCCACCCACATGCTGCACTCCGGGTCCTGAAAGATCACGTACACATCCTCCAGTACAGAGAGGATCAAAGTTCCTTTGCCACAATGCAAGGAGGTTTATTTACAAGTAAAATTCCACAAAAAACATTCAAATGTCTCGAAGTTTTTAATTTCTTACCCTATATTTGATAAAGACAAATAATATGTTACTTACATGACTTACAACTAGACAAAATCCGTGATGTCCTCCAGGATGCCTACAGCAAACTTACTATTAAATAAATGAATTCTTTGCTTAAGTTTGAAATGCTCAAAGTTTTAAGAGATTTTAAGAATTTCTAAACGGTGGCCAAACTTCTGACAGATTCCAGGCTGGAATCACAGGCACTCTCCTCGTGCAATGACATCATGTAGAGCCAGCTGCCAGGTGTGACCACGAGCAAGAAGGCTTCCCCAGGAAACTCACTGGAGAACACACAGACCATTTGGCAACTGCTGTACCACATGCTATTTTATTTATGTTTAAAAGAAATGGCAACCAGCACTCATCTCCTTCCTTTTGAGTTTCACCAAGATAAAAGGAAACTGATTTTTCTGTAATGTTCGGTCACGGCAGTAAGAGTTGATACTGACTGATTTTTATGCCATTTGTCCACTCAAATTACTGTCAGCATTCCCAATAGATGAACTGCTATTGGGCAAAAGAGCTTTTGCTCATCTGATTTTCAGCTTTTGTTCAGCTAACAAGGAAAAACAGAGTATTTTGCTCACTTGAATTAATCTGGTCAAAACTGAAAAGTTGGCCAGGTTGGGGAAGGGACACGACTTGGAGGAAATTGATACGAAAGACAAGCTGGGAAAACAAACCCACAAACAAACAGAACACTACCACAAACCCAGGACACAGAAAAGGACAAACAATACTTGTCTCAAGAGCACAGCTAAAAGCATGCAGTGCTGTGCAAGTGCTTGAATGTGAAGAGACACAGAACATTCTCCACATAAAAAAAAAAAAACAATCACATTTAAGTACTCATTAATAGTTTGAGTAGTCAAAACAAAAATTATTCAAAATAGAAGTTTTAAAATCAGCAAGATTAGCTCAAAGTAGATTCTTAAAGCAAGATTTCCTCTTTCTGACTGTCAGTAAAATCAGGTATCGAGAATATTTTAGGCACAAGTCTGGACTGGCAAATCAAGCAAATGGGATCAGTTATTATTATAAATTTAACAAGCTGATCTCACTAAGGATACAATCCCCATCCTCACATTAAGGCACAGTATTTGAAATTAAGTATAACTACAGAATTTAACTTGCACTGTTGAAGGAAACCATGTTGGAATAAATGCCTTCTCAAGCAGATGTGACTTCCCTGCTCCCTTCATTGCTCATGACACTAACTCTGCACTGCCTGTTTGCTTTCTGGTATAAGCCCATTGCAGTTCTGCACACAAACAGAAGAGGAGTCAGCAGAAGCACAAACACCAACTCTTTAACTAATTAAGTACTTGCCTGTACATACCTTCACCTGTGCACTCAAACACACACTAAACTTCAACTCTATTGGCAGAAATTCCCCATCGTTTGCCACGGGCACTTGTGAGAGCCTCAAAACCCACTCAACTGACAAAGTACTGGCTATACTGATGGGATGGTTTAAAGGTAAACGGGCAAGAAAAATGAACCCAACTCGAGAGATTACAAGTAAGAGTTACAATTTACTAAAAGGATTACAATAAATACAACGATACAGAGAAAAACTGGGTTTAACCCACAAAAACCAGAGGTATAACCCAGCACCCTGGGGTACAAACAGAATGGTGGGTCCCCTGAGTGGAAAGGGAAAGGAACCTGTTGGTGAGGATGATGGTCACAGTCTGGCCAAGAGTGCCCATCACAGTCCTGGTAGCATCAGATGGATCCAGAGGAGAACCAGAACAGAAGTGCCAAAAGCCAAAGATTATACATGCTCAGGTGGGAATGCCAGTACCTCCCCCAGGGTGAGGAGATTCACAATGGGTGACTTAACACGATGAGTCATGGGATATTTTTGGAATCTGTGATGGTCTAGTCCTCACAGCTGCCTATTGTGCCAGTCCCCAATGGCCCTAATTAGCAGACATGACCCCTCAGACTCCCCAGAGGGGAGTCACCTGGTGTGAACACTCCCCTATCTCACAGGGTTCTTTAACACCCCGCCTGTATCCTGAGGGGTCAGGTGTGCCCCGGGCAGCTGCTGCCAATGAGCCATTACTGACAGTCCATCAGAAATGACACACAAGGTGTAGAACACACAGATTTAGTTATGCCCACACAGTGATAAAACTTGTCCCAACCCCTGTAACTAGGACAACTGACAAAGCACAAAAAATAGAGCGTAAGATTTAGTAGGATGCAGTTATGATACCATTTTTGTTTCCTGGAAATGCAGCAGCAAGTCTTCTAATTTATAAATGAGAACAATTTAAATTAAGCCTTTAAGTCCTTACGGTGGAAGAAAGCAACAAAACACCTCAAAAAAAGTTCCTCTGAAAAAGACATTACTATAAGTAAGAGAGTTTTGCATTTTATTTTTTTTTTTTAATTTACAAGCCAAGAAACCATAATACAAATTAGTATTTAGTTTCCAATCATTAAAGTTCAGTCTGCAATTTCAAATGAGAGAACCTGAACACTCTGTCTCTGAAAAAGCCCATCATCAAACCCAGACCTTCAGGAGAGGCAGATCCTATCTATTAGTAAAGCCTCAAATACATTGACTGTTTTAAGTAACATTCCAAAACAATTCTACCTGTTAAAAGCACAAGCTGAGGAATCACAAAAACATTAGCTGGTTTTGATAAGCAAAAATAACATTTTTTAGTCACTTACTAGATAAAATCCAAAGGCTTTTTAACAGCATTACAGCAACTCCTAATCCTTCTCCAGCTACATCGTAGCAAGAGGAATGAAATCAAACCATCAGCGATACCAGAAAAAGTAGATGTTTGCTCAGTGCCTCACACCCACCACCACACACTGCCAGATTTGCTCTCATCTGCTGCTGCCAATGCACATGTGCAGAATTATAAAGAAACTTCCTGCTCGCACAGATCCCATCACATTCTTAACAACAGTAGTTAATAAATAAAAAGGCTTTTGTATCTTGTGTAACAGCTAATTATAGCCATCCTACTCGCCACCCTCCAATGCAAAGATCTACTCCACCAACCACATATGTATAATTGCCTCTGCATCAGATAATACAGAACTTAAGTGCAGTGGCATTATAAAAGTACAGTAAGGTAACAGACAGGAAGAAATTATCAGTAAAACCATGCAACTCGAGAGGTTCACGTTATAAAACCAAAGCAGTTTAACAACTGACGCTGCTGTTAAAACAGACTTTGGAACAGAAGTCAAGCGACCTCAGAGGCACCAAAAAAGCAAACTATAAATATATAATGCACTTAATTCATTATGCATAAGCTATCGTATGACATACGTTTATCATCAGCTTGTTTCCCCCTCACAAACAGGTAAGCAGAAACACACACTGGAACTCAGCAGATCACAAAAGGATTACACAGCCCATTCCCTCTCAAAACACTGCCTCAGTCATAACCATGAGCACATGCCCCCAAAATAAAGGACAGGCTCAGCACCCCCACTGAAGGAGTAAGACATTTCAATGAAGAGTTCAATTCTGCAGCAATGACCCTCTGAATCACAAGGGAAGAAGGGAAAACAAAAAACCAACAACAACAAAAAAGAGTGGACTGGCACTGAGGTCTCCTCCACAACCAATTCCTGTCACAACTTGATTATGACCAAATTTGAAGACACCGCCAGAAATCCTAAGGTTAAAAATTACATTGCAGACTAAAAAGTAACGTGATTACATTACAAGAGTGCCAAGACAAGAAAAGATTTCATTAAATGTGAAGATCAGCAAAAAGGGGAGAAAACCTTTCAAACATACACACTTAAAAAAAAGAGCATAAAGGAAGAAAGAACCGCATTCATAAGATTCCAACTCTCACCTTTTCAATTTTGTCCATGTATTATCTTACACAGCCGAGCACAAATTTTAATCCTGAGCACACTGCAGGGAACACTGAACAGAAGAGACACATGAAGAGCCACCCGTGAGACTGGACCCTGGATAATCAATGCAGGGCTCCCACCAGAGACTCTGCTCAGATCAAGCAGCTGCCCCACCCAAACGTCCTCACAAATGTCCAGACAGTGAAGAAAATAAAAACCATCTACACCTCTCAGTAGAAAAAAGCCTCTGCAACCAAAGCCTTTGTTACAAGCTCTTTGAACACAAACATAATGAACTATCTGTATTTTAAGCTAATCTGGCATATTTTCCTTCTTTTTTTTTTAAAATACACAGGATTTCACACATTCACCGGCGAAAGACCACAAGATAAGAGTTGTTTGTTACTACCACAATAGAATTATTTTCACCCAGAACAGGGTCCTGCAAAATATTACCCATTTCTTGTAGTGAACGACTCCACCCATACGTTGCAGACCTAACAGGTTTTCAGCACCATAATCACCTTCTAAACTATGTTTTTAAGACTTCAAAACAAATCAGAGCTAAAAAAAAAAATAAAAGCCTGGCAGAAGATGCAGTAACAAACACATTATGTTTTAGGCTGCAAGAATACAGAGAATTAACTCGATTTGAAAGAACTTTCACAAATCCCAACACTTGGCTACCAAGCCAGTATAAAACTGAAGACAACTCTCAATTTACCAAAGCCTTGAGACACTCGCTCTCAAACAAAATTTTTGCAGGTAAAGATCTACAACTTACAGAAAACAATGGTCAGCAAAAGACTCGAAAATGAATTGCTCCATTTTACTAACTTTCCAGGGAGCAATGTAAAATTCTCGTATTCTCTTCCTGAATCCAATTTTGACAGGAGACATACAGCCCCTCTGCTGAAAAACTGATAGAGCCATCACTTTACAAACGGCATGACAAGTAACAAATCTCCCTCTCTCACAGCCCTTCACCGAGGATTTAATATTCCTTAAATTCTGTATCTCCTTCTCAGATGTTTCGGATAAAGTGCTGTTTTCTGGTCTTTAACTAACAGTTCTCACCTCTGAAAGGATCAATAAAGATATAACCAGGCCTGCAATACAAGGAAAAAAGTTAAAAGGGTTTGCCATCTCTCATCCTTACAGATGCAAATGCTGAACTGCCCTGCAAGAAGTCAATTCACTCTCATCCAAACGGCCACTAGATTTTTGTCACGGCAGCAAAACTAACCTGGCGTTATGCACCGAATTTAAGGACAACTTAAAGGCATTCTCTTACCGACATCACTTCCTCTTCCCTACAGCTGCAGCTTCTTTTGTGGGGGATGGGGAAAAAAACAGAACAACCACCCAAAAAAAAAAATCCACACTAAAAAAAAATCACCTCAGACTTGGCAGGTTCTTCTCACTTTCCTAGAAAAGGGCATTACTGCTGAGCTATAAACATTCGACCAGAGACCAAAAGCCTGAGTACTTGCAAAGGAAAAAAAAACACCCCAAAAAGCAGGGGCTCACAAAACTTACTGATGTCTGTTCCAAAGGCACAGAATGTTTCTTCAGCCTCACCTGCCCTTGCAAACATGCAGTTATGCACATTAGAAAGCAAAGCCTCACTGCTTGCACTGGGCTCATGGGATGAGCCACACATGACAAATGGGGAGTCTTAACGAGCTGTGAGAAAATCCTCCAGTGTTACAAGCAGCAAGAGCCCAAACTGGCTAAGGCTGAGCAGATAAAAAACTATTATTTGCTGAACATGTAGTCCATGTCAAAATTTGCAAGCATTAGAAGTTACCAGGAGCCCATCCCAGTCAGCTTCTTTAAATGTAACCACAGAACTCTCTAGTTGAATGAATTTTCTAAAATAATACTGTAAATTTCCAGTTTGATGCTTTCAAAACATTGTAACATTGTCAAGGCAAGGAAAGGATCCCTATGGTGCTACACAATGTACAAAATACAGACAAAGCAGATTAAAAGAGGTTCTAAATATCTTCAAATCTATGCAACAAAGAACACATAAAGCATTTACTAATAATAAGCAGTAAAAAAACCCAGAAAATAAACAAAATAGCTAAATTGCTTATAATATAGGCCAACAAACCAGCTTTTTATTCTTTTTATGCTGGCAAGTTAAACTGCACAGAAGACAGAAAAACTTCCAACCTAAATGTTAATCCAGTTTAACAATTTGTTCCGAAGTCACATACTAACAATTCCATCCCTGAGGACACTGAGGAATACATGCCAGGAAAAAACCCAAACAACTGTGTGGGTTTTGATATATCCACTTTCTTCCTTTTTTATTAAACAGGCAAGAGTCATTAGGTGGCATTTACTTCCTTCATTTGTTACCTCTTTTCCCTACCTTGAGCCTAACAGCTGCAAGAACTTTTGCAAAAATGTATTAAAATGCAGCCAGACCTCAGAGTAAGAGAGTCGTGCATTAAAAGTGTGTGATGGCAGGGCTTTTTGCCGTTGGGTTTTTTTTTCTTTTCCAAATCTGGAAGGGTTGGTTTTCGAGGGGTTAGGGTTTTGGAAGGGTCAGCGTTTGGAAAGGTTTGGAATAGTTAGGGTTTGGGAAAGGTTTGGAAGGGTTAGGGTTTGGAAGGGTTGGGTTTGGGAAAGGTTTGGAAGGGTTAGGGTTTGGAATAGTTAGGGTTTGGAAGGGCTGGGGTTTGGGAAAGGCTTGGAAGGGCTGGGGTTTGGGAAAGGCTTGGAAGGGCTGGGGTTTGGGAAAGGCTTGGAAGGGCTGGGGTTTGGGAA
>JAWWMP010000028.1:10007737-10072072 GCA_035047865.1 Dendrocincla tyrannina
GGGGTGTGGGAAAGGCTTGGAAGGGCTGGGGTGTGGGAAAGGCTTGGAAGGGCTGGGGGGTGGGAAAGGCTTGGAAGGGCTGGGGTTTGGAAATGTTAGGGTTTCAGAAAGGTTTGGAAGGGTTAGGCTGACCCTGACACTGTGACAACCTCACTTCAAGGCAACTTTTCGACAGCAAGAAACACCCGAAATATTTAAGTCCCTGAGGAGCTCCTACGAACAACGGAGCCCTCGGAAGGCACACCTGGCCCCAGCCTGGCACCGGGGTGACCCAGCAGCGTTCCTGCCACTTTATCCCTGCCCTTCTTCCCACTCCCGGAGCTGTCAGCGCCGTCCCAGCGCCCCGGGGGTGTCCCAGAAGGTTCCCGAAGCCCCGAGGGGACACCGACGGGACACTGATGGGACAGGGGCGGGGAGCCGGGGGGGACACAGGGTGGGGAATCCGGGGGAAGGCACCGACAGACCTAGGGGGACACTGGGGTGACACCGACAGACCGAGGGAGACACCGAGGGGACACTGATGGGACACCGAGGGGACACCAGGGGGGACACTGGGGGGGTCACTGATGGGACACCGAGGGGACACCAAGGGGGACACTGGGGGGGTCACTGATGGGACACCGAGGTGACACTAATGGGACACCGTGGTGACACCGACAGCCCGAGGGGACCCCCGGCCCGCCCGCCCCGCGCATGCGCCGCGCGCCCCTCACCGTTGCCGGGTGACTCGCCCTCCCCGCCGCCCGCGGCGCCGCCGGCCGGTCCCTCCTCCGCCCCTTCCCACCGCGGGGCCTCGCCCTCCTCCTCCTCCTCCTCCTCCTCCTCCTGCTGCTGCTGCTGCCGCCGCTGCTCCAACGCCGCCGCTCCGCGCTGCTCGCAGCCCCTCCTCGCGCCGCTCTCCCGGCCCTTCTACCACTCCCAGCGCCGTGTGGCGGGGCAGGCGGGGCTGCGGGGCCGGGCCGGGCCGGGCGCCGTCCGTGCCCTCGCTCAGAGCCGCTCCGAGCCCCCTGCGAGCCCGCGGGTCCCCGACGGCAGCGGCGGCAGCGGCCGGAAGTGACGCGCTGACTGACAGGTGCAGGGCGCGCGCCCCCCCGGCCCCCCCGCCCCTCACGGGGTCACGTGACCAGGGGGCGGGGCCGGCCTGAGGGAGGGGGGAGACGGGAGCGGGGGGAAGGTGGGGGATAGCGGGGAATGTCGGGCGATTTGGGGAGTTTGGAGGGTTTGGGAGGGGTCATCAGCACCCACGGGGACTGCGGGACCCGCACACTGAGTCGGGAACCTGCACACTGAGTCGGGAACGCTCACACTGAGTCGGGAACCCGCACACTGAGTCGGGAACCCTCACACTGACTCGGGAACGCTCACACTCACTCGGGAACCCTCACAGGGACTCAAGAACCCTCACACTGACTCAGGAACCCACACACTGACTCGGGAACCCGCACAGGGACTCAAGAATCCTCACACTGACTCAAGAACCCTCACACTGACTTGGGAACCCTCACAGGGACTTGGGAACATAAGCAGTGACTGAGGAACCCGCACGGGGACTCAGGAACCTGCACATTGATTTGGGAACCCGCACCAGGCCTTGGGAACCTGCACACTGAGTCGGAAATCCTCACACTGACTCGGGAACCCTCACACTGAGTCAGGAACCCGCACCGGGCCTTGGGAACCCTCACACTGACTCGGGAACCCGCTCACTGACTCCAGGCACCCGCCCACCGTGGCCTCAGAGTGAGGCTGGAAGACTTGTCTGAGGGTCGCAGAGTCTCCTAAAGGTGGCAGAGAGCTCTGAGATCCTCACATCCCACCCCTGAGCGAGCAGCACCCTGTCTGCCAGAGCGTGGCACTGAGGGACACATCCAGTCGCTTCTTAAACACTGCCGGGGACAGTGACTCCACCACCTCCCTGGGCAGCCCCTTCCAGTGTCTCATCACTCTCTCTGTGAAGAAATTCTTCTGATGTCCAGCCTGAGCCTCCCCTGGCACAGCTGAACGCTGTGTCCTCTTGTCCTACTGCTGGATCCCCGGGAGAAGAGCCTGACCCCACCTGCCTCCCTCCTCCTGCCAGGCAGTTGTACAGAGCCATGAGGTCTCCCCTGAGCCTCCTTTTCTCCAGGATAAACTCCCCCAGCTCCCTCAAGTTGTGCTCCAGACCCTTCCCCAGTTTCATTGCCCTTCTCTGGTCCTGCTCCAGCACCTCAGTGTCCTTCCTGGACTGAGCAGCCCAGAACTGGACATGCACTCCTGTGTGGCCTCACCAGTGCCCAGCACAGGGGCAGAATCACTGCCCTGGTCCTGCTGCCCACGCTATTCCCAATCCAGGCCAGGATGATCATCGAGTTCACCCTGTGACCCAACACCACCATGTCATGTAGACCGTGGCACTGAGCACCATGTCCAGCCTTCCCGTAAATGCCTCCCCGGCCAACCCCATTCCAATGCCTGATGGTCCTTTCTGTGAAGAAATTCCTCCTAGTGTCCAGCCTAAACTGTCCCTGGTGCAGCTTAAATCTATGTCCTTTTGTGCTGGGGTGGCCAGAGAGGGACCACAGCACGGAGTGTCACTGTGCAGGTTCATACCCCATGAGCTTTGGTTGGACAGGAGGAAGAATTTCTTGCAGAAAGTGTGATTAGATGCTGGAACAGGCTGTCCAGGGAGGTGGTGGAGTCACCATCTCTGAAGGTGTTTAAGGAAAGACTGGAAGTGGCACTCGATGCCGTGGTCTAGTTGACATGGTGATGTTCGGTCATAGATGGACTCAGTGATCTAAGAGGTCTTTTCCAACCTAATTGATTCTGTGATTCTAGTTTTCCCTTTCTCACAACCATATTAAAATATTTCCTGTAAATTTTCTCAATTAAAGCTTCCAGAGCCATCACTCCCAAACGTTCCCTGGGTGTAAGCGCGCCAGAAGTAACGAAATGCCCTTTGACAAAGAACTAATGCATTTTGAAGCATAAAATTTAGCACCCTTAAAGTAAGTTAGCATAAGTTAGTGAGGAGATGCAAGTTTACACCCGAAGTGTTAAAACCCGTGCCTGGCAGTCTGTGGTTCCCACATGCCATGCTGAAACTACAACAGCTTTTTCTGTCATGCAGTGCCAGCAGCCATAGGTGGTGGGTTTAATAAGGCATTTAAGGAAACTTGGATTTAGTTAGTAAAAATCCTCTCAGGAAAAAGCTCTTTTTCCCCCATGAAAAACTGGCAAAGAATATATGAAAGGGAAAAAAATTATACGAGTAGGATGGGAGTAATTGAAACCTCTGTATTTTCAATAGCTGGGAGGGTTTTGTTTCAGCTTTTCCAACATGGATTCTGAATTTTATCTAGAGATACATTTATAGGACTCATTAAGAGGTTTTACATTTAGAATCCAAAGAAGGGAGAGTCACAGTCCCACAGTAAATCAACCCAGGTTTAATCAGATCTAAAACTCTCTTTTCCTGCTGGAAGTTTCGGAGTCATTAGGAGATACCACGCAAAAGCAATAAAATGTGTCGGGTCAGGGAAGTGGCTCTCAGGAGGTCTGTGTGTGCTCTGTCTGCTTCCACAGCAGACTTCCCCACTTGAACTGCTCATAAAATCTCCTCGCATCAGGATGAGGTTTCTGAATCTGTATTTTGTATACATAGCTGTGTTCTTTCTGATTCATTTAGCCTCATCAACAACAATAAAGATACTGAATCAGAACAAGCTGGCAATTTTGTTGATGAAACATGGGAGAGAGCGGACTCCAGCTGGCTCTTCGGCAGATATGTTGGCCAGTTGACAGGAATAAAACTGCACGAAACCTGCCACAGAAAACACACGTGGTGGGAGGAGGCAGACAGCAGAGGCAGGCAGGTAGGCAGGCACTGCACGGCACCTCTTGGCTGGTTTTGAGTCCAAGGCAGTGTCTCCCCTCCCCTGAACTGGCTCTGAGTTTGCCATTTCATGCCAGCTTATCCCCCCTCCTTTCAAAGGCTTCCAATGCTCCTCACAGGGGGCAGACATATGCAGTCCCAGGCTGCCATTTTAGGCTTTTCTGCTCACTTTGTGTTCTTGCTGTCTATTGCTGAAAGGTTGAGGACAACCTGGGAGTCACAGAGTCACAGGATATCTCCAGTTGGAAGGGACCCATAAGTGTCATCGTGTCCAACTCCGTGCTCCTTGCAGGACTGCCTAAAACTAAACTGTGTGGCTAAGAGCATTGTCCAGATACTCCTTGAACTCTGACTTGCTTCTGTGACCACTTCCCTGCTGAGCCTGTTCCAGTGACCAACCAGCCCCTCAACCCTTTCCTCATGTCCAGCCTCAACTTTCCCTGACACAACTTCATTCCATTCCCTTGGGTTCTACAATTGGTCACCAGAGAGCAGATCAGCACCTCCCCTTCTCTTTAAGAGAAAATGTAGACTGCCCTTTGTAAGTCTTGGACCTTTTACCATCCTAGTCTGTCTCTGGATCTTTAGCCACTTTTTCTAAGATTGTAAATGCAGAGGGAAAGGAGGCAACAACTCAATGAGTGGCTGCATGGTTACACCCCCAAAATGCAGCTGTTGAAGGCATCTGCCTCTCAGATCACTGCTGAACATTACAATGGAGCAGTGTCCATTAGCTGTCCCCATCCCTTTTCCACTATCTCGGGCACAGCATGAATTTTGTGGCAGCATTTTGTAATTCTCCCTCTTCAGTGCAGTGCAGAGTGTGGAGCTCACACAGGTCCATTTACCCTCTCCAAGCTCACATGCAGAGCAGCCCCAGCATGAGCAGGGGTTGTGCAGTGCATGGCTGCACCCCCGTCCCGTGGCACTGTCGCCCACATGTCAGGACATATGACAGTGCACTGCCTTGCACAGGGACAAGGCCCTAGTGTGAGGCAGCTCCTGAGCAGACAGACCCGTTCCCCAGCTGCTGCACAGCTCCAGGAGCTTGGCAGATAAGCCTGGCTGGCACCTGGCTCCTGGGACTGAAGAGCCAGAGTGCCATGGGATCGCTGTCTCGTTGATAAATCCACATCCAGAGCCACACCACAGAGGGTGGGCCATTTCTGTAGCTCAGTGTGTTTCCTTACAAGTCCAGTTAAGTTGCTCAGCCTAAAAGTTTTGCAGAGGTTGTGCTGCCAAGTGCTCAGAAAGTAACTCAGTAGAGCTGAAATGATTACTGGTGTAATTCCCCTTTTTTCAGGAAAAGCTGTTCATGAGCACAAATCATTATTACCAGTATATGTCACAGTAGAACTGGAACCACATTTCCGTCGTGTATCCCCAGTGTCCATCCTGACCTAGTATGACTTCAGAATAAATATTCTCTGAAGACTTCAGCTTCCAATTAAGTCTAGTTCCAACAACAGCCCTGCATTATTCCTCATGAGAAACTGAAGCAAATTAAAGAATTCCTATACCAACTGTGCTCTCTGTTCTACAAGGCTTAGTACAAACTGAGATAAAATACTCCAAAACTTAAATCAGCTTTCCAATCCAGTGCTTGGAAGGCTGATAGCCTGCCATGCAATTCCTTACCTTCATACTGGGTTATCTTACTAGGAGGAAATTGGAATCTGATGTGTAGCAAAACAAGACACTGTCTGCTATAATACATGTGTATTATATACCAAACAGTTTCTACTTGGGGGGAAATTATCTGTATGTCAGCAAAGTATTTGCTTTCGGTTTTAATTGTCCACCTATAAATTATTTGATACACTCTCCTGAACTTGGAAGTGCTCAGTTTTTCTCTTAACTAGATTCTCTTGTCTGTTGCAAAAAATATTGACAAACTTGAGTCCTTTCAACACCAAAGAATTATCTGGTTGCTCTGCAAAGTGCTTTCCTTTCCTGCATATTTCATCCAGAAACGGAGACGTGTCACGTGAGCTCTACTTTGTTCCTCTTTTCCAGCATTACAGAATTTTCTAACAGACGTTTTGTTTCAGGATGCCCAGCACATGGCCATGTTGGACACCCCTAACTCTCTGGAAGGCTCTGGAATCGGCAGGTATCCAGTTCTTCTGACTCACGGCATCCGAAAGGGCACCAAAGAATCAAAGTCCATTTTTAAAGCTGTGCCCTGTAGTAACAAATGAGGGTTCACAAGGCTCAAGTAGACAGGTGAAAGAATCTATTTTATAGAAACAGAAACTCCGGCTCAGAAAAAACCATTCATCTTTTCAAAGACTGCCAGCCATTACTAGACACTCATATGCAAGGATTTTTAAAAACTGAATTCAATATCAAAGGCACATGTTCTGTGTAAATGTCAGGCATTTTTACTCATTTTGCTACTAGAGTTCTGTGATTAAAATAAGCATTTACAGCATAGATTTTTTTTCCCACTGCCTTTGAATCATTTTTGGATCTGATTCCTGGTTTTGGAAGATCTGCCTTTAAAGTAGAAATCTAGGAATATGGGTCAAATGTGGCTTTTAAGGCTTGTTCATATTTTAATTGCATGGTTGCAGACTTAACAGGAGATAATTCTTCCCTTCTTGAAATTCAAGACATTGAAAGGTTAATTCAGTCTTCTCAGTTCCATTTCCTTCCGTCTGTTCCCCTTCCCACACTTCCCCCCCCATCTGTAGACAGCTGAGTTATTTGAATTTTATGCAAGCTTGTACTCATCCAAAGGGAAAAATCAGTGTGTTCATCAGACAAGCAAAAATGGCAATATTGCACACTTGCATTTTTTACTTCCTACTTGCTTTCCTCTGCATTCACCAGCTTGGGCACTGGACGTACAAACTCATGCCCTAAAATAGTCCCCACTTAAAAGTTCACTTGAATTGCAGCTTGAATGTCCCCATCCCTTTTGAATTCCCTTTCTCTGCACTCACGTGGATCTGCGCTCCAGCTGCTGTGGTGCTTTTACCTTGGGTCGAGGAGAGGCTGCAGTTCACGTTAGCACAATTTGTGTGCTGCCAACACAATCTCTCTCTGCTGCTCCCATGTTATTTCATGGTGTGGCCACTCACACTCAAGGTACACTAACGCCAGAGGAGTCACTTTGACAGCGCTCAGGTTAACTCTGTGATGAAGACATGGCCTCAGTCCCGCTGATTTCGGCACTTTGTATGTATTTGTTAGAAAAAAAAGCCATAAAAGTAGTCATTGAAAATGTTCTAGGCTCAGTCAGGTTCTGAAGAAACAGCTTTTCACTTCAGATGTCATCTTTCTTCTTGTTATTGTTGTTGTTGTTTGTTTTTACATTTTAAAAAAGAAAGCCAGCATTTAACATAACACCTTTGCAGCTTTCATTTGAGCAGGCAGAAGGTGACAGATGTGGAACTTTCTGATTACCACTTCCTTACATAATTATTGACCCTGTACACAGTATGTGTGTTTGGCTTACCCTGTATAACAGGCCTATAAAATTGGAAAATGATTTTTGGAAAAGGTAATTTAGAAATACAAGTTTTTTGTTCTGTGAATCACTCACAGTAATCAGCTACAAAAGATACTTGGCTGCCTAGTTGTTCCTCTGCTTTAGCAGCCTCATTCCCTTGAGAGCTGGAAAACTTCAGGGTTTATCTTCTCCCCCAGACATAAACCCACTTCATCTACCAGGGGGTGCCAGGCTATTGAAAGTGTGAATGATTTGAATGATTTGGCAACACAAAAAGAAGAGCTGGTTAGGCACCCATCAAAACTACCTCCATAGCCCTGTGTCCCAGGAGTCAATCCCACACCTCCCTATCCACCCCAGCACAACATGGATTGTAACAACAGACCCACCAGTTGTCCTTTCTCCTCTGGACAGAAGGAAAACCTGAAGGTAGTATAAAGTTAGTAGATCTCTGGATTTTATTGTCTCTTATTATCTTCTCTTGGATTACGTTGGTTGTGTATTTGCTGCACAATTTGAACTTCATAAGAAAAGGTGATGTTCCTCCTGTTTAAAGCAAAGAGAGTGAGAATTCCAAGAGAGGACTGCTCGATTCCAGAGCAGCCAGCTACACTGAGAAGAGCCACATTGGGGCATACTTCCTGTCTTACTCCTTCTCTTAGAGCTGCTGCTTGCAAGAGATGCGTCTGTCCAGAGACAGGGAGGAAAAAAGGACTGTTAGTAAAGACTGGAAGTCACACTAAACTTGTGTTTCTAGACCAGCATTCATCACAAACTATCATGTGCTCTGTAGCATTAACTAATGTGACTAATACATCACATGCTTCTTTCCCCACCCTGTCTTTGGGAGAGAAGCACGTACATGGACATCTTCTATTAATTCTTTTTTCCTTTAACAATGCACACATAGGTCATCACATTTTGCTAGAAAAGGCCCGGGCAAAGCCAAGTGCTTTATGCTGGAAGACACACTTTTGGGTCAGTTCTCAAGGAAGCTCTGTTACAAGAATCTCCATCTGATTAAACTTTTAAAAATTCACTCCCATACCAAGTTTTATAATACCAAAAAAGAGGGAGAGAGGAAATTTCTACTCCCACTAGCTTATGTTTTCTCTTTTTGCTCTTTGCTGCAATGGGACTCTTAGTATAGACTGTCTGAACTCCTGAGCTATTTGGAAAACAAGGGGTTGGAAAAAAACCTGCCTCTCTCCCTTCCTCTTCTTCAGTGTGTACCTACACTGAAGGTTCAGTGGTCTGGAGAAGGATAATGGAACACCTTTGGTGATGATAAAACATACAGTGTAAGACAAGCATCGAGTATTTACTCGCTCACAGTGCAGCCTTGCAGCAGAGTCTGCCAAAGAGGGATCAGTGCCTTCCTTACACCCCCAGGATTCATTGTCTCTTAGCCTGGGAACCTGTCTCCGTTCCCAAACATGGATATTTTTTTTGGCAGCAAGACGGAACAAAAGGCACAAAGAGAACTAAGAAAACCCTTTCAGTGGAGCTGTAGTCTTTTTTTTTCTTTTTTTTTTTTCCTGTTCCCCTAAGGACGGGAAACCTTGTAAGGACAGCTTATAACACACACAGCCCTGCTACCTGCCAGGAAGGTGCTCCCTGCTCGCAGGGACCACAAGGAATTAGGGCACGTGCAGGTTCCAGCCTGGCTTTTGAAAAAATTAATTAATCCCCTACCTTTAGCACCAAAAATACCACAACATTTTGAAAATGAAATCACTGTTATATTTGAGTGGGTGTGTTATTTCGAGACAGCACTAATGTGATTATAAAATCAGTTGTGTCAGCTTATTGGCTCAGCTACAGACACTGATCTGCTCGAGCGTCTGTTCCTCTAACGGGCTGCTCGTTGGGGTGCTTTGTCCCTCCTCAGCTCCCTGTGGAAAGAGAGATGATTTGATTCCCACTGTTGAACCAAAGAGAAAGAAACCCCCTTTTTCTGGCAGCTGCCCATCTCGTCTCTGTGAAACTTGGCATTTCCAGAGCACCTCTTGTGCCAAACATGAGCACAGCATCCCCCAGCCTGTGAAAGGCTATAGCCCCTGTATAGATAATATATTTATTAATGTCCCTGCAGCCCCAGCCCCACACGGGCTGGGCACGCTGCTTCCAAGTGACAGCAGCCAAGGGGAAAGGCCAAGTGGCAGCAGGCTCCAAAGGCCCCAGCCTCACTCTGCAGACTTTGCACTCGAGCTCCCTTTAAACGTTTCCTCTCACCTATTACCAAATCCTGGTAGCAAGTGTTTGTTTTCCCCCGTTTCCCTGTGGGTGTCTGACAGACACTCAGTGCCTTGTGCTGCCAGGCATGGTTTGATGCTGTCAGTGGCAGGTGACTCACTGGTATCAGAGGTGTCAGTTTGACTCAGCCCTTCATCTTTTGGCAGCACATTGAAATCAAATGCAGTTTCCATTGTATGAGGCAGCTTTTCAGGCACAGACATACCAATATAGCTTTACATGCTTTATGGGTAGAGCATGTGTAAAGATCCCATAGTTTGCATGCTCCACTGGCTCCCGGGGTTTCCACATTTCTGTGTGCTGGATCATTCTGCTGCCTCCGTGCACCGCAAAGAAAGTGGAGATTTATTGCAACCACAGCCATCCCAAGGCCAGGGAAATGCCGTGTTCCCCTTTCTGACAAAAATCCTGCCATTAAAAATCTGACAAAAAACGCCAAACAGACAAACAACCCCAACTGCTTGGCTGCTCACGTGGCAAGAATATTTCCATTCCCAGAGAAAGGAAAAGGCACTGGAGTAATATATTACCTACCCATCTTCCCCTCCTGTGATCAGCCCCAACGCAGTATGCAGTGCCCTCAGGACAAATTCCAAACTTTCCATAAGTAAACTGCATCCAGCTGCCTGTGCTGCACAGAGTATGTAAACATGAGGTTTGAATCCCAATATGCTGTGTTTGACCACAGCACTGAATTTAAAACTACAGAAACCTGACAGGCACTTTCTGCAGTGGTCAAGGTGTTTGTTGTGGAGATGAGTATCTCCTGATTTCAACACAGTGAGAACAGGTAATTTCTCATCATTATGTTATTTGGGTTAATGCTGTTGCACCTTCCTCACCAACCCAACCCAAAATCAATTAAAAACCTGGCCATCTTCAGCCTAAAACCCCAAGCAATGTATCCCAAACTGTTTTTAATACTAGCTTTGCCAATAAATGGGGCAGTTAAAATGGTGGTGGTGAAAACAAGCGTGCTCAGCCTGTCTTGGCATGTTTAGAAGAGCCTGAGCTCTGCTGTGGATCCTGGGGGCTGAGCCCATGACTGGACACAGAAAGCCAGAAGTGAGATTCTTCTGTTTTGCTATAGCAGTTTGTTTGCTTTCTACAACTCAGGGAACTTGTGCCAGTCTCAAAGTTGAAGAGGTTTTGCCCTTGTAGTCTCTCTTCATAATCAGAATTACATTTGTTATTTTTAAAAATGGACAAACATTTAAAAAACTGTAACTCATGAACTGCCTGGATTCATGAATCACTCAGATTATGTTTTAAAGTCTTTTTTGAGCTTCTAAATCTCATGTCCAGCCTAACAGGAGGTTAATGCTTTGTCTTTAAACAGACTCTAAGACTCTTCAGTGCCAAATCTCTGCTACAGCTTACACCAAACATTCACCCTGTGTCTGCCTTCCTGCTTATTCCCAGGGGCTTTCAGGCAAGGACACAGCTTTCTATTTGTGACAACTGGCTGGATACATGGGATAGAAGCAAAGGAACCGAGTCCTGATGTTAATTATGGTGCACACACAGAGTGATCTTGTGGGGACAGTCCGTGCAGAGGCAGAGGTAACCGAGCCAGCCTGCACCAATCATTTAGGTTGGGAAAGACCTTTCAGATCATTTAGTAAAACCACAAACCTGTTCCTTATTTTAATTTAAACAAATGTTGGAAGAAGAGACCCTTAAAACACATTTAAACCATTTTCTCCATGCACATATATCAGACTCAAACCCACTTTACCTGTTATGCCAACAGAAGGATCTACAGACCTTCCCGTGGCTCTCAGTCAGCTGAAAGATACCTCTGTGTCCCTGAGCTCATTGCCAGGATGCCTCACAGTCAGTAGAGACAGCCTAGGGCACAAATAATTTGATCCCTACTCAGTTGGCTCACTTTTGACTTATCACAGAGTCTAGACAGGTCATTCAGATGGAGACATCCAAAGGTAGCTGAGAGGAAACCCACGCCAGGATCTAGAAGGATGCACACAGCTCTTCCCTCCCTTTTCCTTGGACAGTGATTCTCCAAGTAGTTTTGTGCTGTGTAGCTGGAGCCACATCACAGCCCCAGGGATGTCACAGCCCCAGGGATGCCACAGCCCCAGGGATGTCACAGCCCTCAAGGGCAACATCTCTGGGATGTTTCTACAGGCCATACCCAAATCTAATACCCAAACATGACTTGCAGACACAGGCAAGGGCTAACAGCAATTTTAAAGGGTTTTTCTGAATCACATCATTTGGCACCTATGCAGTCCTCCCTTTGCTGGAGCTGAAGAGGTTCCCTGCAAGTGAGTGCAGTGTGGTCCATGCCATTGGCACGGGTGGAGTACAGGGCATGGCCACAGAAGCCAACACAGCCTCTTGCACAGTGAAGGCAGGAAGGTGAGCTGTGGGCAGCTTTCTGGTCTGTATTGCAGAGCCACGGGCTGAGAGAGGCCCCAGCCAGTGGGCTGATGGCTACCAAGACAGGAGGGAATGGAAGATCCATTGTCCATCCCTTCAGGACACACTCCTGGATGTCTGTGTGGTGCTCAGGCTGTGCTAATCTCGGGTTTGGCCCTTGGTCATGGCAATGGTACCGTGCTGTGCTGAGAGCTCTCCCCACGCTTGTGCTTCTGTCAGCCTGGGCAGGTGGGGATGAACCCCAGGCATGTTGCTGAAGGCACCTAAAATCTCCCCAAAAAACTAACGTGGCAGCAGCAGCAGCCCCAATCTCAGCTTGACTCCAAACCTCAGCGTCGGAAAAGGATGGGAAGGGAAACTTCAGTGTGATTGTCGTGGTAAACGAGGAGAAAAGCAAAAAGAAAAACCAAGATGTATTCTGGCAGTTTTCCATGTCAGTTTTCCCATTTCCCTCCCGCATGCACTGTCTGCAGGAGCAATCTGTCCTTTCCCTAAACGCTGAGCAATCCCAGCACTAAACTAATCAATATTAATAGCGATGGGCTTGGGAGGGGGGAGGAGGGGAGAGAAGAGGAGAGGAGGGATTACCCTGACCTTTTTCAACTCACACTGCCTCAGACGGCCACCAAGCAGCTGAGGAGAGAGCAGCCAGACGGTAATGCCATGTGGTTTTAGTAGCTTTTCAATTTTTTTGGAATATTTTTTGTTTCTTGTGAATATTTACTTCTGTCGTCTCAGTGCAGATAGCAATGAAATCTGATTTTCTGCAGGAAGGAAAAAATATAATTATATCAGCCATCTCCAGGCCAAACCTCGCCTTGATGGGAAACTCTACTGAAATAAGGGGAATAATGCCCAGGCTGGATTTTAACTGGAATTTCTTATTTAAAAAAAAAAGGAATAGGATTAGGGAAGTTTTGACAGGTGAAAGGTTGAATGCTGGTGTGCTTTGTGGATTTGTCTTTATTATAACAGAGTATAATCAAACCCATTGAGCTGTGACTGGGTTATGGAGCGAGAGCAAACAAAGGGCTGGGGGAACCAGTCCTCTATTGTTACGCTGAAGTGTCCACAGCAGCTCAGGGGATGGATGTGCTCAGGACAGGGGGCTCAGAATTTAAGACAAATCCTATCAATTAAAGGAAAATCATAATTGAAGCTCTTTGTTCCTGTTGGATTTGGAGTTTATTGTAGATTTTCTGGTTAGCAGCATTTCTTAAAATAGAGGTTTACGTCAGGAGGCACCGTGGATTACTGGCATTTAATGCATTATCTCTACTATACTGAATATTCTTGTTGCCATGTGCAAAATCTGATTTTTAGAAATTTCGTCTAAGAAATCTAGAGAAAATTCTATTTATGCCTTTCCTCTTTCGCTCTGAAAGAGCCAAGCCCTGGGGGAAAGGTCCCAGATCGAGGTGTTACATTGTGGGGTTTTTTTGAATAAACATTTTCATGGTATTTTCATATTTTTTTTTCTTTTGAGGAGAAAACGCTCTGCAGATGGCTGATATCACAGCACTAGCTAATGAAGCCATGGGTGTGTTTTCCCTTTCTTTGTCAGGACCCATCATGTCCGACAAACCAGATTTTGCAGAAATTGAAACATTTGACAAGACCAAGCTGAAGAAGACAGAAACCAGAGAGAAAAATCCATTGCCCACTAAAGAAAGTAAGTGCTTATGAGGCTATTTGAACTGTGAGTAGCAAGGACACAATCTGTATTGCAGTTCTTATGCAAAATGAATACTAATCATAGGATTACAGGCTCAAACTCATCCCTGACTTGAAGTGGGGATAATACTAAGACTTGTAGTCTATGCTGGGCTTCCAAGGATACAAGTAATTATAACCAACGATGCATTTTATCTGAAAACCCCTTTCTGAAGGGATTGCTCTTGCTTCTGCTAAGAGCAAGACCAGTGTTCCTGCTGGGTGCTGGTAACAGGATCAATCTGCTTGCAAGTACCATGTTACCAGCCTCCCTGGAGGCTCAAGGGAACCCTTGCCCATCCCTGGCAGGCCAGGCAGCACCCCCAGAGGGTGCCTGGGCTCTGGATTTCGTGTGTTATCAGGCACATGAGCTGCTGCCTCCCACTGGTACCTGCTGCCAGCCCTGGGCAGGAAACCTCCAGGCTCCTTCTCAGGGAATAAGGCTGCAAGCAAAGCCCATCAGCATCCTCATCTAGCAGGAAATCTCCTTTAGCAAAGCACCCCTGAGCTTTTCTCCTGCAGGGTCTTTTCTCCCACATGCACTGTGCACAGGCAGCCAGATGGGGTTGGGATTCACATTCAGCTTCAGGTATGAAAGAGCATTGGGACCAGAATTTGTGAGCAGTGTCCTTCAGAAGAGCATTGGATGCCCTTTGAATGTCTGTGCTGATAGCCATGGAGATGCACTGTCCTCAGTGTGATACCTGGGGTTTTTTCCCCCTGTTTCATTATCCTTACCAATGCTGGAGCTGTAAATACAAAAGGAGGTTTGCACATCATGAGCTGCCCCCTTCTAGCTATGCAGACATGGGAATGAGTTGGCATTTCCAGGGTGACCAAAAAAACAAATGTAGATTTGACCATTCCCTGGCTTTAAGAATGACGTAGAAACCTGTATCCTGCAGAACCACTATCACAGAGTCACAGAGTCACTTGGGTTAGAGGGAACCTTAAAGATCATCCATTCCACCCTCTGCCATGGGCAGGGACACCTTCCACTATCCCAGGTTGCTCCAAGCCCCATCCAACCTGGCCTTGGACACTTCCAGGGATGGGGCAGCCACAGCTCCTCTGCCCAACCTGTGCCAGGGCCTGCCCACCCTCACAGGGCAGAATTTATCCCCAATATCACATCTAACCCTGCCCTGTGGCAGTGGGAAGCCATTCCTTGTGTCCTGTCCCTTCACCCCTTGTCCCAGGTCCCTCTCCAGCTCTCCTGGAGCGTCTTCAGGAACTGGAAGGGGCTCTCAGGTCTCTCTGGAGTCTTCCCTTCTCCCAGCCTGGCTCCATAGGAAAACAATGTTCATTGTTCATCAACAGTGCTGTTTATTGATGGTGTTCTGGTTTCCTCTGTTTCTCTGCCAGCTATCGAACAGGAAAAGCAAAGTGAAAGTACAGCCTGAGTGTACAAGTGAAGATGTGACTGCTGCTTCTTCAGTGGGGTTTTGGCTTCTCAGTTGGGTTGTTGTTTTGTTTTGTCCCCCCTCCCACCCCTTGTTTGTTCCCCATTTATTTTAGTAAACATTTGTTCATTTAACGCTCCCTGGAGAGGTTTGGTTTGTGTTTGTTGAAGGAGATACTATGTATTTGTGTTCTTAAAACTGTAATTCCAAGTTCTGTATCAACCCCATTACTTGCCAAAAAGAAGAAAAGCAATTTGCATAGAAATTGTTTTCCTAAACCTCACAATAAACAGGTTTCCTCTGATGAGCTGTCTTTGAGCCTTGCAAAAATGGGGTTTACACTGCAACTTTTCCTGGCATCCCTCCCACTTTGTTTGCATTTCCACAGCTACTGGGGGAGCATGGTGAGGTTGGGGAGGGTTACCCCAGACACCCACAGGTTCCTGGACCAGCACACCACCCCTCTCCATCAACTAAATCATCTGTATCCTGCAGAATCCCAGAGCCTCAGGAGGCACCAACACCCAGGAACCTCCACAGCAGCCTGGAGCCTTCATTCCCATTCCCTGTATCCCTCCAAAGAGTGTTTCCTGGGAACCCTGAGGGACAAACTGTGTGTGCTGGGAGCTCCTCTGCTTTCAAACCCCCAGCCTGGCAGCAGGCATGAGAAAGATGGGAAGGTGCTGCCCTGCTTCAGTCCTGTCCAGCAGGAGGTTAGAGGTTTCAGACACAAGTGCCCACTTACAAATTCCATGAAAAATTGATGGTTGGGCTGGGGAAATACTCAAATCAGCATCCCAGGTGGAAAAAGGGCTACAGCACCCTTGCAGGTTTATTTTTTTTCCTCTCTTTAACTTGCCAAGATCCAGTCAACCTTGGGACAACTGCAGCACACACACAGCCTTTGGCCCCTGTCACACCAAGCAGTACAAGAATGAGGGAAGGTGGGAGAAGGGAAGAAACTTTAGCACTGCAATGATTCTGGGATAAGAGAGAGACCTTCAGCAGCATAGGGACATAGGACAGAAACCCTTAAAAGCAAGCAAAAACTCCCTAAATCTTCATCTGCAGAGGGCTTGGCAAAAATAGACTCTGGTACCAGCTCGGGGGACTCTCAATTACATGGTCTCACATTATCTCTGGAATTAATATGCAATCATATTAGAAAAACAAGTGCTTATTCTGGGCAGATAAACTGCTCTCCATGGAGCTTTGGTTTGGTCCTGCTTGTGCTGTGAAATAAGAGCAGCTCTGTGTACTTCAGCAGGGTTACTCTGGGCTGTACCTGTGTCAGGTGAGGCAGAAAGCAGCCTGCAGGCACCAGGAAACAGAGGTGAGTGGGTGGGGTGGTGGTCAGAAAGGTCTCGTTTGCCTAAGGGTTGTTTGATACTTGACACTGAGTGTGAACAGTCAGGACTGCAATTAAACACTAGCAGGGGGAGCCACAAGACAGGTGACATTTGGTGGCATAACCAGAAGTGACCTTGAGACCAAGGGAGAACACACAGCACACGGGACTGGTGGTTCCAGTCATTACTGTCAGCGTGTCCAAAGGACTGAGACTGCCGTTTCAATCCCCGTTCAGCAGTTCAACATGATGTTTTCTTTTCAGGACTAGGATTTTTGCACACTCTCCTTTGAGGACCTTATTCCCCTGTCACCTGATTTGAAGGGGTGGGGTTTTTTAAGGTCAGCTAGATTTATTAATACTAATTTTTTAATTTAAAAGATGAGGAATCTGAGAGGTTGAGCAACAAGGAAAACAGGGCTATTTTCTTTCTGACTCACACCCTCCCCACACGCTTCAGGGTCAAAGGGCCTTTGACATTATTTAAATATTTGCTTTGATGGTGGTTCCTTCATGGAGAAGGCGCCTAGAGATAGCACCTTGAGCAACCCCACCTATGGAAACCTATATAGTTCATACAAGACTCACCCAGCCATTGGATTCAGCCAGATTCATCCAGCCCCTTATTTTTCCATGGGGTGATTTTTAAGCACCATATTGCACTCAGCAGTGAGCCCACAGACTAGACTTTCTCCTTGGTTTTGCCAGGAGACAGTGTTTTGTTCCACGTGACCATCTCCCTCCTTCTCTGCCAGCTCAGAGCATCTGCCAACTCGCTCAGCACAATATGCTGCAAATCACCAAAAACCTCTCTGGCATCGCTGAACCAGTGGCTGTGTCTGTGCCCCCAAGTTCTCTCAGGAGCCGAAGGTCTGGGCTGTGTCCTCAGCCTGCACTTTTTGGGCAGAAGGGAAGGAAGGTCTGGCCAAAGCAAGAAAACAACAGAGCTACTCTGCTCTAGTGTTTGCAGAGATACAAAGGATTAGCAGCACGGCTCCAGGGAGTGATGCAAGACACCAGGCATGTCCAAGCTCTTGGCTCAGGGCTGCTCCTGGTGCCACTGCAGGGCTGGGTCTGCTCCCAGTTTATCTGTTTGCATTTCTGACACCATAAACCAAACATCTCCGTGCTTTTATCCACCTGTCTCACCCCACTGAGAAGGCTGAGAAGAACTTTTATCTGAAGTTCCCCACGCCTGGATGTGACTCCAAGAGCTGCTGAGCTGCAGCACCTGCACACCAGGAAAATTCCTCATGGTTAAAGGCCAGGTGTTCCCACCTTTCTCCCGCCTGCCCCAGGTGGAGCACAGCTTCATGGCAGGGCTTGGAGTCTCCTTCTTTCACAGTCAGCAGTTAAGAGAGGCTTCAAGTTTAAAACAGGGCTGCAGTGCTCTGATTTGAGAAGCATCCCTTGCTGCTGCTGTGTGAGGAACGGGATCAGGAGATTAAAGTTTGTCAAGAGCAGGGACGGGTTTGGTTCCCTGTTATCTTAATCCACGAGCATTACAGGCCTTATCTGTGGGGCAAGCTGGGAACACGGACCAGGAAACCACTCATCCCTTCAGGCCAAGACAGTGAATTTTCATCCTTCCAGTCATTACCCTAAGGAAATATTTGTTCCTGCCATTGGAAGGGAGCTACAAGCCAAGCCAAGCCAAACCAAAGCAAACACCTTCCCCACACCTAGGAAACACCTTCTGGGTGTTAACCTGACCTTCGCCCCCTAGAAGAGCATCCTCCCACACCGAGGTTCTCCACCAGCCACCCACTCCAGGAGCCCTTCCCCAGCCCCTATCCTGATGGGCAGCTGAGCTGGAGACACTGTCACCAGCAAACAGAACCAGCTCCAGGTGGGAAGTTTAAATATTTCTGCCAATTAGCAGCAGCCCCTTGCTGTTATGTAAGGGTACCCAAGGAGGTGTTACCTTGCAACTCCTTCAAAGGAAAAATGCCTTCCCTGCTAATGCAGTTACAGCCAAAAAATCGTTATATTCAGATAAACATTATCTACAGATAAATACCCACTTTCTTGGCATCACCGTGAAGCCAGTCTTGCCCCCTGGATCCCAGGGACAGGGCCAGCTCTCTCAGGATCCTGGCCAAGTCCACCTGCCCCTGTGAGTCACCTCTAATTGCTCTGCACAGTCCCAGCAAGCCCTGACTGAGCAGAGGAGAGCTGCATTCCTGTCGTTGTTACACAGAAGTTGGTTGATTTAATAAATCTCGTTAGGCAGGCATTTGATAGCAGTGAAAGCCAGGGAGGAGAAGCCCTAAGCCTAGCTGTCCTAGGAAAAGGGCATGTGTGTGTTCCACCTCACTTGCAGCCCAGCTAAAAGCCCCTGGAAGATCGTGCCCAGCTCCAGCCCCAGCTCAGACACCACAGCCAAGCCTCAAAGGACATGTGGACTGGTTTTTTTGAGTATATTTGGGTGCTCACTCCTACTTGGGTCATTAGCCCTGTGGTTCCTGAGGAATGTCACAGCAAATCTTTGGGTCCAGCTCTGCAGCAACGAGGGCAATTGGCTGTGGCCACTGCCTTGGTCACCACAACAAAAGCTGGGATGTCCATGAGAGGCCGAGGCTGGAGAAGCCTTTGCTTTGGGAAAACACCTTTGTGTGTTCATTCTGCCATCACTGCTGCTCCTGACACAGCAGAGACCTCTCCTGCTCAGAGAGGATCAGGGAAAGATGTGAGGGAAGGAGGACTCTGGCACAAACTCTGCGTGGTCAGGGGTCTGAACTGCACGGCGTGGGAAGGAGGAGGTCAAGGGCTGGGAGTGCAGCCAGGGAGGTGCCCACAGCAGCAGAAACTCAAGGCAGAAGAAGCCAGGGCAGCTCTCGTGCCTCTGCCTGGCTCCCCCCTTGTTTTTCCAAAAACACAGGGTGAAAACAATAGTCTTTTAAAAAGCACTAACCTTCTGGTGCCAAGCTGGGGGAGCCTCCCACACGGTGCACAGGCAGACAAAGCTGCTGTGTCCTCCCGGAGCCCTGGCACGGGCAGCCAGCCCTGGCCACGCCACCTGCTCCCACCCAGCGTGTCCGTGGGTCCCCAGGGAGCTCTGTCTGTCCCAGCCCCATCCTGGGCACTGAGCTGTGTCCTGGGAGCAAACCCTGCTCAGCCTGGGCCATGGGATGGCTGGGGCTGAGCCAGGCTTTGTGGGAGCAGGGGTGGGTGTGTGTGCAGGGTGTTGCTCCAGCTCAAACCTGACCCTGCTCAGGCTGACAGCAGGGAAAGCTCTTGGGTTTGGTATCTGTGCCGGGAAAAGCAGCTCCCTGTGCTTTCTGTCTTGTCAGGAGAGCTGGCTCGGGAAGGAACAGTTGCTGGGGATGGTTCACACACATCTTGTAAGCTGTGCTGACAACAGCTCCTGACAACTCCTACCATCAACTGCAAACCTCCCAGCGCTTCGTGTCTGCTTCGAGGCCCAGGTCCAGAATTCATTCAATCCATGGAGAATCAGGAAAAAAGGAGGTGGAGGGTGGGGAGTAAAACGGGGTTTCTAGCTGCTCTAGAGACACATGAAAATGAGGTCTTTTAGGGCTCCAGGAGTAGGCACTCTGAACAAAAAGAACGAGAATTTTGAAAATAAAAAAACAATCTCAGGAATTTTAAGCTGGTCTGATGAATTCAGAGGCCAACTCAGTATCAAAATTTTTGGACTTGGCAAAGTTGCGACAAACAGGGAGGAAAAAAATGATGTGTGATTCCAAGTGGGTGTTTTCAAACAGCAACTTGTTTGGGGAAAATAATCCCTCTTGCTCTGCTTTGTTTTCTCATGATGCTGGAAATAATTCTTCTCAGAGAAAAGAATTGGGGGTTTATTTTTCTAATCACGGGAACTACCTCAGGTCATGCCTGACCACAGCTGGTCCTCCCACCCCTCCTTAGCACTGTGGGGAGTCACCACCTCAAAGTGTTGAAGGAACACGTGTGCAGGTCCAAACCCACACGTTTCATTTAGCAATGAAGAAACCAGGCATGAAATGCCTTGGCTGAAGGTGTGTGCTTTTGGGGCTGAGCCCAAGGGCAGGGATGGAGGCAGCAGGAAGGGATGGGGGCAGCAGGGATGGATGGATGGAGGCAGCAGGGATGGCCCAGGGCAGCAGCATCACCCCCGGGACCCTTCTCTCCAGGGAGCAGGAGCAGCAATAGCTGAGAGTGCTGCAATAGCTCCTTAATGGCTTTATAATTGCTCCAGCCTCTCCACTGCACCTCCTGATTTGTACCTTTTATTTCTATCCTGTCCAGGCTCCTGTTTCAGTGGGGTCTGGGTAACCCGAGCCCACAGCACTGCTTCATGCCAGCTCTGCCATCAGCCACATGCACCAAGCCCAGCAAGGACCTCTCCTGGTACGAGCATGGGTGGCAAGGAGCGAGGGCATTAGGAGGGACAACTTGTGCCAGCTGCAGAGATCTGGCAGAGATCTCTGGTAGATCTGGCAGAGATCCCCAGTAACACCAATGGCTTTGGAGGCATCGATCCAGAGTGAGAGGGGGCAGTGACAGTGGCATTTCCCTGGGGGTGGGAGAGCTGTGGGTGCCTCTGGAGGATTTCTCTTGCCCACCTAGCACTCCCCATATCTTGGTCACATCTTAGAGATGTTTGCCCCATGAAGGGCTTCAGAAGGGGAAAACCTGGTGGAAACACGAGTGAGCAAGGATTTGTTGTGACCATAGTCCTGCCAGGTGTCCCCCCAACCACGGGGCAGCCCCAGGGGGTACAGTGTGGCAGCATCTCTGTTTTAACACACCTCTGGCCCCGTTTTATGATCATGCTGCTTTAAGATGCCAAGTGCAATGCACGTGGCCAGGGCTCCAGTTTAATTTTATTTCTCTTTTAATGTGTTTCATGAATACCCATGGAACTGGAAATGTCAGGACACCAGCATGGCTGCACCAGCTGTGGGAATCTGCCTCCTTGTTCCCAACAGATAATTGAGGACCAGTTCAAACAGGAGCAGCCTCAGTGTGAGCTCTGGCTCCTCACAGTGCCGAGCCTGCCTTCCTTCCTTTTCTAGCTGTACAAAGGACAAATAAAGCTTTAACTTACCTGCTTTTATAAACTTCATGTCTGAAGCATTCAGTGCTGCATGGCCGAGGTGGCAATAAAAGAGATTGACCTAAAATAGCACTCCGTATTCAGAATGGGCTAAAGAATATAAATCCCAGAGCCCTGCTCAGATGGCAGGGATGCTATTCCTCTGCAACACTGGGGTAAATGCATCAGCCAGCAACAACCATCAGAGACCTTGATCTCTGCATCAGTGAGCACCAAGACCCCGGGAAGGGTCTTATTTTGGGGGACAGTGCCACACTTGGCCCCCTTGGAAAGGAAATTTGTTGATATTAACCCCCCACCCCAGCACTGCACTGGCAGAGCTCAGGGCCAGCAGCACCCAGCTCACCTGAGGGTCACGTATTTTAATGATACATTAAGGGCATGGTGGGAGATTTAAGTGAAGGGGGGATTCCAGTGAGATGAACCAAGCAGGATTTAGGAAACCTGTGCTCCAGGCCCCTCCCCTTGAGCAAGACTCATCATGGAATCATAAAGGATGGAAAAGATCTCTAAGATCATCAGTCCAACCATCAGCCCTTCACTGCAGCCTTCCCCACTCAGCCATATCCCCAGGCACCCCTTCCACATGGTTCTGAACATTTCTAGGAATGGGAGTTGCCATCTCACTGCACTTCAGTTTCACCCCTGTGAATCAGAGTGGTGACACCAGGGACCCCTGGGCACTGTCCCCTCCCTCCTCAAGGCCAGTGTGATGCATGAGCACAGCCTGCTGCATCCCACCCGTTCTGTGAACACGAGCTTTGCTGTCCCTCGGACAGTGTTTTGCTCAAGTCCTGCTCCTTGCAGCTCCAACCACAGACCCACAACACAGGTATTATTTTTCCTTGAAAAGCGCAGGGCTGGGCCAGCCAACCCGAGCGATGAGCACGGAGAATCCCCCGTGTTCCGGCAGTGGGGTCGCTGCACAGCCCCTCGGGGTGCTCCGATGGGGACACCCCGCAAGCCTGTGCCACCCCTCCGTGTGTCCCCGCAGCCTGCCACTGTCCCCGGGTGGTGCGGGACGGGCTGGGACGGGGATGCGGTGCGGGGACGTCCCACAGGGGGGAGCTTTGTCACCAGCCTGCGGGGACACTGCCGGGACATCCCCCCGAGCATCCCCCCGAACATCCTCCCCCGCCAGGCACCCCACGCTGCTCCTCGGGGCTCGGACCATTCCCACCCTCTCGGGTGTGAAACCTTCTGTGATCATCCTCGACGGGCTGGGCGAAGCTCCCTCCAAAACCACCCCAGCGTTCAGAGCTGGCCCGGGATTTACCGAGGGAATACGAGCGAGGAAATCTGTTTCCTCAGGGGTGTCACTGGGAACAAGCGACCCCATGAAGGATCCTACCGGGTCTGGAGGATGGTGGTGAGCCGGATCCCACCTTACACGTCCTCATCGGGTAAAGCCAGAGGCATTGCCAAGAGCTGTCACCTCACCCTGACCTCAGATAACACTGGAGGTGCCTCCTCCCGCCCGCAAGATGAATAAATGCATGGCACTACCAGACTGATGGAAGGGATATAGGAACATGGCATCGGTGCCCAGCTGCGTTATGAAATGGAAATTTGCAGCTCAGCCCCTGTGAAAAGACAGGCAAGGCAAGAGCAGCCTCCTCAGGGGGAGCAGAGCCAAGTGCTGGAGCTCCGTGGGCACCACGGGGGGAACAAGCCCCACGGCAGAGCAGGTTCCCTCCCCACTGGTGCCAGAGGCAAGTTTTCTCCTCACTTTGTCTCTCCCAGCAAGACTCAAAGAACTTTTAAAGTTGCTCCGAGCCCAGATTCCTCCAGAGGAAGCCTCAGCTTTCTGCACTCGGGATCACCTCTGTCGAAAGAAATAAAAATGAGTTTTCAGAAAATATTTGTAGCTCAAATCACTGTTTTCTTCTGTCTCAAAACCTCCCACACTCGGCGTGCCAGACACAGCCAGCAGCAACACACATATCATCCAGCTCCGAAATTAAGATCTTGGGGCTTCATCTGTTCCCTGTGACATGAAATGGATGGGGGGGACAGGAGGGGTGACAGAGCCACAGCCTCACAGGGATAGTGCAAGGACCCATGCTGGGAAAGGACAGAGAGCACCACAGGAGCCAGGCTGTAATCAGTTAATTTGAGTTTGGCGGGGAATAATTAAGAAGGAGGTGATAATTTTCCTCTATATCAAGTGCCCAATCTCTTCCTGGACGGGCTCTTACCTGGGAAGTGACACCTTGCCAGGACTGAGATCTGGTCCCTGCATGCAGATGCCCAGGCAGTAACTTATCTGCTGCACTAACACCGTTTGCATGACACTTCCTTTAAAGGTGAGAAAAACAAAACACTTGGCCCTGCTTTATAAAGCTGCTGTGTAAACAGCCCTGTAGGTTTTGGGGGACACACCTAAAGGAGGCAGGTGAGGCGAGGCTGGTCAGGTCATGGAGCTGCCTCTCCAGGGCTGACTGGGCACCCAAATTCTCTCAAGAGCTTTCCCAAGGTGAACATCCCCCCTGGAGCCCCTGCCCCCCAGTCACTTGGGCTGGAGGGGCCCTGACCCATCTCCCAGCCCATCCTCCCCACCATGGCAGGGCTGAGCTCACCTGCTTCCTTCCTGACACACCACAAGCCCCCAGCAAATTAAATCTACCCCTTGGACTGCTTGCCCTGCCTCTTGTTGATTGAATAAAAGTGTTTTTTCCTCCCTCACTTGCTCCATCTTCTCATTTCTAGCCTAAACCAAACATCCTGTGCACACAGAGAGCTCCTGAGAGCTCCACAATGCTCCAGGGCCACTTCTACAACCCCCATCAGGACATTCCCAGATCACCTGGACAGCTCAGAAACATCTATGCCCCCAGCCAGCTGGTGGCTGGAAAGATCAGAATTAGATTCCAGACCTTGATTTTTTTCCATCCCGAAACAAAAGGATGTAAAGCCCAAATGGTGCAACTTAGACCCTCCTGTGGTCCTGGTTTCTGGCATCCCAGTGGTCCTGTGTTCTGTTCCAGGATGTGTTTCCTCAGTAGCAGAGACTCTTACCCTGGACTTGCTTGCTCGTGGCCTCTGAGATGAAGTTCACTGCTTACCCCATCACACTGCACATGAAGCTGTGCTGGGAGTCAGGATTAAAAGTGAGGTGGAAAATCCTGGCTGCACTGGGACAGCTGGGGGGGAGAAAGAGCTGTGGGAGACAGGAACTCCACGGGATAATTCTGTCACTGGGAAAGCACCCCCCAAGCTGGCTCTGTTGGGCTGTTTAACCTTGTTTTCAGTGAACATCAGGCCACTTCTAACTGTGCTCAAACAGGCACCAAGAGGACCAAGCCCATGGGGTAGGTGTGGCACAACACCCGATTCCAGTTTCACCTCCATCCCCAATTACCATTCATTAATCAAAACATATTCTTTATACAGGCAAAACTCCCAGCAGCATTGCCAGGCCCAGGGCTCATGTCCTGGCACTGTTTGCTCCCACTGGGAACTGCCACAGCCCACGGGGGGCTGTGCAACAGGCAGAACAACGGGGATACACTTTCCCCACTATGGGAAAGTTGAGGAGACTCAACCCAGCAATTTCTGGACGAGCTGGGTGTGCAGCAGGGCTGCCCCAGGGCTGCTGGGCTCCGTGATGGAGTGTTGTGCAGCACAGGGACACGGCTCTGTGTACAGACCACGGGCATGGCATCACCAGCCAGGGGCTCGGGGGCTTCCCAGGGTGGGAGAGCACCATAAAACAGCCCCCATCCCGCCAGCCACGGGGGGCTTTCTAATTACCCAGGTGGGTTTCTATTGTAAGGAGGGCAGCAATGCAGGATTTGACGCCAGGGCTCTGAATGTGTCACCTGCAGAGGGCAATTTAGCAAGTGGCCTGTGCTTTATTTCCCTGTTGTCCACAGCCACCAGGCTCGCTGCCCTGACAAGCCAAGACCCCATCCCTGTGGGACCTGGTGCCCTGATAAAGTGATTTAACTCATGTGTGCCCTCCCTTAGAACCCACATTGTGGTGTGAAGGGGGTTTTTTGGGTGCCTGGGACTGTATCTGCCATTGTTTCTTTACTCAGCATAGATACCAAAATGCTTCAGGATTTTGCTCAGTCCACAGAAAGCACTGGCTGTTTGGTCACATAGTAAGAAAAGCCAAGAGGCTCCAGCTGACATTTGGGACACTGCTTTTCCAAGCAGCCTGTCCCTCAGCAGCACATGGAGCCACCGCAGGCTCTGGTGGTGCATCCCTGCTGGGTGGCTGATGGTTCACTGTGAGGTCCAGCCTGCCCAGAACGACTGACAGTGCATTTTCTGCAAAGCCAGGTAAATTCAACTGAATTTTCCTTTCAGGCTTCTTTTTTTTCTCCCCGTTTAAAACCAAACCAAAAGCAATTTTCCAGGCACCACAAAAACACCCGTCAGCATCAACACTACCTTCAGGATCAAAACTACCTTCAGCATCGTTGCTCAGATGGGACCTGTGGCTCAGGAGTGCTCAGGGTGGCACCAGGGGGCTGTTCCCAGGGGTGATGGGGCAGCACCCAGCCTTGCAGACCCCAGAGCCTGGCTGGGCTTTGCCCACACACACTTGGTGGCTGAACCAGCTTCTGAACAGCTCTGCCACTAATTCACCCTGAGATCACAAGACCACCCTCTCTGTGCCTCAGTTTACCCAACTGCAAACAGAGACGTGTATGTTTAATCTCTTTTACAGCAAGGATGCTGCATGAAGCGCTCTGTAAGTGCAAAATTTATTAACACAGCAAGACCAAAGTCTGCTTTTTCCTAAGGTGGGAAAGTCCAGCAGCAACACGCCTGGATCCCTGCAATCCTTGCTGGATGACCTGCAGAAGTGCTGCCTCCCTCCCACCCAGGGCAGAGCTGGTAATGTGGACAAACCCTGCAGTGGTGTGGGAAGGCTCGTCCCAGCACGCTGCTTTGTTTGCTGACAACTAGTGCAAGTGACAACCTTAGGAGTGACTTTTGAGATCCCAGTGACTTTAACTGGAAAGGACATTTATAACAGCCCAAGAGCTGTGCGGTCCTGCCAGCGGCTGCTCACGCCCAGGGACGCTGTTATTCTTCTGGCATGTGATAGGAATATCATGTGTGAACTGACAGAGCAGACATGCCAACGTTCTCTTAGCTGCACAAGCTCTCTCACACAAGAAAAAACCCCATCAATATGCCCTCAGGGACAGCCAGGCACAAACCCCAGAATTACCTGTGTGCATATAGAAAATGCACAGATTTCCAAGCTGTATGCATGAGCTCCCCTGATACATGGGAAACACTTCATTCCCAGTAATTGTCCTTTGACAGCTCTAACAAGTTCGGGATGGTAATGATTAAAATGCTGACTCACAGAGGGTTTTCCATGCTGGCGGGGCTGCACCAGCTTTGTGCTCACTTGGAAGGTATTTTGCATCCCTGCTTTTCAACCAATCTGCAATTTTAATCCTCTGGTTGCAAACGGGTTGTTTGTGGCTTTGCCCAGCTGACTCCAGGTTTCCCTTCTGCAGGGTCTGAAGGGAGAGGGCTCTCCCCTCGCTCAAGGATGAGCAGCAGGACAGGGAGAATCCCTGAGCTTTCTGCAGCCTGGAGCAGAGAGGAGCTGGTCTGCCTGCTCGGGGCAGGAGGCAGAGGAGTGACAGGTCCCCACAGCAGGACCTGAGCCCACAGATCTGCACTTCAGACACCAGCACTGCGAGGTGTCAAAGCCCAGGGCGGGTTGCTGGCTCTGCAGTGCTCTGGTGCATTTCATGCCAAGAATGGAATTTTCAGAGCAAAGCACTTCACAAGCATGTTTGAGGTGCAGCCTCCTGCCTGGCCATGGTGCCACTGGCTGCTGCTGCTCACCTGCTATTGGTGATGGGATGTATCCCTGCTCGGGGGGCAGCCCCACAGGTGCCATGGGCAGTGCAGTCCCATTCCCCTCTTACAGCCCCTTCATCAGTCCCCCTGCAGCAGCAGCGTTCATTAACACTGAGAGATGGGAGCACCCAGGGGGCTGAGAGGAGGAGGAGGAGGAGGAGGAAGGGAGCACCTCTGCCCTGCCACAGGCCCATCACTGGGCAGACCCTGTGCCCCTGTGCCACGGGACAGTGCCAGGGTGCTGTTGGCACTGCTGGCAGAGCACTGCTTTGGGACCAAACACCCCACTGCCCCATGGAGCTGCCAGGATCGCTGCCCAGGGTGAGCCAGCCCCCGGTGGGACCATCCACCCACAGGGAAACACACCCAGAAGTTTCCATGAACACCATCTCCCCACTCCTCCATCTGCAGCATCACAGCACCTCACAGCCCTTAGTGACACTGGCCATAACTATTAGAAGGCTTTTTTGGGGTTTCCTCTGTTAAGGATTTTCCTTTCCCAAGCACAGCTGATGGCTCAGCAGTGGCAGAGGCCCCTGGCTCTGCTCAGACTACGGGCAGCTCCTGCCTGTGCAGCAGCAGCAGCAGCAGCAGCAGCGGCCGTGCCTTTGCTGCCGCAGCTTTTACCGTAAGGAAATTGCCAACCCCAGAAAACTGTTCCCCTAATTACAGCGTTGGAGCATGGAGAAAACCACAAAAATGATTCACACAGTGTTCCCAAGCTGCAGCCGAGTAAATTAGAGCAATTTCCAAACGCTCCCGAGCCACGCTCGCTGTTATCAGGATGGAAATGCAGGAACTTTCATCATAAAGAGGCAAGAAGGGAGAAAAACCTGCCGTTAAATGCATCTCTGCAAGCCAAGGAGGGCTGGGAGGTCTATCCCCTATAGATCCTTACAGAAGGGTTGTTAAAACTCCTGGGGGAGTTCTCAGAGGAGGGAGCAGGCAGATAGCAGGGAAAATACTGAAATGCATCAGCCTGTTTCGGAGGGACATGGGGATGGAGCCTCTGCTGGCAAGCAGAGGATGAAAAGGGGATGGCAAGAGGACTTGGGGCGAGCAGAAAGGGATGGCTGGTGGCAGGGCAGAGAGTTAAAAGTGTCCCATTGTTAGGGAAGTTTGCTCTCCTTCAGACCATCCCGCTCCCAGGGACACCGCGCCGCCTTTTGAAGTGCAACCTTAGGCGGTTCCTTGTCACCCATTGGAGAGGGAGCCTTTTTACCACATTAAGTCATTGGGTAGCAAATGAATGGGGAGTTTTGACTATTCACAACTTCACCTTATAAATATCGGGGTTGGAGGTTCCTGCAGCTTTCCTCCATCCCCACAGCTCACCTTGGGAAGGAGCAGAAGGAGGCGGCCCTGCTTGCTGCGAGACCTGCAGTGAGGAGAGCTACGGAACAGCCGAAGGGATCCAACCCTGCTCCTTGTGACAGCCATGAAGAGAGGCACCTTCCTCATCCTCTCCATCACCGGGGTCTGCAGTGCCATCCTCCACACAGCAGCATGGTAGGGTCCAACCCAGTGGAGAGGGCATTTTTGAGGGATGCTCTCCCGCCTGTGGTAAGCTGCATGACTCCTTTTCTTTGTTTCAGGTCTGTGAATAACTTCCTGATGACAGGACCCAAGGTAATTAGCATGTGGACTGTCAGAAATTTAACTGGAGTGGGTTTTTTCTTTTTTTTTTTTTTTTGCAAATGGGAAAAAGTCCTTTTCCAAGGAACCAGGCTTCCCAGAGCATATCAGTTTCAAGTCCTGGCAAGTCTAGAGGGAAAGGACTCGCAGCCTGTTTGTGTCTGTTTTCACTGATCAATGCTAAAGCAGGGTGGATTTTCAGGCCGGTGTTTCCCATGCCAGGCTTACCTGACCTTCTCCAGCAGCGTGGCAGCCGGGGCTCAGAGCGGGATGGAGGAGTGCAAGTTCCAGTTCGGGTGGGAGCGCTGGAACTGCCCCGAGAGCGCCCTGCAGCTCTCCACACACAACCGGCTGCGCAGCGGTGAGTGCACCTCCACCTGCCCGGGATGTGCTCCGGAGGGAGCTGCTGCTGCTGCTGCTTCAATTCACTGACAGAGAAGGGCTCTGCTGTCCCCAAAATAACTTGTTTTCCCTCTGTCTGTATCAATCGGTGTCGTAACTAGCACTAACATTGTCCCAGGCTCTCTCTGGATCCCGATCCATGCTCGGCCAGAGCTCAGCCCTTCCCACAGTGATGCTCCAGGGGTTTGTTCCTGCCACTGTGGGTGTGTGCAGCATCCCAGGGAGTGCAGTGTAAGAGACACCCGAGCTTCCAGTGGGGAGAAGCACAGAAGAGATGTGCACTAAGAAACTGCCTTCATAAGGAAGTTGTGGATATATTTCAATATTACCCATTTCAACAGGCAGCAATCTCCTCTTCCCCAGAGCAGCATCTGTATTTGGATGTGTTCAGAAAGCCAAAAAGAACTAAATTAGGAGTGTGAGTGCAGACAGCTGTTAGCACAAGCTGGAAGGATCAATGACGATTTTCCCCAGCAGACAAGATCAAAGCACAACATCCCCCCGGGCAGGGAAGGACAGAGATGAGCTGAGGGCCAGATGAGGGGAGCAATAACTCACCTTGGCCAGAGCAGGACTGGGGCGCTGCCTTAGGATCCCACCCTTGCCAAGAAGTTCCATCCCCTGCACAGACACCTGCATAATACTCTGCCAAGTTGCTGGATCCCGGGATGCTGAAGCCTGAAAAGATCCAGTCCTGAGTGTTTAATTTCTGTAGCACTTTACCTTTTGCACAAATTTGGGAGGGGGGGTTATTTTATTCTTGCACCTTCGCAGCACAGGAGATGTTCATTGCCGATGATCCGGGGCTGCTGTCTGTGCCTGCATGTGACAGCTTTTCCCTCCTCTCCCCCAGCCACCCGGGAAACATCCTTTGTACACGCCATCAGCTCGGCCGGTGTCATGTACACCCTCACCAGGAACTGCAGCCTGGGGGACTTCGAGAGCTGCGGCTGCGACGACTCCAGGAACGGCCGTGTGGGTGAGCTGCCACCCCGGGAGCGAGGGACTGACACCCCCTCTCCATCCCTGTGGATCTCAGGGCAGAATGTGGCCCCACGGGGCAGTTCCGTGCTCAGCGTGTGTCTGTCTGTCCTGCAGGTGGCCGGGGCTGGGTCTGGGGAGGATGCAGCGACAACGTGGAGTTTGGGGAGAAGGTTTCCAAGCTCTTTGTGGATGCCTTGGAAACAGGACACGACACCCGCGCGCTGATTAACCTGCACAACAACGAAGTCGGGAGACTTGTAAGTCAAACTCATAATAATGCTACTAAATAGTAATAATGTCTATATTGAAAACAAAATCTGACCGACTGGTAGGCTGCTCAGGTTCCTCTCTCCAGTCCCCTGTGACGATCTAGGCCCTGTAGTGTTTGCATGGGGGAAAAAACCCAGCCTGAATCTGGCCTTAAACCTGAACAGAGGGAACCACAGTGAGAGCTGTTCTCACTTCCAGCTCTGCAGCTGTGCACAGCTGGCACACACCACTTATTCAGAAGTGCACGGGGTTTGTATCCACCTGGGCTTGTCTGGTCTGTAAAACAAAGCCAGAAACACCTTCCTTACCTTCTTGCAATATACATTTCCAAGCTCTTTGGCTGGGAAGCCAGGTGTGAGCTGGCCCTGCTCACCAGCCAGCCAGCAGACTGCCCTGCTCCCACCTGGGCTGTGGAAGATCCCAGCATCTCACCAAACCTTGTCTGTAAAAACAAGGACTGCAACACTTAACATACCTATCTCATAGGGTGTGCCCAGCCTTAATCTCACATAGATACCAGCGATTGGGACCTTATAAATACCAGAGGGAGATAGGCAGATAATATCTCTGAAGTACTTGGCCTGGAGGAGATGCAGAGAGGTTGGGTACGATTACTCCAAAGCAGTTTCACACGTTCTGAATGAAACCTCTGAGAGGGTTGATGGTTGATGCTGTGATGAGCCAGGTGAGTGGTGTGAGAAGGGCATGACCCCACAAAGGCACTTTTTCCTGGCCTGGATTCTCCCACAAGGACTGGGGACAGTAGTTTGTGCCCACTTGTTACCCCTGCCACAGATGTTTTGCAGGAACTGAAATAAGAGCCTCAGCTCATGTCTTGGAAGGACGTGAGGTCATGCTGAGCATGAGCCACTTTTGACCCGCTGTCCCCAGATTACAAAAGCCTGATTTTGAGGTTCAAATGACAATGCTCCACCGCTTCTAATTTCTCCACCTCTCCCCCCAAGGCCGTGAAAGACACGATGAAACGAGCCTGCAAGTGCCACGGGGTGTCGGGCAGCTGCAGCATCCAGACCTGCTGGCTCCAGCTCGCCGAGTTCCGCGAGGTCGGCAACTACCTGAAGATCAAATACGACCAAGCCCACAAGCTGGAGATGGACAAGAGGCGGGCGAGGGCCGGCAACAGCGCCGAGAGCCGCGGCGCCACTGCCGAGACCTTCCACCACGTGCACGCCACGGAGCTCGTCTTCCTCGAGGACTCTCCCGACTACTGCACGAGGAACGCCAGCCTGGGCCACCACGGCACCGAGGGCCGCGAGTGCCTGCAGACCGGCAAGAACCTCTCGCAGTGGGAGAAGAGGAGCTGCCGGCGGCTCTGCACCGAGTGCGGGCTCCGCGTGGAGGAGCGGAGGGCCGAGGTGGTGTCCAGCTGCAACTGCAGGTTCCACTGGTGCTGCACCGTGCGCTGCGAGCAGTGCCGGACGCTGGTGGCCAAGCACTTCTGCACCCGCCGCGACGGCCCCGCCGCCCCCAACCACACCAGGCAGAGGAGCAGGGCCCACGCGAGATAGAGGGCAGCCCCGGAGCCCCAGGGGGATGCTCTGGGGTCCTCACGCCGGGGAAGGAGCGCCCTGGGGTCCGCAGGGCTGAGCGGGCACCGTGTGGGGTGATGGGGGATCCCGTGGAGGGATGTGGGAGGAGCAAGGCGCGGGCGCTGAGGGACCACAGTCCTTGCTTCCATGTTCTTTCCTCGGTATTTACAGGTAGCTTCTCCCTTGTTGGGAGCCACTTCACCTGTGTGTCAGGCAGAGGGAAGAATGTCACGTTTTGGGCAGGCTCAACCCCGTGTGCCCCTGCCAATGCCAGCGGTGGGGCTCCATCCCTGCAGCCAGAGAGCTGGGAATGGGTGCTGTGGCCAAAGGAGTGTCCAGCTGGGTGATCCCATCCCAGCAGCCCCAGATCCCACAGCTAGGACAGCCCTGGGACAGCACAGAGGCTGCTCGGCAGCATTTCTACAGGAAAACTTATGCACTTTCTGATGTGGAGGAGGCCTGGCAGTGTCGTGGTGTGTATTACCACAACCGCAGCCTTTTGAGGGCTTTGATAAGTTTACAGTCAGTGTTTACAGATTTCCCTCCCCCCTCTTTTTTTTCCCCCTCCTCTTCCTTTTTGAATTTGGTATTTTGGCACAAGAAGCCCTACCCCAAATACACAGTAGCTTCATGTATTTGTACTGGATGAAATTAAGCAGTTCACAGTTCCTATACCTTTTTAATTAGCAGATAAGAATTCAAAATTCTTTATGCTTAATGTTGTTCATTAATAAGTTGTATTATTACCTAGCACAATCTGTTTTCACTATATATTTTAAAAGCATCCCTTCAGAGTTGGATTTTGGACTGCATTTTGCAATAAACACCACAATGAAAAGAACTGGCTTTTTGCTGTCTGGCTTCCTAGCAGTATGACTTTAGGTGCACAATTGTCTCTTTCTGTGTAAAACCCAGCACTTCCATGAATTCCTCATCATTAACCCAAAAGCCATCAAAGCCAGGGAGAAGGTTGTTCTCCTAGATCTCTGTAAATTGGCTCCAGCCTCCAGTCCCTGGAGGGTTGGCTTTAGTACCTATCACCATAATCTCCCCCTTCCCGAGTGCTGAGAATGCAGGCACAGCCTGGCTAAAGCTGATTTTGAAGCTCCCAAAGCCTCTTTAATTTGCCTCAACGCGACATCCCCCAGACAGTGCGAGGCTGCCCCGCTTTGATGTGGAAAGCACCAACATCGGCGCCCACTGCAAATTTCTTGGAGGCACGAGAGGAGCCCTTTGAACTGGGGCGGGAGAGAAAACTTGGGGGCACTTGTGAATGTGTCTGCTGGTTCCCTGCTGGTCCCCTGCTGGTGCCCCGGGTGACAACAGCCCTGGGCAGGGCAGGAGGGGACACACACTCTGCTGCTGTCCCAGGGCAGCTCCTGCCCCTCGGAGTCCCCACGGAGGCAGCCAGAGCTGTGCCATCACCGCACCCAGCATGCGGGGCTGAGGATGCTCCGCCAGCTTGGCTCTCCAGACAGGGGGAGGAGGAGGAGAGACAAGTGAAAAAGCCACCCTGCAGCTCTGCCAGCACACGGCGCCCACACTGCAAATGCTCTGATGCTATTTTATCCAGGTCTGCCTGTGGCTCCTCGTGCAAACACAGCCTGGGCACACATGAGAGCCAGATCACCGAGCTCAAGGTGCAAAAACACACGTTTGGGAAGCAGAGCTGACTCCCAGGCATTTGTTTTATGCAAAGAGGGTCTTACTAAAGCAGGAAGGGTGATGCCATCAGTTAGGGGGGCTTTTTTGCTGCCTTCAGAGTAGTAGCTGTTTCTAAAATAACTAAAAGGCCACCCCACCAAAGCAAAAACCAAAAACCCAAAGTTTTTGTATAGTGCTGCCACAACAGCAGTTGCAACCCAACAAAACTCAGGCTGAACTGGAAATTATAAAGACAGACAAACAAACCCCCTTTCCTGCATCTTGAGCATTGGCTGACTTTGCACAAAACCCTCCCAGACTGTCCTTTTGTAACACCTGTTGTATATGCTTGGACTGTGCTCCACAGCCCCGGGAGCTGCTGGCACAGGATACCCCCAAAATCCCACAAAATGAGCTTACACAGAGCACAGGACAGTTGCTGCTGATGTGCACTCAGATGAGGGGAATTACTTCACCAGGAGAACTCCCAAGCACACATAAAAACCTTCTTGCTGTATACCCCCAGCTGGGTTACCAAACCACACAGGTAAATCCCGGGAGATGAGGGCTCCCCATGAGCAGGAATGGCCAGGACATGCTGTGGGTCAACCAAACAGGTTTCCAGGTGCCCAGAGCACCAGCCCAGGTCTCTGTCCCACACAGGCTCCATCCCACGGAAACAGGGCTGCAGGGAGGAGCAGGGATACCACTGCCAAAATCAATCTTTTCCCCATCGAGCCCTCCCACTCCCACAGACACACAGCCAGGGCCTTGTCAAGTCAGCATTCCTATCCCCCGTGTTGCATTTGAATTCTGGAGATGAACCCTCTTCCTTGGATTTGTCTAATTGCTTTTTAAAATCCATTTAACTTTCTGGCACCCAAGCTCTCTAAGGCAACGAGTGTATTGTACACAAAAGCCAGAGACCAAATGCAAATCAAAGCAAACTCAAGACAAAGTTACATCCCATGCCATGACACAAATTTCCACTATCTTTTTCTACCTCGCAGAGACAATACCGAGACTGAGCAAACACAAAAATCAACTCTATGGCTTAGAGTGGCACCTTGCCAGAGATATTACAGTCCTGGAGAAGCTGAAGCTCCCTCCTCCTCCCCCTTGTTGCTTGGATACAACAGTCATCAATTCTCACTACATTCAGTACAAAACAATGGAAATCCAGGATCGTCTTAATCCATCACGGCACTGTCAGGGACCCCCAGCACCCCTGCCCACTGCTGTGGTTTCTGTGATAGCCACACAGGACTGCCATGGGTACAGGGGGCACACATAACAAACCCCAAGGGTGCCACGGGGCCCCATCCATCAGGCTGAGATCATCACTCTAGCTGTGCTTTTACCTGGGCAGCAAACTCCTGCAGAGCAGCTTGCAAAGCAAACACGAGCACACACAGCACAGCACAGCCCTGTCAGGGGCTGCTTTGGGAAGGCTGGTCCTCCAGCCACAGCCAAAGAGAATTTGCAGGGGCTGGTGGTGTCTTCAGACCTGCAGGTGTTTGCTCATGAGCACCCAAACTCAGCTCCAGTTTGGGACACTGTTCCCAACCACCTGTAACTCACTGCACACCTGGAGGACAGGAGGGGATGGCTCTATGAAACTGTGAGGAAGAACCTGACAGCTGCCCCATAGTAATATAATAGTAATGCAGCAATCCTAATTATAAGGAAAAGGTGAGAATCTTCATCTGGGCCAGGTGCTGTATGAACTCAACCCCCAATCCTGCTGCCTGTCCCCCAGGAGCTCTCAGCAAAGTCCCCACATCACTGGGGTGTTGGGCTTGCCCTGGAGCAGGGACACCCCAAAGGGGCACTTTGGGCAGGGCTGTGGAGCTGCTTGGACAGTCCTGGAGCAGCACCTGCAGCACCTTCGTGTCTGAACAGCCACTGCCATGGGCAGAGTAGCCCCTGTGTAAGAAACCTGCAGCACATCAGTTGAATCTGCCTGAAATCACTGCTGCCCTTGTGGAGGTTTAACACCAGTGTCCCAGCACCCTGTTTGTGCCCTTATTGTGGGAGAGGGCTGGATTATAGTCCATTCTTAATGAGAAAGGGAAACACATTCCAAAGTATGAAATAATAGTCCAGCTATTGCATTACTACAGAGCAGGGCACGTTTGTGTCAGAGGGGCCTGTTCCACCAAAAGACTGTGAGAAAATCAGTGTCGGGGTGTTTGCACCATGATGACAGCCCAGACCAAGCCCACAAAGTTTCCCAGTCCTTCCCATCTCACCCAGAACCATCAGTGTCACTGTTTTCCCAGTCCTCTCTTGGCCATGCCATGCTGCTGACCAGGTGCCCATTCCAGCACCCTCAGCAGGAACAGCAACCACCCGTTTTGTTCTTGTTTCTCCTTCCCAGTGCGTGGCAATGCCCCCACAGCCTAACTCCCCTTCAGACAGGAGCGTGGGCACGACTCCACACATGGCCCTGGCTGGGGTCACCTCCATCCCTGGGTGGAGGAAGGAGGGGTTCAGGTGAGCAGAGCCTGCTGTTGACAGGGATGGATGGCAGGTCCTGGGGGCAGCCCTGGCACACGGGGCAGGGCTGGGGCTGTGTTTGTGTGGGCAGACCCCCCGTGCCACTGCTCCAGCCTGAGGAGGTCACCCAGCACAGAAACTGCATCTGTGCTCCTGCTTTTGCTCCCTGTCCCAGGAGAGAGGGCAGGGATGGCTCTGGATGGATTCACCATCACCACGGGGTGCCCCCACAGCCTCACCCCACAGGACGGCAGGGACACTTCTGCTCAGGGGCTCAGGGACCTGCCCCGGTCCCCCTCCCCTCAACAGGTCATGTCGCTGCACAACAGCCACCAGCAAACAGGGAATCACATTTATTTAATTCCCCAAGTGCAGGTCCTGCAGATGATCTTTGCAAAGCAGTTTGGAGGTGGATGGATTTTGGCTGCTCCCTCCTGCCCTGCTCCCACCCCAGCTGGGGGCTGCTCCTCCCCTGAAGCCCCACCACAGCCCCCACTGCATCCCACCAGCATCCCTCCTGTCCCCCAGCCTGCTTCCCTTCAGCTGTTAAACTCCTTCCCTGCTGGATTACCTTTAATTTATGCCACCAGTGCCCTTTCATGGATTATAATTCTGTATGAGATGTTTGTGCTGTATCCTCCCCCCGTATTAAAGTGTCAGGAGTATATCCCCAGGCCATCCATCTTCAACACTTCCGCACGGGCTTGGCAATTCTCTGACATGAATATTATGGCTCTCCATGCAGAGCCTCCATCACTCAAGCTGACAAGTGTTAGAATCTCCTCTCTTGAACAGGGTAAGTGACCTTTTCATATGCAGCGCAGATTCCCGGTCACGCTGCATCTGGTGCAGTGAAACCAGCGAGTGCCAGCAATTCCCTACAGTCTTAAAAAACAAGTCACAGGTCCTTTTCGACTTGCAAAACCAACCCTTAGCATGACAAAGTTAAAGGGCCTTAAGCAGCCCCTGGTTAGCTGCTGCTAGTGCCAGTCCCAGGGAGGAGGATGAAAAAGCATCCATGCAGGATTTATTGACAGGGGTTTTCAGGGAAAGATGGGGAGATTTGGGTTTCTGGCTTGCTGGAGTGTATAGGAAAGATTTTTGTGACGAGTAAGTGACTCTAGTGACTCGGAAACCTGAACTCTAGTCTTAAACAATACATTTTTAAGTGAGGTGCTTAAGAGTTAGATCCCTAAACCCCACCAGCCTGATTCTGAAAGCTGCCAAACACCCGGGCTACCCACAGTGAGAACAAGAGCTTCCTTCTACCTGTGCCTAGAAAGAAGCAGAGGGAGAAAACCACCTTTCAAGCCCTTCCAGCTCAGACTTTGGCAGCTGTGATGCCGTGGGGACACTCCGGTCCACATGGCTCGACAGAAAGTGAACCCCTGGAACCAAACTGTGTGGTGATTCAAGTGAAATCCCTCCTACAAAATTCACGTGTTACCCCAATCTTTGGCTAAAGTGGTGCCTATTTTTTTTCTTTAGAGAGCAAAGGTACTTTCACAGCAACCTTGCCCCTACAGAGCGACTGATGGTGGCTCCTCGCCAGCACAGAGCAACAGACACTTGTTAACACCTTTTCGGCTCCCTCTTAATAAAGTCAAGGCAATTAACAGCTTCTCTATTTACAAAACAAATCCTCTTTGCAACACCTGAGAAAAAGAGTTACAAGTGTTTCCCAAACGCTTCTCGGTTGGGCAGAGCACCTACAGGAACTGTCTGCGGGGATATGCTGCATCTGCTCTCCCTGGAGAGGACGAGTCCCTGCTCACACGGGGGGAATCCACACTGCACTTCCATCCAGGAATTCTTATCAACAAGCACGGGGCTCTTGGGAAAGGTTCTTATCCAAGTGTTTCTTCAAGGAGAAAGAGGTGTACAGGGAGCCGGGGTGTGAATTTATTGCCCACTTGCTGGTCCACACTTCTGCTGTGGCCACTTGGTGTACAAAAGGTGGGGTAAGGTAAGTTGGTCCCCTCCAAAAATGCCCCAGGGATGGCTGGGAAGGAGGGGGTAATGTACAGCATAATTACATAGAGGGATTCACGAGCTCCCCCCCCTCCTTTTCTGGTTCCCTGCTCTCTCCTAGGATACAGTCCGTGCCCCCTGCTTTGCAAATCACTGTCCTGGCTTACAGTGCAGTAAATTCCCCCTTTTCAAACAAGCCCCAAGGAGCTGAGCCATATAACAGAAGATTGATGGATTAGACAAAATCAAATAAATGTAACTTGCAAGCCACTTTCAAAATTAGTTCCTTCCTTGTCTTTTCCTCTCCCATCCTGCGCTCCCTTTTCCAAAAATACACAGTGACCCATATTTTATAAACACAAAAGATGAGGTGCTCCCTAACTAAACTATGATTTAGGTGCAGAGGTGACTGCTGGGACAGTTTCACACAAGAGCTCTCCCAGCCAAATGGACTTGGTCCAAATACTTCTGGAGACTGGAAAAGACCCTCTTTAAAGCCCATACCAGGTCTTGGGCCCAGACTCATCCCTCCCAGAGGATCCAAAATGCAGAGAGGAAAGGAGAGGGAGCTGGTGGTAACGCCAAGCACAGTAAGGAGCAGAGATGGATGGTCACAGCTGAGAAATGTTCACCAAATGTAGTTAGGATGCAAAGAAGGGTCACAATCACTTGGGACAGAGTGAGGCAGAGCCAGAAAATGAAAGAATAAGTTTAAATCTGTCATAGAAGGGGAGTGTGGAGGTTTACAAGCAGGAGGACATGATGGGAAGTAGAGAGGGGGATCTCAAGCAGTGTTTTAGCTTTTCTTCTTTCTTTCTTTCTCTCTCTATTCTTTCTCCAGTACCCCGCACAACATTAACTGAAGCCCCTTGTGGGCACAGCCAGGAGAGAATAGCTCGTCAGGGGACATGGGAGCACATCTTGGACAGTATAGGGCCCTTCATTTCCTCCTCTGGTGCTTTCAACAGTGCATGGATGCCATAAAAGATGATAATGACGAGGTCAGTGGAAAGACTGTAAAACAGTGGGGAGAGGCACAAGTGTTACCCCTCTTGGGCTCAAACTCAGGCTATGCACGGGCTGAGTTTGCTGGTTGTGAGCTCTTCTGCCTGGGCCAGAGGCTGCTCTGCACGTCCCACCACGTGTCCTGGCACCATCCAGCTGTGCTGTGACGAGGAACACAGTCTGAAATGCTGGGTTGTGGTGTTGGTGGGACTCCTGTTACTCAGACCAAGCCTGATGGTTCAGCTGGACACAGCCAAGGGTGAGAACTGTCCTGACAGTTCTTCTCAATTCCACACACTTCTCTAATTCACAAACTACGGCCTGACACTTCGAGGGGATCATCCATCAAGGCTAGAGTTGGCAGTTTTAAATGCAGTAATTTCTATTTCTCTGCCTTCTGCCCAGTGCCTTGAAGCTAAACCTACTCTGACCAGCTCTTCCTTCCCACTCCTGGCAGGCAGAGACTTCTGCTGGCTGGCTGCCATCAGCTGGGATAGGGACAAGGCACCTCCTCCCTATCACTAAGTGGATTTTGCAGGCAATGAGCAAAAGAATAATTAAATTAACTTAGTCCCCAATACCTCCCGAGGTGCCAAGCATTCCCAGCATTACAGCCACCCCACAGGTGTCTGGAGAGCAGGTAATTCCAGTCAGGGGCAGGCTGCAAATGTGGCTCCTGGGGACATCTCTGCTGGCACAGGAGCACGAGCAGCAGCCAGTCCTGGACAGGAGTGCTGGGAAGAAATTCCCAGGATGGCTCTGCTCGAGCCAGCTTGGGCCCAGGAGTGAGGCAGCTACGTTTATGCTTTGATGTGCTTAAGTTAATAAGACTTATCCCAGGGCAAACACAGCTGTGCTTCCCAGCTTGGACTACTTTGTTCTCCTAGTTCTTCCTTATTCCATGGGCTTTCCCCTCAGGGTGCTGGGTCTGTCATCTCAGGGAGCAGCCTCAGCCTCTGCTTGACCAAACAGCCTGCTATTTGAATTCCCTTTGAAACATCTGTATGATTTTGACTGCAGCACATTGATTTTTTCCCCCTCTGATCTATTACAGGCCATGAGACTTGAATCTGGATTTGGGACAGCCCAAGTTTTGGGAGTGCCCAGGTCAGAGGCTCCCCCAGCCCCAGCTCCAAGGTGTGCATGGGGAGCCTGGCCCAGCTGTGGCCAGGGAGGAGGCAGGGCAGAGGACATGCCCACTGCAGAGCTTTATCTCACCCATCACCAGAGAGGTCACTAATCACTGTCCAGTCCCTTTCAAGCAGTTGGGAGCACTGAATTGTACCTCTTGTATCCAGACACCATCCAGTCTCCCGGGGCCAGGCCAGGTATGTTGATAAGGAGATAGTACAAATGGTCAAACAGAATGGAGCCAAAAACCACAATTTCCTGTGCTTTAGCTTAGCAAATGCCATATTGATGAGAGAGTCTTTTTTGGATTATCTCCCTTTCCAAAGGGGGCTGTTGTGGCCAAGGGTTTGCCACTGTACTGCTTTAGTGAAGAGGATCTCAGGTTTCATGTGAAACCAAGTACAGGGTGCTCTGTACATTTTCAGCACAAATTCAATTACAACTAGGATCAAATATTTGGGAAGAACAACAAACAGTACTACAAAGAGAACAGCTCCTTCCAGCTCCCCAGAATTTTAAAGCCTGGATGGTCTTAGGGGCACTTCCACTCTCTCTGTTCTGTGCAGAAGATGTAATTAATTTCCACAACCCCCTCACTTGTTCAGTATCTTATTAACTACCCTGCCTCGTAAGCAGGCAAACCCCTTCAGCTCATTCCACTGCAGTCTGGCTGTAAGCAGACACTGACCTCACCCCAGGGAAATATTTTCCTGGAGATGACTTTGGGCACTAAAAACACAGTTACATCTTGGTAGGCTATCAAATCCACACGTGAAAATAAACTCATCTATCATCTTGTGCATGTGGTTTAGCTTCCTTTTAAGAAGATGTAAATGTATTAGAGCACCCCATTAAAGCAATTTACATGTCTTGCTTTATTTTCCCAGACAGGCCATTTCTTCCTTGGAGATTACTGGCTTTTGGGGAAAGGTATCAACTAAGCAGTCATGGAATAACAGACTGGTCCTTCAGGTGCTGCTCTCTGAACCACCACCACCCTGACCCGCGTTCTGAATGATGGGAGACTCTTCACACAGAGCTCTCCAACCCAAGACATTTCTTTTCACAGCCACATTAAGGCCCAGAGGCTGGAAAATTGAAAGCAGAAGGCACCAAAGCACTGCTGATAGATGCAGATCAGGGCTCACAGGGTGCAGGGAGACTTGCCAGAGAGTTGTGCCCCATGAGAGCACCAGTTTGTCCCCAGGGTCACCTGGTGGCAGATCTGCTCCCCAGGTTTAGCCCAGCTCTGTCCTGTGCTCTGTCAAGTGAAAGTCCATCAGTCATGGTTTCTGGTGGCTCTCCAGGGATCCAGGGGCTTCTCCACAAGCACTTGACTGCCGGAGACAGGCAGAGAGCAATGGGACATCACATCTCCTGCTCACCCATCACACCAGTGCAGCTGTTCCTGTCGTAGACCAAAGACAAAGCCTTGCCTTCTGAGACATCAGGGAAGACAAACAGTTCTCTGCTTGCTGAAGAACATGGATTCTTGAGACAGCTAAATACATGAAACCACAAAAGGTCATTAGATTAAACCCAACCAAAATCCTTAACAAAAGGTTTGGCTGTGCTAGTCATCCTTAATCCCAGCTGTGTCCCTACCACCATGGACACGTTGGCTTTCACCCTGTTCCTCAAAGGCTGGACTGCTAATCCAGCCACCAGTCCTCAAGGAAGAACCCCCCTGGAGATATCACCTGGGTTAGACAGTCCTCACTTCTCAGTGACAGCCCTTTCTGGCCCTCACTGCCTCTGCTATGGCCTGCTTTCTTTTGCAAGTCACACTGTGACAAATCAAAAATTACTTAAAAATACTTTATGCCAACATTCTGACACTTACCCCTTTTCTCCTGGAGAGAGGAGCACTGTGTGACACTATTCCTGGCCCAAGCCCATTGGTGTGCCAGAGCCAGATAATCAAAGCAAAATCATCACAGCAGGCTTGGACATCTCAGGGAGGGATGTACAAGGGAAGGTTGTAACAAAAGGAGCAAATTTATGCTTGCTGAAATGATGAAGACAAGTGTCAGGAAGAGTCAAGCCTAGAAAAAACAGCAGTTCACATGGGCAGAGCTCCTTCGTGTGGGGGCACCACGTGTCCCCCAGGGTGAGGGTCTGCATGCCTTCTCAGGGCACTGCCTCTGTTCTCTCAGTCACTCAGGAAAACAGTAGCTCTTTCAGACTAGAGATGATGCCAAACAATCTGGAGGTCTGCAAAGGACAGTCAGGTGCAAGTGAAGAGGACAGGACTGCCCAGTCAATGTGGAGAGTCAGACTAACCCAAGCTGTTTAAAACACTCCTCATCTCTTCTCTCATCTCCCACAGCTTTACTGACTTAGCTGAATGGGTTAATTGTGACTCATCTTATTATTTCTTCCAAAGAAAAGATCCAAAAAGTTACTGCATTGCCCTTAGATATCTGCACCTCCTGCTGTGGCCTGAACTTAAGACACCAGAGGAGCTGCAATATTAGCTGCACTGGAATGTTTTGGTTTTCCCTTGCAAAACAGGCCCATCTCTCCAAGTGTGAATGTGCTTCAGTTGCCCAAACATACTTGAGAGGGGAAGAAAAAAAAAAGGGAAATTTCCATTTTTTGTATTTAAGAATTCCCATTGTTGTTGAAAGCCCGTATTTTCCAACCTAAACAATTCTGTGATTGTAGATCCTGCTGCTGCTCCAAAGGATGACCCGAGGAGAGCCTTTGCACTTTTTGGTCCCTGACCTTCACACTTGTACCAGTTCCTTTGTACTGCATTGCCTCATCTACTGGGGAGAGACATTATAAAAAAACTAGGCATCATTATTGAAACCGCATTTATGGGTTACTTAAAATGGTTCATTCCAGGAATGCTGTGTAGTCTTAAAAAAGAACATTTTGCAGAGAGAAAGAGCAACTGGTAAAGACGCACCGTGGCTGCTTTGAGCTGTGGTGACATCCTTTGCCACAGGTAATGATGAATTATTATCAATTATAACACGAAGCTTGGAGAGCGCCTCGGCACTGAGTCAGCACTCAGGTAAGGCAATGTTTTATTGCAGCTCATTAAAGGCAAAAAAAAAGCAATAAAAGGCTTAAGCACCATCACAGATCCTGACTACACGAAGCCAATAAACAGTATGATACACTATCATTTACATGAATAGGAAAAGGAATGGACATTTCATTTCCTATGCCTTTGTTGCTCCCATTCAGTTGCGCTGAGGGGGCTGCTGGGGAAGCCCCACGGTGCCTGTTTACAAGAGAACTTTGCAAAACAAAGACAGTCACGGTCAAAACTTTGCTGGTCAATTCAGTATATTTGCATGGAAGAGCTCTGAGGAAATCAAGGATTCTGAAGGAGCCTCATGGGATAGTTTAGCTGGAAGTGGTAAGCAGCAGGAGTGATCTCACGGCTATCTAGATGTGTGGTGGCCACTGAAACAGCATCTGGTTTTCAAACAGAGGTTTGCTCAAACCTTCTTCATCCCCTCAAAAATACTATGGCAGAACTACCTGAGCACAATGGGAAGCACCAAAGTGTTCTGGGCACAGGGAACAGTACTGTCCAAGCCTGGCTCCAGAGAAAGCAGGCACAAGCTCTTTTGTAGGAGTGGAGAATGTGCCATGCCAACACCTGACAGCACATTCCACACGTGTGTCCACCACACCATCTGAGCAGCTCCCGACCCGATTCTCCCTGTTCCTTTTAACTCTCAGAACAGAATTGCTCCAGATTTACAACGAAGCAAACCACAAGCACAGTCAGAGCCACTGTTTTTTAAGAAGACCTTGCTATGCCGTAACTGCTCACGGTTCAGTGGCTAAATTACACATTATAAAAATAAGTAAGTGCAATTGAGAGACTGTGTTAATCTCAGAAGTTTAAACATCACCCTGTAATGGCTGCTTTATAGTGGCCCACAGTGAAGTGTTTTATGGGGCATCCAGGAGGTTTGTCCGCACGCGCCCCTTCAACCCTCCTGGGAATTTTCTCACATAGAGACAGGCCTGGCACAAACCAAACACGTACAAACCATGCAGTCATTCACACAGCAACAGGAATGCCACCCAGTAAGAAAACACTTTACAACATCTGAAAGAGAGAAGAACCACTGGCCAGCAGGGCAGTAAGATGCTGCTTTTGGAAATGCAGAATTCCCCAGCCTGACAATCAGTGCAGCTCCTGGAAATGTGACAAAAACACAACTGTCCCCCTGCAAGGAAATGAGAGCTTAAGCATTGGTTATAAATAGATGATAAAGAAGCACGTGTGGTTTGCAGAGTAGTTTACTAAAGCCAAGTGTGTTTAGAGCCAAATTAGGTTCTTGCACAGAAAAGTTCCCTGGAATTTCGAGTGAGTTCATTCGTGATTCCTTGCTCAGGCAGTCTGGGGCTCACAGGCTGCACCCAACTGCCTTTTCTCTGGAGCCAAACAGAAGATCCATCCAGGCTGAGTCAGAGATGCCAGGTGAAAAGATAAATTACTCAATAAATTAAGTATGATGGCAATGAAATCGCAGGCATCATACCAGTGTTGTGTTTTGGTTTAAATTAGTAATCATGCTTCACAATAGCACCACAGCTAAGCAAGGGTGGGTCAGCCTGGGGTACAAAAAGCGATGCTATACAAGACAAATGTAACCACACCCAGCAAGGCACTACATGAAGATCTCTGTGCAAAAGTATCACCTCCCTCAGCCCTATAACACTCACAGTGAACTGCAGAGAATTCTTAATCCTTCAGTGTTACCATTATTAAAGGATCATTCACCCACTTGTCTGCAAGCTGCCTTCTTCTCCCACCAACTGCTTCGTTTCACAACAATGCCTCACTTGTGGCTCAGAGGAGCAACAAAAAGCTCTCCCCTGAGCTTATGGCAGTGTCCCCACGATCACTTGGCAGGAGGCAGCATGACAATGATTTGACAGGCATCCTCCCAAGGAGACTCCACACACACATCAGTCACGCTGCTGCCACACTGCACACCCAGAGCAGCTCACCCAGACGTGGATTCCTAGGTACAGGCAGCTGCTCCTGACTGGCCATCCAAAAGCAGCAGGTTTTTCTGTTTCACTAAAGGCAGAACCAGAAAGTTCCTATTTTTTGTGATGGTCCTGGTGAACCCGCCACACTGGTTTGAGTCAGGTCTGCCAGAGTAAAGCAAAGCAGAAGGTAATCACTAGAGAGGACTGAAGTCCTGTTTCTAATCCAAGAATAAATCTACTGACTGGCATCTAAAACCACATAGTACTGCAAAAACAAGTGCAAGTTACCTTTTTATGATGATGTTTTTATGATGTTCAAAGAGCCTTGGCAACAAAATAATTCCTCTTCAGTTTTTTTTAAAAATAAACTGAAGAACCACAGTATTTTCAGAGGATGTGCTGTTGTTGGCTAGCACCAAAAATGAACATTTCCTGTGCAGAACAACACAAATTACCTTGATCTGACTAATCTGATTTAATAAATTAAAAAATCACAATGACCCTTATGTCTTAAATTTGCTGAATCATAGTCTTAAGCTCTGCCCAGTGACACATTTCTGGAGCTCTGCACACTGGAATGCTCTGACATATGCAGGCAATGGGAAACTGGCTTTGATTGAAGCTTCTGCCACATTTAAAGGATGTCCAAGGTTCCTGGCAGTTTAACTGTTCTTAAAGATAATAAATCCCTTATGAGACAGCAAGGCTGAACAATCACATACCCCAAAGTAGCCCAACCTGTGCAGCTCCAAGAACACCCTCCAGTGCAGGCGATAGCAAGCATATGATATGTGAAGTTCCAGGAGAAAGTCAGTTGAAAAAACAGAATTATGGGAAACAGGCTGAACTGCTGGTTTTATGGACACAGCTCTATTCTAGCACTTGGGCAGTAAAACTAAAATGAACTCCCTCAAAGTTAAAAATGCCCAATAAAACCCCATAGGCAAGGTAATTGTTTAGCCTTGACTAAGGGAGATGACAGGTCACTTGTTCCCACAGAGAGATTCTCACCTTGCCGACATCAAACAACAAGACCCCTTTCAGTTCAGCTGGGGTTTTGCCCAAAGCTGCATTTTCTGTGCCATGGATTTATAACACTGGCCAAGGCTGTACCACCCTGGGCTAGAGAAGAACCTAAAGACCAAAGGAAATAAATGCAGCAGCACCAAGAGCCTGTCCCGTGGTGTCACAGCTCCCCCACGGGACCAGGCTGGCTGCCCATCTCACACTGCCAGGACTGGCCCCCTGCCCACAGCCCCCTTCTGAATGCAGATTCCTCAGGATCTCAGCAGTGGGATCTGCTGGGTCAGCACAGAGCCAGGACGGCACCCATGGCAGGAAGGGAACTCCTCTCTTCCTACCTTCTCCTTGGAAAAATGGAAGCAAACACCAGGTATTGGCTCCAGTATCAGAGAATAATTCCATGATAGAGGAGCACTTGAATGACTGAAAATTTATATAACATGGGTGATAAAGGTGACATTTGCAACACCAGCTGCCTTTGCCCTTTCTCTCACCTCCCCAGTAAGGACTCTCTCTGGAGTTACACTCCTCTGTGGGTACAAGACAACACAGCTCTAGTGCAAAAGCAAAACTCCAGCAGTAACATAAAGGACATATTTATTGTCAAGCAGCATTGCATCAAAATAAGTGAGTAAATGCCATAGTAACTAACAAAATACAGGTGAATGCCTTATGAATTCACTGCATTTTAGTTTCTGGCACCTTCAAAAAAGGAATTTGTTATTAGGCTGACAGGAAACCACAAAGCACAATTACCCTGTAGCTGGAGCAATCAGACACATATCAGGACAACAATTATAGGCAAAATAAATTGTTTCTAAACAGATGTCTGCTGTATTTCTAACCACATCTTTTTTTTTTCTTCATTATTCAAGGGTTTGGGCTTTCTTTTTTTCTTACCCTGTAAGTCCCAAGATTTTTAGGTCCTGGTACTGTAGGGACCAGTCTTCTACATGTTTATTCCCTGGACTGGCAACAGTGTTTTTTTCCCCTGAGAGGATAAACAATTCACGTAAACAAAGTTTAATGCTATAGACAAATGACTTATGTTTCTGGTAATTACTCAAATTAGGGAAGCAAGTTTTTTCATGAAACAAATTATGAAATTGCTTGTTAGTTTAGCATACTAATATTTCAGAGTTATGAAAATAACTGTTTTCTCCATCCTAGCCAGTCAAACCATAAGACACAAAGCTTGAATATCATAAGTACAGCTCTTTGAAGAAAATTAAAAAGCCCCACATCTCAAAAAAATAGCTCATTTACTTTAGAAAAGGTAATAGTGTGAAATGAACCCACTGCCTGTGGAAGAACAAGGCCCCAGCCCCATTCTCTTCAAATTCTCAAAGGAACACATTAAAGTTCAAGGAAAACAACAGAAATCTGCATACCTTGAAGAGCAGGAGAACACAGACAACACTCTAAAGGTGAGATGCTCCAATTAAGCACTTTTCTTGCAAACAAATGTTGGAAGACAACCTTAGTCCTTGACTAAAATACATCTTCTTGGGACTTTTATTGGAAATCAAAGACTGATTTATAATCACTGTGCCTTTTGCCACCGAGATGGGAAAGGAGCATTCAATGTACCTTCAAGCAAGCCCTTCAAATTACATTCTGACAAAATAAATCATCTTCAAGAGTAACCTTAGCTTGGTGATGTAATCAGCAATTAAAATTCCAAAGTTGCTAATATGCCCTAGCAATTGTTTTCTATGTTACATCCAAGTACCTCCCTTCATAACTAAATTCATGTCTGCTAAAAATACGCTGCAACACAACTGTTGGGTTCACAAAGCACAGGGCAGGTGGATGTCATTTGGGAGTCCACACTGGTTTAAACAATTCTGTTCTCCCCACACCAAGAAAAATGGGAAATACAGCAGTAAGCCACACCTGCTGAGAATGTTGCCTTTCCTAACCACCCAAAGCCATAAATCTATCCTGTAATTCTACATTCACTGGGTCAATAGAGAAGCTACTAGAACTACATCATGGTTAAGTGTAAGGTTATTTATGCCAAGAAGACACAAGTAGTTATGATGAATGCACTTTACTTCAGATAATATTGGTTCCATAGCCAAGGGACACATTAAAATTAAATATACATCTGTAACTTGGAATGCCTGAGATGGTTCCCACCAAGCTCTCCTCCCCGATGCTCCTCCTCAGTGACGAAACTGGAGTTTAGGTTTATTGGGGTTGTGTTGAATCAACCAGTCAGCAAGCCAAAGCTGTGAACAAAAAACCCAAATGTGGTCAGTTTTCTGTTGGTTTCTATGAAGTGCAGGGGTGATTATTAAAAGCACTATATGAAACCTCTGCTACAGATATTCTCCTACTGTGCTGCAAAATTAAGATGCTAGAGAAAAAAATGGACATACAGATAGCCTGGTTTTTTCCAAATGTTCTTTTAAATGTTCACAGCTTATATTCCTTTAGAACAATTCACACTGACCTTTAGAGGACAACTTTTGCTGGCAATGTTTATCTTTTTGTAATTATAACATTTGAGCCATACTTCAAATAATCAGGCCAGCTCTGCTTTGGAATGAGGCTGCACAAGACACGAGCAACTGCTTCATGAAGTATTACTCCTGACAACACTTACAGATACCATCTAGTTAACCTTCAAAGTGCCAGTCTTCGGCACTCAAATCACTTTATAATACCTAAAACTTAAAACCAAAACGTGGTTGCTTTTTGAAATTCATCCTGTAAGTTTTCCAGCACGTTGTACTTGACTAAGAATGTGGGAGGCAGGAATGTCCTAACTCCATCTGCCAGTCCAGGCCTGGCCTGAGGCAAATTAACCTTTTGCCTCGATTTCTCCACTTGTAAAGCAAAGGTTTTAACACATCCTTATTTACTTCACAAGGCTGATGACGATTAGTTTCTGGAATGCTGAGTACAACAAACTTCATACCACAGTGTGAAGTGAAAGAACTGGTGGAATGGCAGACCAGGAAGGTCAGCAACACTCTCCCTTTATTACAAAAAGGTCGGTTTGCAAAGGGAGAGCTGTCCAGGAGCTGAGCACTAGGACAGGTTAGTCAGCAGAAGAACAGCAAGAACACAAGACAGAAATGAAAAACAAACAAACAAAATAGCCCAAAACACAAAAGCCCTTAGAAAAAACGCTTGAAAAAACCCCCAAATTTTAAAATCATTTGAACTGAATTAAATTCTCCTGTGTTACTTAGGGAATTGGCTGAGACAACCCCTGTGCTACCAGCAAGTATTTGTGAATGCACAGGTAGTTTCTGATGCCATCTTCAAACAGAAAGCTACTGACACTGCTTCATGTGGCTTTCTTATAAGCAAGGAAGGAAAGCATTGGCTTGATTAAGTTACTGTTAGATACCTCATAACTGACTAGAAAATTGTGCTAAGAATGCAGATTAACTGGAAGCCAAAACAATGAGTTAAAATAATGGGACTTGTAACAAGAAAAAATCAGTTTTTAATACAGTGAAGAGATGATTGAAGGAAAAGAAGATGGTAATACTCTTCAAATATGCAATAGGAAGCTGCAAAAAAAGGAGGTATTACATTGTCTCCAGTGTCTTCGGGGGATAGTAAAAGGAGGAAAAAAGTAATAGGCTTAAAATTGGAGCCCAGGAGATTTAGGTTATCTTTTAGTGAAAGCTTTTAACTAAGTATAATTAAGCACTGAAACAGATTGCCCAGGGAGAATGTCGATTCTCCATCATTTGCAGTGCTAAAGAACAGGCCAGACACACATTTGTTAGGAACAGATACAACTGGTCTGGCCCGTGGGCAAAGGGATGCACTGCATCTGTGTTTTCTAGATTTCTATGGTAACAGTGCCAGACATACAGATAAAGCAAACAGGTTATAAAGCTGGAACAATTCAAAGCACATTTAATTTGACCTCCTGCATATCACATGCTCACAGAAACACCCCAAGTTATTTTTCAGCTTTCTTTTTCTCCTGAAATGTATCTTTCAGAAAAATGAAATGTTGATTCTAAACCTGATAATGATGTAAAATCCACCACAAGTGCCAGCAAGTTGTCACATGGATTAATTATGTGCATACTTAAAGAAGTACTAGTGTGAACTAGTACCAGTGAACTTTAAAAGCACAAAACACATTTACCATATTTTTCCAGATGAAAGCAAGCTAATATAGTTTAGGGACTGAAAGCACACCGTTGTTTCATCTCTAACAAACAAATCAACTTCTTGAAACCAAGAGATTTGATTAGCTGGTATCTAGAACAGCCCAGCTCTTCAACAACAGAGTAGTTTTCCTATATACAGGGACTTTACTAACACAGAGTAAACGTGCCCCAAAGGTTACACCACGGTGCAGGTTCACTGTACTTACCATTGGGTCTGCTGGCTTCTCTTTGCACAGGGCAGTGAGCCCGGCCAGCAACGTTGGCTTCACATACAGGTTCAGGTAGTCCCTTGCTCTTTGTCCAGTGGGAACTGGCTCCAGGATCGCTGGGAGGAGTAACCACAGGTGTCAGAAAGCTGCTTGGGGAGTGATTAAAACTGGCTTTCTTTCAAAGGCTGTTTATGTGTGAGCTGCTCTTTTCCTTAATAAGTTAATAATACATCGTGGCTTTTATAGTTTCTCCCACAACAAACTGCAAAGAAACTCCCTAAACCTCTTTACAATGTCCCTGAGGTAATCTTAGTAATTATAGTCTACTATGAAAAAGGAGGAAATCGGATCATCCAGGGAAAACCTGTATCCTTGAAGATGCATTGGGGACAGAAGAGAAACAATATATCCCATATTTAGCACTTTCTTCTTGTGCAAAGTTGGTTTCTGAAGACCCTAAAAATGCCACCCTTAGCCCTGCTTTGTTGTCAGGGTGAGGAGAAGACAGTTTACAATGGGTAAGGTTGGTGGGGAAGTGCAAGATCTTCTATTAAATGCACTGATACGGTTGACAAAAGCACTCACGTTTTTTAAGACTTTCACTGGCATCTTTCTCTCAAAGAGGTGCCTGTTACAAACAAGAGATCCTCTCCCAGCCTTTCCAGGTTCTAAGGCACATTTCTCTGGCACTTAACTCTGGAACAGCACTGTCATCTGAGCATCCAGCTGCTTTTGAACAGGAATTATTCAGACTGAGCCCAGGAAGAGAGTCAGTTGAGAATTCTCAAGTCAACAGGAGTCTCCGGGGCTGACAGTGCCAGAAACACTTGCTGCAGTGTAATAGCTTCCCATTTCCTCTAATTTACCAGCTTTGTCTGCTCCAGTTCCCCAGCACAGAGTTCAAAAAGTGGAAGCAATCCCTGTAACTGTTTTGGCTCTTCAGATAGATTTGCTAAGCCTTTCATAGCAGAAAAATATCAGCTTATACAGAAAGAGACCCACAATCTTATACAGTAAACAAACACAATCTCTTCTAAATCAATTGTATCTGGAGTTTGGGCAGATTCACATAATACCAGGGACGGACATTTATCCTCCCCAGGACTGGTAATGCATCAGTTGTACCATTTTACCTTCTGGAAACATGAATCGAATCTCCCTCTCTGCTGAGGAAATGGTGAGACTGCCATGAAGTCCATTCCTCAGCTCATCAGTCCCATAGAGTGCTCTTAAGCTAAAAAACAAGAGAGATAACTGACTGGACCTTCCAGATCTCTGCAGTCTGAGAGCACAGAAAAGCAATATATATGGACTAATTACCAAGAGAGGTCTGATTTTTTTCTGAACATAAGAAGTAGGTAAAACTTGTGTTTGTGCACTCATCATTCCCCATAAAACAGGTGAACTTCACATACTAAAAAAGGTGAAAAGCTGTTACACAAAACTGAAGAGATAAGAAGCCACTCCAAGTCTGTGTCTGTACTGTACAAACAAACAAAAGGAAGAGAGAGAGGAATTCTGGTCTCAACTAAGAGAATGACACAGTCCTGCTGAGTTCCCCAAGGCCAGTCAGTGAGTTACCTGTGAGGGTGAGTTATCCTAGCTCTGAGGCTGTTGGATGGTCCAAGCAATGCCTTCCAGTAGGAGATTGCACAATGTCTGGCAAGCACCATAGCAACTAAAGGGCCAGAACTCATATAGGCTGTTAAATTAGGAAAAAACAGTTTTCCAAACTGGTCTGCATAAAAGTTGCTACATTGCTCTGGGCTTAACTGGAGCCTCCGTTTCTACAAAGTGTAAAAGACAAAAAATAATTAAAAAATCTTGGCACATTAAAAGAGCTTAGAGTGTTAAAAGACCTCAGATAGGATACAGTCCTCTGCTGCAGTCATATCTTTAAATACAGAACAACTTCCAAGCCTAATCTGATTCTCACAGATCTGATCCTCTTTGAGATACAGACTAACAAGGAGCATGAGTTTTCCAACTTAATTAAGCAAACAGGCCATTTGAGTGAAATGTCATTTTAGCCCAGGCAAACTACAGCATTTTCTAACTGCTGGATGACAGTACAGGAAAAGTGAAGAGCATCACAAGGGCAGGATTTTATTATTCAGCTGCTTGAGCATAATGTTCCACTTTTAAACAAGTTTCTCTCTGGTCCACACTGTTAATTATGCAATTGTTCTATTTTTCATTCAGTATTGATGCTCTGTGACTCTCCCAATAGCTGCCAGGCCTGCAGGTGGCCAGGATTAGGACAGCTCTGGGAGGTTATCAGAAAGTATAGGGCAGTCAAGAAAACAATTTTAAAGTGCGTTCTTCAAGCTCAAACTTTTACAACACAAGAGTACCATAAAATTCAAAAGTCACTGGAGACATCAGAAGTCTCTATATTAAAATATTTAACAGAGGTCTAATTTGTCTCATCTGATACATATCATATCAATTAGAATCACAGACTGGTTTGGGCCAGAAAGAGGCCTTAAAAATCATCTTCTTCCAAACCCTCTGCCACAAGCAGGAACTCCTTTCACTATCCCAGGTTGCTCCAAGCTCCATCCAACTTGGCCTTCAACATTTCCAGGGATGGGGCAGCCACAGCTTCTCTGCACATGTTCCAGGCCTCACCAGCCTCACATTCAACAGCTTCCTCCCCAATATCCCATCTAACCCTGCCCTCTCTCAGTGGGAAGCCATTCCCCCTTGTCCTGTCCCTCTGGGTCCTTGTCCAAAGCTCTCTTGGAGCCCCTTTAGGAACTGGAAGGGGCTCTAAGGTCTTTCCAGAGTCCTTCTCCACGATGAACACTCCCAGCCCTCTCAGCCTGTCTGCAAAACAGAGCTCCTCCAGCCCGCGGAGCAGCTTCGTGACCTCCTCTGGGGTATCTCCAACAGGTCCATAAACAAATAAACGCAAATATTAACCGCAAATAAAGAAAATAAGCAGAAAGGCACGAAAAAGCCCAAAAAAACGAAAATGGGGGGAAGAGGCCCCGCCGGCTGCACAGGCGAGGGCACAGCGCCCCCCAGCGGCCAAGCCGCACGGCGATTTAAATATTCATAAACTTCACTTAAATATTCATTATGCTGATTTACTGTAAAAACAGCGGAAACAAAAAATAAGTCAGACTGCAACTGGCCAGCTATCGAATTCAGTTAATTCTCAACTTGCATGCTGCACAAAACCAGGACGACGTGCTCTCCAAAGACTGAATTACTTCAGAGACCCCACACTCCTGCTCCAGGGGTTTGCTAAATCTTTTATTAGCAAAGGCTGTGTTTTCCCCCTGGTCAGCAAAATGGTTGGTCTGCTCTGTTCCATCCCATGCACCCCAAAAAAGCTTCCTCACAGGATCTGGCAGGGATGCTTGAGGACATATGAAAAATATAAATTGATGTTTGGGCACAAAAGCTTTTCATTAGTGGCTTGATTGCTGAAAGTTAAAACAAATATTGTCCTGATTTATAAACAGCAGGTATTTTCTCTGGAGCACAGCCTGTTACCTGAATGATCATGAATCCTGAGCGGAGAATTATATCCTCTATTTCTTCTTCTTTATGAACGATATCAGGTTTGATGAGAGCCAGAGTTTTTTCCACATAAATCTGAGGCTCGGGCATTAACACCTGCATCTTGGCTTCTAAATTAGAATTCAGGTCTCCCTTTTGCACTGCAACGACACCAGTTCATGACATTTGGCGTTTGTGTAGTGCAGAGTCACCTGTGGTGACATTCACCAGGTACTCCAGGCAGAGAGGGTCACCCCCACCTTGCAAAATCCACGTGGGATGTTCTCTGGAATGGTCAGCCCTCTGCAGGTCACGTTTTCAGCGCTGTAGCGTTTTGTGGAAAATGAAAACAAAACTCAACGCTGTGATTCACTAGCTCAGACAATGTGTGAGGAAAGAGAAGTGTTACCACACACCTTGCTGTGCTCAAGACTGAGCCAGGCACGTGTGCTCACTGTGCTCCCACTCCCTCCATCCACCAACCCAGCCTGCCTCCAAACCCCAAATCTATCCTCACTGTGGAGCTGACCCACCTGTGAGCCCCGGGGTATTTCTCAGTTTTTATTTAATTGCTGTATTTATGAAGACAAAGTGCCAGTTGTCTCACTGAGCAGATCCACGGGCCAGCTCAGAGCACTGAGCTGTGCTGGGCATGGGCGAGCTGTTGTGGGGGTTTCCTGCAGACCTGGGACCACTTCTGACCTCCTTCTCATCACAGAGTGGTTTGGGTTGGAAGGGACCTTAAAAACCACCTTGTTCCACCCCCTGCCATGGGCAGGGGCACCTTCCACTAGCACAGGTTGCTCCAAGCCCTGTCCAACCTGGCCTTGGACACTCCAGGGATGGGGCAGCCACAGCTCCTCTGCCCAACCTGTGCCAGGGCCTGCCCACCCTCACAGGGAAGAATTTATCCCAAATGTCCCATCTAACTCTTCCCTGTGGCAGGGGGAAGCCGTTCCCTGTGTCCTGTCCCTTCATCCCTTGTCCCAAGTCCCTCTCCAGCTCTCCTGGCACCCCTTTAGGCACTGGAAGGGGCTCTACGTTCTTCCTCTCACCTTTCCTTCTCCAGGCTGAACTCTCCCAAGCCCTCTGACCCTTTTAGAGCGAATTTAAGCCGCAGGATGCTGCGGCGGACCACGCCACACCCTCACAGCGCCCCACACCCCACCTGCCCCCCGTCCCTCTCCCCCACCCGCCCTGCCCGGCTGTCTCCGTGCTGCAAACCCCTCACACGGGGGTTTTATCCCACCTGCCGCGGGGCCGGGCCGGGCCGTCCCTCCCGTGTCCCTCCGTGAGGGAGGGCCCGGAGCGATGGCGGGCCCGGCCACGAGCACAAGATGGCGCCCGCGGGCCGGGCCGGGCCAAGATGGCGGCGGCGCCCCCCACACGGCCCGGGCACAACGCTGAGGGCTCCGGGACAACAATTACAGGTTCCAAGACAACAATTACGGGCTCCAAGACAACTGCGGGCTCTGGGAAAAATAATTACGGGGTGCTCGTGTGGGGAGGGAGTAAGCGAGAGAAGCACCCCCCCACACACACCCCCCCCTCAGGCCTCCCTGACGACACAAGCTTTGTGCCGCTTTTACCTCACGTTCGGAGCCGCGGAGGGAGGGGCGAGCTCGCCGCGAACGCTCGTGAAGTAACGCGATTTATTGAGGGGGAAAAAAAAAAAAGGAAAGAAAAAAAAAAGGAAAAGAATGTGCGGGTTCGTTGCGAGTGCTCGGGGTGGTTCCCGGCCCACGATCGGGAGCTCCACAGCTCCCAGTGGTGTCCGTGCAATTACAGTGCCCGTCCGGCCCACGGAGCTCCTGTGACAAAAACAAACGAGCAGGAAGCAGCCAGCTTTCTGCATTAAGCCGTGATGAGCTGGGCCTTCAGCAGAGCAGGGGGGATTTATCCCAGATCCAACACGTTTGCTCCTGCACGCTCCCTCTTCCCACAGGGCCGGGGGCAATCGCAGTCCAGCCATGGCCCACCCAGCGTGATCCAACGTGATCCACTGTGATCCACCGTGATCCTCTGTGCCAGGGCTGGGATGGCAAGGCCTTGGGTGCTTGGGTGTCCCTTCTTCCCTCTGTCCCCCAATTCCTCCATCCCTCTGTCCCACCATCCCTTCATCCTTCTGTCTCTCTGTCCCCCCATCCCTTCATCCCTCTGTCCCTCCATCCCTTTGTCCCTCCATCCATCCCTCCATCTCTGTCCCTCCATTCCTTCATTCCTTCATCCCCCCATCCATCCCACCGTCCCTCTGCCCATCTATCCCTCCATTGCCCCATCCCTCTGTCCCTCTGTCCCTCCATTCCTCCCTCCCTCCCTCTATCCCTCCATCCCTCTGTCCATCTGTCCCTCCATCCCTTCACCTCTCTGTCCCTCTGTCCCTCCACCCTTCTATCCCTCCGTCCGTCTATCCCTCCATTGCTCCATCCCTCCATCCCTCCCTTCCTCCCTCCCTCTCTCCATCTGTCCCTCCACCCATTTCTCCACCTCTGTTTCTTTGTCCCTCCATCCCTCTATTCGTCTATCCCTCTGTTGCTCCATCCCTCCACCTCTCTGACCCTCCATCCCTCTATCCCTCCACCTCTCTGTCCCTCTGTCCTTCCATTCCTCTGTCCCTCCATCCCTGTCCCCTCTAGCTGCAGGATGGCGCCCATCCAGCTGGCCCTGTGCTATCGCTGTGGGGCGTGGGCCGGAGAGCAGCACCGATAACTCCCTGGCCACCCTGCCCTGCCCTCTCCCTTGGCACACTTTGCTCTGAAATTACGGGATCTGGGGTATGCTGTGAAGATCTCAGGGCTGCTGGTGACTTTGGACAAACCTTTGGGGTGACGCTGATAAAGGCACAGGGAGAAAACACAGCGTTAATTTTTTAATGAAATCACACTGAAAGGAGGAAATACCAAAAAAACCCATTTTTGAGCCACGGATGCTAACACTGGTTAGCTGAGGAAATAGCTAATTTACTGCACAAGCTGGTTTGAGGGTAAGAAAAAGCCACTTTGCCTTAATCTTTTTTGTGAGTAATGTAAATAATGTAAAAATAGAAACCAGAAACAAAATGATGCAATTCTTTCCTTCCAGCCAGTTTGAGATATGTGAAAAACCAAAGACTGGAGTTGTTATGTACCCTAAAAAGTAAAGGTTCCAAGTGCACACTGAGTAATTCAGACAGAGGCTTTCAATTGCCAACACAGGCACATAGCATTGGTTTCTTTAACAGGAATACCTTATGCCACGTCATTTGAAATGAAATTTCAAATTTATGTTTTATGTTACAATGTTTACATTGTAAACACTGCAGCTACACAGAGAAAATGGATAAGTATGTTTTATGCTTTAAAAAACGCTGATAGAAAGAGTTCACTCATTTGTTAGTCTGGTTCAGAGTTAATTCAGCAAGAGTCGTTCCTTTCCAATGAGCACAAGCCTGACAGCCCCAGCTTAAATTTAGCAGTTCAAAGGCTTCCTGAGCCTGCATGAACACATCAGAACTATTATTACATAACACATGTTGGATTTAATATCAGTATAAAACAGTTAGCATTCATCTCTTCCCACTTCTTTATCGTGTGCATTTTTTTTTACAGCTAACCAAGTTAAAAAAAAACCCAAACATCTTTCTGTGCATCCCTGGAGGCTGCAGTTTGGCCGGGGGCAGAGCCCTGTGCACTCCACTCCTCCCCACGGGCTGTGGCAGAGCTTCTCCGGCTCACTGTTTCCAGAAGCATTTCTGGAGGGCGGAGATTGTCTAATTTTAGTACTCGGAGAATCCTCTGCTCTCCAATGAGCGAGTGGCTGCATCTGGAGCTGCAGCCAATAACCCCGGGTTTCCTCCTGCTACACTTCCCACGATGGTTTAATAACGCAGACACACAAATTTAAAGCGGCCTCACATGCTGAGAGAAAATAACATTTTGTGTTCCCCAACAAAGATACCAACAATCTCAAAGGTTTCTTCTAAAGCCTTGGATGCTGTAAACCTGACCTTAAAACTCTGTGTTAATAAATTATGTTCACTATCTTTATAGTGCTCAATAAACTCTCTCTGATAACTAAAAGGCTGGTCTGCAGCATCTCCCCTAACTTCTGGAGGCCAGGGATGTGGTTTTAAGAAAAGAAACAAACAACAAAAAAGAGTGAAATTATAATTGCAATGCAACGAACCATTGCAGTCCTGAGTTCCCTGGGCATAGCTTGGCTGCTGTATCTGATCTGTTAAGCGGTTTAACAAGCCTTAGTTGTCACTTATTTTTAGCTGGCATGGAATATAACAACACGGAAAGATTGTGGCTGCAGGTGCATTGAAATCCTAGCAACAACAGAGAAGTAACTTTTTAAAGAAAAATACTGTTTCAGAGCTTCGTACTGCAAGAAGGTGCACAAACTAATGCCTTGTAGATTGTTAAAAAAGGGAAAGAAAAACAGAATGATGAAAATAACAGAGTGAAGACAAGCTAAAGAAACAATGCCAACTAGTAGCACTGATTAAAAATGAAGCTTGCACAACTTCTACATTTTGTTTGCATTTTGATGTTAAGTACAGAAATGTGTTTGCTTCATTAGCAACGTCCTAACTATGCATTTACCACACACACAACTTTCATCCACCACTGACTGTTTTTTTTTTCCTTTCTTTTCAGGGTGAACTCTCATACCTACCCACAGAACCAGCTTACCTTCCCCGCTTGCTTCATCCATGCCTGCTCTTGCAGTGCAAAGTGTCTCTGAGGGAAATCCGGTGATCAAGCCAACTTCCTCTCCTGCACGCCTGCTCTCTCCTCCATTTCTGCCTCCTCACAACTAAACAATTCCCCTTCTGCAGCTCATCTGCACTCCCGTAATCCTAGTGAGCTTTCCATTGCTGCTGATTAACCCTTTTGAGGCCTCCCTTTCTCATCCTCTACTTGTTATCTCACCATTTTCTTTAAAGTAAAAAATATCCTCTTGATGCTTTCTCTGTCTACAAGTCTCTAAGTGGCAATAACAAAAGCTTATCTACATGTCTTTTGCAACTCCATCACTTGCCCTATTAACTTCACTTTATTTAATTTCTTGATCTTCCCAACACCCACTCCATTTGCTCACAGCTTTAGTTGGCCTGACCCCCAGCACCCACACAGATACGCTTGTCTCTTTACCTTAGGAAAAGAAAAAGGCCTTTGGTAGAAGTGCCTCTTGTCATCTCACTTTTACAGGTCTTCCAGTTGTGCCTCTCGTTTGGTTCTGCCCTAAGTTCCCTTCAAACTTGGTTTTGCTTCCTCTCATCATCTGAAACCTCGCAATCCATCTTAAACCACTCTCTTGTTTGCCCTCCAGTCACATTTAGTGTACCTAAATGTGTCCTAGCTCAGTTTTTGCAGTTTTTCTCACCTATTGCTGTTTCAGCTTGGTTTGTCAGTCCCTTCTCTTGTGTTTCTTTCCCTTTTTGCAGTGGTGAGTGCTGTTCTTGCCTCTCTTCCCTCCTCTCCAAGCTCACAGCTCAACATCCCAATGGACAAGTGTAGGTGGGATTGCCTCTCACCATTGCCTGCCTTCCAGCTTCACGTGTCTCCCTTGCAATTCAAGGCTGGGTAATGAGTATGTGTTAGATAAACCCAACCCCTTTTCACTGAGTGATTTCACAGCAAAGGAGGGGGAACCTCACAGCCAGGAGCATGTGGTGTGGCTGAGGTTGGTCCAAACTGCTGGGGAAAGGTCAATCAAGACGTGGTCTTTGTTATTTACCGGTGTGGCTGGGGATCACGCTCCAGCTCTCCTCATCTCAATTGTTGGTGACAACCTTTCCTCTGGCCTCCACAAATAAATCATTTGCTTCCATTCAGAAAGTTCTGCAAGGCAATTTCCTTAGTTATTCAGTAACTATGTTAGTTTTCCAAGGAGAGGCGTCTCTGTCACACACAAACCTGTTCCTTTCAATTCCAAGCTCATTCACACACTGATCTGGTTTTATGTACCTTTTGTTTCACTCTGCAAAGATACCTCTTTTTTCCTGCCAGCCCTACAGCTGAATTCCACTACTGCCCTTTCAAATAATCACCCTCCTGCTTTATGCCACGTTGTTGCTCAGGATGAGCTCCTCTTGAGCACCTGCAGAGGTTGGCATTGACAACTTGTTTTCTGTAAAGCTCCTCCTCATCTGTATAGATTTTGCATATAGATATTAGGCTTTTACCTAAACTTTTGGAGCAGAAACACTTGCAGGCATTTGCTGCTTCATAGTTCTACATAATGTTTAACATAATACTGGCTTGGATTATCCCTGAGGCCACTAAGCTCAGGGATAGGTAGTCAGTGTGATCCCATCCACAATGCACAAATGAGTGTATGAATAAACCAATAAAATATTTTATCTAACAAATTACAAGAGGCAATCAGTTAAATGAGGCTTTTTAAAAAGATACATTGTCAGTGCCTCCTCAAAGGCATCTTCATCTTAATACCATGTTGCATAAGGAATCCTCTTTGCCATTCTTATTTTGAGCACTTACCTTCAACCTTACCACTGAAATCAATGGGTTTGCTTGCAAAGTTATTAATAAAATTTATTTACTTATGCTGCACATAAAGACTAACTCAGACAGAAGTTTCCTATAGCAAGGTAGTTGGTATAGACTAGACAGTCTATGATCTGAGATGCTTACAATCAATTTAGCCAAGATAGGACAGGGTGTGGGAAAGGGATAAATTACACCAAGATTCAAGGCAGTGAATGATGTTTGTTCTCTTTTTAGAAGGGGACCTAGAAAATTCAACACAATGGAAATAATGAGGAAACAGAGAGGATGGCCAGGAAGGGGAAGGAGGCAATGAAGACAGGTATGGCACAAAACTGGTATGAACAGTTTTCAAGGCAGGGCTTGGCATAAACTGCAGGTTTGATAGAACAGCAAAATTAGGCCTAAGATCAGAAAGTCCATATGCAAGTAAAATTCAATTGAAATTCAGGCAACACCATGAATAATCATAGTAATTACAGGATTAAAAAATGGTAAACAATGATAGGTTTTTTCCTCAGTGGTAACGTGTCACGTAAGGAGAATTACCACCCAAGAAGGTATGTGTGTACTTTTCTTTGATTAACCACAGGCTTTGAGTGGGGAGTGAAATTCAAGACCAAACCCAAGTCACAGCCCAGAGGAATTCTTTAATATTATCTGTGGCATGATGGGACCTGGTGAGACAAATGAAAACCAAAACCACCATTCTCATGTCTCAGTCTTCCATGTGGAGATGTGTAAAGGATGACTTTGTTAGCTGGGCCGGTCACAGTTTTCAAACCAGGCTGCTCTGCCAGTCTACAACCACGTTGTTATCCTGCTGTTGGACATGGGACACAGAAGGCATCAAACATCTCTTAAAATGGGGTGTCTGGGAATCTCAGAGAGCCCTGGCAGTTGAGGCCTGCTGTTTGGAATTGCCAGGCTGAGAGACTGAGATGGACTTGAGCAGGAGAAAAGGGCATCTGGGAAAGAGCACAGCTTCAAAGAAAGCCCTGTTAAGCAGGAACAGGGAAACACTTGCCAAACAATGTGCCAGTGGAAGGGAAAGCTGAGATAGATTCAGCAAAGCAAGAAAGAAAACTGGGGGAAAAAAAGGAGAAGAGGTAAATGTATGGAAAAGCCCAAATGAAATGATAATCACTCACATCCTTAGCAAGACTTGATAAAATACAAAGCAGATGTTCTGGGCAGTGAATCTTCCAAGAAAATGAAGTAATAAATATATAATCAAAACTACTCAGGTTACATCCACCAGCTGAGCCTAAACTTACCCGACAGACCCGTGTAAACTGCTGCAATTTCCATTTTACTCTCAGGTGCTGGTCTACAAACCTGTAACTTCAGGGCAGGTGTGTTCCTCCAGTCACCTGCCACAGCTGCAGCCACAAACACCTGCAAGGGGAAGGCGGGCAGAGCACAGGAGCTGTGGCACTCACCAGCTACAGCAACCTGCAGGTACCAGTGTGGCCTTGGCTCCCTGGAATTACTTAAGCAAACGGGTGGCGTTTTCCAATTAAGCAGGCTATCAGCACTGTGTAAGTGAATGCAGTCAGCTGACAGACAGTGGCTCAGCTGGTTTGAATCACAAGCCACACCTTTTTGGTGTAAACCTGATAGGTTTACAATCCAAGCTAGAGCTGCCTCAAAAGGTCTCAGGAAGTGCTCTTGCTGGATGTGGGGTAAGCTCCTCTGAGATGATATAAATTAGTATAAACACCTTATGAAAAAATTCTTTGCTTCTAACATTTTATTTAAAGTTTAATACAGGAAAACAAACTAAAAATATATTCTCATAAAGATAAGTATCTTTGTCTGCCACCATCTCCAACCTGTCCTGAGGACATCACAATTTTCACGTGTACTGGTGAGGTGCAATTTGTACTGTCTTTACTGCCCTGACCTCAGAGAACATTGTTTTACAAAGCTCAGCCTAAAGAGCTGGTTGTAGTTTGCCTGTAGGGCCCCTACCCTGTAAGCAGCCTGTGTTGAGATAGACATCTCTGAAGTTCTGACCTACTGTGTTTAGGATAAAAAGTGCTCTAAAAGTGGTTCACTGAAGGACAGCCCAGACCTCAGACCACATTACTTAACAAAAGGTATCACCACTGTTTATTTTTATTCACAAGCAGCTCTGTGCACTCTTTCTGAGCTGTAACAGCAGCTGAAAACATGCAAGTGGAGCCACCAGGGAGACGTGGGAGGGCGGAGTGAGCAATCCCGTGTGCCCTCATTGCTGCGGTAAGTTAAGTAATAATTACTACTTTTTGCCCACAAGCAAAGGGCTTAAGTTTTATTTTCTTTCAAGACATGGCCGCAAGCTTTGGCTGCGTGTCCAGAAGCCAAACCCTGAGCTCTGACAGGGACAGGCCAAGAGGAGCTGTATGCTGCAGGAGAACTCCAAGTTGTCTCCTGCATTTGCAGCACAGCCAGGCTGGCACATCCCAGGGCAAAAGGAATTAAGGCCCGGGCACGTGCTCGGCGCTCCGGAGTTATGCAATACCCAAACCTAAGTTTTAAAAAAAAAACAAAAAAACAAAACAAAAACCCAACAAGCCCGGGCCCCACTTGGGTTACAAAACCTCCGGTGCTGGAGGAGCGGGTGCAGCGCTCCCTGCACGGCCGCGCTGGAGCCCAGGTCCTGGTCCTGGTCCTATTCCTGATCCCGGCCCTGATCCTGGTCCCGATCCCCATCCTATTCCCGGCCCCGTCCTTATCCTGTTCCTATTCCCGATCCCGATCCTCACCCTGTTCCTGATACTGTTCCCGATCCCGGCCCCGATCCTATTCCCGATCCCGATCCCGGTCCTGTTCCCGATCCAGGTCCTCATCCTGTTCCTGATCCTATTTCTGGTCTTGATCCTGTTCCCGATCCCGGTCCCAGTCCCAGCCGAGATCCAGATTCAGATTCGGATCCTGGCCCTGGCCCCGACCCTATTCCCGGCCCCGATCCTATTCCCGGCCCCGACCGCGGCCCGGATCCCATTCCCACTCCCGATCCCGCCTCGCCCGCCCTTCCCGGCCGGGCCCCGCCTCTCTCCGCAGCTCAGCCAATAGGGAGCGGCGAACCCTCTGAGTGACAGGCGGCGGCGGCCAACGAGGGCGCGCCTTGTTGCGGTGTGGCGGGGGCTGGGGCGCTATAAAGGCGGCCACGCGTCGCGGGCGCGGGCCCGAGTGCGTGTGTGAGGGAGGAGGCGGCGGCAGTGGTGCTGGCGGTGGGGCCGGTGCGGGCAGCGCGATCGGCTCCGGCTCCAGCGCTCCCAACCGCGCTCCGCACGGCCCGGGGTTTATCGGCGGCGGGTTTTACCGTGAGTACGGGCGGGATGGCGGCCGGGGGGCGGGGTGTGAGCGGACCGGCTCAGACCGGCCCGGCCGGGGAGGAGGAGCCGCCGCGCTGACCCGCGCTCCTTCCCGCAGGAGCCTCTCGTCGCTCTCCCTCAGCGGACGGGGCACCATGTCCGAGGCGGAGCAGCAGCTGGCGGCCGGCGCCACCCAGAACGGGCACGAAGCGGCCGAGGGCGCCGGGGAGCAGCAG
>JAWWMP010000028.1:10072181-10111986 GCA_035047865.1 Dendrocincla tyrannina
AGAACGGCGCCGAGGGCGACCAGATCAACGCCAGCAAGAACGAGGAGGACGCGGGGTAAGCGCGGGCGGCGTGCGGGCCCCGCGGGGAGCGCGGCGGGAGCGGCCCCGGCGGGCCGGGCCTGCAGCACCAGCGCTTCCTTTGTTCTGGCGCTGCCTTTTGTTGGCGCCATGTGGCGGCGGGGGAGGGGCGCAGCGGGGCCGCTGCCTCGCACCGGGGAAAAGGGAAGGCCAGGCGCCTCGCCCGCGTTTCCCGCAGCCTTTCCCTCCCCGGCCGAAGGCGCGGGTGGAAGGAGTTGCTTTCTGCTGCTAGGGGGGCTGGTTGGAACTCCGTGGGGATCGCATGACCCATCGCCGCCGGCGGCGGTGTGGATGCGAACGCCGCAAAAAATAATAATCCTGGCTCTGGAAGGCAGCTGGGGCAAGCTAAGTATTTCTTAAAGGAAGTAAAGGGAAAATCGGGCCGATTGAGACGCTGCGCGGTGCGTTCAAAGCAGTAGAAGCGATTTTGGTGTGCTACTTTGCAGCAATGTCAGAAAACGGCTTGGCTTGGCTTGGAAGGGTTTCTGGAGGAGCCAGTGTAGTTTCGGTGTGTTTTGGTAGTGGTATCCTGTGTACGAAAGAGGAATTTGTTTTTTATCATACTTAGTCTGTTTATAAATATACGTACTTAACGAGAAAATGGCCTGCCTGTTCCTCAGGCGGGTCTTTGTTATTCTGGCTGCCCTGCGTATTTCATTGGAGCTCCCTTTGTTAGCCCTGAACCAGAGGGTCAGGTCCCTCAGGTTAAATCGAGAGCTGAAGTCGCTGAAAGTTTTTGGCTGTAAAGAAACGAATAAGACTTGCACAACCGTCTGACAAGCTGGGGCCGGATGTACCTTTTGCAGACATTAGAGTTGAGAACGAGGCCTTCCAGCTACGTACGAATTTTGCTTTTGCTGTCGTTAGTATTTGGAGTTGAGAAAAAGGTGATATACTTTTCCTTTCATGCACAAGAGGAGACAACTTTCAACCCCAAATCCATACGAAACGAAACTTCTAAGGAAAGCAATTATTTTAGAGGGATTGATCTACGTGAAAAATGTAATGCTTTGCTAAAACAAGAGCTGTCCAAGCCCCTGATATTAGAGTATAATGTTAAGAGCTGAAACAAGCTTCGATTTAGCTGCACTAAACTCAGAAGGGGAAAAAAAAGACTCTGTTAAGTGTGCAGTTGTGGCCGCTGAAGGCAACCCCAATACCACGAATTTAGTCATAGTTTTAAAGGCTCTGTATGGTGTTGCTTAAATACATGTAGGTATCAGTCTTTCCAATTACAAAACAAAGCACTGCAAATTGCCAAGTGTAACGTGTAGTGCTGTGGTAAGAGGTGAATTCAGAATGTGGCAATGGCTGTGTGTGCACCACAGCCCCAGCCCGATGGCATAAAGCAGTAAAGCTGCCTCCAGACAAATCCTGTCATCCCCTGCCACGGAGCTGCTCGTGAGCTGAGTGTAGGCAGCGATGCCAGGCCGTGCTGTGGAGAGCTGCTGTCAGCCTGTAGGGGTTACAGCAGCCGTGCTCCTCACTGAGCTGTTGTGATGGGAGGGAGTCACCGAGTGACCATTCTTTAACCTGCTATTGGAAAGCTTAGCTAACTGTAAGGCTCTGCTGGAACGCTGTGCATCCTGCACTCATCAGCTGAGAGTGCACATCAAGTTGTTCCAAAAAACACGAGGGTTTAGCCTGCAAAGGATGTGTTTTCATCTAAGTTAAGAAAAACCCCGTAACACGTTTTTTTCCCCTCGTGTTGCCTTCTGAACATGTGGATGCTGGTTCTAGCAAATCAAAGCCACACGTAAACACCCAAAGCCAGTTTTATTTAAGCATAGTCTGGTTTTTAAAGTGCTGCTAGCTCCTAGGGCCAAATATAGGTTGCCTCTAAACAGAGTAATGACAACTTAAACTGCTTCGGTCTATAGTTAGATAAAAAGGCTCGAATGCTTTTAAAAGCCTAGTTTGTTACCTTGGAAACTCTGAAAATAGAAAATACAGCCGTGTTATTAATGTTTTCATTTGAAGTGAAGCATTTGAAAAATGCCTTTTTGCCTGATACCGCTGTTTGTTTGTTGGCTCCACTTGTGTATTGTGCCTCACTTGAATTTAGTTCTTTGAGATGCATCTCCTCCTTCAGAGGATATTTTGTGTGGGAAAGTGGATGGGGAAGGATTGTATTGGCTGCCTAGGAAGTAAAGGCTAACAGTGGAGAGACTTCTGCAGTACTGATCAAGATCAAACTAAATTCAGTAACTAAGCAGGAAGAAGTGCACAACACTGTAGTTAAGGCAGGTCCAAAGTCCCATCTGTTGTATGTGACTGTTATTGGAGGTCATGGATACCCGGTTTAAATTTTGCAGATTGTTTTTAGGACTAAAATTTTCCCAGCCACTTGACCAAATCCTCAAACAGCTCAAGTGTTCTGCTTTTGATGCTTTATTCTTTGCTGAATGCTTTCAGAGCAGTAGGAATGATCCCGGGTTCTTTGCAAAAACTGAGCTGGCAGTACTTGATAATCAATATTGCTTTGTTGCAAGTAACAGAATGCTATTCAAAGAGCCTAAGTTACTAGTGAAGAATATTTCAGGCAATTTGTACTGTTTCTTATAGCCTGTAATCAGCTTCAGGGTACATGTGGCATAACCTCAGAGAGGGGGAGAAACCCACCCTTGTGCACTCCTGTTGCATCACCAGCTTTAGACAAGGTGCAAGTGTTTGCCTTGGAATAGTTGGTGCTGTTCTGACAATGCTGCTGAGGTGTGTGCCACTGAGCATCTTACTGCACGTGCTTTTCTGTAATCCTTCCTGGATCTCAACAGCCCTTCTCTCTTTGAAATTTCAGGAAGATGTTTGTCGGTGGCCTCAGTTGGGATACAAGCAAAAAAGACTTGAAAGACTACTTCACCAAATTTGGTGAGGTAACTGACTGCACGATAAAGATGGATCCTAACACAGGAAGATCCAGAGGCTTTGGATTTATTCTCTTCAAAGAACCTGGCAGTGTTGAAAAGGTGAATTTGAGCTTCATATTTCAGATCCTTAACTTTTAGGGGAAACTTTCCAGCTGGAGTTAACCATACCTAACTGTCTTTCAGGTTCTGGAACAGAAAGAACACAGACTAGATGGCCGACTAATTGATCCCAAGAAGGCCATGGCAATGAAAAAGGATCCAGTGAAGAAAATATTTGTTGGTGGATTAAACCCAGAAGCCACAGAAGAGAAAATCAGGGAATATTTTGGAGAGTTTGGAGAGGTGTGTAATGTTATCCTACTAAACCCTGGAACATGTAGTCTCCAGTTGCTGTTGAGTTTACTGATAATTTGAGAGTTTCAAAGTAAACGAACTTCCGAAGTATCAAGGCTTCTGTAACTGATCCAGAGGTTTCCCACCTTGAGAGCAAAAGTGGAACTTACTGCACTAGATGTTCCAGTGCTACTTAGATACCCTTGCCTTTAACTCAAAGCATTTTAGCTGATGTTAAAATTGAAGAGTTGTAAAATGGAAATCTCTGGTCTGAAGGCCAGTGTTAGCATAGAAAGATGATTGCAGCTTTGGTCTTGCATAATATGCAGAGAGGGGAAACTTAAGAGTTTTACTGTCCCAAATGCCTTGCACTTAACTGTTCTGCTAAAAAGACCAGTCTGAAAATAACATTTCATGTCTTCAGATTGAAGCAATTGAACTTCCAATGGATCCCAAGACCAACAAAAGGAGGGGATTTGTGTTCATCACTTTCAAGGAAGAGGATCCAGTGAAGAAAGTTTTGGAGAAGAAATTCCATAACGTCAGTGGAAGCAAGGTAGAAACTTTGATTGGTAACTTTTTGTCCAAGTTAGTAAGCACACCACCACCACCACGTCTGTAACCTGGGAAGGTTTTTGTAGACCTCATGTGTCAAGGTACCCAATTGACAATAAGGACAGCTTGCAGTTTACTTTGCTGGTATTCTGCTGTAAGTTCAGTCACGCAGGCCACCGAGGTTCTTTGCCAATACTTGTGGCTTTAATGATTGCTGTGTTGTAGGGCCTTTTGTATGTAAAGCACCTAAACTGCATTCATTGCACTTGGAGAAACTGCCTTGTTCATGTGTCACTGTAGCAGTACAGGCCATATCTGTTGACATGGCTTATTTTCAGCAAGGAGCCCTTGCAATAACGCAAGCCTTAGAGACACTAACACTGTAAACAGCTGGCTGAAACTGGCTCTGCCTGGTGGGGGGCAGCTTCTGGTTCCTTCTCTCAGAAGCCCCTTCCTGCAACCCCCCTGCTACTAAAACCTTTTCAGGTCAACCCACTACAGGGATCCAGAGAGCAAATGTAAACTTATGGCAAATTGTACCTGGTCACCTGGTTATGGGGACTGTTGTAGGAGTGCTGTGAGATGCTCTGAACTGCTGAGCACTCATCTGAGGGAATAGCTAAGGGAGAGAGGACTGGAGGCAAATGATGTGTACTGGCTGGAGGGGTCCCTCTTGCCTTGCTCTGGGGCCAGTGCTGACTGCACACATAACTTCAAAGCCCTGTTACATTGGGTCATAGTGCCTGACACGGTGACTTAGATTGCACTTAGACTGGTTTTGACACAGCACAGAAGAAATTTTGGCAAAGGTCATGCACTGATCAGGTCACTGCTTAGCAGTGAAGTTTGTTTTCAGGAGAGATGCCAAGGAAGCTGAGAAATTTCTGTATCTCCTAAGTGTGGCTTGTTGGATCACAGTGATAATAAAAAGGTCCTGTGGTGAAGAACTCCAAACCAGACCTGCTCAGATGCTGTTGTTCCTTTTGCAGCAGCAGTAGCTTTCATCCTGGCCTGTGCACAGATTCAGGAACTGGGCAGCTGGCTGACAGCTTGAGCTGCAGCCTGGGAACCTGTACTGGGAACATCAATTCTGGCTGGTTTTAGCTGTTAGTATTTGATAAGCAATGATTTCAAGTGTTGGTAGGGATGTGCTGTACACTCCAGCCACATGCACTGGTAGATGTGGTGGGCAAAGGCTGCCAGGAAGACTCATTCTGGTGCCTTTCTCTGAGCCCTGTTCATTGAGTGCAGCTCAGGTGAAGAGGTATCATAGCAAGAGCCTTGTCTTGGAGGCCGTGCCAGGTGAGAGGACAGCCTTGTGGCACCTACCCGAGTGGTGGCATCAGCACCTTTCCCATGAGGCAAGTGATGGTAGGGAGTAGGCAGGATAAAATGCCCTGAAAGCAGTGGCCCCTTTGAGGGGCTGGCAGTGACTTACCTTTGCCCAGGTGGCACAGTAAATCAGACACTTAGGCATTAGTGCTGCCCACGTGACAGGAGCACAGCGTGCCCACCTCCTTTGCCTCCAGAGGAACCTCTGGATTTCCCAGGAGCTCAGCTTGGGCGCTGCTGCTCTTAAGACACTTGACACGCTCTCCCTTTTTCGTTTGCAGTGCGAGATTAAGGTAGCACAGCCAAAAGAAGTGTACCAGCAGCAACAGTTCAGCAGCGGCGGAGGAAGAGGTAGCTATGGAGGAAGAGGCAGAGGTGGAAGAGGCGGCGGTAAGTACCACACACACTACTTTAGTATGGACACATTCTAAATAAGTTGTGTGTACTAAAATGGGATTTTGTGGATGGTTTTCCCTTCTATAGCTCAAAGTCAAAATTGGAATCAAGGTTATGGCAATTACTGGAACCAGGGTTATGGGAATCAAGGATACGGCTATCAGCAAGGTTATGGTGGCTATGGAGGCTATGATTATTCAGGATATGGGTATTATGGATATGGACCAGGCTATGATTACAGTAAGTAAAGAGAACTGTATTGGGTATAAGCAAGCGTAACTAATTAGCAGTTTAATGCATTTGTTCTCTTGTTCATAGGTCAAGGCAGTGCAAATTATGGGAAGACACCAAGACGTGGTGGTCATCAGAATAACTACAAGCCATATTGATCAAACTTATTCAGGTATGCAGTGGCATGGTCTCTTTTGGAAAATGACTGCATAGGTTTTGTATACAATGCTGTAGATGGATACTTCAGTTCTGTACCAAATTTAACTTTACAATAAATTTCTATGGCCTGTTAAATGTGCATCTTACTTGGAAGAGCTCCCTGGAAATGTTTTACATGTTTAATACTTACAGATAATTAGTTGTCTAGACAGTGTGGTGTGTAAATTTCAGCACTGCTGAAGATATTAATTAATGATTTTATTAATAGGTTAAACTGAAACTGATTTTGAGGGTCTGCTTAAAGCTGCAGCTCTGCATCTAGGGACTGCCTCTTGGAGTTAACTATGGACTCTGCATTACTCCAGTTGTACAGAATGAGATGCATCTTAGGGAACCAGTGTCACTTTCCACCTTTTTATTTTGTATTGTTTTTGTGTCATACATTTCCTGTAATGGAAGTGTTAATTTTACTGTACTTTTTGGTACCTTTTTGGAATCTAATGTATTGTAAGGTATTTTACATGTGTTCTGATTCACCATGACATGGATATTGAAGCTATCCTAGCTTTTGAAATAAAAAAGGCCTAATCTAGTGTCTTGTGCCATTCTTCAGCTTATGTATTAGTAGAACGCCAGTATCCTGTTCCCAGCACTTAGCTCGTGGCAGTACCTTGATAGATGAAGAGTTGTGCTTTAATGTCTTTAATCTCAAAACTAGAAGGCTTGTGTTGGTAGTTGTGCTCAGTTGCAGTTAAGTGGCAGCTAAAACCTGCAGTCACTTCTGCCTGGAGGTAGTGGAGGAGAGCTCAGGTGAGAAGGCCCCGCTGTTGTGGGGGCTGTGCTGGCAAGCTGGTGGCTCGTGCTCTAGGGGCTCTGTGTAAGTGTGTTGGTGTCTGCACTGGGCTCTGCTAGGAGGAGCCAGAGGGGCAGGTTTCACATAGGCTAGAGAGTCTGGACAGCACTGCAGGCAGGAGCTGGGCTGCACTTCCTTTGGGTTTCACTGTCTGGACTCTGAGACTGGTCTACATGTTGCTAATTGTATATACCTGGCCTTGAAAGGCAGGTTGGACAGACATTGAATTACCAATGCAAAATTGAATTTTTGCAGCCTTTTTGTGTACCAGAGAGGCTGAAAGAGCTTCCACTACAGTTGTGAGTGGAAAGAACATCTTTCTCTACAGATGAGTGACCAGCTAGAAATACGTTTTCCTTTTTTGACTAGTTAACTATTTTAAGGCAATAACTGTCACATGATTTGCCTGTCTTGTTGCAGAATAGTCCCAGGCTCAGATTTATAAATAAGTAGCAAGCTCTGCTGCACAAGGTAAACCTCTAATCTTCGTTGCAGTGATCAATTTGATTTTTGTTTTCTTTTTAAAGCTAAAACATGACCATTTTTTTTTCACTGCAATAACTTCTCTGATGCCCAGAAGTGTAATCAAACCACTTAACTAAGACAAAACATAAACAGCTGTTAGTAGTGACCTTTTCATTTTTTTTTCTTTTTTTAACAAGAGATGTAACTATTTCTGCAGGGACTATAATCTGCTGCTCCCTGCTGGCTGCCTGTGAAAAGAAAAACTTGCTTGTGAAGTTAAAAGTCTGTAAGACTCTTAACAGGGGTAACTGGAAATCTTGAGTATTATAAAAAATGAATCAGATTTTGAATCTGAGATTTGCCAGCTTAACAGCTGGACCATGTATATTCCACTTGCAAAAAAAAAATAAATTGCAGACCACTGAAACAAATGAGTACAGTATTTAAAAATTATTACTGTCTCAGGATTTAAATTATTTATTGGATACTTTTACTGGTTTTCCTGTGATTTAAGGGGTAGCAGAGGATTTTTCTAGCAAGCACCTGGCCCTCCAGGGGGAAAGTTGCATGGTACCAGGACCATTCTGCTGCTGTCTTTGTGTCTTAGCAGGAGTTTGTCAGCTGGCTGTTTCTTTGTTGGTTTTTGGAAGTAGGTTCTCAGGTAATGCTTCTTGACAGTGCTGTGGCCTTAGGCAGAAACTGAGGATACTGGTACTGAAAGGCAGAGCTGGCTTTTCCCTTTCTTCTCGTATGAAAAGTTTATGATTCAAAGAACAGGTTCTTGCCTGGTGAAGGCAAAGGTGTGTACATGAGGTTGTTATGGCTGTAATCAAATCTGAATTTACTATTGCTGCTTGGCTATTTCTTGAGGACAGACTGTAAGAACTGGTTTGGGAGCTGCGGTCCTCAGCTGGCTGCTCATCTGACACTTGATGTTAGGAATTTGGGACTGAAGTTTTTGACTTACTGTGGTTGCTGGTGCTGTTTGTTGAATAGAGTGCTCCGAGGGACCTTGTTATGACACTGGTGGCAGAAAGTGGTCAGAAGAGCCTGGGAAGGACTGGGTGCACTGGCAGCTAGAATGGTGTTTGCATAGGCAGCTGGAGGTTTAAACAAATGAGAAAACCCATTGGCTCATCTTAACTTGAAAAAGTCATAACCTGAAAGAGCATGAATTTAGAAAATGTAGTTTGTAGTAGCCACTAGAAAGCTATTCCTTTATAATCAGTTTTAGGTACAACTGCTTGAAATAAAAGGCAATTCCACACTGCCAGAGTTGAGACAAGCTCTTGCAAAATTTATTTCTCCTAAAGCTTTTACTAAAACCAAGATAACTGAAAGTAACAAAATCAAAGATGACTTATCTGGTCTAAGACATGCCAGGATGAAGATTAAATGTGCATTATTATGGTAGAATAATGTTTCTTAGTAGTAGATCTTGAACATCGTTTGAAACCTATGGAAAGAAAATACTGTTACGTTTTTTTGTAAAAGTATCATTAAAAGAAACTACTTCCTTGCCTCATTTTCACTTACATTATATGTAAGTGTCTTACAAGTACTGTACTTAGGAAGAGGCTTTTTGCATTCTTGGTTTCCTGCAGAGAATAAAGGCATTTTTCTTGCTTAGTTTAGATTACAGACAAGCACATTAAGTCATCAGGCCTCTAAGTTACACTGGCACTGTTAAGTAATCTTTCTGTTTCTAGGAATAAGTAGTATAAACAGCTGTATGTCTCTCCATTAACTTGCTAAATAAAATATTAACACATTTTTCTTGTGCCTGCTATACTAATATTACACTGAATTAAAGGCAGATTCCTGCTTAGCTCAGGGCTGTAGCACTGTGAATCTCAGGGTGGTTGAGGCCACCAGTGATTGCACTGATGACACTGATCACAGTAGGTACATTCGTGTCCTACTAGCTAGAGTTTTACTAAACACTTGGTTGTCTTTTAGTCAGAGTAGGTTGAACAAGTTCTAAGTGTGCCAAAGAGTGTTGTTATCAAGGTGGTAACTCTCAGTGTACACTGTACTCAGGAGTGTGTGGCAAACTTGAGTTGCAGCTAGATGTTCTCTTAGCAGCCTCTGGAGGGACCTCAACACATGGAGACTCAGGAGGCTTTAAAGACTTGACAGGACTGAGTCTTACCCCGATGGCCACAAACTTTTGAGTAGAGGGGTAAATTGATGCTTAAGCATGAGATATCAGCCACGAACCTGAAATGATCCTACCGAGTAGTCAGAAATGCTCAGGAGAACAGAATGCAATACTATGTCCAAGTCAGATGTTAGGTAAAACACAAAAGCACTACTTACAGCTCACCATAAAGCTGTTAGTGTAAGTGGAAGATCCCAAACTGTGGCATGCAGATGCCCTGATGGGAGGTGAGGGTTGATCTGCTAAGAAGTAGTTCTGCAGGTGGCCCAGCTTCTGTCTGGAGACTGTAGCACTGAGTATAAAAGCTCTGTGTTTGTGTTGATGTGCATGTCATTTGCATGCCAAGGGTTAAATGCAGTCTCTCCCAAAGCTTCCCAGACATGCTCTGGTGGTAGTCATGTCTGGGACATGTTGGACCTTGCTTACAAGCAAATGAGCACCCACAGTGTTACTGGGAGTGTCAGACTGATAGAAAGTAGCTGGGAATGCCAGATGTGCACAAGTCTGGGCCATGCCTGAAATTCCTGCAAGCTAACCTCAAGGAAGAGCATCTCTGAGGAGGCTTCATTGTGACAATGCTCAGGAAGTTATACTTAAGAACCTTAGCTTTTAAATAGCACTGGCTGACTATAGATAAATACCTGCTCAGGTAGAACAAGTAGATGTTTCCTTTTGGTTCATTGCTTTTCCATATCTGGAGAGACAACAAGCAAGAACTTAGCACTAAGGTACGACTTTGAGACAAGTTTTTGCACTAACTTTGTTAATGCCAAGCATGTAGAAGTTGTACAAAATGCACAGAGATTATGGCTTTTGGGAATATTTAGACAGCTTTTACCAGTTGCCCTTGTTCAGACAGGTAAACACTTAAACCTCATCCAAAGCTATTTTAAAAGGCAGATGGAGCTGTGGAGGAAATAGTTTTGTTAGAAAACTTCAAAGCAGAGGAATTTAGAAGGGAAGGCTGTGTGCTCAGCATCTGCCATCTTGGCTCTCTTTTAGCACTTCTGAAAAGCAAGCTCAGTAGCTCAGTGTTGCCTCTGAGGCAGTTTAGCAACTACCCTGTGCTTTTGAGGATTTTGATCACTTCTACCTGTTAGTATCTTGTCCATTGTGTCCACAACAAATTTTGCATCCTCCATACTGAAGCACATTGGTGGCTTGAATTTCAGGACGTTTCTTCCTGGTCCATCTGTACTCAGTAGAATATATTCTTCCTTAAGTCTGGAAAGAGCAAGAACAAAAAATCATGTTTACCTTTGCCCATAGTTCAGAAGAACTTGCAAGCACCAACGTGCAGGCTGTCACACAGTGCCCTCCTACACTGCCTGGTTTCTTTCTTGTCCAGATTGCTGCATTTTAACAACTGCTGAGTGACAAGGGCAGTTTGTAGTTGTGTGCTTGTCACATTGAGAACTCCACAATTGTCCTGTTGTGTACCTTGTTATCAGATACTCTGCTTCTGCTGTGGCTGGGGTCCTTTCTGCTTGGTCCTTGATTAAGTCCACTCCAATGAATAAGCCACAACCCCTTTAAAAGAAATAAAAACAGTCACTCTGTGTCAGAAGAAGGAACTGCAAATAAACTAAAAAACTGAGGTTTTTGTAGGACCAGACCTTTACTGCATGAGAGTGACCTGATGTTTGGCTGCTGGTAGAAAAGGTTTTGCTGTTTGGAAGAACTGTGGTAATACAGTACAAACTTGTGTGTGCTCAGAGTGGCAGCACAGGACAGGATGTTAAGTGTATTTTCCATCTAGTTCATCACTTCTGTACTTTGACATAAGAGTTGAAGCAGGAAAGTGAATTCCTTTAGCAGCTACTCTATTGATAAAGCAGTACTGACCCAGAGTGGCAAAGTATAAGAGACTTCTGATGAGCTCAAATTAATTTTAATGTAAGACACAGCAGGCTGTTTGTTTTTGCTAAAAACACAAATTGAAGTAATTTCTCAAAGCATCTGTTAGATTGAGTTGTTTGAACCAAACAGAAAGGAGCTAAAAATGTAAATAAATAAGGCACTGGTACCTGACATCACCAATGATGGGATGCTTCATTTGCTGCTCCTTGAGTAGCCTCAGCAAGAAGTTGCCTACCTCTGAGGCACGAGCCTGAAGGTGTTCCTTCTCAATCACATCTAACACAGCCAATCCAATCGCACAGGACACAGGGTTGCCCCCAAACTGAGCTCAGGAAAGACACACACAGAGCCAGGGAAAGGGAAGAGAGAGGCAATGGTGTCACTGCAAGTGAAAACTCAGGGATAAAAGGAGTAAATGACCACTTTTATCAGCTGGAGCCACTAAAGAGACAGTCATAGACTAGAAAGATGCAAATAGGTAGAAATAATACAGTACCACAGTTACTGTGTGGTAAATATTAATAAAAACACCACATGATTATCTGATTTTAATAGTTGGAGACTCTTCTACAGAAGCAGAGTCTGGGCAACTGTTTACTTACTGTATTAAAATACTCCACTCCTGTGGCTGCAAATGCTTCTGCAATTTCTTTGGTTGTTGCTACACAGGCAAGAGGGTGCCCATTTCCTATTGGTTTCCCCATGGTGACAATATCAGGTGTAAAGTCTTCTCCCTGAAGCTGAAATGCCCAAAAGTGCTTCCCAACCCTGCCAAAGCCAACTTGAATTTCATCAGCAATAAATACACCTCCTGCCTTGTGCACGTGCCTGTAACATAAGAGATTTTATTGTCTCTTAAGAGGAAAGAGAACATTCTATTTACTGATTAAGAACATGCAGAAAGCATTAGTTTGCAAACTTTCAGGAGACAAACTTGTACGTGATTAAATCACGTGATTAAAAGCAGGCCTTTGCTGTGCAAAATTTACAATCTAACATGAAGGCTTAGGTAGTTTCCTGCCTATCAGGCTATTTATTACAGCAGGCAGAGGAATTCTCTCATCTATATTTAGCAAGTACATTAAGTTAAAAAAGTTGAGATACTGAACAACCACTTACTGTGCAACCTTTTGAAAATAGCCTGCCGGTGGAATGATTTGACCACCCACGCTGGGTAGAGATTCAACAAAAAATGCAGCAATCTGAAACACAGGTAGCATGTCATGTTTGAGCACAACAGAGGAAGCTGTGGGGCAAGCTCTTTGTTCTTGAGGTGGTTTTGGCATTATTGTGTGATCTTTTCTTTTTGACATGTCTACACCACTTAGCTCAGTAACCCTGAACGGCACTGACAGTCAGGCACGTTCATTCTTAAGGCAAGACAAAATGTTTAAGGAAATAAGTTTTTACCTTTCTGCCTCTCTTATGTGCATGCTCAATAATATTTTTCACTTCGTCAGCATAGGCTGTTACTAAATCTTCATGGTCTTCTCTGTAAAGTCCTCTGTATGTGTCTGGAACAGGAGCCTGTGCAAAGGAACAATACCCTGTGTTCAGTAGATCATAAACCAACCTTCATTAAATTGACAAGTAATTGATAGATATAGGCTGAAGTACATACCACGTGGACCCATTCCTTTTGTCCTTCTAGATTTCTGAATTTATATGGGCTTATGTCAATCAAAGATGTCAGATGTCCATGGTAAGCACTTAAAAAACAATTGGCAGAACTAAACAGTAATTTCCTTAGTAGTATCAAGAGTTCTTCAGGATTAGCATTACAGATAGTAAAGAGTATCTAGGTGCTGTCCCTTGGTAGGAAATAGAGTCACTCAAGCTGAGCACAGCTCTGCAGTTCCTGGGAGCTCAGTATATTTGGATTTTTGTTGGTGCATCTGAATACAAGGGATGCAGCCCTATATCTGAACATCCTCCAGAGAGGGAGCTGCCAGTGTCTGTGGGCATCCTGTTCTAATATCTGACCATCTTCATGGTAAAAGTTTCTCCTGTGTCTCATCAAACTTCCTCAGGTTTCAGCTTATTTATGCCTGAGGCCTTTTTTCCTGTCACCATACATCTCAGGCCTGGCTCTATCTTTGTGCTCCTTCAAGTGAGACAGTTGCAGCTGCAGCAGGATCTCTCTGACTGTCTCTTGCAGCTGAACAAATCCAGCACCTCTCACTCCTGTTGCTCCCCACCCACCATGCAGGTCTCACAAATACTGAAGAGAGGGAAGAATCACCTCCCTCAGCTCCTGGTTTTACAGTCTTTCTGCTGCAACAGGGTTTCAGAAATGCTCTGCCTGTGGCTCAGAACTGAGCCTTGTACCCCCAAGGAAATTAAATTGCCCGTGTACTTACTGGTCTAAAACGATGACGTCCTCATGTTTGGTGTACTGTCGTGCCAACCTCAGGGCAAGGTCGTTGGCTTCAGACCTGCAGTTGAAAAATGCAGTAAATGTTTCATTGAGGATGCGTCCTGAGTTTGGAATCTACACCTCCCGTGCAAGGCTCTTTGTGTCTGCAGAGAACAGACAGAACTCCAAGCATGTTATGCACAGATCCCTCAGTAATCAGCACTAATGAGGCAGGACTGTTCACCAGAACAGGATCCATCTGACAAAGCTGAGGGCAGAAACTGCTTTGGAAAGAGTTTGGGCTCTTTCCCCCAGCTGTAGCCTGCTTGAGAATATGCTCCCCCCAGCAGAAATAATGCATTGGTACATTGAATTTTGGTTATAATTCCCAAGTCAGACCAGAAACTAATACACTAAATATTTACATGGCTGTTCTGTAGTCCAAGGCCTTATAAATAGAAGAAAGCCCTTCTTAAATAAAGTGCTAGTTTAGTTCCCAGATAGACAGCTTGCTAAGTGTGAACTTTAGAGCCACCAAACTCCTGAAAATGACCAGTTTCTCAAAAAACCAAACCCCCAATGTTTTTGTCATTGCAAAACCATGCAGTTGGCTGTTACTAAGCCAGTGTACTTGTCTGTATATATAGTGGAACCCCAGTATCAATTCTAATGTCCCCAACTTACCCAGAATTCAAAAAATAGAAGGTGCACAGTTTCTCAGGTAGTGTTTTTGAGAGTCTCTCTGCATAATCAACCAAGTTGTCATGAAGATAACGGGAATTTGTATTTAGCAGTTGATTCTGTTCGTGGGCTGCTTTAACTACATCAGGGTGACAGTGCCCAACTGCAAGGGAATGTGGAGAGTGGTTTGAGAGTTCCCATCCACAGTGCCCACGTTGTTCCTTCACATACCAACTTAACACTTTTATGATGACTGTATTTCCTCAGTGGGGCCTTCATGATGTTGTCAGCAGAGGACACTGTTGGTGCCCCCGGTAAAAACATGTTTTTACCCCAGAAAAGGTTTAAACTTGCCTGCTACTGTACTTAAGTTTCATAGCTAGTACTGAAAATTGACATGTTAAAACAAATAGTGTGTGATTTAATACTTGGATTTAGACATTTATGTAATTTAGGAGTTTTGGAACATACAAAGCAAGCTTTACCATCAAAGAATTACTAGCTTAGGTTTGAGAGATTTCAAATGCTGTAGGAAAGGAGCAGTTACTTGGCAATACACAATTAAGGCCCCACACTGAGCAGTGGTGCTGTGAGTGTACAGCCAGCAGTAGCTTCTACAAACACAGCAAGATTGCATTTGTTAGTTTTACAGGGAGGCGCTTTCCTTGAGCTTCCATGGAAAAAACCTCTATGTTCTAGATCCGTTTCTAGGCAGACAGAACAGGAAGCAAGTCTGGAGAGCACATTCACACACACACACACAAATGAACCGTAATTCCCCAAACTACAGGCCTAAGAAAGGTGCCTTCCACTTTGCCATTAAAAACCCCCTCCCCCAGCACAGTGCAACTGTGGTAAAAGTCCTGATTGTTCCTTGCTCTGCTTAGAAAATCACGCCATCAGATACCAGCACTGTAGCTTACCGTGAGCAACGTTGTTGATGCAGTCGAGGTATTGCCTTCCATTCTCATCATACATGTACTGGCCTTCTGCCTTCACAATCTTCACGGGATCATTATCAAAAAACAGCTTGCAAGAAGAGCTAGAGCAAGTATCAGAAAACAAATTCCAGTTTAGTTTATCCTGTTGGTCGTATTTTCAGTCAGCTGATCAAGAGAAAGCCATTTCCCCCCCCTCTTTTGTGGGCATGTACTGTCTGTCATCCTGCTTCTCTGGCCTCTGCAACAAAGGCCTGATGCCCTAAAGCAATTCCAGTGTTGTAAGGTTTACAGGGAAGGAACTCCAGAATGGAAAATTGTTCTCTAGGAATTTAGCCACAGCACACAATAGAACCTGCCTCTGCAGTTTTCATCCCATCTTAACTGTAACTCCTTACCTTACTCTGTGCCCTTCATGTTCTGGAACCCTTTTTGCTGTCTCTTACCTTGGGATTGCTTTAATTATCTTCTTGCTGTTCTTGCCAAGGTCCTGCTTTTCCAGGTAGTTCGGTGCAGGTGATTGTTACAGCTGTGTAAAGCTTCATTTACCTTACCTAAAACACTCAGTGATTTTAGTAGGCTGGGTTGCCTTCAGTGCATTTGTTTTGTTTCACTTCTTAAATCAATTGCCAACAAGTAAAATTGAAACATGTCTAAGTGGAGGCTGCAGAGATTTGACTCTGATGGGCAGTACCAAACTTCCATACTTCTGTTACTAAAAGATTGCTTATACAAAAATGATATCATTATGTCGCTAATTATTAACACAATAATACTGTGTTAATGACTGTGATTGTGCTAATAATTATTATTACTAATGACAATGATAAAGTGAGAAATGGCTTCACTATCCCTCCCCTACAGGAATCCAGTACTTGCTGTGAGAGCTGGCAGTAGAACGTGAACAGTTGAGGTTTTTTCCTTCTCCTGACTGTTCAAAAGATGCTGAGAAAGCACTTGCAGAGTCTGGGTCTTTGTTGCCAGGGCAGAGCACTTGGAAAACGATTAAATACCCAGAGTGGGGTTTTTCAGGTGTGTGCAAGTGGCACATTTGGAATTCCAGCGTTTACTGTCAGCCCAACTTCTGGATTTATAAAACACATAAAAGTAGCCTTGTTTTTTTCAATGTCTACGATACAAAACTGTATTCCTCCAGTTAAATGGAAGAGTTCTGCTGCCATTCCTGGCCGTCTGCAGAACCAGCACTTCCTTTGGGTTGGCTGGAACGCCACCAGCTGTAGGAGGTTTGGAACTGAGCGGGCAGAGCTGTGTTTGCTGTTGATCCCAGCCTGGGTCTGGTGTGAGAGGTGTTTGTGGAGGACTGTCCATAAACACCCATCCGTTGTCCCCGGGGGGAGCCCGGCAGGCTCCGAGCACTCCGGAGCCTCTCCAGGCACGCTCCGTGTATCGGACGGGTTTTACGCTTCGTGCTCTCGCAATCCCGCCCTGCAGGGCCGCTAATTACTGTTAATTACCCACCCCGGCGCGGAATGGCCCCGGCCCCGCGGCCACGTCAGGCGGCAGCGCCCGGACCTGCCCCTGTCCCTGTCCCAGCCCCACTGTCCCCAGTGCCCCCACTGTCCCCAGTGCCCGCAGTGCCCCCACTCACCCCAGCAGCCGCCGCCGCAGGGCCAGGGTGTGCTGTCGGGAGCGGGGCTGTGCGGCCCGCATGGCCGGGACGGGAGCGGAGAGAGGAGAGCAGAGAGCAGGGAGGGCAGGGCAGGGAGGGCAGGGCAGGGCCTGCTCCGCCTCCTGCGGGGCCGGGCCGGGCCGGGAGGGCGGGACCGGCAGCGCCGGGGCATGGGGACGACACGGGGACACCCTGGGGATCAGCCTGGGATCAGGCTGGGAACACCCCAGGACCCCCCCCGGCCGCGGTGGGTGCGGAGCAGGAGAGGCTGCGCCCCCCGGGGTCCCTCCAGAGCCGCCCCAGCCCTCCCACGGGGGGCCGGGGTGGTTGGCGCAGCCATCCCGCCCTTCCTTTGGAATGGGCACAGGTCTGGTAGAGCTGAGAGTCAGTGGAGGGGCGAGCCCGAGATCAGAAGTCAAACCTGCTGTGTCTGTGCGGTACCCCCGTGTTTGGCAGATAAATGCACACACCTGGCTGACTCTGTAGGAGCCAATCCCAGGACAGGCAAGAGTTAGGATTAAAAGAGGGAATACTGTCGTCGGGTTAGAATGGTTATTCCTCTGTTCCTGTTTGACTGGACTTACCTAAAGAAAAATCAGGGAGATCACCAGAAAGGATGTTCTGGGATGGGTTGAGTTCTGCTCCTGTAGGTGTTGTATCCCATAACCAAGTTCAGCAAGTTAGCCAGATTCCTTCTAAAAAATGCCACATTTTCTTTCAAGTACATGTTCACATTCTTCTGCTGAGATCTGTTAGGATGTTTTTTTAAAGAAAGCAGACCCTTTTGAAATTTCACCTGGCAGACTTTGCTGACTAGCTATGGCCACCAAAAAATTATCTCTAGCTGCAGTTGCTTGATAGGCACAGGAGCAATTTAAATTCTGTGTCATACAGAGAAGGCAAAACCAAATTGCTATGCACTTAAAGTGAGATTGAACTTCAGAAGTCAAACTCAGTTGTGTCATAAAAGTCAGGTTTGATGTAACAAAAGACAGTGGAGAAAAAGTTAATAATGGCTGTTAATCTTTATTTGAACTCTTGTCTGGTTAAGATATTTACTGGCTATTTATAATAACACCCTGAACATTTACAATTTGGAAAGTTCACTCTTGGTTACAAATGCAGAGTTCATTATACATATTCACACAACTGTAAAAGTAATCTGTACAGAGAGACCTTTTTTTAAAATCTAGTCTTTGCTTTCATGAAAAAAAAAGCATGAGAACAATTATTTGTTGAGGTCTCAGGGTAATGTATTGTCCTTTACAGCTTTAACCTAGAAATACATGATGCAGTACTAATTAATACCATTTTAACATGTTAAAACAATGGATAAGAAATACTGTTATTAATGCCTTCATTTTTAAAGGAGTTGTTCCCCAAAGAAATGAGTAAATAGAATACTTTTCTTGGCACATACATGATTAAAAAAAATCACAAAGTTTGCAAATAGAGATGTTAAGTACATTTTCCTGTATTTTTAATATCTATATATAGATTTAGTCAGCTTTGTATAGAATACCATGTAAATACATTCAAAACAAAACTAATTTTGGCCAGGTGTTCAAACTGCACACACACAAAAAGCCCTTCCTCCTCTGAGCAGCCTCCCTGGAGTGATGCTCACATAAATAAGGGACACTTGCATAACCTGCTAGAGGATTAAGCTCTAATATTTGTTTCAAAACAAACACAGAAGGCACACATTGCATGTATTTTTCTAAACTGTATACAAATAAGTAAGATCTTTAGTCAGATTTTAAATACCAGCAGGTACAGGTTCTCCAGTGCTGGTGTACATCCAGTTTTGTAATATTTCTCTGTCCAAAGGAATGGACGTAGAGCAGGTGTTGACTGTGCTATTTTGTGCTGAGCATTTGTCATAATGAATATTTTTTTGTTGTTTTCTGGGATAGCAGAAAAAGAACCCCAAATATTAACACAAAAAGTAGCTGTTAGGAAGGTGTCTGTAAAAGTGCACTGTAGGAAACAAACCAGCAAACACAAGAGGAGTGCAGCACCCACTCCCCTGGTGGCAGCTCAGTGCCTCTAATGCCAAACCCACCAATCCAGTGGGGGACGTGGGGGCTTCTGCTTTGCCAGACCAGGGCCTCATTTGTCATGTCCCTGCAGAGGTGCAGGTTTGATAGGCACACACCTGAAAATCATAAATCCACGCAAAATGCACTTCTCAAATGCAGCGTTTAAAGCAGATTAAAAAAGCAGCAAGTGGTATTGGAGTCATTTACAGATACTTGGACTGTCTCCATTTTAAGTTTCTGCTCATTAATATCTACATTATATAAGAAACCACACGCTTGACACACAAGTGACTGTTCCATGAAACTATGCAACTATGAGGCAACTTCAACAGGAATTAATTGTTCTAAGAGACAGGAAAACCACAAATGTTACTGATGTATTTCTTACTCTGCTCTCTTGTCAATAATTCAACTCCTTACGCATGGAAAACTCCTGTTCCCAGCTTTCCTGTGGCTTCCCCCGGGCTCTCTGCAGTGGGACACAATAATACAATCTATTAAGTCCTCCCTCCATTCATTTCTAAGTGTCAGGTTTTCAGCACTTCCTTCAGCTGCAGGTTACACAACAGTGACACATCCCTTGTGCTGTGCCATCCAAGGGGACATAATCACACAGAGAGGCTGCAGGAGATCACCTGGGGTGGGAAAGTACTGTAATTTTTAGCTTACAAATGATCCTCAGGGAAAATCAAGTTTAGGAAATGGATTTTTTTACTCACTGGTTTGTTTCAGTCTGCAATGGACTCCCCGAAGCAGAGCTGTGAAGTATCTCAGACAAATCCAGATCATGGCCAGGTTCAGTGCAGTGCCAGGGACACAATTAGTTAAAAGCCAGGTGACTCCAGCAAATGACATTGAGACTGGACTAACCAGAGTGACCAGATGTTTCTCTCTGCCCCCTCCTTTTTGTAAAAAAATAATTAAAAAACCTCAGTGTTACAAAAGAGTCCAAGATACATTCTTACATAAACGCTGTCCTGCGAGGTCAAGCCTTGTCCTGCTGGCAAGGCCAGTGTGTGCCAGTCACTGCCTCGGCGAGCAAAAGTGTCTTAGGCCTCTTGAAATTATCCAGGTATTTCCTGTTTCTCTTGAAAGTCTCCCTGGTTAAGCAGCTGGAAGGCTGTTACTGATATTTTTGCATATCTTAAATATAAATATGTTTTCTCGAAGAGAAACAGTTCAAAGCTTTCATGCACAAAATTTAAAAAATGGAAACGTGACATAAAAGCCACTACAGGTAGATTTTATTTGTGTCACGCTTTAAATTATCTGGGCAACAGTGGGACTGAAAAAACAAGGGAGAGTATGATGGTATTTCCTAAGAAAGAAATACCAGATTTGGAGAAAACAATAGAATATTTTATCTGTGCACTGCTGTTCTACAAATATCAGTTCAAACCACAGAGTTATGCAAAAGTCGTGCCCGCCCCTCTCTGTGCTGTCAGTTAAGGGACAGTCACAGCCCAGGATTTATATTAAAGATACCTCCTCTGGAGGGCAGCATTGAACCAGCACTCACTGAGCAGGAGCTCTGGTACACCTTTATAACACACATTATATTGACAGGCCAGGGAGGCACAGGGGGAGTTCTTTAGCATCAAGAGAAAGCTGGAAATATCTGGCATCTTAATTTTAAATTAAAATATTAATTTCATTATTTTAATTAATTGTGCATTACAGTGCGTGAGTTCTTTCATTCTTGCCCCAGAGCTTGCTCTGTTTGGCTGACTGCAAAACCATATGTATAAAAATGTACCCTGGGTACTGGGTTAGTGTAACAATCTTAAATCCACAGGTCAGCCTGTGCCATTCCCTGTGGATTGCTCTGTGTCACTGCACAGCATGCCTTGAGGTGCTGGAACCTCCCATGTGTTTTGCTGGTTTGCTGGAGAATTTTAAATGCTGAATTTTTGAAATTACAGAACACAAAAGCTCATCTAAATACTTCATCTGCTGGTTTCCTAAAAAGAAAACACATCAGAAAGTCGCTTACCATTAAAAGGAACATTCTTATTTTTAAATACACAGGACAAAAATCCTTATGGGAATAAATTCATCACCATTCTATGTACAGCAAGTGTCAGAAGCAGTGCATGCAGGACAGGCAGCTCCCCCATGGCAATAAAACAAAGCATGTGGCAACATCTTGATGATTTTTGTTTTAAAGTAAAATCTTGGTGTGTTGACACTTGGAAACAGTTTCAGTTTGGAGTCAGATCAGGATTTCTCTGCCACCTGTTTCATAATCCAGAGAAATATTCCAGAACTCACTGGCCAAGCCACGATTCAGCTGCAAAACTCATAATTAATCTCACTTGTCCCCACCAGCACAGGCCAAATCATCGGGTTCACACCCTGGCAAGGGCCCTCAGGAGCTGCCAGCACTGCTGGACTTACACACGTGGGGTTTTCTGGCCGTGGTCCCTCTCCCCCAAATCCATCCCAGCGTGCTCCCCACACCTCGAATTGGGTGCAGCATCACCATCCTGGGGCACCAGGGCTGGCACAGCCACAGCCAGAGCCAGAGTCAGCCCCAAGGAACACGTTTGCCGTGGCTCATGGCAGGGCAGCCCTGCCTGCAGAGCTCGGGGGCTGGAGGACCTTGCAGGGGTTTCAAGTGAGTTCTTGTGCCCTTAGGATTCAGTTTGGAGCTTTGCTTCCTACAGCGTGTGAGGGAGAGGATGTTGGTAGCAACTGCAAAGATAATTGTTAGCCACAATTTTAAATAGAACAAGCTTTAAAGAAAGCTGCTTGTCCTCTGCTCCAGGGCAGCAGGCAGAGCTGGTTGGCTTAACCTAATGGAAACCACCACGCTTTCACAGGCATTTAAATTAGGTGAAGGAATTTTGTTTTGTAAACCAGAACACAAAAATACTTTTGTCTGAGTTTGAGGTTCCCCCAACATCAGTAACTTCAGTGTGTTACCCAGAATGTCTGTGGATGAATCCATGAAATCAACATAACAAATATTTTAGTGATGGAGGAAAATGGGCCCTTCAGTCTCCGACTGACCCACATTTCATAAGCATCAGCAGCCTCCCTGCCCATCATCGTTATTGCTACTGACATATAGTGGTAACATTTAGCTGCATTTCAGAATTGCTGTGAAACAGCCTCGCATTCCTTCAAACCAGAGAGGAAAACAAGAGAGGTTTCCTGGGGAAAAAATGCCCCATGCTTTGGGAGAGGCTGAGATCATGCCTGAGTCTGAGCGGGACTGCCAGTGCTACCTAAAAGTAAAATCTGTCTTCGTGAGCTATTTGCAAACTCAAAAGTATTCAAAAAGAACCCACATAAACATTTTCATATGGAAGGAGAAAATAATCAACTGATCTGGCATGAATTTGCTGAGCAAAGCACATCTTTTTTTAACTTGCTGCAGTAAGATCATGACTGCTCTGTATTTAACAGCCTACTCCTCTAAATATGTGTGTGTGGAAGGCACATGGAAATCTAAACACATTCCCTCTTACACTGTGCAATCAATTCAAAACGCAGCAGTCCTTCTAATACACTCTGTTGGTCTGAATGATATGATTGCTAATCACAGAACGGTGTGGGTTTGAAGGAACTTTAAAGGTCCTGTAGTTCCAAGCCCCTGCCATGGGCAGGGCACCAGGTACACTCGGTTCAGAATGTACCAAGTGTGTGATCCCAGCTGGGGACCAGGAGGGCCTTCAGTGCTGATCACGGGCTGTGCCCTGCCTGGGCATCCACTCCCTGCTCTGCTCTCCACAGGTCATGGCGGGGGGTGTAGAGGAGATGTCCCACCCCCAGGCCCTGGAGCCTGGTTAGTTCCTCACAGCCAGCGTGGGAATGCAGGCCGGAGGGTCCTGGTGGGGCTGGCGGGGGCAGAGGCCAGGGGAGTGAGTGCACCCAGATGGCTGCTCTGTGCAGGGTGGGGCAGCAGGGAGACCTCCTGACCATACCTGGGTGCTGCAGGTGCAGGGATGAACCGACCCACGGGCATCCTGGCAATTCCCAAAGGTCAGCACCGAAAGGTGGGGCACTGCTGGGTGTTGGATACCCGTGCTAGGAGGACGATGCCAGCCTTCCTTCTCGGGCATGGGAACGCTGTGAGTGGTCAGGCTGGGCCTCAGGGATGGGGAGGAACCACTCCAGGTAGGAGGTTTAGGTGATTCCAAACGAGCTCGTCCTCATTGCCAACAAATGTCCCGGGTGCTGTGGCAGCAGAGCTCTGTGCTGGGAGGGGGACGGTGAGGAGCAATAGGTAAAGCACTATTCTGGTATTCTGTATCAATGTTTTGCAGGCCTGGCAGTGGTCACAGTTGATGCCTACAAGCACTGGATATTCCACAAGTTGAAGACGGAATACTGACTTGTTTACCTGAAGATAATAGGACTTCGGGGTATTTCCTCAGAGAAAATATAAATTTTAATATAATTTCATAAGCTTTGGAGGTTAGCTTGTCTTGTAGCTTCAGTGATATCAAACTTCTTCAAGTAGGAGCTAGATAGAAAGCTGTTTAGTTTTTGCCAGCGTATGTAAAACAAGACTTTTCTATCTGCATTGTAGATTGTTTGTGGACACTTCCAGATTCTTGTGCTTTCTGCAGTCATTCTGGGGACTGAACTCTCATTGATATTGAAAGAGGTTCCGTGATCAGGACACGTGCAGGAATTTGAGTGTAGAAGCCCACAGTGTGGTTTGGAGTAGTGAATTGCTTTTAGTTTGGAGATGACTGGGGCACCTGGGAAGAGCAATTGTACATTAAGGGAACAATTACACATCTTCCTAGTGACATCAATGAGAGATTTGCCTTCAACCTTTCACAGAAGATTTTTTAGCTTTAATTTGGGACAATAAAGGGGTTTTTCAAAAGCACTAAAAGCCAGTGGGAGCTTGTTAGCTGCTCCTGATGCCTTTAAAAACCCCTGCACCAAAAGTGATAGCTAAGAACTTGAAATGGAAGTAAATAAAATGCATTTTCATTGCTGTTTTGAGTTACATAATTCTTGTTTCTTGATTTGTTAGTTGATATGAATTTACATGGATTTAATCTATATGGTGACCAAGAAAATGGTGAGTAACTGGTGAAGATGCCAAGTGTAGCCACAAGTGATGTGTAGGTGTAGACCCTAAGCCAGCAGGTAACAAGTTCACTGCCCACAGCCCTCAGCCCGTGTGCACACCCACCAGGATGGCCACTCCAGCCCTGACCAGCACACAGCTCATGCCCCCAGCTACAGGAGAGGCCCAAGGACACCCAGCACCCAGCCATGGATAAGGACCCACAGACATCACCCTACCTGCATGGAGCACAAAGCACATCCCCACTGTTGCTGGGAATATCGGAGCAAGGATTCCTGCAGCACTGGGGCACCTCGTACAGGGCACATTGCACCTGGATGCTCACACCCTCTCCCAAGCTCTCTGGCAGCAGCTGCAGTGAAGCAAAAAACTAACAGAGGGTTTTTGATCTGCTCAGTGCACAAAGAATGACTCCCTCCTGTATTCTCTAAGATCCAGGCCACAAAGAACCCCGGTATCATCTGTTTGATATCATGGTCAGGCTCTTCATTTCACCTAAGACGCCTACACAGAACCCAGCAACTTGTTTGGGGCTGAAGTATTTCCTCCAGAAATGATCTGTTAAATCAAAAAGGCATTAAGGTGATGGGGATTACATCCCTGGCCTGGTTAGGCTTAACCAGTCTCACCACTAAAGATCCACAGCTTGCTTATTTGAGTTGGTGTAGCTCCAGCCTCTGCCCATTGGATGGATATTTGTACATCTTTCTCTGTTCAGTTTAAGAACTTGTTAATGGAAAGTATCTCCTCCCTGTGAAGGAATCTGGCTGCCTCTTGATCTTCATTGTAAGCTGAACAGACTCGGCTGTAGGCCATCTTTTTCCTCTTTGAAATAAGTTTTTATGGCTCTCTACTGCATAATCTCTGGGTTTTTTAACATCTTCAAAAATGTGAACTGTGGAATAGTTTGCAGTTTTTAATTGATCTCACAGTGGCATATGCAGATATCAAAATAATATTCCTTTTATTCATTACCCTGCTCTGCATGGGATGTGCCTGAGATAACTTAAAGATACCGAAAAGGGGGAGAATGAAGAAGGCAAGAGGAGTGTGCAGAGTTAGAGTTTACAGTTAAAACCATGTAACCCAAGAAAAAGTAAAAAGTAAATGAAACCCACAAACCAAGACAATTAAATACTCCAAACTCCCGAGTTCTAGGAACCCCAACAGCAGAATTATGTACTCTGTTGTTTAAGAAGAGACTTCAGCAGAGCCCTCCCTGTCCTGCAACTCTGCACTGGAAGTGTTGCCACGGTTTTGTGTTTCCAAATTCAGCAGTGGAGGCTTCCTGGGAGTTCAGGAGTTCCACAGTGACAAAGTGCTGGCACATCTTCAGGCACAGACCCCAGAGCAGGACCCAGAGGTGCTTCCCCTCCAGGGGAGCAAAGCTTCTCTTGGTTGTAGCAATAAGCCCAGGCAGTCAGGGTAGTTCTGCCCAGCCCAGAGCTGCTGTTCCCGCCCCAGCAGCACCCACGGAGGGAGCTTGGCTTTGTCTCCTCTGCAGGTTGCAAGTCCTTCTCCTGTCTGAGCAGACAGTTCCCAGCAGCTTCTTTCCTCTTTAGGGCTGCGTCCTTTTTTTCTTTGTTTTCAGCCAGGTCCTTTCTCCCTTCTAATGTGCGTGTGCAATGCAGACAGAGAGTGGAGAGCCACGTTAGGACAGGTTTGCCCTCCTTCATGCGACCAGGCACACGAGCAGCACGCTGGCCCAGCACTGTTAGTTCAGCAGCAGCACGAGCAGTGAACACTGTCCATTCCCAGCTACTGCCTTGATCAAATCCTGTTGTTACCATGCAGCTTTTATGGGTTTGGACCTTTACAATATTTTCCAAGTCCGTAAATGTCAGAATCCAGTATAAAAAAAGGTCAATATATTACTGTCGAAAGGTTTTTTTTTTTCCCTTTTTTTATACAAAAATTAAAAAGATCAAAAATATATCACATTATTTACAGATTGTGCTTCATGCTTAGGGATCACTGAAAAAGAACACACAGACAAACATTTTCATCAGAGAAATGCTCCATTCATTACACTCTCTAACCTTATTGTTAGTATTGTAAGGATTGGCATTCAGATTCCTTTTAATATTAGCAGGACATCCAAATGACTGACACAGAATTGAAACTTTGATGTACTAAGGGTGTGCTCACATTCTAATGGAGGGTTTGCACCCAGTTAGTAACATGCTTGCTGTGCCCACATACAACATGTTTGCAGCTGGGTTAGTAATTCCACAGGGATTCAGTGTCATACCCTGGTCAGAGAATGAGCATCCTCCTCCAAGCCTGGATTAAATCCTCATTTTATGGGGGAAAAATGCCTTTGCTCGTTGCCCCAGGCTGCCCTCAGCACTCACAACCCCCTGGGTGCATGAGACTGTAGGAAATCCCTGCACCCAGGGCTACTGATGGGAGCACTGAAGCAGTGGGGTGGCTGGGGGTTATAATTACAATGGCAGAAGAGTCTTGGTTTGGAAATAAATGTTTGTAACTGCAACAGAGCAGTAAGCCACTGTAAAATTGTCACCTAGAGGGTGTGGGCTGGGTAAGGCACAGGAGCACGTGGTGCAGAGTGGTGCAGCCTTGCCATGGGTGGGTCCTAAGCTGCCTGGGCCATACTAAAAGGCTGTAAAAAGGCATTTGACTGACAGTCTTAACAACAGTGGGGTTTTTGTGCTTAGCAAGTTCTTGGTGTTGCCAGCACCAGTGGGACAAGACATGCAGCTGGTGGAATCCTGCTCTGCCAAGGCATGGCATTGTGCCTGCCAGGCACACACCAGTGGCCCAAAGGACATGCAGAGTTACACACAGTCAGCAGAATTACTCAGGGCCTGCTCGAGGATATACAGGTATTAAGATCACTGTACCTTATGCCAACATCCTGCTACTGGCAGTCCGTCTGGTCCCTGCAAAAGTGAATGGACAGATTCAGTTTTCTTGACAGTGGCTTAAATGTCAGCCCCAAAAACCTGAAGGTCAGTGATCACAACAATGAAAGGTTTCACAGCACTCTTAATCACCATGCCAAACCCCTTTACTGTATATGCACAAAAATAAATATGCAGGCACTGTAATCCATGTGTCACACAAACACAAAACTGAATACACCCCAGGGTAAAAAAAAAAAGGGAAAAAAATCAGATATCTACACTTTCTTTTTTCCTTTAAACAAAAAAGAAAATGTGAACAAATACAAAGATTTGAAGCCACAGTTCATTAACTTCATACTCTGTTTTATAAGGTAGTGGTTTTTGCAATCAGACATATATATGGAAAGCATGATGTGGAAATGTTCTTTTTGTTAAAATGTGCTTTTTCAGTTTGGGGGAGGTGATGTAGGTATTTTTTTCCTGGATGGTATCCTAATTGTGTTAAATTTGATCCTGCAGTACTTAGTTTCTTTAAGAAATCTTGAGTTCCTGAACTGAGTGAGATAGGATGAGTTGTGGACTATGCAAAGGGAGTGAAAATACCAGTCATGTTCCAATGGAGATTCAAGAAACGTACAAAAATCAGCCAGCCAGAGAAGAGCTCACTGACCAGGAGGAGAACACTGAGAAGGAAGGAGCCCTTTAGAAGAGGAACGGGCTTTGTATGACCAGCTCTTTCAAGACACTTTAGAAGAAATAACTGACTTGAGCTGCCTTTGCTGGTGCTGGATTTTTTTTCAGGCTCTTGGATCGCCGATTCCCTGAATTTCTGCATGTAGAGCCACAGAGAGCACACATGCCCTGAGCCTTCCCTCAGAGCCACCTCTCCTTCCCGGGGTGGGGAGCCCCGAGGATGTGTGTGCAGCACAGGGAACTGCCCGTGCAAACAGAGGTCAAAATGCAGTTTTACATTTTTTACTGTAAATGTCAGTCATCACATTTTTTGTATTCTGTATTGATTTTATATGTAAAATAGCCTATGCCCAATAAAACAGATGCAGTGAAGTAAGGTTACCCTCTCCAGCTACTCCTAGTGTAAGAAGTCAAGTTATTTTCATACGCTTTCCTATAACATTAGTCAGAAAACACAGATCTGCAGACATGGTCAATATTTTGATCTATAACTGTCCATAAGAAACGTGCAACTTGTACATTTGCCTGGGGTGAAGGGTACAGGGGACAAGGTGCAGAGCAGTTGTTTAACCAGGGAAGATCCTGACCTGCTGTTAAGGCACACCCTAACAGGGATGGTCACGGGGTTGATTTCTGCCCTGGGTTTTTCTCCTTCCTGTGCACTCAGAACACTTATTTTGGCCATCATGAAACTCCACATCTTTCTACCATGTTTCACTTGAGGGATTCCAAAATGCCTTGTCAAAAAGAGCTTTGTGACCTCTGAGTAAGGCTCGTGCTGATGCTCCTGGACTAAAAGCCATCAGAGAGCCCAGAAAGCCTCCACCACATGGTGGGGTGGAGAGCAAAGTCAGGGTTCCAACCAACATGGGATGACCTTTGCATGGCTAAACAGGGAGATGGGCAGTGCTTTGCTAACCAGGCATGTTGCAGTTGTGTTCTGGAGAAATCACCTACTGCAGTTTACAATGCCTTCAGTACAGATAGGTCCTGGGTAGTTAGGAAGGGAGATGCTTGGTAAATAGAACATCTCTGGGGAGTAAATATGAAGAGTTGGAGCAGGCCCTGCTGTCAGGAATTGGTTTCTTTGACACATCTGAAAGTAATTTAACTTTCTGAAAGAGAAACAGCTTACTGCCCTTTTGTTTCTCTGAGGACAACTGCAAATCATCTGTCATGCAGCATTTTCTATGGCTAAAAAACTGAAAATAAAACAATGATCTCTTTTAACTAGTCGTGCAGAGCCCTTTTGGGGAGCAGAACATGAACCCTCCTGCGCAACCAGCAGACCCAACCTGAGCTCTCTGGTGACTGCAAAACCCCTAGTGCTGGTGACCCCACTCTGCAGGGCTGCCCCTTCCTTTGGGAGAAGCTTTCCAAATCCCAGCTGGGAATGGGACTCACAGGGCTGCACCAGCAGCAGGGGAACCAAACTAACCATAGCTAACTTAGAGCATGTGTTGCCAGAAAGGGACCGGTGTCCCCTACGTGATCTCCCACGGTTCACACTCCTTATCTAAAGTCATTCTGACTGGGAGGAAGCAGGCACAAAGCATTGGCAATCCCTCCCCAAGTGCCAGAGTGAAACATCTCATTCCAGCCCTGCTGCCTTGTGTCCTTCCTCTCCCCGGAGGGATTTGCTCCTCGGGACAGGGCTGGGCACAGCAGGAACACACAACAAGCCATGCAAGACAGAGAGAGAGAGCAGATACTGTACCAAAGGGCAGGGCAGGCTCGCCCCGTCCAGGCCTGGCAGACCTGGCTCCCTTTTGCTGCCTGCAATGCTACGATCTCCCTGTTTGGAAAAGGAACTGCTGGTTGAGAATGATAAAGCACCAGAAGTTACTCAGACAGACGCCCACATTTCAGCAGAGGAGGAGGAGGAAGAGTCTAGAGCCTCCCTGCTCCATTTCTGATGACACAGCAAGTCAGCAGAGTGGTTTTATGGTAGGGAATTCACAGACACGCAGTCTGTCATCTGGGAAAGATCTTCTGTACACAAACCAGAGACTCACAGTGAAAGAGGTAAGGGGTAAATCACCCAACATCGTGAGGGAGGAAAGAATTAATTGTTCACATTCAGTCTCCTGGCAAAATAAAGCATATTGACTAAGGGAGCCTTTTGCTGCTATAGAGGGGCTGCACGACAGCTTTGGCTGCCTTGGCTGTGCTGGCAGGATGAGGAAAAGTCACAAATTTAGACAAAAAATGGCATTTTGGATCATGTTGGAGCAAGCACCTGGCACTGTTGGGTGCCTCTGAACTAAGGTCTAAACAGCTACACTAAAGTTATTTCAGCTCAGTATGTAATACTTTTCATCCTGCACCCTCAAAGCACTTTAGGGGAAGGATCTCTCTGGTTTTAGTCATTATATGAAAAACAGTAATGAAAAGGAGGTGAATTTTACCAGGCCAAATGACTTACAGACCAGTCTAGATTTTTTTTCTGGGCTCTACGAAATGAATGAGAGGTTCTGGAGGTGGCCTTGGGAGAGGAAGGTTCCCCAGGCTCCAGCACCCAGGAGGTGTCCTGGAAAGCCTCTGTACACACTGCCCAGTGGTGGCCCGGGCTGTGTCTGAGAAGGGACAATCTGAGCCACAGGCAGAGACACCCAGGGAGGTCTCTGCCCCCAGAGGCACTTCTGGCAGCCTGGGGAGTTCCAGCCTCACACATCACTTATCTCTGGCAGAACTCTGATGCCATCAACTCCAACACGCTTCCCCAGGCTCATCCCTCGCTCCGTTTGCTCGGATGGAGGGACAGAGCTGACCTTGTTTCCCAGTCACCTCCCATCCACTGTACCCAGTTGCTCCCCGATTTCAAACACTCAGAAGCCAGGCCTGCAGCTTCACACTATCTCCTGAAGAGCTCTACTGAGGTCCATTGTTCCTGACTACAATAAGAAGGTCTTTACACAAAGATCCTTTATTTTTACTGCTGTGGCTTGTTCCCATCTGGCCAGTGAGGAGCCCTTACAGCGAGCAGTGAACTTCCAGCAGTGCAGATAAACCAGTAAGAAAAGTGAGAAAACAATAACCATCTGCTCTGATTTACTGCGAAAGAGAGAGCTCCCAAACCCTCCTCCCTCCTTTTCCCTGGCTGCAAAGCTGTGGTTCCTTTGCAGCCCCAGCACTGTGTGTTTAGGATGAGTGAAGTGAAGGACATACCACAGGACAAGGCTGATCCAGTCCAGGGGGGCCTGGTTCCCCCTTCTGCCCTTTGGCTCCTTTTCTCCCAGGAATTCCTCGCTCACCCTGTCAGCACAACAGCAAAATATCAGGAACAAAGAGAAAAAACACCTTTGCTTTATGCACTTAGAGAATCCCACTCCTCACCCAGAGCAGGGGCATTGGCACTAGGGTGGCCTCAGCTGAGTAATTAAACCACCGGGAAAATCTGCAGTTAAAGCTGGGTAGAGATACTGGAAGAGGTAATTTTATAGCAGATTGCCTAAATGACCAGTTTCTGCTAAAACCCAGGTTGGTATCTGACAGCAAGTGGGAGCAGCAGCTTCCAGTCACTGCCCTGGCTCAGTTGGGCATCCCTTTGCAGCAAAACCTTTCCCTTGGATCCATTTTCAAGCTCTATAAACCCAAACCTGCCATTCTTTGCAACCTGGAGCTGTCAGGCTGCTCCATTTCCCCACAGTGGTTGTGCTGGGGGTGGGGGCCAGGCTTACAGAAAGCACTTCCAAGTGGGTAGGAATGAAGTGCCTGTCCTGCCCTGCAAGGACTGGGCAAATCCTTGTGCTATGGAAAAGGCCTTTCAGCAGTGACTGGGGAGGGGACAGCACCCAGGGCCACAAGGAACAGCCTCTCCTGCCCCATGAACATCTCTGCAGCCATAACCCACTCACCTTCTCCCCTCTTTCACTCCTCTCTCCTTTCTCTCCTCTGAGACCTGGGAAACCCTATCACAGCAATTTTTTGGTGGGGAAAAAAGAGAGAAAAAGAAAGAAAAAAGGTCTAAGTTTAGCATGTGAACATCCTGGCATCTCAGATCAGCATGAGCCACTTCCAGCCATCAGCTCATCCTGCCACGGGGAAGGATGACATTTTCTTCCTGTTGACTTGGTATATGTCAGCAATTTCTTGTGAAAGCTGGAGTGTTTCACCACACCCCAGTAATGTTACAGAGAGTTTCATTTCACTGAGTCCAGTGCAGATATTTTTGATTGGAAAGGGAACTTTAGCTGAGCAGTGGAAGTAGCCCAGCAACTGGCCTGAATTCAGCCCTTTCCTACAGGCATCATTCCATGGGCACTGTGTTTAAGGGAGAGCAGGCTACATATTTTCCCAACAGTCTCAAGTTACATGCATGTTATCCTTGTTTATACATGAATAATTAATGGTTTCCATACTCACATCCAATCCTGGCTCCCCAGGCTTTCCCTGCAGCCATAAAAATAAAAAAGAAGATGTGCTGTATTGAGTAGACAGACTCACACCAAACTTACACTCTGGGTAGTGAGAGCAGAGGCTTGCTCAGCACTCCTGGGGCTGGAGCCTGCTCCTGGTGACCCACCAGGATGGTGCAGCTCTGGCTGGGCTGCAGGATTTCCCAGCCCCCCTTTTAGGATGACAGCCCAATGCCACCACTGCTCTCCCACCCCGAGGATTACCTTCTCTCCTTTGGTCCCAGGCAGACCGATGAGCCCCGGCACACCCGGGAGACCCTGGAGTGAAAAGGAAACGAGGCATTGGGGTGGATGCTGCGGGGCAGGTTCCTCTCCACAGCCAGAAATGACATTGGGAAAAACAACTCACAGCAGGTCCAGTGTCACCGTGGGCCCCCTTCTCACCACTGTCACCTTTTTCTCCCTTGGCCCCGTCCAAACCCTGCACAAATGAAATGTTTATCAGCCAAGGAGATGTGGCAGCTCTGCCCAGGGCAGCCACCACCTCCCTGCCCCTTCTCTGGGTGCTTTCACCCACCCTGCTGGGGACGTTTTCCTCTTGGCCAAATAAGAAAACGGTTGAAAATACAGGTTGGGGCCTTTTGGTTTGGAACCCCTGACTCACATGTGCTGCCAGCCCCCAGGACTCTGTGCTGGAGGAGGGTTTTAGATCCTACACGTGTTTGGAAGGACAAACAGCTTGTTTTCTGAAACCCCAACTGCTGAACAGCAACCAAGGGATGTGTTGTGACAACAGTGACAAAAAAAATTAAAAAATCAGTCTCCAGAGCTGACAGGCCTTTGTGAGCCTGTAAATAATGCACTGGCAGCTGGGAAACTGGGTGACATTTAATTTATTGACTTACTTTAGGCCCCTGGATTCCTGGAGGACCCTGTGGGAAAGACAATGGTGCATTTGAAAAAAACACCCAGAATTTATAAACACACCCTAGAGTTTCCTTCCCAAAGCATTTCTTGATGAAATTATGGTCTGACAATGGCCAGCCCAGCATTTCTTTTCTAGACAGGTGGCAGTTTATTTGGTTCTCTGAAGCCAAATCAGGGGGAAGGGGAGCTGAGAAGGACCACTTGGTGTGACATGGGGCAATAGAGCGGGGCAATAGAGCTCTGCAACACGAGCTTTGGGGAGTGAGAGCCTCCCAAATTTTTCTGGAGCAAATGACAGCAAGCTCTGGGGGGTGGCACTGTGCCACCCTGGCCTTCCATGGCCAGGATACCTCCCAGGGTATGAAGCCCACCTGGTTTTGAAACACAGCCTCTCAAGGTCAATCTTGGACCCAATTTTGGCCTTCCCAATGTTCTTGACAGATCCTTTGGGAGCATTTTAGGCACCAAACCCCTCAGATACCTGAATCAAAAGTGTTCACCACCCTCATCCTCTCCCAGTGCAGCTGATGGCAAAAAACTGACTGACACAGGCAAATTTAGGGAATACAGACACCGTCATGGTGGGGAACAGATTTTGCCTTCCCACAAGGCTTTCTCTTTTCTCCATCCCAAGGAACAACTTGGTTATTTGCAAAACGAGCCACAGATCTCTCTGAAGACAGAGCACAACCTTGTGCAGCTCTTCCCTGATTTTTCTTCCCCAGACTCACAGCAGCCCCCCATGATTAAACAAAGCCAACCACCCTTGTCCTTTGCTAATGAAATGCAGTGACAAATCTGCAGCCATCCCTTTCTGGAGTCCTACCATAGGGCCAGGTAATCCAGGGGGTCCAGGCTCAGGTATGATCTGCACAAGGGAATTAAATGGCATCTTAATCAGGGTGGGCACAGAGACAAGACAGTTCAGAAAGTCCAAAAGGATGTTTTAATGCCCCCGATTTAATGGCTTTAATCAAAGCATCTGCTAATCAAAGAGTTCCTTGCAGTCGTTATAAATAAAAGAATCTTTCTAAGTACATGATTCAAAGTGTCTTCCAAAACAAGAGGCCTGACCAACAGCACTCAGTGTATTTGATAGCCATAAAATGTATGTAGTGATGCCACTTTCTGCACAGTCTGAAGAAAACCAGACTTTTTAATTAAACAAACAAATAAAAAAGCCAACAAAACACACCCTCCCCCCAAAAAAACCCCCAAACCAACAACCTGAACAAAACAAGCACTGTCCTGTCATTCATTAAAACCCTATCAAAACCCACCACTTCTTTTTTTCATTAAGCATTAAGCATGAATTAGGAAAAAGGGATGAAGAAATCCTGCACAACTGCAAGGAGCCCAGTATGTTTTGAGAACCAAACATAACAGCAGTGTCCAATATGTCAAGCATTGATGCAAAATCTGAAATAACTGAGTGTGCAAACTGCTCTTCTCTAATGAACAAACCCCATTTAGACACTTCTGGAAGTTCTCATAGACAACAGCTGGGGTTTGCTGATGGATACAGGATTAGCAGGTCCAGCCTGCAGCCCCCAAATTTGCCTGACCCCAAATCATGGAAGAGGCTTTATGTTGCCAAGGTCTTACGTGATTATTCTGCAGGCACGGTGAGCCTGTGTCTCCTTTTTCTCCTTTGTCTCCTTTTGGCCCTTCTGCTCCCTAAAAGATAAAAATGTAGCACTGATGTGGTGCATCTTCCAGGAAAGCAAAAACAAGAGAGAAAAAGACATTTGTCTCCCTCTAAATTCCAGCAAAGCTCATCCCCAGGGGGCTCTGATGAAAGATTTTCTCCTCCTTGGTACCCTCTGGACAAGCCTTTATCATCACCCTTAGCAATGGAAATACCAAGCTCCTGTGTCCACCAGCTCCACAGTAAGGTGGTGTGGACAGGTCAGTGCTTCACTCTGCCAGGCTGGACACACCCTGAGCATTTGGAGGAATCCCCATGAAGAGCTGAGCAGCAGATGGGCACGGACAGAGGGACGGACGTACCGGTGGACCCGCTGAGCCCGCTTCTCCCATCTCTCCTTTCTGCCCCATGATCCCCACGCTGCCCTGGTCACCCTTTGCTCCTTTGGGACCCTGCAAGGCGACAGAAAACAACGTGCTTAGCAGAAAACTGTTCAAAAAAGCCCCAACCACAAGAGCCACTTCTGCCTCTCTGCATTTTCCCCCCTGTCGCAGCCCGAGCTCACGAGAACACGTTTTAACATTCAAACTCACATATGCCAGTGTTGTGGGTGCAGCAGAATTTGGCTGGGCTGCAGCAGGGATTGCAGCCATTAAGGGCTGGGGAGCTTTATGAGAAAGATTGGAGACAGCAGCTGATGAACCACTTGGAAAAGGAGCCCCTTTAGCTCGGCAGATGTGGCCACGAGCAGTGTCAGCACGCTCAGAGCAGAGCACGGGGCTGTGGGCAAGGGCCAGCAGCTCAAGGAGTAATAACTGGCATTACAGAGCAGGGCTGGGTTTGCTCTTCAGGGGCACACAGTATTTGAGTGTCTCTTTTATTTGGTTCCTGCAAGGTCTCGCTCCATCCAGCCATGCCCCACTCACCTTTTCACCATCCAGTCCAGGTGGGCCTGGCAAGCCCAGCTCTCCCTGAAGGGACACAAAGAAAGGAGAGCCCGTGGTAAATTAAATGAGGAAATCATCTTGGGAAAGCATTTTGCAACAAAATGAGTTATTCACACACAGCCGTTGTGGTTATGACACCAAGGAAGTGTCAGGGATGCACCAGCATTATTGGATCATCAAAATATGAGACCCTTAGGCACCAAAATCCTGCCCCATCCCATTCTCCAAGAGATGCTTTTCTGCAACTGGCATTCTTCTTTTAAAGAAACTACAGACTGCAGGTTACAGACTGTTGCTTGTGAAGCAGGGGGGGCAGTGTGGTCCTGGGGCAGGCTGGGGTTGAGGGTGGCTCAGCACAGCCAGTGGGACTGCCAGCCCCTCTCACAGCTGCTTCTCCCATGTACTTCTGCCTCCTGGCAATGAGGGGGTCTCAGAGGGGCTGGGGTTTCACCTCTCGGCTGTGGGACTGGGAGTGGATTCATTCCTGGGACTGCATCCTCTGGAAGAGGCTGGAGACCAGGGACAGGTCAACAAAACTTTGGCTTTTGTGTGAAAACCTCCTTTTTGGTTTTTTTTGGCCAGAGCAAGGCTTAAATAGCATTTCCTTTACCACACAAAGCCTCAAACTCCTCATCAGGCAGCATCACCATGGGAGTGTTCCTTGGGAGCACGGCAGAGGTTGGGCTCACCTTGGGACCTGGAGTGCCTTGGGGGCCCGGTGGCCCTGGGGGACCTGGAGGACCCTGAAACACAGCAAACAAACCAGTTTGATTGTGACTAACATGAACAGGGCACGGTGTCCTCATGCCGTGGGGTGAGCAAGGAGCAGACACTCAGGTGAGGGGGGCTGGCCGGGTGCTGAGATGAGCTCAGGTGGCACAGAGTGACCCAAGGTCCCTCCTCTGGCACGGGGCTGTTCATGCAAAAGAAAACACAGTGGGAGGGGTGTACAGGTGCAGCAGCACACGGGTTAAGAGGCAAAATGCCTTTAGCCAGAGGTGTGGCCCCACGTCTGGTGTTTTCTTTTTGCATTCTGCCTGTTCCAGCCAGCTGGCCTGGGAAGCAGCATCCTGCTGCAAACAGGGACAGCCAGCCAGGGAGGTGCAGTTAAAGAGGGGAAAAGGAGTTTGTGTGAGCACTAACAGCAGGAAAACCTTGCACACTTAAAGAAGTTGTTTTCCCCAGGCACTGCTGGGTGCAGAGACCACAAACCACCTTGAGACGAACAAATATTTTCCAGCTTGCAAATTATTTCGAGCAGCAAAAGTTGTGGTCTTGCTCAGATGAAAACCAAAGCGGTATCATATCCTCAAGCACCTTTTTCCATGGCTGCACACTCAGATTGTGTTACGTTCAGTCACACTGGAATCCCTCCCAAAGCCTTGCCCACAAGACGGGTCAGTGCACAAACACTGCAAACAGCTAACAAGCAGGAAAACAGCAAAGCCAGCGAGGCTCAGGGATGTGCCCCTCAGCAGACTCTGCATGCAGGACACGGGAGAGGGTCTGGGCCCAGCAGATGAAGCCTCCAGACATTTGATGGAACCTCTCCAACCACTGCACTCCACAAACTCCACTCCCACCAGCTCCATGCCATGCAGACATCTGGCAGGCGGAAATTACCAGCACTTTGTGTATCCCTGCAGCCTGTTATGAAACAATTAGGATGGTTCTCAAATATGTCTGTAATTAAGCATTTATTCTATTCAGCTTATTTCATCCTAATGAAAATGGCAGGGCACTGCTGAGTGGGGCAGGTCAGGGCTTGGGGGCTGTTCCCATCCCTCCTGCATGCCCATCCCTGCTGGCAGAGGATGTGCAGTGACCACAGCAATTCCAGTCTGTGGGAATCACCTGCAGCTGACAGTGTTTGAGCTGTAATGTGGCTGCTCACCCTCCTTGCATCAGGTGTTTATATGGCTGTGTGGGGCTGCTTCTACCTGCAGAATATTGATTTGCATCCCACAAGCCTGAGCTCACAGCCAGGAGTTCTGCCACTGTTTTTTGGTGGCCCATCCTAAATATCCTCAGCCCCCAGGTGGAATAAACTCTTCCCTCCCCACCAGCTCTGTGCCAAGACAGAGATCCTGGGAGGAAGCCGTGGCTCTGGTGCAGGGCTTACCTTGAGAGCATCCAGGATCCGGCCGTCGTAGTCGATCACGACGGTGTCTCCCTGCTCCCCTTTCAGCCCAGGGGGGCCCTGCAACCAGGGGGAATCCTGTTCAGTGTTACAGCTCTGAGGGGGGGTGGGATGAAAGCAAATACCTGACACGCAGCATCTGGGGGTTATCACCTCCCAAACCCCATGGGTGTAACCAGTCCCTCGTCTGGCAGCTGGAACTGTCACCCAACCAAACCTCACAAGGGCATCCCTTTGTGTGATGGAGAAGTGATAAAAATCCTCACATAGAAACTCCCACCATCCCTCTTTCAAAATAATAAAAAAATGGGTCACAGGATGGTCACATTGGTAAGAAAATTGGACTTGGCTGATTACCCAGAACTATCTCCTGTGGCAGCTTTTGGTACCTGCATAATAATTTGTTTAAAAATGCATCATGTCTTATTTTCTTGCTCTGAACTGATCCTGGAGCGATTCAACCACATGCTAAGCAGAAAGAGATGGTGGGAACAGCTCAAGCTGAGGAAAACACACAACTCCAAACTGAAATCCTGAACATCCATACCCGGGGTCCAATAGAGCCAATTCCTCCCTTCTCACCAGGGTCACCCTGAAAATGAAAATCACATTTTTGGTTCCAAGAGACCATGGAAAATACAGACTATTTATCTGGAAAATACTGAACCCACCCATAAAGATATGCTTTCGATTAAATATGACACCAACACTGACTGCTTCTCCTACAAAAAATAGATTTGACTTGAGAGCAAATGTATTTTGCCACAGAGTGGTGTGGGCTGGCTGGCAGTGAGAGGAGAGGGAGCAGAGTGGCCCTCTCAGGGCTGAGCCCCTGGCACTGGTGATGTGCCACCCTCCAGCTCCTCTCCCTGCTCCAAGCTTTGTGCCAAGCTTTGTGCTGGTTCCACATGGCTCTCTTTGCTCTAGGCTGAGTTTTGCATGTGGAAAGTTTCAGCCAAGACGTTTAAACCATTTTCAAGGGCGAGTTTAAGGCAAAGGGCTGTGCCAAATTGTTCCTTTTTTTCTCCTTTCCCTCCCCTTTTTCTTTTTTCTTTTTTCCCCCTTCAAATTGGGGAGTTTCAAAAAGCCATATTACTCTCACAGCAGTGACCTGAAATTCAGTTCAGGATTCAAAAAATGCCCCACTGGCCATACTCATGTAAATCTCTTTGCTGACCAAAATAAAGCCCTCCGAAAAGTAAAAACTGGTAAAAATGTGTAGGAAAAAAACCCCTAAATTCAAGAGATACCAGGGGGAACAACTGTTACTATGATTCTAAAAAAACTCTAACAACTGGTATTGTGATTCTGCTGACCAAGAGTCACCAGAGCCCACGTTCCTCATCACATACAGTTTCTTGCCCCAAAAAGAGGCACAGCTCTTTGATACAGAGAACATTACTGGATCCAGAATATTATCAAATCCAAAGCAGCTGAGGGGGCACAAACCAGCCCACAGATGCCCTCTGGGTCTCCCCCACCAGTTAACAACCCCACCTGTCTGCTTGCATTTCTCAGCAGTTTGGGAGATCAGCAGGACAGCTTGTAAGTGCTTTGGGCTCTGAAGCAGCACCACAGCCATCAACAACAGATCAAATTGTGATCAGACTTTTGCCTCTCCTGAGGAAAAAGGCCATTCAATATAAAACATGCCAGGAGATGATTTAAAAACTCTTCTACTGATCTCTGCTTGAAATCACCAGGAAAAGGTAAAATACTCATATCACTCCTCTGTTTTGTATCAGTTTGAGCATTTTATGAGTGTTCCAGCTGATGGGCTTTTATTTACCTTGGCTCCTGGGAAGCCATCTGTGCCATTCTCTCCCTTGGGACCCATGCTTCCTTTTTCTCCCTGAAAACAAGGCAATTTAGACAAATACTATACAGGGAGGATGAAGAACAGATTTCTTCAGGTTACCCTTTTCTTGCTTTATCTTCATTTTACATACATGGCTGAGCAAAGCTCTGTTTTTGGTCATAAAGCACCTCATGTTGCCTGGATGCAAATGGGCAGTTTTTGAGATCAAAATGAAACTTAACAGTTCAGCTGCAGGTGGTGTATTCAGCCATAAAGCTGTACCCAAAATGACAGTATAGAACCATACCATCACAGAATGGGTTGGGTTGGAAGGGATCCTGAAGATCACCCAGTTTCAATCCCCCTGCCACGGGCAGGGACACCTTCCACCAGCCCAGGTTGCTCCAAGCCCTGTCCAACCTGGCCTTGGACACTTC
>JAWWMP010000028.1:10112017-10215775 GCA_035047865.1 Dendrocincla tyrannina
GGCCTTGGACACTTCCAGGGATGGGGCAGCCACAGCTTCTCTGGGCAACCTGTGCCAGGGCCTGCCCACCCTCCCAGTTCCTTGATCTTTTTCCATTCCAGGGGAGAAATGTGCTTCACAGCCTGCCCCAATGGTGATATGGGGCCAAGAAACCAGACAGCAAGAGATGCTGCCAAACACATGGGTTAGATGGACACAGAGCAGAACATACCTTAGGGCCCACCAGTCCTGGCTCCCCAGGGATCCCATCGTCACCCTGGTGAAATAAAACCATAAATACACAGAGCTTGGACACACTTATTAGGATCCAACACATCATGTGACCCCACTGAGAGTTGCCCAGCCCCGAAACTCCCTCAGGTTTGCAGGAGGCCAGGGCAGAGCTGCAGCCAGGAGCCCAGGGGGCTCCAGCAGGGTCCCCTGCTCCCAGGGAGGTGGAGGGGCATCTCCCAGGACGTGCTTACAGCAGGCCCTGGATGCTCTCCCACCTTCAAAAGAAACTAAATATTAAATCCTTTTAAATCCCAATGACCTCCTGTAAGCTGCTACCCACCCTCATGGACTCCATCACAAGTCACCCACACCAGCTGTCAGGAGGGGGTTTTCTTGTTTTGCTTGTCATGCTTTATTTTCTCCTGGAGTAAAACCATTTCATAGGTGCTGAAGAGATGAGTTTTACAGGCCACCTCTGACATTTTTAAAGCCACATTCTGGCCTGAAAAGCACCCACGGCCATGTCTGTGTTTGGGTCAAAGCAGTAAGAGGGCAAGGCTGGGCCCCATCAGTGCTTTGGCTCCAGTTAAAGGCAGTGATTTGTCCACTACTCGATGGCACCACCAGGAGAAAACGTGGAGAGCTTGGACATGTGAATCTCACAATCTTCAGTGCCAGAGCCAAGCAGTCTGTCCTTAGGAGTGGGCATTTCCCACGGGACTGCACAGAGATGCCCATCTCAGGAGCTTCAAACCCATCCCAGGTTTGAAGGAGAACATCCTCCAGGCATATCTCTGTCCAGCTTGGAATTATGGGAGCCAAAGGGCTCAAGATCTACTGCTTTGCTTGGCATTTGCTGTTTTGTTCTGTGACTCTTGGGCAGATGTGATTGCGGCTTCTGGCTTGCTGGTGGTAACGAAAGCCAGGCTGCAGGAACATCTGTGCCTGAAATTTAGGATCACATCGGTGAGAAACCCTGGGGGACACAAGAAAGGGTTGGTATGGACATCCATGGCTTCTCCATTGCTCTTTGGCAGTGGTTTCCCCAGTCAAGCACAGAGCAAAGCAACAAAAAATAAAAAAATAAAAAGAAAAATCCCCATTTTACCTTTTTCCCTTGGATTCCAGGCTCCCCCTTCAACAGCAATGCCAACAGAGGAGAAAGAAGTTTAGGGACATAATAGAAAATATGACCAATTGTGCAGCTAGGCAAAATTAATTATGAAATTCAAATACTTGGCTTGTGTTGATCATTTCCATCCCCCCAAAGCACATTCCCACAGCACAGCAGATTCCAGCCCTGCTGTGGCTCCCTCCACCCCCATTGCCAGGTTTGAACACGGGCAGTGGTTGTGATGTTGAGGAGGTGACACATTCAGACATTTACACCTCCAGTCAGTGGCTAATGCAGTATTTTATATCTGATATATACAGATGAGTGCAAGCCCAGTGCAAAATGCTTATTTTCATCTCCACCCCTCTTATGCAGCATAATCTCAAGAATTCATGTGTAAAATAGGAGAGATTATTCCCCACCTTTGGTCCTGGAGGTCCTCTGGCACCCTGTTGAACACAAGAGTGATTTGCTTGTTTGACAGCAGAATGTTAACAGGATAAAACTATTTCCAAGAGTACTCTATTTTCATGAAAAGAACATGACAGAGATGCCAGCTTCTCATCTTCCCTTACAAACTACCCTTAAGTTCTCTGTGCTCCCAGTGAACAATATTTTTTATGACTCATGTATTTTATATATAATAAGCACCTTTTTATCCAACTTAGACCGTAGTGAATTGGAGTTACAATGCCAGGTGGCTTCAGAGGGGCAGAAATCAGGATACTGGAGCACCACATCCCTCCAGAAGAGCCAAGGGGATGAAACAGCTGGCCTCTTTTCTCCCCATGGCACAGATTCCCATGGACAAACATCCTCTTAGGGCATCTGTAGTTTCCCATGGGGTTCTTTTGGCCTCATGTGCAATGGCACAAACCCAGTGAGCTCAAGGGTGAGGGGGACACACACACACAGGTGCTTCTGGGCAACACTAACCATGAGTCCTTCCTCTCCTGGCTCGCCTTTGAAACCCTGCAAAAACAAGAACAACATTGGAACTATTGCCTCTCATTGTCCAAAACACTCAGCAATAATGAAGAGTGTTCCACTGCATTATCCTTTAGCCTATTTTTCCATTAAATAAATTGCCAGCGGTCTGCAGATTTGCAACAGGTCACCTGATGGGTATGGATTGGAGAAGAGATCTCCTCCAGGGTCTCTGAGTTACAACCTGCAAACACAGCCCCCAGATCCACCTCTTTGCTCCAGAACTTCAGATGGAAAGATCCCTCCTGTTCCCCTGGCCCAAAGCCTTGCCCTGTGAGGAGCCATCGTAGCCTGGCTGTGGCTTGGGCTGGGGACCCAGCGGTTGGGGTGGCAGCTCTGGGGAAGGGGACACCCTTCACCCTCCTCTCCCTCATGGGGTTGGTGGGAACTGCGCGGTAGGAGCTCACTGCGCATCTCCCGTCCTTACAGGGGAGCCTGGAGGTCCTCTTGGGCCATCCTTTCCCGTGTCACCAGGAGGCCCCCGGGCACCTGGGGGTCCTGGCGGACCAGGGGGCCCTGTGGCTCCATCTCGGCCTTGATCACCCTGGAAGAAGGTCACACAGACATGGTGAGAGGAAGCGGCGTTGGCAGGCGGTGGCTGCAGGGTGCCCACAACACATGCACTGCACCCCTGGGCCACCAGCACCCTGCCCTCTGCTGTCCCAGAGGAATTTAGGTACAGCTTCCAACTGGGAAGGCTCAAAGCGAGCTCATGGCCAATTCATGCCCTTTGGGTTCTATTCCTTAACCAAGACTGCGCTCAATGCCTTCCACGGAGGTTTTATCTCACTGAGCCCTTACCCAGTGACTGTCTGCATGAAAATGACCAGTTCAGCAGCACCCAGAAATAACCCAGACCCACAACATGCTGGCACGGAGCATGCACACACTGCCATAGCCTAGTGCATCACACCAGAGAAACCACACCAAAAAAGCAGTAGTGCTCAGCCTCATCCTGCAAAGACAGCCAGGGCCATATATTAACATTCAGAGTCGCTCACGGCCTGCACTGCTGGGGTGCAGAGGAGCAGCAGCAGCTGCATCCCTGTGTGACTGGGAAGGTCTGGTGCCCGGGTGGGTACCAGCTCTCAGCCCAGCCCCGGGGCCGTGCCCATCCAGGGGGCTGCACAATGGAAAGCCTCATGGAAAGGCAGCCTCGTAAATCTTTTAGCAACATCTGGAAGAGTCACCACTGAGACTGGGCTGTATTTAATATGTGGTTCGCCCTCAAATCAGGGACAAGTGTGGGATTTTTCAGAAGTCCTTAAGTGACTTAGCAGCACAAATCCCATGGCCTTTCAACGAGATCTGGGCTCCTAAATCACTTGCATAGTTTTTTAAAAAACCCTATTGCAAATGCTCAACATTGCAACCAATTATGTCAAGTCAAGCCTGCCACTCAATTTTTCCCAATTAAAATGTCACATTTAGAGTTCAAGGATTTAGATGACTCTAGTTTTGCTGCATTTTATAATACTAACACTGGCCACATCAGCAGTTATAGGGCTTTGCTGCTTGATTCTCAAATGCCAGGAACCAAATGCTACAACCCGTTAGCTTTATGTCTCTCTACTTCGACAAACCCCCGCCCTAAATTCCAATGGACTTTCACACAAACACGCCCCCAACGAGCACCTCCAAACACAGCCATGGTAGTGGCAATTTAAAATAGCAACAGTGCACTGTCAGTCAGAAAGAAGGACCAGAAGCAGCTCAAAGAATCACAGCAAACCAGCAGATTTGCGGTCTACCTTGAGCACTCGCCGACTAAAGACAAGCTGATCATTAGCCAGGAATCCGTGATTGAGGTGGGGGAAAACCATCTAGCCAGGGAAAGCGAGAGGCAGAAGAGGAAAGAGCAACAGTTTAGGATGAAAGCACAGCAGAAGGGTGAGTTCTAAAGGCTACAGAAATATATAACAATCTTTCTTTGACAATTAATTGATGCATGAGAAAGAAATAGTCTAGGTAGCCAGCAGTGGTGGCTGTAAGGGTCTGGGTACACTGGAGCTTGGTAAGCAGGCCACAGACTAAGGGAAACAAGTATTTTTTCACTAGTTAACTGCACAATAGGACATTCAAAGCAGCTGGGACCAGGATTCCCCTGCTGCAGAATAAAGAGCATTATTCCAGTAAACCCCACAGGGGATATATCCCAGCATTTGCCTGAGACCAAATATTATAACCTTTTTTTCAGAGGCTAAAATGAATACTGATGTATCCCCCAGCCTGCAAACTGCAGATAAATCTCTCAGATTTATATGATGCAAAAACAATGTATTTAGACCATGTCAGTAGTCATTGCTATTGTTTTTGAGCCTTTCCACTCATCTGTCTAGGGAGAAGCAGCAAGACATTTCCTTTCCCAGGGAGGGCACCACGTGCACCTCCCTTTCCTCCATCCACCCATCCCTGCACACATCCATGGGAGAATCAGTGGGGTGGAGTGAAGCCACAAGAAGCCCTCTGGGAACACAAAGCACATCCTTCATGAGGATTTTTGGAGGTTTCTATGGAACAAACATCTTTTCTAAATTGCCAAGGAGCTTTTAAACCTTGCACACCAATAATAGATAACCCCAAACCTTAATTTTGGGGTAAATAGTGCACAGGCAAGGCCAGAAGGTGCCCGGCCTCCCAGGACAGGCTTAGCCACAGGTACATCGAGCACAGATGTTTCAACACCATCTTCTCAAAAAGAGAGGGGAAAGTAAAGTCAGGTAGAAAAAACTAACCACCCTAAGAAAATAAACCCCTCCCAAGGATTTTTTACAAGCCTTTAGCTCAGCACTCATTAAACACAGCCACTTTTGGGAAGAATGTCACTGAAATCCTGAGAAATTGAAATTAATGGGAACACAGAGGCCTTGCACTTGGCCAGGCCCTCCAGATACTACAGAAACCACCAAAAAGACTCTACTGAGAGCAAAGGGGTTTGTAGCAGACACAAAGGACACTGTTTTATGGCCCATTATGTTCATAAAGATACACAAGAGCATAAAGTGGGATTTTGATAAAAGCCCCCAGAGCAGGAGAGAAACTGAGTCTGTTTTCTTATCCCTCAGACTGGTGAGCACCATCCAAGCAAACACAGTCCAAGCTCAGCCCTACCTATTGTAGTGTGAAATACCAATTTGTGTTTGCTCCGAGGCCAAACACCCCATATCCCACCAAATCCAGCCTTTGCACCTTAAATTTAAACTGGTTCCAGAAATGCCCAGGCCATAGATAACCGTGTTCCAGGAGAGGAGTTAAGTGTGATGGAGTTACATGTTCCTGCTCCAGAGCTCCCCAAGATTCCTGTAGCAAGGCATTGGGCTCACTGGCCACTGGGTCTGACCCCATGTAGCAATGGAATGTCAGAGCACAGAAACCTTGAACAGGGCTACTTTCCAGCTTTAGAGCACTCCATTGAGCCACTTCAACACAACATTCCAAAGTAAGCAAATAATAAAATAAAAAGCATCCAGAGGTGTCTGTTGCCTGTGACAGTGAGCTCTGCAGGACACTTCCTACGCTGAGCTTTTATCTGCAATTTGAGCTTGGCAAACACTTATTTTGCAGAAAGTAAGAGAGAAAAAGCATCTTTTGTATCTGTTCTGTGGCTGCAGAGGTGGCTCAGCCACACCAGTGCTCAGCTCCTCAGCAGCTCAAGGGCACAGGGGATGCTGTGCCACCTCCACCAGCCCTGGCCATGTGGGCCACTGCAGGCAGGGCATTTCTCAGCCACTGCAGGCAGGGCATTTCTCAGCCACTGCAGGCAGGGCATTTCTCAGCCACTGCAGCTCATTCCCTCCCTCTGCAGAGCAATCCCGGTGCTGCTGCCACAGGAGCTGCGCATCCGCCAGCCCAGATGTGCAGACATTCATCAACCCCATCGTTTGTCTAAACATCTGATCTGTCAGTAAGAACAAGATCACCCAGCTAAGTTCATAAATCCAGACGGGCTGTCCCAGTGCCGGCTCAGGGAGCGAGCCTGGCTTATAAAACCAGTCCTTTTCAGAGGTGTAGCAAAATATTCCATGTTGAGTGAGGAGTACAGGCACAGATATCATGGCACAGCCTTGGCAGCATCCTGCTTCGACTCCCTCTGTCCTCCCCAGAGCAGAGGGGATCTGGTACTGGTTTCTCCCTATAAATACACCTTCATGCATTCTGTCAGTATATCTGGGTACATTTATTCCCCATCCTGACCAGGTGATGCTGCACAGCATCCTCCCTCACGCTGGCTACAAGAACAAGCGTTAGGTGATTTAGGCAACCCAACATGATCTCCTTCCTCAGCTTTCCAAAAATCAGCTCCAGCACCTGCCACAGGGACACTCACATGTGTAATAATCTCTGTTTTTGTCCTTGCTGGTGGCAGGTGTTTATGAGAGAGAAGGAGAAGCAGTGCAGACGTGAACACATTCAGTAGCTCATCCCCAAGTGCCATCACCTCACTGCCACTGCAGACAGTCCCTCCAAAGCTGCCCCAAGCATTGTTCTCTTTTAATCTATCATTCCTAATGATAGTATTTTAGTGTTCACTGACACACTCTATCCCCACTCCACCACCCATAGACATGAACATTTACGAGGGAGAGGGCACTGGACATAGTCCTGTAACTATAATTTATCCTCCCACTGATGTGATGACTTGCAGTGACACATCTTTCAAAATCAGCTAAACAAAGCCACCACTGAAACTTGAGAAAGAAGATAGATTAAATTCAGAAATAAAAAATAATCTGGGCCAGATGGCAGTAAGAAGTTTCACATCCAATTCACAACCCTGAGTGTCTGAAGACATAAAGGAAGCTGTTTTCAAAGCCAGACACCTGTTTTCAGATCAGCTGGTGCATGGCTCAGCCAGGCTTGTTTCTCCCTCTTTCCTCACAAACTGTTTTGGAGCCTTGTGCAAAAAGACAGAAATAGATCTTCAACTACAGAAAAATCTGGACAAATGCAGATCAGCACAAAAAAGCCCACCCAAACATTTTTTTTCTTGGTAGATTAAAATATAGGACAACTGGGAGCTGGTACCTGCCTCACAATTCCAGACAGAGTATCTTCTGCAGCAGCATCTCCTCCAGCATCGCTTGAGCCTCCAGCCCCAAAGTCAGGCACAGCCCCAGCCAAGGAGTGAAAACTCACACCCCTGTGCTGCTGAATCACCTCTTAAAGCCTCTTCTGAGTATGTGGGTGGGCACTTAGACAAACTGGAGACCTGACGCTGAGCTCCTCCCTAGCCACACAGGGCATAAATCTATCATGGAAATTTTAGGGGCTCTCTGACCCCAAGGGTGACATTTCCCAACAGACCCAAGGCTTTTGGGAGCTGCTTCGGAACATGATGCCAACTCCAAAAAGTGACTTTACAACTTCCAGGGGAAAGAAAGAAAAATGCCTCTGAGGCCTCTCTGCCTGACATTAACCACTGAGGGCCTGGCTGTGTTTCCAGCAACTCCATCTAACCCTACCTGCTGACTCCTGGGTGCCAGCTCTGAATCTGGCCTCTTCATGGTGACCTGCACACCATCCCATCCCCAAACAGGGTTTCCAGCAGGTGCCCATCACCCATGGCCAACCACAGCCCCCTCACTGTGACAGAGCCCACACCCCTCGTGGTGGATCCTCCCATCCCAGCGTGGGAGGCTTCATGCTAATGCAGGGACTGCTGGTGTCCCGTGGGGACCTGTCCTGATGCACTGCAGAAATCCCAACTTCATGCAGCTCCACGAGAGCCATTTCCACAAAACTACGTTAATTTCTGTATGTTACAGCCAAAACAGCTTTCTCTCGTCATACAGTCACTTTCAACCCTTTGTTTTCAAAGGCAGCCTGGATATCACCTGGTGCCACCGCACTCCCAGGTGGGCAGCTCAGCAAGAGGGCAGGAATGTCCCATCCTGCCCAACACTGTGCCTGACCTGTCCTTGGGACACCAGGTCCTGCCACCATGTACTGTCCTCTAAAGCCAACAAATAAGGAGGACAGCTTCAAGGGTCTCTGACACTGGAACAGGAAATCGGGGATGAGAAAGTTCAGCAGAAGTGAAACCCTTCATGAAGAACCCAAAGATCTCCAATTCCTTTTTCCTCGTGGCAAAAGTTAAGGAAAACCACCACCACCACCACAAAGAGCTCCAAAGGCAAAATGAAACGTTTCCAGAATTGTTACCATACCTCAGTTTGCAGCAAAGCTGCACAAAGCCTGGTTTTGTGCAGTGACTAAACCCAACCAGATTTTGGAATAAATTAACGTGCTGTTTTCACTACTTACCCTCGGGCCGACGTCCCCTGCTTCACCCTGCACACCAGGCAAAACAGCAAGGTCAGCTCTCAGAGTTCAAATGCCAACCCCCAGGACCAAGCACGGGGTCAGCTGGACATGGGGGCAGCACACAAGGGAAGTGGCAAGAGTCCTATTGCTTAATGGACTCCAAACCAGGGAGGAGAGGGGCTCAAGACAACACAATAGGGAAGGATTCTGCCCTGGCAGGCGATGAAACAGATAATAAATCAGGAAGAGCAGACTGTTCCCAACTCTATGGCTCCCCTAGCAACTGCTTATGCCCTACACACATGAGAATTAACTTCGCTTTCAGTACAGCAAACACCGTCTTTGGCTGCTCTAATTTGAGGGGACAGTGTCATGAGAACACAGAGTGTTGGAGCTCTTGGAAGATCAAAGTTTTGTACCACTCTTGTGACTCTGAAGAGCTCACCAGGAACCCCACAGCATGGGTGAGCTTTAACACCATGCTTATTCCTCCTGCTTTTTTGCAAATTCTTCCCGCCCTCCCTTTCCTGGGGCTTTTCCCAGAGCAACCTGAGAACCCACTGTAACAGCTCCACATCCCAACAAAACCCAGTGTCGTGCTGGGGTGACCTGCACTGAAAGAGCTACAGCAACAGGAGCATATACAGCAGCTGCCCCAAAAGTCACGTGTTAATGCAGCCTTTACCTTTTCCCCTTTTGGTCCTGGAGGTCCCTGGAAACACATAAGAAGGATCCAAGTTAAGGCACAGCAGAATCATCAACGCACAGGATATCAACCCCAAGAAGATTCTATTCATCAATCACAAATCTGAGCCACATTCTCTATTATTTTAAGGCATACATGCTACTATTTTAAGTTATGCACTGCCTGACATGAGCAGCACGCTACCAAAAAGCACCCACGAGGTTGTGTCCCCTCCTGCCAGGGCAGAGGATGGAGAAGGACCAGGGCAGGGCAGGCGGTGTGACAGCTGCTCACAAACACGTGACTCTAAATAGATGCAAAAGATATCTCGAGGTATTAAATCACTTCTAGGAAAAAACCCCACATGCTCAGCATATCATTACAACAATTATACATCTGTTTGGAATAAACAGGGAGGACGGGCTGCTTTCTTTGGCCTGTTTGCTGAAAGCATCATTCATCTTCCCTCTGTGAGACAGGCAGGCAGAGACACACTGCAGCCCCAGAGAGAGCCCGAGAGCAACACTTTGATGTGTCTGCTCTGCATCCTCCTTCCAGCACAGAGAAATACCAGATTTCAGCATTCAGACCAACCTAAGGTGTTTGCTGAAGCAGGACCCAGTGGGATGCAGTGGGGCAAGGTCAGCAGGGAGGGCGGCAGTGGCAGATCTGCATCCCTCAGCAAGGCTGCTGGCCCAGTGCTGTCATGGAAGAGGTCGTGAACAGTCTGCTTTGAGTCTGGCTGTTTGATAAGCTGGCTTTTGCACTGAGATTTTCTCACTCAGGGTCTCACTCCTGCCCGGGTGCGGGACTGGGATCCGACTGTGCTCCCATCACAGGGCTTTGCTAATTCAAAGCCAAGCCCTGAGCACCACAGTGTGAGCTGGCCTTCCTTTATTCTTTTCCAATGCTTTATTTCTAGGTTTTATTTACTTTTGCCATCTTCAGGGATAGGATAAAAACCAACCACAGCAATGTACAGCTGTAACAATACACTCCCTACCTAGCCAGAAATAAGTGTCTGGAATAACTTTTCTATTGCAAAGACTGAATTACTTCTGCCCACGATGAAATCTAGTTGGTTTAGGACCAGAACTTTGAATGATTTCAGATTGTTCCCTCTAGGAAAGGTGGTGCGAGAGAATGGGGTTTGGACACAAAATATGGAGTTGTGACCTCCTGTAGGAATCATCCAGAGGAAGGAACTGGAGCTGGCTAGAGTTCAGCTAGCATAAAAATAAAATAGTCTGCTTTTCTGTAAAATAAGTAAGTAAAGAGTGAAGCACCTGAATATCCAAAGGGCTTCCAAGCAAAAACGAAATCAAGAAAACAGCTCATAAAATGAAGTCCAGCTGTTCCAGAAAGTATTGTATGGACACTGGAAAGTCTCGAGCAATTCCAACCTCAGCTCCTTTGGAGGGAAACGGAACCCACTTTGGGATCAATTATTTTTATGGTATCACTTTGTAGTTCCAGGAGCACACAACCAATATTACTGACTTGACTTCTTCAAACGTGCTACCGGAGTTCATTACCCAAATTTGGCCTGATGCCCATCTGCAGCCTCGGAGCTGGCACAGGGGGGGAAGAAGCAGCAGGTAAAGAAAAGTTCACCTCTAGCTGTGCTGGCCCGCCCTGGCTCAGAATTTGATCCTGCACGTGTTACAGAGCAGGGAATAATTTCCCAAACACAATTTTCTCCCCTAAAAGTTATATATGTGGTAATAAACAAGAAGTAGTTGACATTCTGCATTTTATTGCAGAGCAGCGTGAGCAAAAACAAGATATATTTGGCACTTGGTGCTACTTACTGGTTTGCCATCCAAACCAAGAGGCCCCTGAAAGAGGAAGGAAAAGAGAGTATTATTAAAATAAATAGCCAATTTACAAACATGGCAACATCAGGCATGCTCTCAAAGAGGCTTTACTTACGTACAGTACAACCTTTAGCTATGACTCTATGATATACCTAATCCTTCATCCATGCAATCCAGCAGGAAGGTTTCACAGAAGGACAGAAAGAGGCATCAAACAATGAGCAGAGTGTGAAGGAGCGTGGAAGGAAGCGACAGGATTAGTGACAGGGATAAGGTGACACTGCTCTGGCACAACACTTGGGACTCCCTGAGACTTTTAAAGTCAGATGGAGTAGCAATAAAACATGTCTTATTTGGTTCAATTGATCAGGTCCATGAGCGATTCACATCCACCTTGGTCCTGAGCCATTTGGTTTTGCCAGAGGACTTGCTGAATCTCTCCCAGCTCACCCAGGCTGTGGGTGTCAGCCACCACCCTCAGTCTGTCCTGGTAAGTCTCCCTGATGGGAAGGAGAGAAAGGGAAGGTTCATCCGCCCCTGGGGTGACAGCTCTTTGCTCTGCCCATCTGCAGTGATACAAAGCTGGAGGAGCACTTGAAACTGCAAGACCGAGCACAGTGCTTGCCCAGGTCCTCCCTTTCTAGGGTTGCTGCACCATAAATTGACATGAAATATTTCCCTGCCACTCCTGGAACTTAAGCCCTTAATGAACATGAAACCCCTGAGTGTGTTGGGCCATAGGAAACCTTACTTTTGAGAAGGGATGTGTGTGGGGAGGAGGCACAAAGCTGGCCCTGCCCTCAGCTGGAGCTGCCACACAGGCACTTGGGGACAAAGAGATGCACACAAGTTATGGTAAATCCCACAAGAACTGAATTTCCACCAATCCACAGGTTCAATACCTCTCCTCATTTAAGCCCAAAGAAGGCTCAGTCCTGCAAACCATTGCTGAAGAAACAGCACGATGGTTGTGAGTCAGCAAAGCCCTTGGTCACCTGCTTTCACCCCCAGCTTTCCATCGTGTGCTTTGCTGGGCTCCACTTTGGAGGGATTGGCATCCCTGCGGCAAAGCCTGACCCAGTGCCACAGCCTGGCCCTGGTGAGTACAGACCCAGTCCAGGTGACCTCAAATCCAGCCTGGGTGAGCTCAGACCCAGCCCAGCCCTGTTCCTCTCACTGGCCATGGCAAATTCAAGGGCTGTGCTTGCAAAGCAGCACCTTGGGATCAGCACCTGCTCCCTCCTACGTCTGCCCTGCACTCCCACAAGCACATCCTCCTTCCAGCATGCTGGGCTGAAACATCTCCCACACCACAGCCCTGCCAGCTGGGAGAACCCACCAAGGCAAAGGTAGCTTGGACTGTGGTACAGCACAAGATCAAAGCACCAAAGCTCTCTGTATTTCTTAGGGAAATAATTATGGGGACTCGTTTGTTTATTAGCTTCTATCTATGATGGGGAAATTGAACAAAAGAGACAAAAGTGTGGAAGAGGAGGCCAATGGCTGCATGAAAAAGAGCATCCTCCAGCTCACAGCCATTGATAAGGAATAAATCAATCTGTAATGGCTATGGAATACAAAACCCTGAGGACCACAGCTCTGCTAGATAAGAGGCAAATGCAGGTGGCTCAGCCCTGGGCAGGGCATCAGTACCTCTGTCATAAGGGGTGGGGGACCTGTATAGGACAAGCTCACTTGAAAATAAACAGGCATTTCTTTACACACGAGATTTCTGAAGTGATCAAACATAGGTTACATTCCTAATGTGTATTATTTCCCATAAGGAATTACCAGTGCAAAACAAGTAGCAGTAATGAAAAATAAAGCAGTTGTATCTATCAATGCAAAAGCTTGCAGGTCACAACCAAACTACTTCTTCTTCCCCAACACCACCTCATGCTTTATCTCACCTCAGTTACTTAGATTGTAACAGCTAGGAAAGGCACCTGGCCCGTGGAGCTCCCTTCCTGAAACTATGATTGTTTGGGGGGATTCACCTGCAACTGCCCTTCCCCTCCAGAGCACAAGACATGGGACCTGAGCTGAGAACTGGCGGCATATTCAGCTTCTCAGAGGAGTAAAAGCCACAGATTTTTTAGATTTATTTTTTAATATACAATACCAATTCACCAGCTTTTCGCTATTCTTGTATCAGTCCACAAAGGGACATCCAGAAGGAAAAACAATGGCCTATTCAGAGGATGTTTGTTTGAGAGAAAGCATTTAAAGCTTGAGAGAAACAATATCCACCAGCGTTTCAAAGGGGCTCTTGGCCAGCCATGGCACTGAATGGACAAGACTAACAGACTTTTAAATGTCTTGTCAGTCTGGGCTGGAGATTTAGTTGACTCTGCTCTACCTGCCCAGACAAACACCTTGTGTGAGCAAGGCAGGGGTAGAGCAGGAGAGCATCTGAAATCTGGGCTGGCTCACTCGACTGCCTGTAACTCCCAGGAGAACCCATGTCTTGAGATCATCACTGTCTTTTATTTGAATTCTCCTCCATGGCATTTTAATTAGAGATTAAGCAATCTTTAATTTATTTGATAAACAAGGAACAGAAAAGCAACAAGTAACCTCCCATTCCCCCATTCAAAAACCAAAAATCACTTTCACTTAAACAACCAGCACTAAATATATTAAATATATGAAAAAAAGAGAGTTTTTTGGACATCCCAAGTAAGATAGAGCATCACCATGGCTTTATGTTTTTTGCCCAGGGATAAATCTCTCTAGTGCCTTCACCCACTCTTGAACACAAGTGTTCAAATCACACCCTTAAGGATCAGACTTCACATAATTCAGGGCTGACTATGTCAAGAGGGGATCAACTTTCTGCCCAGGACAAAACTGATGCTTTAAGACAAAGTAGACGGAAAATTCAATTTCTTCCAAAACGTGATTCTGACCAAAACTATCACTGCACTGGCCAAGTGAGACAAAGTACATTGATCCCAGCTGCTCTGAGGAAGATGACACTGATGTGGTCCAGCCAACACCAGAGCCCTCTCCCAGCTGGTAACCAACTCACAGCTCATTTTGTGTCCACGCACCACACTAAGGACTGGCTGGTTCAGCTCCAGGACAATGCAGCTCACTGGGACATCCTCTCCGTTTGAAGAAAAAGGAAGAATTGTTGCTGTCAGTTTGATAAAGCAAATACATCTGCAACATCTGGCTGGAGCCCTCAGGTTGTTGGTGGTTAGCAGGGAGAGCTGGTGACACAGAGCAGGGCTGAGTGAAAGTTGAAACTACATGCCTTGGTTTTATTCCCCCCAAAGAGAAACACAGGCACACGGTGTTCCTGGGGGAATAAGGATCCATGGTGATCCCATGGGGCATCCCCCTCTGCCATCACCTGGGTGAGGGCACTATTTGTATAATGGCATATACGGTATACATTAATGGCACACTATTTATTGGTGCAGAGCTTGTTACTACATCATGTACTCTCCATGCATGCCTTGGTTTGGCCACACAACATTTCAACTTCAGAGTAAGGGGCTACATTCAGCTATGTCTGAAAGCAAATTCCAATATCTGTCTTCATTTTGTTTCACAGTAGAAGCTCAGAATTGTTGAGATACCTCACCAAGACGCCACCTCTCATTGCAGAAATGAGATTCACCCATTGCTGAGATCAGCTGAAGGCTTGAGAACAGTTTTGAGTTCACCAAAAGGCACAATGTGGAGCTTGCAAGCTCCGATTCACGTGCCAAAGCTCTTCCAAGAAATAATAAGCATTTCCCACGCCCATCACTCACCTCTGGCTCAGGGCAAGCTGAGGTGCCAGTGTGGCTACCTGGCCCTCTGCCTTCCTCCTCCAGTGCCCTTGCTGCTGCTCTAACAGTGTTACAGGAATTTTAAGGAAGGGGGGGAAATATCCAGTGAAAACAAAGCCAGAGATGATTAAGAGGACAATCCTTCTGAGTTGGGAAATCTTCTCTCATGGTTATTTTTAATGTTTCCTGCTCTGCTAAAAATTAGCACAGGGGTCGGAAGGAACCCTGCAGTCAAATTTTAACAAACTCAAAGGGCTGCCTTTCAACCTCTGTCTCTGCGGTTTGAAAAAGGGGTAAAATCTTACAGTTCAAGGAGGAGGAAAGTGCCAGAACAAAAGAGCACGACAATATTTCAGTATCCCTGGGCCAGGCCCCGGGTCATTAGGCAGCCTGGTGTGCAGCAGAGCCAGGGACCATCCCTTCCTATAGGCCACGCTGTAAATCCTGCAGTGGGACAGAGGCTGCTGCCACTGCGGGGCCTCAGCACATTCTTCTTGAGAAGAAAGCTCTGGCCAAAGCTGTGGCCAAGTGTGCCCTGCCAGGGCCGTCACAAAGAAAGTGCAGGAAGGCAGCCAGGTCGCCGTGGCTGCTCCCAGCTCAAGGGAGAGGGGAGAAAAGGCACTGGGGAATGAAAAATGAACTGTGAGTTCTCTAAAGAGCAGCTGAGAATCACTGGCACGAACTGGGAATAAAGGGAGTGCAAGAGAGATGTCAGCTCATCCCTAATTACTGCTATCCCCCTCCTCGCTCCCTGAACTGCTCAGGTACAGAAGGACCACAAACCCTTATTAAATAACAAATTTCTACTCCATGTAATACCATCTCTGCTCAAGTAATCATTTGACCTTTCAAATGCATTTAAATTCTTATATATGACACACATGATCTAATATCTATGATCTAATTTATTATATTTTATGAATCATTATTACTTATATAAATAAATAACTTCAGTACTGCATGTAAAGACCTGTGAAGGGTATGAAATTGGTCACAGAAGGAATCATCCCACTCACACAGCGCTCAGCACTGGACAAGTCCTTGGTGGGAGGTTCCTCCTGCATCAGCCCTGACCTCGGGGTCACTGCTGTGAGACCCCAAAATCATGTTAGTGTGCAGCACAACACAGCTTTGGAAACATTCCCACCAGGGGCTGTCATGTTTAAGCATTAAGATCATTTATATCGTGATAATTTCATGTTTAACTTTACACAGCATGAATGGCCTCACTGGAGTGGGATGGGATTGAAGCACAGGAGAACAGCTCTGCCCCTAAACCCAGAAATTTTTTTCAGCATGAACATTGTTAATAATCCTTTGCTAATAATTTTCTCTGTATCAAAAAAGCTATTTCAAGTATTGCCCAGCACAAATTCCCTTTTGCTCCATGACTATGTGTGAACTGGAAAACTGCTTTTCATTATTAGGTGACGGTTTCTGCATTGTTTTTTTAAAAAAAAACCAAAACAGACCAAAAACCCCAAACCAAACAGCATCTACAATTTTCTTCCAAGCACTAAACAGCAATGTTGATGAGCCATGATTATTTTTTAATGTTTGCAAGACTAATTGTTTTCATTTGGAAATAGTTTACACATGCAGGCCGCATCCTGCCTGGTGTCAGAGCCAGGCTCTCCTTGTTCAGCTACAAACCCCTATTTCTTTCCACAAGGAAGGGCAATTAGGAGGTTCCCAAAACCTGTCTCCCTGCAAAGCACAGCCCTGCATGTAACATGCAACCCCAGTCTCGGGGAGATCCCAAGGGAGCTGCTCCAGGCAGTGGGATGAGCTGAGTCCCCTTTGCCCAGAGTCCTCCTGCTGCAGCAGCGCTCACCCCTCACCCAAATTTCTCTCCAAAAAGGCCACCTGAGCACACCCACGGAATCTGGAGGGGCTCAGCGTCACCCAAGTCTCAAAGGCTCCTCTGAAACACTCCTCCAGGGGGAATCAAACCCCATAGCCCAGGCTGCCAGCCATAGATCCCCCAGCAGAGGTGTCAGGTAAACGATGCAGAGCAGCCTGATAAGAGCCAAGGGTGTTAACACAGCAACCAAAAAACCCCTCACAAATCTGTGCTCTATTCCAAAAAAAAAAAAAAAAAGGAGATCTGTCCTCAGACTGCTGGGAGGCCTCTGCCCATTCTTTGATGGAAACAGAGCAGAAAGGAGCAGTAATTTGCTAAAAACTTCACCCATAATGCAAACCAGATGCTGGGGCTCTGCAAGGGAGCCGGGCTGGTCCCCGCTGGGCATCCGGGGGCTGTGCAGAGCCAGCGAGAGCCCATCTCCCTTCCCCGGGGCAGGGATGCTCCAAGCATTTCTGAAATGCTTGGGAAACAAACAAAGAAACAAACACCCAGAAAAAACAAACCCAAACCCCATCCTCAGAATGCTTTTGGGCCAGCGCTGGGCTCTGCCCACTGTTCAGCCCCTCCTTTGCATCACCAGCGTGGGCTCCCCAGAGCACTGCAGTTCCCAGCTGTCTTCCAGACACGCCAACCACGTTCATCAGGGCTTCAAGCGGAGATAAGGGACCTTTTCCCCTGCAGGAGCTGCCTCTTCCTTAACCACAAGATGTGCCTTCTTCCATCTGTGCACAGAGCTCCCTCCTTGTTTTGCTCTTCTCAAAGATGCTCAAGAAAAATATCTGGGATCAAATCAAATGCTGACTGGTGCAAAGGGGTGGGAAACAAACACTGGGCTGGAGCTGCACAGGGCACTGCTTGGGTTTCCAAGGAGGGTCACTTGGAGATGCCAGAATGGAGCCAGTTTGTTCACTCCTCCTGTCACGAACTGCAGGGATTCCTGGGCAGGCGTGCCAGCTCCCCTTATCTGCTGCAGAGCATCACGTCAGAGGCAAGAGCTCACTCATCTGTGCATCACATTGCACCAGTTTTCTTCCAGAACAACAAAATGCTTTTATGACAGAAAGAGTCCCTCGACTTCCCCAAGTTTCTGAGGCTTAAAGGAGTTCCATGTGTTCTGTGCAACTGCTTGCTTTAAAATTTGATGTCCAGTGGGGCTTTGGATATATGTTTTTGTTAACGTCTGACTATGAGAGAGGAGGTGGCTTCTGTGGTGGGAATGCAATTTTTGAGTAGGCAGGCAATGGGTTTGGAAGAATATTGGCATTTCAAGCCAACACTTCAGCAACTCACTGCCTTTATAGTCTTTCCTCAGCAGTGGCATTCCTGGTTGACAGCTGCAGTTTGGATTACTTCTCTTTGGTGGCTAATGAGAAAACTTCTTGATTTTCCCCAGTTTTTCTCTGCCTACACATCAAGTCTCAGTACCAGAGGGCTGTGCTCAAATGCATGGAAAGAGAGATGCAGGTCCACCAGCTGCACTCACAGTCAAAGCAGGGAACAAGAGGAAAAGCAGCACAAGATGCCAGAAACCAAATCTCTTCCCTGCCTGAGTAATTTGGGCAGCAAAGTTCTCCTTGCTATTGCTGTCAGCACCTTCACCAAGCCCTCTCCCCTCTTCTCCCAGTCCAGAACCACTGGAATCACAGAGGATAAACAAATGCAGTCCCTCTACTGGGTGGGATTTAAGACAACTTTTTATTATCCCTGTGGAAGAATTACCTCTAAATCAAAGAGAAAATGAAGTGCTGCCACGAAGAGCGGGTCTTCACAAAATCATTGTTGTTTCCACATCAGAGAGGCGGTAAATGGATGTAGCAGGAAAACACACTGGATCTGCTTTTCCTGCTTCAAGAGGGCTTTCCCTCTAGGCAAATCATTATGTGAATTGGCCACAAAACTGATATTAAAATTAAATGAAAAAGACTGGAACTACAAAGTTTGCCTTGTAAAATGAATGTTTGTTACTTCTGTCTTTGGGGCTCTTACTGGGAGAGGTATGTGTGCAAATGCCTTCACACACAAGAGATGCTCCTTGAAGTCTGAACAGTTACGAGTAAAGATTCTCATGAGAGCAAACACACGACTGAACCCTAAATTACAGTAATGACCCTGATTAACTGAGCTAAGAAAACTAAATACCAACAGAAGCCTTCATCACATGACAGAGTATTTGAAAATATCTAAGTCTAGTGAGGCACAATCAGCCAAAATAGGCATGTGATGGACAGGCAATCCACGCCCGTGCATGAGCTACCATCCAAGGTCTGGAAAGCATCTGCCTACTGCAAAAAAAAATCAGGAAAAGTTTGAGATCTGCAGATGCCATGAGATCTGACCACGGAGCATGGTCTCCCCTATCTCACATGGGGTTTCTGGCAGCTCTCCTGAGGAGTTAAAACACTGCCTGATGCTCTGCTTTGGGCACAGAGCAATCCCAGAGCCACTCAGGGCTCCCACAGACACAGCTCAGGCTGCACCCTGCGCACACCCAAGCAGGACTTGGAGACAATTGCACAGAGGGAGGCAACTCATCCAGTCAGTTCAACTCTAAGTTACTTCTACAGTTCTCTTGTACAAGTAGTTTACTATTAACGTCACTTCTCATTTTCTGTTGATGCCTTTTCTAAAACACCTGGCTAAGTGTTTGTCTTTCTGGCAAATTCTGAGAACCACAATGGCACAGAGGAACTGCCACCAGGAACAGGCTTAGGCACGTGTTCCTCATTTCCCACACCTCCTCCTGTCTGCATTCATAATACATTTATGGGTCACGCATGGAAAGCTTGCACTCTCCTTGGCTCAGTTGTCTACACTAACTGAAATTCTTAATTGCTGAGAGGAAAAACCCCAAACTCCATTGGTTATGGCCAAGGTCTAGAGCTGTGAACAAAGCCACTGTTCCAGAGCTCCACTGTGCTGGGTCAGGGAACCATCTTCCCTTCTACACGTGCTCCTTCAACCCATCTCCCAGACATCAGCATAGAAAAACACATTTGGCTTCACTTTATGTCTTCAAAATTAATTAAACCCAGAGAGTTTTACCATCCTTACCAGTTGATTTCTGGCTTATACATTACAGCTGACTTCAGTGGATAATTCTGGATTTACAATGCTGCAGCCAAAGGAAGATATTAGCTCACTGTCCAAGGCTTCCAAAGTTAAAGTTTCTGAAGATGCTGACCTGAGTAGCTCCAACAGTTCCTTACCGTGAGCTGGACTACAAATACACAAGACTGGCCTGTCCAAGAGTATTTCAAACCCAACTGAGCAATTATTCCCCCAAAGGAGTGCCAGCCTTGAGCAGTGCCTGTGCTGTCATCCTCTTTTACCACAAGTCCATTAATTGATTGTACTGGTGTAGTTACCTGTCACTGGAAAAGGATGCTGTTACTCATAAATCATAAATGGTTTGGGTGGGAAGGACCTTAAAGATCATCTCATTCTAACTCCCCTACTGAGGGCAGGGACACCTCCCACTAGCCCAGGTTGCTCCAAGCCCCATCCAACCTGGCCTTGGACACTTCTGGGGATGGGGCAGCCACAGCTTCTCTGCCCAACCCGTGCCAGGGCCTCAGCTCTGCTTCCTAATATCCCACCTAACCCTGCCCTCTCTGGCAGCGTGAAGTCATTGCTCCTTGGCCCTTGTCCAAAGTCCCTCTCCATTTTTCCTGCAGGCTCCCATCAGGTACTGCAAGGCTGCAACCAGGACATCCTGAAGCTTTCTCTTTTCCAGGCTGAAGAATCCCAATTCTCTCAGCCTTTCCTTACAGGAGAGGTGCTTTATCTTGGTGGTCTCCTCTGGACTTGCTCCAAACAAGTCCATGTCCTTCCTGTGCTGGGGACCCCAGAGCTGGATACTCAAGGTTGCATTATTTTGAATAGCGAGTTGCTTTACTTCCAAGCAGGTAGAACAGGAATCCTTTTCTCCCTGCCTTCCCAAAAGGTTCCACTGCTGCAAGAGGTGGGCAGGATGATGCCTGGGTACTTCCAGGCAACACACGATTAACAAAATTCAGAAGGCAAACATTATACAGCAGAGGATCAAAATGAGTAACACGCCACTCAACTAGAAATAAATCCTAGTATGCTAAGGGAAATGCATAAAATAGGGGATAACTCTGCTTGATATCATGTTTTTTTTTCCTGCAAAGCCTCTTTCCTGCTCTGCTTTTTATTAATAAAGATATGCATATGAAGTAATTCCCCTCATTAATCAACTTCATTCTTTTGGTTTCTTCCCACTTCAAGTGACAACCCTCCAATTGGGATGTCACGTAGCAGTGTAGGCTGAGACTGATTTCAGGGTGGGATGAGTAGCAGAGGCCAACGGAACTCTCAAGAAACAGAGACTTCAGCTTCAAAAGGCCTCTCCAGTAGATGGGAGGAGGGAAGAGAATGAGTCCCAGTGAACCATAAATGCAGTATCTCACTGGGAAAGAGGAGAAACGCCACATAGGAGGACAGCTGAGTAGTTTGAAGGCAGGTATGGAACCATGCCTGTGTGGGGCAGGGAAAGAGATGAGAGCAAGGCTGCTAAAAGCACTGCACAACCATTGCTCAGAATCACAGAATCATTCAGGTTGGAAAAGACCTCTAAGATTGTTGTGTCCAACCATCCAGCACTGTCAAATCCACCTAACCATTCCACAAGCACCACATCCACATATCTTTTCAATCCCTCCAGGGATGGCGACTCCACCACTGCCCTTGGGCAGCCTGGTCCAATGCTTCACAACCCTTCTGGTGAAGAAAGTTCCCCTAATATCCAATAAAAACCTCCCCTGGCACAACTCAAGGCTGTTTCCTCTCATCCTGTCCCTTGTTACCTGGGAGAAGAGACCAACTCCCACCTGGCTCCAATTCCTTTTCAAGCACTTGTAGAGAGCAATAAGGTCTCCCCTGAGCCTCCTTTTCTGCAGGCTGAGCCCCCCCTGCTCCCTCAGCCACTTCTCATCAGACTTGTGCTCCAGACCCTTCCCCAGCTCTGCTGCCCTTCCCTTGACACGCTCTAGCCCCTCAGTGTCTTTCTTGGAGCCAGGGCAGTTCTTCTCCCTCCACACATCAAACACCTACGTAACACAAAGACCCTCCTGCTCCGAGGGGTCAGCCCAGAGCCTGCTCTCAGCCCGGCTCCTCCATCTGCTTCTCATTTTCCCCTGTTCCTCCTGCCCAGCCGCAGCTGCCCGCTCTGCTCGCGTCAGCAGCGCTGCCCCAGCCCCTGCACAGCCACCCCAGCTCCCCTCCTGCTTTATGAGGACGAGTGAGCCCGCCACGCTGACAGCACATCAAGCCGAGGGGAACCACTCAGCAGCACGGATGTCTCCTCAGAAAGCACGGCTCGGGACACGTCCCGGGGGATGCCGGTCCCAGCCCAACAAGAAACACATTTCCATCACTGCCGTGGCTGCACATCTGCTTTTCCTCTGCTTCCAGCAGGCCCTCGTGCAGACCTGGACTCAAACTTGGGCATGGGCCAGGTGGCCTTTTGGCAAAGGCTAAAGGTGTCCCTCCAGGTTTCCCTCTTTGCAAAGGTGCTGTCGGCTCATCAGAAAAGGGAAGCACCAAAACAATGCAGTTAAACCAGCAGGGGCTGGTGGCCCCCTGAAGCACAGCAGGGAGAGCTGAGCACATACCTGGACCTGTGCAGAGCCCCCAACAAGGACAACCAGGGCTCCACCACCATGGGCAGGTCCCTGAGCAGGGCCTGGCAGACACAGCAATGCCATCAGGCAGGGCTAACCAAAGGCAGATCTGTTTGCCCAGGACCTTGTCTAGAAAACCGTCATTCTCTCTCCTGAACTGCCCATTTTGCAGTATTTTTGTCACTGTCTTTTCCTCAGAGACCATGCGTGCCTCATGAATCAATGGAACCCCGTAATCAATCTGTAATTACCAATTATTCTGGGATTTCTGTATAAAAGAATCATTTATGCTGTGGTTTTCAGTCACCAACACTGCTGGTTCACCCCAGGACACCATCCACGTGTCACTCCAGCCACCACCACCAGCACAAAGGGCCAGAGGAACATCGTGGTGTGCCACAAAAAGGACCACTCAGATGTCAGATGACAAAAGCAACCTGCCAGTTCTCCTCCACCTCTGGGGGAAAGTGCTCTTCTTCCCCCTCCCCAGAAGTCATTTAAAGTGATTTCCTCTAAGAGGAACTTCCAAGATCAGTGTTTTGGCATCAAAAAGAGTAAAAGCCTCACTGCTCTCTGGTACACTCACTTGCATTCTGGCAAGCTGAGCAGCAAGAAGCAAGGCAGGCTCTCAGAGTGAGGAGACCTGCACCCCAAAACCCAGGAGCTTATAATGATCACTGCCATTATGTGCAAATTACATAGCCCAGATAAGGAAAAAAACCCAAACCTGCAGGTATTTTGGACACTAAGTAGGTGATTTGCCTTTCTCTGCCCTCAGCTCTCTGGAGAGAACACACAACCCACGTCCAAGCCCCAGCAGAACCCCAATGTTATGCAATATAAGTGCTCTTAAATAGACCTTTCTGCCCTCCAAGAGAGTTTTCTCAGCACCTAAAGCAAGAAGTGCAACAAGCCATGGGCTTCTGCCTTGTTCACCAGAGTGGGCAGCCCGTAGGAGCCACTGAATGCCATTCCTACAGTGTGTGAGGGGAGTTTTTGTGTTGCCATTTCATCATTTGTTAAATGCAGTTACAAATCTGGCAGCACAAGTTTCACCCTTCCAACACCATCTTTCCTCATGGGTTAGAAAACCCCTGAAAGGGATTAGATTATTGGCCCGGAGGTCAAAAGTGTTTTAAAAGCTTCCCCAGCACTGCAATTAAAGTAGGAAATAGAAAATCTCAGGACAATCTTCAGGCCACCTCTGGAGCAGGTGATACGGCAAAGGCAGGTGTGTGGCAGCATGGCTTCTGCCTCACCATGGCCATCAGAAATGGGCTCTTTTTCCATCAACCTGCCCTTGATATCAAAAGTTAAACTATTTAACAAAAAAGTCTTTGTTCTTCAGACAAATCCAGCTGAAACGGAGCAAGTTCAGAAGTTACTGGGGAAAGAGAAAACAGACCCATAGAGCCCTTAGCTCATAGGAACCTACTCTGAAATCCAGGCTGAAGTGCTGTGATCCATGATCAATGGGATATCAAAACGAAATGAAACATGAAGAAGAGCAACAAATCCCAGCAGCCTTCATAGCTGTTACAGCAACGTTAGTAGGATGCGCCATAGGATTAAAAATAGAAAATAAATCCTGCCTGGAGTTTCAAAAATAATAATAAACCTACAGAACTTCATAAAGAAGGAAACTGTTTCTGCTGTAAAGTTTTATTGTAGGGCACAAACCCCTCCTCTTAGGATGTTGGGTATAAAAATACCGAAATCATCTTATAAAATCTGTTTTCTCTTCTGGCCCCATTTCCAGAGCTCTGGATCATTTCATTCCTTTAAAGCTTCCTTTGTTTGCAGCTCAGTGATACACCAGCAGCTCACAAAGAGAGCACTGCTACCCAAGGGGTGCCTGTGTCACTGCACCTATCCCCGACACCAAACACCATTTAATAGCCACCTACTCTGCTTTTGCATCACATCCCCCTCCTGAAACAGCTCAGAGTTTATCTGATCACCCTGAAGGGAACTAAATAATTAAATTGGTTTGACTACACAACTGGATGTAATAAAACCTGTCCATATGCTTCTGTTGAATACTCTCAAGCCTGCTTTATGTTTAGTTTCCTCCTTTTTCAGGTATATATCTTGCTCTGGAAATGCAATTATCCTCACCTCCTTGTTAGATAAAGCTAATTAGTGCAGCCACAGCCACATGGATGTAGTAATCCAGTGTTTGATGGGTTTCAAAGTCTGGAATAAGACCAGCCCCACAGCTCACCTGGACTGGAGATAAGAGAGAGGAGGAAACAAGCTTTGCTGATGTTATTGCCATTTCCCCAGTGCAGACACGGCAGCAGAGCTGGAGGTCACTGCCAGTCCCCAACACCATCCAGGAGAGCTGGAGCAGCTCCAAAATCGCCCACGAGGAGCTGGGATGGGCAGGGTGCCAGGCTGCCCCTGGAGGCAGTGATGGTGCTCTGTCCTAGGGAACAGCCACTACTTTCCCCCAGCACTTCTGGCTTTCAGAGCTCCACAGCTAAACCACACACAGGCTTTGCCAGAACATGACTGGGACAGAGGAGGAGGGATAAACCTGCCACGGGCACTGCTATTCCAGCAGCGGTTTGCCACATCCCACAAGGGCAGAAAGCCACCCTAAACATGACACTAAACAGCCCATTAGAATGAAGTATCACATCTTGACTTCTAATAAATGAAACTCTTATTTTCCAATGGGCCACTGGTGCATCTGTACAACCTCCTTGCTTCAGCATCCCCAGGGTCGGGGCTGCTGCGGGCAGGGACCGCCTGAGGGAGACAAACCCCTTCCCTGCACACCGACAGCCCCTCTGGCTCAGACTTCGCTGCTCCTCCCTCGCACTGAACTTCACTTACCCAAATCAGCCCCAAGCACTTTCCTGTTAGGGGTGCAACAGGCTGGCTCTGCAAAATTAACCCCATCTCCCACCCCTCCCCTTCTAGGAAATGCTGTGTCCTCCCCAGGGAGGCTCACAGGGGTCCAGGGGAAGTGAGAACTGCAAACAGTTCTGGAATTCCCTTCCAATCCATCTCCCCTGAGCTCTGTGACACACAGAAAACTCAACAGATGTTTGGTTATGGGCATTCAAGGGGAACTGGGTCAGGGCACAGGGTGGCAGAGACAAGGAAGGAGTTTTCCTAACACAGTCCTTCAGGGGGAAAAAAATAAAGAAAAGGGGAAAAAAGGCATCAAGCATAGGAAGGAGAAGGCTAAGAACAGCCAGGAAGCCCCTTCCAGAACATCAGGCAGAACAGGACTCGCTGCACCCATTCAAAAAGCAGGAGCAGAGGTGAAAACATGCTGTGAACACGGAGAATCTGCACAGTGGTTTTACCAACCCATCACACCAGGCACGGAGCCCCTCAGAGCTGGAGCACCGTGGCCATCCCACTGCTTTGGTGGGGATGAGGGGAGCCAGATGGGGGGCTGTGCTTTGGGATCTGGCCAGAACAAGGACTCCCTCCTCCTGCACACCACAGCAGGACATCTCTGCTCCCAGGGAAAAAGTTTTGGAGATGGGCAAACAAGGATCCATCTCAACACCTGAGGCCCTTTCAACAGTATCCCCAAATCTGGCCACTCACAGCTCTAAGTGGGACAAATCCCAAAGCCTTCACTAACTTTGCAATCCAGCAAACTCTTAGGCAAGAGCATGAATACCACCAGGAAAGAGCTCAAGTATTTCACCCCTATAAACAGTAATGGAGAATATTGCACAGGCTTCTGAGTTTTAGGGCTAAATCCCTCAAAAGCTATTGCTGATAAAGGAGGAGGGAAGAAGCTTGGAAAAGAAAAAAAAAAAAGAACTCAAGAAAGTTCAAGAAAGGCAAAGAAATTCAAGTCATGGGAAAAGACTGAGTGGACCACAGAGTGCAGATTAGAAGAGAATTAAAATAAAAGGAGTAGCGGAGTTACCGGGTAACCATCTCGTCCTGACTGCCCCTGTGGGGGGGGAACAAGGGAGACAAGTCAGTCAGTGCATCTGCAGCAGCATGACAACACATAGCAGCAGGCAGGCCATGGGGCCAGCAGCTCCCCAGCCAGCCCTGGCACTACATTCCTGAGGGCAATATTCCTGTCAGGAAGGTCACACCTCCAGCGTGTTCTCCCCGGATTTTGATCTCGTGGTTCCCTTTGGCTACTTACCGAGGGGTTTGCCAACTCGGCCCCATCCCTGCTCAGCCCCTGCCACCCCTGGAGCCAGGGACATTCACGGCACACGCTGGATCCTGGCCATGAACTGCATCCTGGCCGTGGACCTGCCTTGGGACGAGAGTCCCAGGAAGGGTGGAAATACCCAAATACCCAGGGGCTGGGGAGAGGTCAGGGAGGCTGTGGCTGCTGAGCAATCACTGAGCTTCCAGCTCCTGCTCCAGCACTTGATTCAATGAAGGTTTCCCCCTCTTGGATCCATCAACCCCCTCTCAGGATGCAGCTCTCCCAGCTCACATCTGAGCTTTGCTTTGCAATGAAGCAGAAAGCACAGCTGATGCTACGGGGAAGATCCTGCTTAAGTTTCCAGTAACACCTGTGAGACCAGCAGAGTAAAACCCACCCCACTGGGATATTCCACCTTTTCTGCTCTCCTGGGAGGTTCCCAAAGGTGTTTACGGCTCGAGCTGCCGTCAAACACGCTGTGAGCTCCAGCTCAGAGCCTGCTGTGAGCCAGACCCCAGGCAGGCTCTGGGGAAGGGGCTGTGAAGGATTAGCTGGTACACAAGCAGGCAGTAAAGTGTGTTTCTGGTACAGCAGTGTCATGTGCTACCATAAACACAGGTTATGTCAGCACGCTTCAGGGGGAGAGCCGCAGCCAGGCACTTCTCAGGGCATGGAAGAGCCCCCTCCACACCACCCACAGGGGCTCTCCCTCTGCCCAGGTGCCCCTGCAGCACCGTCCTCATCCATCCAGGAGCAGTGTGGACTTCAACAACCACCTATTTAACAAATTGCAGCCTTAGGATGAAAAGTACAGTGAGATTTTTATGGAGATGTATGGCACTGGAGCACACAGGGATAAAGAGGAAACACTTGGAACGCCCAGCCCTCGCTTGCTGGTGAGGTCCCCAGCCAGCATGCTGACACATAATGTGTCTGCTAATATCTGGGACTGTAAATGTTTAATTACAGTCTGTGGTAAGTCTATCGTTCAATCGTAGAAATTTCCTACCCAGCATATGATTTTAATACCCTCCAAAACAGAGGTTTTACAGCATATCTAAGCAGAAAACCCCTTACTCACAGACAGGACAATCAATCACCCAGCAGCTACAAATCCTGTACCACAAATTCGAGTAATTTCATATACATAACAAGATTATGACAGCCAAAAAAATAAAATACCAGAACAACTGCTACTAGGGAGCAACGCAATCGAGGATACAGTCTGAGCAGTGTGATGCTGTACGTGTAAGGAGTAATTGATTCCTTATGGCCAAAATCAAGAAACAAAAGAAACTAATAAATATAGTACTGCTGAAATAAAATAATATTGTGGTTCTGTGGGTTCTAGGACTTATATATTATGCTTAAAGAAGTCTCTGGCAAATATTGCTTATGCTAAAAAGGATTAAAAAACCCACCCAAAAACAACACAAAAACCAAACCCAAAACAAAAATGAATGAAACCAGGAGCTGCCTTTTAAAGAAAGGAGGGGGAAAGAAAAAAAAGGTCTTGTTTGTGTTAAATCTCCCCCGTGCTCTGTTTGCAATTCAATAGTGCCGTGGGAACCAGGAAATGAAACCAACTAGAGACAAAGAAAAATTAATAGTGCACCATATGTTGCTATGTCAGATCACATACAATAAACGTGAGCAGACAGCACACGTGAGGCAGCCCAGCCCGGGCGGTGCGTGTGGGCCCATCACAGCTCCGAGCAGCAGCAGCACCAGCTCTGCCAAAGAAAGGCTTTGCCACTAAACCAAAGCACTTCAGCCAGGAGGAAAACGCCCCTTAAAAGGTGTATAGATGGAGTTTGAAAGAGCCAGCACCCCAGGGTCCTCGTCACTTGTAAGCTGTCGTTGGGGGAGAAGGTATTTGTTTTCTTAAATAATCAAGCCAAATTGCATCAGTTGCATAAAGGACAGAAATAAGAGTCTGGCAGAAGCCCTGTGGGGCCAAAAGGCCTCTCTGGCTCAGCCTCAGTGGATGCTCTGCACAACCTCCCAGTTCGCTCCCTCAAAAGTCACCCAAATAATCGCTTTGCCCCACTCCCTCTTTAGTCTTTACACTATGAAATGAACTTGAAATAGAAGCAAAAACTCAAGCCCTTAACAAAACCCACAGCCAATCCCAGGGGAACCAAAGCCACAGTGCTGTGACAATCCCAATGCTTCGCATGCATTCCTAGTCACCTTTTGGCTTTTGAACATGTTTGCAGACCTGGAAGTTATTTAGCCCAGGAATAGTTACCAAATTTATCTTTCCTAAAATGATCCCTTTTCAACCCAGTGAAGCTCCATAGGAAAAGGACAACTTGAAGAAACACCTCTGTTATTGTAATGACAGAGCAGGAAATGTGGCTGCAAACAGCCTGCACCTCTCCTCCTCCTCCTGGGGGGAGAAAGGTAGAAAACCAGGAGCACCTAATACCCATAACTATTTAATTTTTTTAAACCATCCCTGGACAGCTTGGAAGGCACAAACAAAACATGAATCCTCACTCCAAAACCAGCAGGAGAACAAGAGACTTGAATGTGGTGGCACAGCCAATAGCACATCTGAGCATTTGGAAGCAGGAGTTGGACACATTTTCAACTACTACCCCTTCAAACAGCTATTTCCCCATAAATTTTCTTGTTGCGTTGGTAGAAATGCTCATTATTCTCCCCAAGACTTCAAAGAGAGAAGTAAGCAAGCTATGGCTTTCCCTCTAGCCCCCCTTTGTGAGGTGACCAAACCCATATTAAATGATGGAAACACAAGAGATAAGAAAAGGAAGACAAAGCTTTAGAACCAATAACCCCATAACATGTTAAAATATTAGTACAGCACTGTTTCTGTTAAATGGAGACAGATTAAAGAACTCTAAAGGGAGAAATCTCTTTTGACTGAATATTTTCTGAGCTTAAAATTACTGGAAGTCCCCCAGGGCAGCAAGTTCAACATTTTAAAATTCCCCTCCCCCTCTTCTATTTGTCTACAATCATAAAAAAACCCCAAACCCAGCAGCATCTGGTACCAATTTTGCCTCCAGACACACCTCTACCAAAAAATGCTGTGCTTTAGCAAGGACACTGAAAGGCAGGGGAAAGGGGAAGCCTTAACTTTGTTGATCCGACAGTAAAATCCACGATACTTACTGCAGGTCCTGCAAAACAAAAGAAAAAGAAAAACCAGTCACTTCATTTCAAAGACAAAGTATAATGTGATCAAACAGCACACAGCAGGACCCAACATCAGATCTCCTCAGGACTCCCCAGTTCAATTCCCACGCGGTGACTTTCCAGGTACAGTGAACACCATCAGCATCTCCTCCTGCTGCAGGACCAGCTCCCCTGGGCTGCAAACCCAGTCTTTTCCCATCTTTCCCCAGTGTGACTCTGGTCCCTCTGCCCCCACCAGGCCATGGGCACACCACAAGGCTTTGCCCACGTGCAGGAGAGCCTGGAGCATCTGGGGCATCACCTGCAATGGCAGAGCAGGGCCAGTGAAAGGCAGAGAGAAGTGGCTGGGAAAATGGGCAGATTTTGATGAATAAAAACCTGTACTTTCACTGTGGACCTTATTTTTGTTTCAGGTTATGGGAGAGGTGAAGGAGAGATGCTTGCAGAAGCCAGAGGAGCAGTGCAGCGGGCACTTGATAGGGATGTTGCTGCAGCTTCCACAGATCCCAGTGTTGCTGCTGTTTGGCCCTCACCACTCCCTGACCTCAAAGCATGTCACACAGTCCTGTGTCACCTCCACGTGGCCCCTGCTCAAGGGCTCTGCCATGCTCAGAGGCATGATGGGGGACTGATGGACAGTGCCTTTGACCCAGGGAAACACCCACCACATCCACATGAGGCTTCAGGTGCCAGCACCACATCTGCAGCCGTAGGAAAGGAAACATCCCCGTCCTATTCCCCAGCAGTGCAGAGCTTTTCACCACCTGCAACACCAACTCCCGCAGCTTTCCCACCGCTTGCCCAGGCTGGGGCTACACTGAGGGGAACTCTGCACCCTAATCCAAAGCAATCCACTCCTGTTCACACAGTCAGCTTTGCCCATCTTATGTTATTCAACAATATTAATCGAGAAGCAAATTTCAAGCAAATGATTTCTCTCTCAAGGTTTTTAAGATTTGTTTTACAACTGGAACATTGCTGTGTTGAATTTAAAAACAACCCCAAATCAAAGAACAGGGAAAGCCTAAGAATGGGGACTGGGAGCAGGTAAAGGCTGGCAGAGCACCAAGAGCCATCCTGTCAGCCTGTGTCTGTCACCTGAAGGTGGTCAGTGCCACACACAAGCAGAGCCCAGTGCACGGGGGGCAGGAGATGCCCTCTACTCCTCCCTCCATGCCAGGACCCTGCTTTCTTCAGTGCCAGAATTCACACAGGCTCCTAACTCGCTTCCCTTGGTCTCATTTCTTCTGCATACAGAAGTCAGTGGCTCTGTGCCAATTTATTAACTGAGAATCATAAACCCGATTTATTAACTCGCTCACACCAAGCTACCCACAAAAGCCCTTTTGTGGAAAAGGCAAAGACTAAGTCTCAAGTAAGAGGCTGGCAGGAAATTATTTTAATATGGGATTTCAATCATGTACCAATTATAATCTCTTTGGAATTTGTTGCCTTTTCTCCTTCCCTCAGCTACTGTTTTTAACCCCAGCATGTGCAGAAAGGGGCTCTTTTAAAGTGCTTTCCTCTCAAATCCAGGGATCACTGTTGATGGGGGTCTGCATGTGCACCCTGGGATGTCCTCCAGCCACATCAGTGGAGCTACAGGGCTACATAAATCTTCATTAGGGCATAAAGTTAAGCCTATTGAACTGATCTCCTCCTAGGAACAACATCACTTTCTGGCTTGGTGAACACCTTTTTCAACAGCCCAGCCACAAGACACTTGTTTCCTATGGAAGAAAGTTAAATATTTGGCAAGTCAATAATAAATAGTGAAGTTGGTCCTGTACCCAGGGGTTGTCCACACCCAGCCATCCCATCAGTGTGGGCACATTGCATAAGAAACGTGCTCTTTGCAGAGAAATTTGCCAGAATTTATTGCTAGTAATTTAGAGTAGTGAAAATCAGTTTGAGATCTTGAAAGGAAGAATGAAACCACTTGGATATTCTTCTTATAAGAAATAAAAGTTGGAAACAGCCTTTGTGTGTTTAAAATTCCGTAACAAATTAATTTGGGGGCTGATTTCAGAAGGAGGAGGAGAAAGACAAAATAACCTGCAAACACACAGAGTTTGGTCTGTGACGGATTTGCTCTGAAGGGGGATGATGCTGCTGTAACAGGGAGTGAACACATAATACCTGAGCCTGCAAGGGATGGAGACCTTTGGAAACACCAGGACATTCCTTAAGAACGTGAGTGGCTGTGCTAGCAGGAGATGAAAATCAAAACTCATTAAAAATAAATGACCCAGATTTCCTGATTGACTAACGTTAATGTTATTTCGTATATCCTAAGCCCTAGCAGGTCACAGTGGCATCATCCCCAGCAGTACACAAACATGTGGGAAATGACAGGTCACAGCCATTTATTTCCAAGTATTTTTTGCAGCTTAGGAATTTTGGGATATCGTTTGTGTTAAATGTGCAAATCATTCATCATGCAAGCTTTCCTGCCCCGAGAGGAGGGAGCCAGGCAGGAGAAGCCAAACCAGCCAGACCTTTCCAACAGCTCAGGAAGAGTCAGAGGGGACTTTGCTGCAGCCCTAATGGGCAAAGAGCCCACCCCCAGGGTAGCAAACACACCTGTGGCCACCTGAAGATGTAAACAATGACACTTCAAAAGCAATGCCCATATATTCACATAAATACCTACATCAACACAAAGCTATGTGTATTTATACACACATACACAATATGCATACACATAGAGTTATTAATTCAGGATGCTGGAAGGGGAGGCACTGAGCCATGGGCAACAGGGAAGGAGAACAACTACACTCGTAAGAAGTCCCAGAGTCTGGGAAAAGGTGTTTGTCACTGTGTGTTGGCCTCAGTGCTGGGGCACCTGGGGAACATGCTCTGCTAGCAGAGAGGCTCCTTACTGAGGGCAAGTGTGGGACAAGTCCCATTTTTCCTGAAGTTCAGCAAAAAAGTCCTTGGGCATAAAGTTGTTCACAGGCAGTTCATGAGAAATACAAGGATCAATGAAAATGCCCAGATAAATACAAATTTCTGTGTGATTTACCCACATACACCCATAATGTGCTTACTGGATAGCAACTATATATTTACACTTGTCCATTCAATCACACAACCTATGGGTTTGAAAGGGTAAATCTTAATGTGTAAAATACTGGATTTAAATGCATGTAGAGCTGGGAGAGAAAAAACGCTTCCCTGCATAGAAATCACTTTGCTTTTTCTCTTAAATAAAGCTTTCAATTCTTCCCTGTTCCAGGATATTTGCATAAACAGGACAGCTCTAAGAAAACACCCCAACCCAAACAAACAGAAAACCTTCTTGAATTAGAACTTTCCTAGAAGTTCAAATTAAAGCAACACTTGCAGCACAATGTAAATTTGGAAACCAAAAGCCATGGGTGCTGGGCAAAGGACTTTTATCCCAATTCAACAATTTCAACACGTTTCCCCAACAAGTGTTACTGAAATGGAAAAACTTTGCAAACAAAACTTTTACTGCCAGGAACAGCAATAACAACAAGTCAGTATTTTCCAATAAGGCTTCATTTTAAAAATGCCCTCTCAGGCCTACCTGTTGGGGCAATTTTGTGCCTAAAACATCCAGTGTCTATCCCTGAGGGCTGTGGCTGTTCACGTTTGGTGCAAACAGGTGCTGCTCAACACCACAGCCAGCAGCTTTGGGTGTCAATGGCCAGAACATTAATGCTTCATGTAGGAGGGCAGAGATGGAGCCAGAGGTTTCCCAGACTGAACATTTCATGTGTATTTTCTCCTGTTTTATCTTGAGGTATTTAGAGGCTCAGAGCAAGTTTTGGATCAACCTCCAAGCCAGGGGAGAAGAGCAGCATGACATTATGGGAGACTCGAGTATCATCTCCCACCATCTAGTTATGCAGACTTTGAACCAATATTTTAACTAAATTCCCAGATCCTGGATCTGATTCCCCCATCCTTCAGGAACACCCCAGTGTGGATCAATCTTTCCAAAAAACAAACATAAAGCCCATGGGGGGCTGCACATCCACACCCCATCCCACTCACGCAGCACCACAGGGCAGCAAGAGGGGAAGCAAAACCGCCCAGGTCCCTGGAGAAAATCCCTGTTATTTCACAAACACTCCCTCCAACAGTGGAACTGTGTCCTCACTGGGACATAGCACATTGGAGGAATAAGCTGACATGACATTAAGCCTGATTTTGCCTTTGGCATGGAGAAAGAACTGTATCTGAGATGTGCAGGCTGGCTTTCAGGACCAACCACCACAGAGGGCACTGCTAAACCTTCCTTCCACCTCACACTCAGGGAAGGCTGAAAATCCCATGTGAAGTTGTATTAAAATGTGTTTTTCTTTTCTCTCTTTCCATGGCAGGGTACACATGGGTCTTCAAGGCTGTGTTAACTTCCCAGCTGCAAGAGAAACCTGCTGATGCTCCTGTACAGGAATAAGAATGTTGGGACCTGTGCACTGGTCCTGGCAAGGTGGGATGGAGCTTGGGAAAAGCTGGATCAAACCGAACAGCCCAAGGGGTTCAAATATGACATCTCCCCAGGAAAGCTGCTGGTAGGAGTTTCCTGACCTCATGGCAGAATAAATCTGGTTTGAAAAGTTATTCACAGTGGTAGTTCCCGGGGACTAGTTCCACTCACTGCACAGACCCCATCCCTGTGACCAGCTCTGCTGCCCACTGTGATTCCCACAGGGCCAGGTGATGGAGAGAGGAAATAAAACGTGTCAGATAGAGCCATTTGACTCAATTCCCCCCTGGTTTGTTCAGCTGGGCTGACAGCAGCAGAAACACTCCCCCAGGCACTTGATCCTTGTGTCTGAGCTCAGGGGAGGGGTGACAGCGGGGACAACTGTGCCACCATGGGAAGCTCAAGGTGCCACCAGAGCTGTGAAGCCCAAGGGAAGGCGGGGGTTAGCACAGCCCCCCTGCCCTCCAGGGGGAAAAGTTGTGGCCTTTAAGCTTCTCTACAACAAAATAAACTAAGCCAAGCCCAGAGACAGGACCCCAGCAGGACCCACCACCTGCCCTCAGCAGGTCCTTGTTCACCCCCATGGTTTAACAAGTGCTTTTTGAAGCACGTGCAGCCAGGCTTGCCCCACCTCCAAATATTCTAAATAGTTATTTTTTTCCCCCCAGAAATGGTTGGAAAATTTATCTTTTATGGTATGATGTCTTTCTCTGATAGAGTGGTTGTCCCAGTGTGTTTTCAGGATGATGGATTCTTAGTTTAGAGAAACAGAGCTGTTGGATTTTTTTTTTTTAATCTGAGCCCATCACAGAAAAAGAAAAAAAGCAAGTTTCAGTCTTGGTTTAAATCAACAAGAGGGTGTGATTTAAACGGAACAGAAGTATCTCTTAAAAATTGCTCTGCTTGTTTCTCAGAGATACACATTGAAAGTTTCAATATGAATCAGAAGAAGTTTTTCAACATGGCCATTTCAACAATTGCCAGAAGAAAAGCCTCCCTTGGCAGGGCCGAGCCCAGCACTGAAACCTTCTGGCTCTCCACCAGGATTTGGCTGGAGGCTGTGAAGCTCTAACCAGGCAGTGTCCCCGGGGATGGACACCAGCGTGCTGCACAGACAAAGCTCTATTCCCATTTATCAGCTGTAGTGAAGGAACAAGGACCTGGTTTATGTGTGGTCAGGTTCTCAAACAAATATAGAAATATATATTCTGGCTATGTGGGCAAACAAACCTCTGGCAGCCGAGCCAAGAGCAACACACGGCGGGCCGAGATACCACTGTGTGTGTGTGTGCAGGGCAGGGGGCAGCCCACGGGGACTGCTCTGGATTCCTGGGCTGCAGCTGCTGTGCCCCACTGAGTGGGGGTGACTGAGGCTCTGTGCACACAGGTGGCTGCTGCACTCCCCTCCATTTTCCTCCACAATTAGGAAAAAATTTAGAAAAAGTTGGTATTAACGTTTGGGGGCTTTTTTTCTTATCAACAATTGATTTATTCTTTCTCTTTTATAATGCTTGTTTTCTTGCTGGTTCTGCATTGATTCCCTGGCAGCTTCAGAGGGATGCTCAAGTGCCATTTGCCGAAGTGCCAGAGCACGAGGGCAAATGTTGCTTTCCAAAAGCTTTTGCATGGAACAGGGAGAGGGGACTGAGGGGCTTGTGCAAGCTCAGCGCTGCCTCCCAGGTTTCTGCAGGGACTGGAGATGGATCTTGGACAGCGTTGACACAAATGCCTGCACAGAAAATCAAATTCATTGGCTGACCTCTCCAGCTGCCCTTGGTTTGAATGCTGCACTCCACTGTGCTTCTTAAAACCCTTAGTGATAGTTAAAAACAACAACAAAAAGAATCAGATCTATCTGGTGGTTATTCCTACAGCCCAACTGCAAGGGAAATGGGGTTTAATGAAGCTGGCTGGGATGCACCCCCATCCTCACGAGTGTAGGACCCATCCCTTGGCCAGGAGTAAATCCTTGATGTTTCAGGAACAAAATATGTCAGAAAACACCTCACACACTGAAATACCACCAGTGGAAGAGAAGGGAAATGCCTGCCTGCCTTCCATGGGGATCAGTCCACCAGTTCATGTGCTGCTGCTGGGTGTGCAGCACAAAACCCTTCCATTTTCTTTCCCCAGAGATAAAAAATTGTTTCAAATTTTGGTGATCAGAAAGTTATGCTGCCCTTTTTGAAAACCCAATCGTGTATCTTCTATAGCAAGAGAACAGAATTAACTTTCCCATTTCACAAAACAGGGGGGAAAAAAAATGCAAAACCCCACCAGACACACCAAAGTGATAGAGACATAATTTTAAATATTCAGCTCAAATAAAAATTCCCAGCCAGGCTACCCTGTGGTTTCACCCCGTTGAGGGCACACTGATGCTCAGGTGGCTGAGGTTTGGTTATCCCTGACTGAAATGCAGACACCATCCATCACGTGGCCAGCAGGCAATGCACGGACAGGGACAATAAGGGGGCTCAGTGCTGCAAGGGAGACATGGAAGGATGGATCAAATATGCAACAGCAGTGGGTGCTTTGAGTGGGATTTGTTTGTTTTTCCTTTAAATTCATTTTTTTCAGTGTTTTGGTTTAGTTTTTTTGGTTTGTTTGTTCTTTTTTTAATAGAAACCTTCATATCAAGCACACAGGGAGGTGGAAAACTCCTGTTCCACACTCAGATGAAGGTGGTCACTGCCATTATCAAAAGGCTCCAGCACCACCCCATGACACCCCCAGGGCGCTCGGTGACACTGCTGGGATCAGGGGACACTCACCAGGCTCTCCACGCCGGCCGGGCTTCCCTCGCCTCCCTGGAGGGCCTGTGGGAAGCAGAGAGCACAGGGTTAGTGATGCCCCATGGATGGAGCTCAGGAGAGTCCCCACCACGTGCCCTTCCCTTCAGATCCAGCCCACCTCGTGCCTTCCCCTCCTTCCCAACCACAAACAACATGAGTAGACTGCACATCTTAAACACCCCTCTTTCACAGCATATATAATGTGGGTGAAAATCCAAGGTCAGGCTGCTAGGTGAGCTGGAAAGCAGGTTTTGAAGTTATTTGAAGGTATTGCTCACACAGTAGAAAGAACCAGGTCTTACATGTTCCAAAACTCTGGACAAAAAACTTTGCAGAGGTGGTGGCAGTCCCTGCGTGCTCCAAATGGCTGTTACAGGCTGGGAAATCACAACAGGATTAAAGCAAGGAACATAAACCTTCTGGTACTAACCATGGTCCGGGTCAAAGTTTTTACAGCTGACACAGCCTAGACCTGGTCACACATTTATAGTTTCAGAGCCAGGTTGCAGATATAAAGCTTGCTTGTACTCTTACCCTTCTGGGCAGCGAGGGCTAAGGGATCGATGAAGCACCATAAATACCAAAACACCCTTCATTAAGGAAGAAAAGGCACTCAAACAATACACAGAGATGCAGCACACAGAGCATCCCTGACAAAGCCGTGACACCCTGTCCTTCCTGCTGGTGTGTTGCAGCCTCTCCCACAACACGGGCATTGCCAGGCTGGAAGAAAAAGCCACTTTTTGTACCCTTGTGCAGCAGGTCAGCCAGCTCTGGTGGAGCATTTGCTGAGTGACAGCAATGGTAACAAAAGCAAGGGCTCACTTTTTATCTGTGGAACTACACTGCTCCCTCTCCTTTCTGCTGGAAAAGGATGATAAACAAAGACCATTAAATATTTCTGTGCTCCTATCAGTGTTTCCCCTATTGCATAAACATTTCTGTGCTCAAATGTGCAACTGCATCTCCAGCAATTGGAATTTCAGCCGTGGCTTGGAGTTCTCCTCTTTCAGGTTTGGATACACTGTCCAGCACTCCCCCTCCCACACACAGCACCAGTAGAACCCCTGCCCTCACTTGCTCCCTTGCTCTGGGAATAGCAACTTGCAGCCAGAACCCCCAGGTATCCTCTGAAGGGATTGGTAGAAATGTCTGTTGTAAATCCCTAAGCAACCTGCTCACAAGTTTATATGGGGGAGGCAAAAAACCAACCCAAACAAAACCCCCACCTTTTTCAGCCTCATTAATTCTTGAAACCACGTTACACCCAGGAGAAGGGTTTTCTCCCCTCCATCCTGAAGTCAAACTGCTATGGAGAGGAACACATCTTTGCTGAAGCACCTTTTCCAGCCTTGGAGACCAGATGTGACTGATCAATTAAAGCCCATCCACCTACACCACCCCCTTGGCTAATTGTGGATGTCTGCCCCCAGGCAGAGCCCAAGCCCTATCAGCCTTCAGCCTCCTTTGAGGTGTGGGGATTTTTAATCTAAAAGCAATTTGGGGGAAAAAAATAAAGGAGAAAGAAACAAGAGAAGTGTTTTGGAAACAGCATCTAGAATCCTGCTGCCATTCAGCAGCTTGATTAGGAAACATGTCTGAGGAGAACAATCATAGTGGGGATTAGAAGGACGAGCATCACACCCAGTATCTACTTGAGGCAAGAGCTGCAGGTCTCAATGCTGTGATGCAGATGTGGGTGAGCAGGACAGAGATCTCCAGCTCCCACAGCCAGAGGACAACACACAGGAGCAGCCCAGGAGTCATTAATGCCATCTGCAACCTCGTAAGTCAATTGCCAGCATGATTGGAAATTATTATTTTAGCAGTTTCTAGCCTGTTCTGGGGCCTCAGCTTTGGATACTGCTAAATGAGCTGAGCATAAAGTGAATCCATATTAAACCTCTTGCTTCCAACTCCTTCAAGAGACTACAAAGGAAATTAAGGAGGCCTGGGAATTTGTTTGAAGATAAATGCTCACTGTAAACTGTTACCTAATGACTCCATCTCCCAAGACCTTGCAGCCTGATGCTTGTTCAATATAATTAAGATTTATGTTGCATTAAAGTCAATTGGGCAATAGCAGAGTCTTTTCTTCCAACCGTGCCAACTCCACTGTATCAGTTCTGGGAGTCCTTTATTTACATTGCTATGAAAGGCAGTTTTGGAGAGCAGAATGAATACAAAGCATAACATGGTCTATTTTTAAACAACTTGTCACATTCAAGCTAAACAACCTTAATCCAGGGCATAATATGTAATTTCTGACAACACCGTAAGCTTTCCAGTAAGACGACAGATTTAGTAACCCAAAAACAAAGAAAGAGAATGAAACATATTGCTATTTGAAAATATTATGAGGAAGAGATGATGGATGCACCTCGAGAATAGCTTCTCAGAAACAAGGTAAAAAGTTCACAAACACAGTCACAATTGCAGGGTAGCAGCCACTTAAAGTCACCTACCGTGGGCAAGTAAATGAAATATTAAAAATCAACATCACTTTATAGTTCTCATAAAATATTGTCAAAAGCCAAACCCATGTACTTGCCCGCAGTGCAGTAAATAACCTTTGTTTGAACTCATTTACCCACTCCAAGCTGGGCTGCTCGATGAACACCTTGATCCATCAGCCCCGGAACGGGTCTGTGGGACTGTGTGTGTTTATTGTCCTTCCAGCCCCTGGAATTAAATGAGATCTGCTCCTTACCTCTGTTCCATGGTTAGGAGACTGCACTGCTCCCTCCCAGCCCTTCAGCTGCATGGGAAATCAGTAAACCAATGCTCCTCAAGGATGGAGTGTATAATGTTAGTACCACAGCCCAGAGAGCCCTCACTGAGTACAGAGAATGGTTTTTCAATGTTATGCCAGCAAAGCATATTTTACCCAAGAACTTGTGGCACCAGCTTGTGCTTTTCCCTTCCATTTCTCCAGCACATCACCCTTTTCCACGGAGAACGTGCACACAGACGTGGACACAAACATGGGCACGTCTCTGCCTTCAAGCCACGTCCTGCTGAGGCTCTTGGGGACTCTTTTTTGGGGTGTGTCGATCCCAAGTAGGTGGGAACAGCATTTAAGTGAAACCCTTGGCCAAGTGAAATGAAGATCTGTCTTATAGGATCTTTTAATCAGGGATTATTTCTTCCCTTGCAAGCACAATACAGTGAGCCGATCACGTTGTGGCCTCTCAGTGATAAATGCTATGGTTACTTTTAGGGCCTCATTTCCTAGAGGAACTCATTTCTAATGTGGGGTTAAGTTTTACACCATTTTTACATGATTTGTGGTTGCATTTATTTTTTTTAATGAGTTTAAAATGGTTTAACTTGTTTCCCCTTCTTCCCTTTTGGCATTTTCCAAACTGCTTTTAATATAATCAGTGTTTTTTCAGTTAAGAATGAATCAACCAGAAGAATGGCTTGAACAAATTGCTTGGTTCAGCCACCCTTAGAAAAGCGGATTTTTTTTAAATTTCTTTTTTTTATTTTCTTCATATGGCTTCACTTTGGAGCAGAGCACCGTGGGGTCTGGTACTGAGCACGAGGAAACCACGGCCCTGCTCTAGCTGGCTGTTCCTGCACAAAGGGCAATTTACTTTCTCGTTCCCTGGGGAGAAGGTTTATGGTTCATGGGCAGCAGGCAGAGTTGGAGATGCTTGCTCAGCTGATACTCATCAGGTACTCAAGTTGGGCTGCGGCTCCGGGACTGCAGATCTGAGATTAAACAGTTTTGGGTCACCACACTTTGCGTGAACCTTCCTGGCTTTGGATTCCAACAGACCCAAAGGTTCAAAGCAAAGACCAGATGGAGATTGGAAACACGCAGCACCTACGGCCTACAGAAGTTTTCCAAATAAAACAAAACAATAATATCTAGATTCAGTTCAAATTTGGCCCAAGCGCCCCAAAAAGGTCTCCAAAATCCCGGGCTACGTTTTGTGTTAGCAAAAAGCCCCCCAGAAACCACCCTCTAGTTGTTAGCTGGGGAAAGCTCCTTGAAGTCTCCTTGAAGTTCCAGGGTGATCCAGTTGCTTTCAAGGCACAAAAGAAGCAAGAAATTGTTTTCCTCCTTATCCCTTCCCAGAGTCTTCCTGAGCAGGGAAGCAGCTCTCCTCTCAATGCACCGGGGAGCTGTGCTCCACCTCAGGGAACAGAGCAATGATGCATTCACACCCATCAGAAACCAAAGCACCCATCATGCTCCATTGGAACCGAGATGGTCCTGCTCCCTCCATGCTCTGCATTGCCCCCACACAGCCCTAAATAATTTTGTTCTCTTTTTTTCCCACACCCAGAGACAGTTTCTTCAAACAGTCAAGTGCATACAGCTCTTTTGTTTAGTCACCAGGGCACGAAGATAAACTGAATTGGAGATATAAATTAAGAAGTGACTGGAATAAAGCCACAATTGCACTTACATCAAACATGGGATTTTTCTCCTCTTGTTATGGCTGGTCTTGCTCAGGCCATTTCCAGATAATCCACTGGCACAGCTGCAGTGCAGGGCAAGAGCAGATGTTTTCAGCACACCCCCCTCTATTTTTAAAACAAGAGGATGCATGTTTTGGCAGCTGGGGGAGCTGCTTTATGCAAGGTAAAGAAGTTTCCATGGCAGCTCTCAGTTTTCCCACATCTGCCCCGAGACAGCTGCTCCAGTGCGAGCCTGGACAGGGATGGGAACCTGGAACATCTTTCAGAAAGTGTCTGTGCACAAACCCACACACAGATTTGGGTTCATGTTTCCTGAGGAGAGCAGCGACCAGCTCTGTTCATCATCCCCATGTGCTCCTAAACACTTAAAACATTTAGGGAGATAAAAAAAGACATTGAGGTCGCAATCCCTTCTTTTCAGAGGTTTCCTCCTTAGGCATGGTCGTATCAACAGGAGTCTGGAAAATGAACACAGACTCCTTTTCCTTCTATGGTTACAGGCTAGAAATCCTTGTAGTGATAGAGCTGGAGAGCAGAAGTGATGCCAAACTCAACGGGAGCCCTCCAGGAGCATTTGACAGGAATTCATCATCCTTTTACCTTCAGCACTAGGTAACCCAAAGCATCACTGCCCGGAAGAGATGAGCAAGTGCATCCCCTCAGGCTCTGCTTCCTCAGAAAGCATTTGTAAATTAGGTTTGCTCCTGCTCAAATAACACGGAGTCACCTCTGGGAAGAATCAAGAAATCACCACCAGTAGATTTATGGAGCAGACAGAGATGATCATCGAATCACTAAATCTGCCTCCATGAAACAGCAGCACAAGGAGCACGTGCACATCTCAGGAGCACCTCTACAGCACCAGAGCTGTGCATTTCTTGCAGAAATAAGATGATTTTCTTTCTTGCTTTCTTTCCAAGAACTACAAGACACTTCTGTAAGGTAAGCAAGATAACGAAGCACTTACTTCTTCCTTCAGTTTTCACTCACAGTCTCACATTTAAACAAGTTTGACATGTTGGATTACAAAATCTCTTGTGAAACATTCAGATCTGACACAAAGTACTTGGGTTTTGATGAATTGCATCTTTGGAGCACGGAAGTACTCAAAGCTAATGCGTCTTATCTGCAATCAGAATTAGCCATTCCAAAGCCAAGATCCCACGGAGAAAAAGATAAAATACTCTTTGTCATTGTCAATATATAAAAATTGAGAAGAGAAAACAGCAAGTCAGGACTTGGAGAGCAGCTGAATAATGTGATTTCTTGGATATCTAGAGAAGATCCCAGTAACTTTAAATTAGAAGTGTATCTAGAATTTATATTAGAGACTTTAAGGAAAAAATAAAATCACATCCTTTGTATTTATGCTATTCTCACACTTGCAGGCACAGCCCGTGGATGGTGCCACTTCTGGCAGGGTTTTCCACCCTCACTGTTTCTCAGTTTCCTCTCACGGAGAGCACAAGCTGCCATGTGCAAACCATAAAGCACCCAAGGGACGGGGCCAAGCCCATCACCACACCACAGTAATACCACCAGCAGATTTCACTTCCATCCTACAAATCAAATTCAACATAAAAATCAAAGTGTTCCTGTTTCCAAACTCAGCCAACGCTGCACTTCCGTGTCACAATTTCAGCATCTCCAAAAAACACTGTTAAGTTCTTCCTCCTGTGGTCTTCAAAAGAAACCCTTTTCTCCCATGTAACCCTCCCTGCACCCCAAATTTCCTGCATGTAGAAGACATTTCCTCTGCCTCTGTAACAACTATCACGTTTCCTACACGCTGCTCCACAAGCACCATCATCTTTACAAAGAGACCTCAGGAAAACCCTGCCCAACAAATATGAAATCAGCTTCTGGAGCTGTTTCTATTTCCATTATCTGCATTAACCCTTGTCCAGCACTCCACGATGCCATATGCTTCAAAAGACAGGGAAAGAGCACATCTTAGTGGAAAAAAAACCCCAAAAGCAAAATCCTTTCCATGTGGATGAAGCCTTGTAAAACCTAATAAAAGCTGTGCAGAAGAAAACAACCCCCCATGTCATTTTATCACAGTGACAGCAGTATCACACAAATAAACAGCTATAAACTGGGGACGCTAACAAGATTGTCTGTTTCAAAATAATTTTACCCAACACAAAACACCCAGCGAATCTCCCACACTGTCTTCAAACAGAATTAAGTGATGGAAGGACGCAGCTAATCCTCCTCCCAAACACGCCAAATGAAGTTGATGTGTGAATTCCCACTGCCTGAACTGTCCAACAAGCAGAGCATTAGGAATCTGACTCATTTAGGTTGGAAAAGACATCTCCGATCGAGTCCAACCATTAACCCTCCACTGCCAAGTCCCTAAACCCTGTCCCTAAGTGTCACAGAAAGAAAGCAGACCATCTGCAAGCAGGCTGTTGCTGACTCTGGAATGAGAACAGAAAATAAAATCCTCTCTCCTTTAGGTGGAATGAAATATAATAATGTAAACTTGTAAATACAACAAGGGTCCTCATTTTTAGTTTTCTTTTCAATAAGGAATTTCTAGAACAATCATGCAAATCTTGACTTTGCTCTGTGATGAACAAGGCTGGGCTCACCCCAGATCTCTCTGGGTTCCAACTAAGGCAGTCACCCATCATGGGAGAGCACAAGACATTTTCTGCCCTATGGATTTTTTTTATTTCCTTCTGCTAATATGTTTGCAATAAATCTTACAGGAACTTAAGCTCTAACTGTACACTCACAGCACAACTCAAATTCTTTGGAAATCATAACCTTTTAAGAAAGGGCAAGTGCATAATTGTGTATTTGAGAGACACAGTCTGTGTCTAACAGGGTATAGGAAATACTCTTTTTCATAGCTAGAAGAGTCCCCTTCTTAGTAGCATTTTTCCTAAAGCATGAAATTCAGTGGTCTAAATGTAAACCCCACTGGACCACAATGTTTTGCAGTTATTTGAAACATTCCCTCTGTCCCCCCAGCACTGTCCAAGTGTGGTTGTTTGGAGGAGGAACCGGAGAACTGAAAAATCAAGTTGCCCCATGTACACAGGTTATCTCCTGTACTGGGGAGCATCCAAAGTCCTCTGAAACCTCTACTTAAAGTCATTTTGGGATATCTGGCCTTGTCAAAAACTAAGCTTTGCCCTGAGGACTGGGGTAGTTTTGATACCAAAAGGCTTAATGACGGCTAATGGTTGGAGAAGGGGCTCCAGTTCAGCCCCTGGTGGTCTCACAGTCATCCTTTGGGAAGAGCTTTCCCACAGCGGGAGGGAGTCCTGGGGACAGCCTGGAGGGCAGCTGATGGAGGGCACAGCAGAACTAGGAGAACAAGAATGAGAACAGAAGATCTGAAGAAAAAAGAGCAAAATACATCCAAAGCCAATTACACCAACGGCCAGAAAGAGCCTTCAAAGGCAATAAAATGCCCCTTACATCATGTCAGACCAGCCTCGCAAGGAGGAATCCTCCTACTTGAGATATCTCCTGGAGGACTGGAGAAGTCAAGTCTCATCCTTGTGGAAGCTTCCCAAGTCAGGCTTGAAATTATAATGGAAAAAAATGGCAGCTGAAGTGATTTCAGTCCCAGAGCAGCAGAAACAATATACTTTGTTCTCACAAATTGGGACCAGGTAGGTTGGCACGAGGTTTTTGGCAAAGGAACAATTTAGCCTCAAATTTGAGACCAGAGCAATAGTATTAGATCACTTACTCAGACTTAAGTTGTGAGCAGCTGTTTGGCTTTTATTTCACACAAAAGCTTATACTGTAAAAGGAATTCCTGGCCCACATTCAGATGCTATATTTGCTCCTAAGCAGTGTTTCTCATTTGAGTCCTGATAATGCAATGAAATCAGTGATTAAAAATTCTTACAGAAGAGATATTGAGGGTAGAGAAAAAGCATTTATTTAAAAAAAATACTTAAGGTTCATTTTTTGTTAAATGCCATATTTAGACCTTGAGTTTTCACCATGCTAAAGATTTAATTATTGACCTTCTCCTCATTTTATATCTGAGCAAATAATAAAAGTACAAGTGTCTTCTCTCCCTGCCGACCTTGGGCAAACCCAGATTGACTGTGTGTAAACAGTTTGCTTTCCACCCATGGGAGACCCTTCCAACAAAGGAATACATAAACTCTTATGAAAAATACAGTTTCCATTATATAGACAGAACCAGCACGAGCTCCACTCATCCTGACTCCCGAGAAAGAATAGTGTTTCCTGTAGCAAGTGTGAATGATCAAAACAATCTAATCCCTTTTACTGCTGGGTACCTGACCTACATTGCACAGCTTCCAGCAGGAATATGCTGAGGCAGCTGCTGCTCAAACTGCCAGATGAGATCTCAATGGACACACTTATAAGCCCTAACAAATAAAAGCAATTAATGACTGACTTATTTGTGTCTCCATTTAAAGAATTAGGCTTCCAGCCATAATGCTAACCCATGCCAAGGCTGGATTCAATTAACAAGCAGGAGCATGATGGCTAACAGAGAAGAACTGGTTAAAAAAAAAATAAAAATAAAAAAACCAGGTTAAAATCAAAGAGGACCATCACTTCCAGCTGGACATGGGCAATAATTGCACAAGCCTATGGGCAACCCCATGAAATATAAAAGAATTCAATTACAGCTTCCATCAGAAGACAACTCAAACCTAAGATACCTGGCCAGAGAGACATGGGACCTCCCCTTGGCCATGCCCAGCCCAAGCTGCCCAGGCTGCAGAGACCAGAGCTGGGTGAAGGAGCTCTCGCTCCAGGCTGGGGATGTGGATGCTGAAGTACAATGAGACTGAGCAGAAAACAGCTGTAGGAGGATCAGGACCAAAAAAGAGGTCTATCAGCATGCACAAAAGCAGGGCTGAGGCAGCAGAAAGCCTGCTGACACGTCTCTGGCACATGCCATGCCTCGGAGGTGGGAACAGGGGCAATTAGTGGAGTGGCACGAGCCAACACTCACAGATTTGCACAGGCAAACTCTGTTACAGCCCCTTCCTACTGTGGTTGGGGCCTGCTCTGGCCCAGAATTCAGTGGCAGGGGTTGTTTCTACTGAAGTGCAAAGGGGAGATGATATATTGCCCACACACCTGGGAAATGTTTCAGTAACAGCTTCATTTTAGACCAGAATCACCTCCAGGGCCAGTGCGCTGCACGAAGCTGCTTCCAAGCCCAGGGCCCAGCCTTCTGAGCTGGGAGGTACCTCGTGCAGCTCTGCAAGTGCATGTCAAACTCATAAATTCCCCAAATAAACGCTGCAGTTTGTGTAACCATGGCTCGTTTGTACTCAGTGCATCTCATTTGATGGCCAGGCTGCTTTATTCTGCTGTGTCAGGCTCACCAGCCTTGCAAAACACTCAAAAAGCCATAATGAAGTGACTGACTTTGCTCAGCTGCTTCTTCCAGATGCTTAATTCATTACCATTTACCCAAATGCATCTTTCAGAGGTACTTAGACCATTTTCAGCTCCAGAGTTTCAGTTGTCTATAAAGAAATACATTTATAAATCTTTTGATACGACAGCTAAACCTATTCTTTCCCATTTTAAAGTAAGAAAGAAGGATCAATAGGATACAAAGGCAGAAGTGTGGGAGATGTTCACTTTTTTAATAGTGAAAAGCACCTTGAAGATCAAACAGAAAATTTAAATTATTTCTGATAATCCCAAGGTGCAAATTTTTACCTGCAGATACTTGAATTTTATCATCTGTGCAATTTAAAGATCAGCTAAACAAATGCTGGGTTGCCAGTTTAACTTACCAAATGACATCCAGGAAAGGTTCAAAGGTTTAGCAGAGATGAGGTATTGTTGTTCTTTAAACATGGAGATGAGATGAAAAGAAAGAGGCAATTATTCTGTGCAAAGCTATCCAATATGTTACTAAGTTTGGATACTACCATCAGTTTCCACTTGTATTTTAAAGAGTCCAAGCTTGAGAAAAACAGTGCAAAACATGGTGAAAGAAGGAAACCAGGCCAGAGAAAAACGAAAGGGAAAGACAAGAAGGGTCTGACTTTCTTTTGTTTGGTGTTAAGGACAAGTGGGAGATCAGATGGACCAAAGCTGCAGATGCCTGGCATGGGAGAGACAGCACTTCCTCTTGGCACAGCAAGGGACAAAAGATTTGCCAAACAGAAATAAGGAGTAAGATCTCACTTCCAAAATATGTCAGTTTTTGACTTGGTTGAAGCATTTTAATCATTTTATGAGCTACTTTGCCCATAGACCACTATTTCCCTAGTCATGCGCTCCAGGTACTGTACAAAGACTTTTGCTGACTCTCCAAGTCTATCTTGCTCGTGAAAGGCAATAAAAAATAGCAAATTTCTCCCCAAAGTGAAGCAGCAGGGTTGGCCTTCATCTTACATTGATCAATATACAATGCTTATTGCTGCATCTTGCCAAGATTTTAACGAAAATCAGACCTGGATTTAAAATGCAACACAATAAGTCAAATCTCCTGCTTTCAATTTTGCTTTCTGGATTCCAGGACACAGTTTTACACTCTTGATATACTGGATGTAATTTCACCTGAGGATCTAAAAGGATTCCAAGTAAAAACCTTGAGAGTCTTGCATGAATGTAGATATATTGCCACTGAATCCTGAAATGGAGACAACTGAAGCCTTTGGAAGGGCAGTTAGCCACATATTGAAGTGTAACAGATGGAAATTAATGCTGAAAACAAGGACAAAATGGAAAAAAGCATGCTGGTAGAGGTCACAGGATGATAATGTTTTCAAATTGCTGCTTCAGATGGTGTTTTTCTGCCCACTGATGAAAATGTTGTAGCACATCTGGCTTGTTCCAAGAATTGGGTTGGTGTAATTTGATTATTAATCAATAGTCACAATCAGCCTTTCAGCATTTGCTGCATCCATAGCTGGACGACAGGCATGGACAGGACTTTGAGGGATTGAGGGAGGACTGAGAAACAAAGGTGAAACCAAATCCCAACATTTCCACTCATTGTAGGGTTTAGAAAACATTCCAGGAACTCCCACCCTAAGAGCAGAAATACTCATAGATCCAACAGGGTTCTAGAGAAGCAAATAGGGGTCTGTAGAACTAATGTAAGACCTCAAATAAATAATGGTGCATGCCCTGCAGATCCTACCACCTGTGGGGTGGAGCAATGCTGCCATCCAGCACCCAGCAGGTATTTCACACCACACAGTCCTCTGCCATTGGGGACAAAATGACCCTAAATTAATCTGACACAGAGAAATTGCATCTCCTGGACTGGTGAGCAAGAAATCCCATCCCCAGGGGGTACTGAGTGCCCGGGAAGCGTCTCCTCCCACAAGGGAACCTCACGGGAGTCTTGGGTGGTGCTGTGCATCCCTGCCACGTACACCGAGGGCTTGCACAGCCCCATAACCAGGAAGCCCACTAAACCCAAGGATAAAATTTCCCCTAAACCAGCATGTTGTTTGGGAGGGAGAAGTTCCCTCACCCCGAGGCAGAGGTGCAATAACCCGTGTTTCCCGGGTGAAAGCAAGCTATGAAGAACGACATCTGGTTCCTGCACAACTTGGCTGTCAAACCTCTCTCGCTGATGTTTCTGTTTCTTATCTTTTATTTTTTGCTCGTGTTTAGAGCTCAAACAAGTTCCAGCTGAGTGAAGGAGCTGGGTGCTGCAGGGGCCAGCCCTGACGGCCCCCCTGAACCCCACATCCCTGGCAGGGAACTCCCTGTGGCACCTTCCCCAGCCCAGTTTGTGCTGGGCACCATCCAACAGGCACAACCCTCCCCTAAGGCCTGGCATCACTTCATCTCTTTTCTCCTCAGAAGTGATCCATAGTCTTCCTCTCAGAGATGGAAATAAATCCCCCTCTCAGTCACAACTCAGTCTTCCCTCTCCTTTCCACAGCCCTCTCTAATCCCCTCCTGCTGCTGACAATTTCCCACCTTCATTTTCTTCAGGCACTGTTGAATTATACGTGTTTACATTTGCTGCAATACCATAAAGCAGAGTAGACTTTGCAAACACTCTGCCTGAATCCATATAATAATAAATCAGATCCTCTAAGAAACTATGTGTCACTTGTATAAAATTGGAATGTCTAAAAAAACCCCCTCCAAATTATCACAGCTGGTTCTCCCCTCCCTCCAGCAGCTCCTCAGCCACCTCTGAAAGCTGTCACTGCTCTGAGCGACAGGGGGACATCAACAGCCCAACACAAGCTGATTGATTGGCAGCCCCTTCCTTTTGAATCTCATTTTGCTCGCTAAACCATTTAAAACCTGTCAAACAAATACCACAGTTCAACAGTTCCCTGTGAAACTGCTGCCAACTCCGCTCCCTCTGGAGAAGGCAATTACCTAATTTACAGGGGTTGGGGAACAAATGCTGAATTTCTTTTCCGTAATCATTTATTAATTGTTCTCATACTGAACATTTTACTTTGGTAAAACAAATAAGATCCAGCCCTTGCTCATATCGGGGAAAGAAAAGTTAATTCTGCAGAAGGAGAACAGCCCAGGGCACTTGTCCACACACTGAATGGGAAACCATAGAAAGCAGGGAAGAGTCAGAGTATGTTTACAATGAAGAAAAAAAAAAAAGAAAAATAGAGCCCCAGATTACAGAAATTCAGCATGGTCCACTCTGAGAATTTATTGTGTTATTACTGTTATAGCAACCAGGAGGATTTTATATGTTTTTATATGTTTTGCAGAGTGCACACGCACAGACTCCCGTTCCAAAGACACTGCTATTGGATACAGCCACAAAAATGAGTTTCAATAGGGAACAGAGGGAATAAAGAAGAGGATAAACAACAACTCGAGTATGACCATAAATCTCCCGTGCTCATTTACTCCAGCAGTAGTGACTCACTCAGGTTTATTGTCCCATTTTACAACCAGCAAGGAGAATTCACTCAGGGGTGTAGATGCCACCTCTTTTTTTCAGTCCCCAAATCATGAAAAAGCACCTTGGAAGTTTCAGAGTTATGAGTTTTTCCTGAAAAAGCAGAGTTTGATGCTCATGGGAAGAAGGATTTTGTCCCATTTTTAAAAAGAAAAAGAATTGTTTTAAGCTACAGCAGGAAATTGCAAGAAACTAAAGTAAACTGGACATTTGACAATCACTAGAAAATATTTACATTAATATAACTATAACTGCCCAAAGGAAACAAACAGATGCCAGAAACACAACTTAAGTTGATGCAATGAGAAATAAACACAAGAATAATGGATGGGTTCAGCCCAAACCCCTCGTGCACACATGTTGAGCAGTCCCTTCTCCTCCAGTACTGCTCCTGCATCGCCACCTCCCCAGTCCCACCCAGTGGGCTCCACTCTGGACGTGCCAATGCCTCCATTTAAGCCACTGAAAGCCTCAATGTTTGGCCCCAAGTTGCACAATGGGAAGTTTAGATTCGATACTATAAACATTCTTTGCATTGAAATGGTGGTCAAGCACAGGAACTCCGTTTTTAGGCAACAGAAGAGCTGCCCAGGGAAGGGGTGGAATTGCCATCCCCAGGAATGTTCCTAAGGTGTGTGCATGGGGCACCCAGGGATATGGTTTACTGGTGGCCTTGGCAGTACTGAGCTCAGTCTCAGAGGTCTTTCCCACCCATAATGATTCAACAACTCCAGATTCTAAAGCATTTGAGGAAGTGATGATGGAGCCCAGGAGGGAGAGAAGCAGCTCATGGGGACCCTGAACAGCTCCATAGAAATTATAAACATTATTAAGTCCATAAAACACTCAGTTTTGAGCAACTGCAAATCCTCTTGATGTTCTCCCTTCACTTATATACATTGAAATCAAGCATTTTATAGGGCGACAAAGATCTACAGCTCATGCTACCCCTGAATCAACCTGCACAAACCCTGAGACCTTCGTTGACCCCAAAACCCAACCCTGAACCTGGTTTAATGGATGTTTAAGCAGAACCTCTGTGAGGACCTGAGGGACAATTGACAGCCATGCTGAGCACAGCACGGCCCAGCGTTGTCTCTGGTTCCAGCTCTTGCTGACAGTGGCTGAAATGCAGACTTGTAGCTGCAGTTTGCATTAGGAAACACGCAGTTTGCCACGTTCCTGGCCTGCTGGGCAGCATGGCAAAGAGAGGGCACGAGCACCGAGACACCCCCTGGATCCATCCCGTGTCCCAGCACTGGCACGGGCTGGTGGGCAGTGCAGAGATACCCACACAGGAGCTTAAGGCCAGCTTTGTTTTGCTTGTGGTGGCTTTGTACCACAAACCCCTGAATTTTACCCTTGGTTTTTGCTCTGTCGCACTCTGGGAGCTTTGCAGAGCCTGTTACATCTCAGACACGCACTTTGCAAAGCTGAGGAATTTCCACCTTGTCCAGGGAGAAGGCAGAGCCCTTTCAGCAGGTCCCTCAGTCACCAGGGTCACGTGCAGGGAGCAAGAACCAGCAGAAGAAATTAATTCAGCACAGAAGGAACAAAGGATATCGGGACTGCCAAGAGAAATATTAACTTTTCTCAAATGTAAGCCTGACATTGGTTTAAAAAGAGATTAATTTGCATACAATGTGCATATTGCACAAACCCAGCAAACTGACGACAAAGTGGAGAATTTCACAAAGCAAACAATGTCAGGGCACAAAAGTCATTTTTTCCTTGTGTGACTTCAGGTATTTGAGTCCCCACGAAGCAAACAAAGCAGGATCACAAATCCCTCGAGCACTCTCAGGTCCAAACTAATCCCGCCAGAAACCTGTGCTGAGCACAGGTAGCAGCTCTGTCATCCATCTCTCCTCACTCCACAGGCTCCAGATTCCTGAAAGCACCGCAGCTCATTTGGAAGTGCCTTGTCCAAAAGATGCTTGGCATATTTTGCTCTGCATCCTCCTTTGCAGCAGCCCCAGCGCCGCCGCCGTGCCGCACTAATCCCCAGCTCAGCCCTACCCCAACCTCAGCCTTCGCCCATTGCCCCAACCCTGACCCGCCGAGCAGAGAGAGTTAATCCTCCCCTGAAAAGCTTCCAAGCCAAATCCGAGCTGCCAAGAAAAAGTCCACATTCCTCAATTTCTATCACCCTTGGCTATATGTTTTGTTGGCTGAATTAACAAATGGAAATATGTAAGTATTCAAACGTGAGGGCATGTTCATCCCTGGAGAGGAACCTGCCTTGCCCTACAACCATCGCACCCCAGGGAGCCCCTTTTCCTCATGGTGTGCTGGAGAGTTGCAAATCCATCCCACCAAACCAGCTCTTTCCAACCAGACAGCACAGTTTTTCTGCATAAAACCAAAGACCTGTTTCTAGACATGCTCCACCACCTCTATACAGGTCACTTGAAGTTTGCTCTGCATTCTTCCAGGAGGGAGGGAAGATTTTTTTTTTCAGCCCAGTTGGACTTTGGGTACACTGAATGCCCAGAAAAAAACTTTTTGGCAGCTCAAGTCCAAATGGGTCCTCATTTTGACCAAAAATTGGCAACACTCCTCTGTCCCTCCTCCTTCAAACTTCTTGGACAAAGATGCTGAAGAGCTCAGCTCGTGCCTCCTAACACAGATGGTTTTCAAGAAAAAGTCACGTACAAGCAACATCTGCAAAACTACTATAAGACTTAGACTTCCACAGCACCCTAAACAGCTGTCTGCCACAGAATAAACAAATATTTGTCTTGTTTTATATCTAGCAGCACATTTCATCCAAGAGATCTACAGTGGCCACTCATGGGAAGATGGAGATGGGGAGAGAACTGGGACCATGTCCTGTGAAAAAAATCAGGAGCTCCTCTGTGCCTCAAGTTGTACATTTGGGTCTAAATAAAAGTTACCTTTTAAAGGTGGAGAAGGCTACTCATCGACTAAAAAAACAAACCAACCAACCCCAAACCCTTAGATTTAAAGCACCCAGGGAGTACTGGGGCTGCCTGGTGAAGAAAGATGTGCTTTTCCAAATACTGGCTTTAAAATTTCACTCCCTCCAAATCAAATAACGAATTTTTGAACTCAAACCTCCCAGTCGTTCATATAAAGATCCCAGCTTTGCTAACCTTAGGAGCATAGGTCACTGCAGCCATGGAGGGCTCGGCACATCAGGAATTTCTTCATGCCCTGGACAAGGGGTTCATACCAAACCAACTGGCAGCATCTCCATTAAAATGAAATGTGCTCCTTCTTTCTTTGCGCCACACGCAACCTCCCCCACTAAGTTTCAAATTGTTTTTTAATCTAGTTATTAAATTAAGCATCTTTTTTATCTTGGAAAAGAAGTTTTATTTGTTTATTTGTTTAGGATTTCTTTTAGAGCCAATGTAAGAGGTCAAATAAACTCCAGATGACATTCAGACTGCTTTGTGTTTGAATTTCTGTAGCCTTTTCTTTTGAAATTAACTGGAAGGAACACGTAAAGATCCCAGGAAAATGTAGCGATCTTTAAATCCCTGGAAGAGATGACATTAATTTCAGCTTCCACTTGCAACAGCAGCACTGTCGTGGCAGGATCTGTGCCACACAACACCAGTGAGCACATATCATATATTGTTTAGAGCCTTAATGCTCACAATTCCTGGTTTTACAGCTCTAAGGAAGTCACTGGAAGTGCTACATCAGGTTTAACCAAGGCTTGATTTTCTGACATTACCCAGAGTCCTAAAGAAGCACCAAACTCCCAGAAGAAGGAATGAGCTGCCTCTCAAAGCCAGTCAAGCTTTAGCCCATGACTTGTTGTCCTTAACCTAAACCATTTGGTGATCCAGGGGCATGGAGGAAACTCTCCCCATCAGGTCTCCTTGACCAGGAAGCCTTTGCTTGGTGGCCAACTGACTTTTAAGATTGCACCATGCGCTTTAATGCAACCAGGCTGAAGCTGAGGAGCAAATGCTGGAGGCTTGGAAATATAATATTAATAAAAAGAAAATATTTGCCTACCCTGTTGCACTGCCTGTGAACAGACTACAAAGGGTTTTCCTTGCTCAGAACTGCTGGTTTCCCAGCATTCACAAATTCTGGCCTCTGCTGTAGCTACTTCAAAGGCAATAGATATGGCTCAGAGAGAAAACAAAATTGGAAAGAAAAACGATGCTGGCATTTCAGAAAAACACTGGTCACTTAGTGAGGAATCCTTGGGATCTCTGAATTAATTTCAGATTGCCTCAAATTTATCTCCCTGCATCTTTTTGATGCATCCCATTTTCTGCTGTGAATCTCTCCACATGACTGTTCTGTCTCTGCAATCCCTGAAAATTAAAAAACAAAATCAAACTGCCTTTTCTCAGTCATGCAAGTTATAAGCCCAATAACTTGGATGCATCCAGGTTTCTTTTTAAGCAAAGAGGTATCATAAAATTAACACTGGCTGAGTTCCAGACCACCTGAGTGCCAGTCTTACTTCACTCTTTATTAAAAAAGAAATGAACTGAATATCCTTTCCAATTCCTATTTGTTTTCATCTCTTAAGAGCAAAACCAGCAGAATCAACACAGGAGCTTCAGACTCATCTTTCTGTGAAGCTTCTGTAGGAACAATTCACATTTTGGTTAATGTCTCCTTGGTGATTTTTCTGTTCACCCGGCTGAAGTTCCAGACCAAGTGCATCCATGCCCAAATCTTAACCCAGGGGCATAACCAAGGCTCTAAGCTGGTACCCTCCAAGTGTTTCTTATCTATAATAGTCCCAAGCTATTAAAGTCAACAGGAGAAGATTTAGGATGAGACTTCAGATCACCCCAGTCTTGTGCTTGTTGTCTTCTCAAGAGATGAGGCTCAGCAACCCCAGATATTCCCTCCTGGGTTGTCCAAATGACAACCAAACCCTCTCCCACGGGCACTGGGTGTTCTGGTTCCACCCAGCCGTGTGGGAGAGCAGATGATGCCTGAGGGGGGGCGTGGTCCGGGAAAGGGAGGGCAGGAATTCTGGGACCTATCAAGAACACAATTTGAGGATGTAGCTCAAAGTTTGCCAAATTCCTCCACAATTGCACGCAGCAGGTAAGAGAGCTGATGGAGTCAAATAACTGCACAGACTCATTTCCTGCTCTGTGGCGGAGACGGTGCTGACTGGCCAGGTTTAGGGAAACAATGAGCACGTCAGCTGGGCCACAAATTGGTTGAAACGCTAGAAAAATTATCTGTTGGCTGGCAGGGCTTAATGCACAACGAGCTGTCTGGTGTGGACACAAACTAATCATGTTCCAAAATGGATGGAGAGCTCAAAGCTTTGCAGCACATCTGCAGGAGGAAAAGCTGGGGTTTCAACAGCCTGGAGCACAAGGCATCATTTCCCCGCTGAGCACTTTAAACAGGTAAATGGTGCTTTCATTGCTGGTAGGATGAAAGCCATTAACAAGGTCCTAAGGAGTAGAGTGATGGCAGGGAATTGAGGAGTTCAAATGAGACAAGATTAGGTGCCAAAGCCTGACCTGCAGTACCTCTCCCGACTTACATTTTATCCCAGTTAAACCAGCAATAACCAATCAGTTCTCTGTTTGACTCAGAATTACCATTTCAGCTCCTTTGCACGTGTTGGAACAGCTCTCTCTCCCAGTGCTCTACCGTCACAGCACTAAATCCTGTCTCGGTCAGCACAGAACATTCACAAAGCCCATTCTACTGCATTTATTCCTTGCATTGTGGCATTTTTAATCTGTCTCTGAACATACTGTGGAATGCAGACATTAAGTTGTTGTTTAATCACTGCTGCTTACAGACCTTACTTTATGATTAGACACTTCTATATGACTACAGGAAAAGCATTAACTGTGCCAACCAAATATTTTACTTAAAAAAACCGAAGATATATAAAGAACTCAAAAGTCTCACTTTTCAACAAAGGTTAAATGTAGCATTTAATATCAAATTCTTGGAATTTCCAGGGAGCTTCTCATGGGAAGAGATCAAAGAGTATTTATACAATATTGTTATTCACATTTTACAGATAGGGAATACAACTCCCTCACATTTGAGAAGTTTACCCAATAACAGCAGTTACAACCAGGAATAATGTCAAGTTTGGGGGTTTTCAGTTCAAAAGGCTAGGTACCAGCTGGAGTGCTTGTACTGCTCTGTTTACCCCCTAAATCCTCTGTTGCTGGGTAACTTTAAGAATCACTTACCTATTCCCTACCAACTAACTTCTAGACACAAAAAATCTTGAAAGCCAGCAAAATTACTCCCTTGTGTTCAGTATTCTGCAACTGCCTTCGTTTTTTACACTCTAATCAGGTCGATGAAAACCAAGGGCAACAGTTTAGGAAAAAAAGCATGTTGTGTTTTTATATTCCACACCTGTTTGTGAAATAACTCTGTATCATTCTGCTGATTTGAGAGTGTCATGATGCTGCTTCTGTAATTCAAAACATCTATAAAAGGCCAGCATTGATTTAGGTTCTGCCATAGGAGACTGAGACCAGACAATCATCACCTTGTCCAGATAATGGACACAAAGTGGGAGTGTTTTCCAGTGAATGTTTTGACTTAAAAATATAATCGAGAATTCAACACAACCATTTACATTTTCCAACCAGAAACAGTATTAAAGCTGAAACTATTCTCAATTTTGTAAAAATAGTTTTCCTTCTTTTCTTTCGAAACAGGAAGAGTCCAAGGCAGAGAACATCGTTATGGAGACATCCTGCTCTTGTGACTTCACTGTGTGGGTGTGAAAGATCTCACCAAGCACCAACAATATTCCAGGTGTCCCAGAGAGATACGAGACACAACCAACCACAGTTTGATGTCCTACCAGCAGAGATCCAGCTGAGTCCTTGTGCTTGGCCACTTGGTCATGATTTACATTTTCCAGGGGAGGGAAGACCAGGGAAGGTGTGATACATGTCATTTGGGACCAAGGGTCTTCCCTCCTCCAGCAAATCTAAGGGACTTTACTGAGCACCCCCAGAGAAGCATCCTTCAGAGAGGAAACCAATTGTCTCTATCCCATCTCACAGTGCTGATTCTGGAGGAAATTCACCCTTTTCAGCTACACACAATGTGAGCAGCACATGGGCTGCTCAGAGCACTTCATAAGATGACCACATTGGATTGATTTCTGGCACCAAGGCCCCAAAAGCCTGAGCAGCAACATGCTGCCACATTTTTTCCTCCCTAGTAACGAGGACGGACAGTGACAAACATCCATTCTGCATGAGGTACACATTAGAAAAAAGAATTTATCTGGACTTAATCGAAACTTGTCTTCATACCAACATGAAGCAATGCCTTGAGAACAGGACTCCTTACTATGAACATTTTTCTTTTTACCTTCAACTGACTCTGGTTGCCTTGCTTTTTGAACACTAGCTTCGAGCCATATGTGCCTCCACATCAGCTTATCTGCTGCTTTCAACTTCTATCAGCCCCTGTTTTTACTCAAACAGGAAAGACTACAGAATGTTCTAGTTAAAGTCTATTTTTGAATATAATAAAGCTATGCAAGCCCATTTCCATTTTCTGGTGTCTCCAACAAACAAACTACCCAAGTCCATTAGGATGACAGTTTCTTGGCAATCAAGTCATTTTTCATTGTGTCTATAAGAACTTATTTCATTAATCCTTTGGCTCGCTCACAAAACCCCATTCTCAGCACCAAACAAAAGGATCCACATTCTGTCATCAGGTCCACACCTTGGGCACCCTTTTTTTCTCATGTGTTGCCGAGGGTGGTGGGGTGAGGGAAGGGAAGACCTACAGGTCAGCCTAGGTGGGTCTTCAGCCTCACCTTCCCCTGTGTTCTGCCTTATCAATAACCTAATGAGGGTTGGGCCGGGTTTTTTCTTTTTTTGGCTTGTTTTGTGTGCTGGATTGTTGGGTTTTTTGCAGAGCAGGGGCAGGAGAGTAACGCACATGCTTTTAAATCCCCCTTTTCTTTAACCATCCACCTTGGAATCTATTTCAGAACACAAAGCTGCAATATGCCACTAAACGATAAGGAAAATTTTCTGGAGCTATCTCAAAGGGTTTAGCCCGTGAGCTGCACTCTGTAACCATAGAATTGCATGTTTTGATGCTATTGTGCAGCCCTGCTGATACATCTCGGGTTTATCTCGGTGGAGTTTGGGAAAGGCTCAGTGCAGAGCCAGAGATGAGCCCCCCAGCTGGGTGTGGCACAAAGAGCAGCTCCCTCTGTGGAGCCAAGCACAAAACAGGGCACAGGCCGAAGCTTAGAGGCACAAGAGCAGTGCAAATGCCAACTGCTTAATATTAAATGGTAATAAATAGGCTCATGTTAACCACAGTAAGAGATATTAATGCATACATGTGCTCACCATACAAGCAGGCCTTCCAAAAGGAGCACTCCCTCTTCTCCCCAGCACAGTCCACTCTGCTGGAGACCAGCACGGTGGAGTCACCTCTTCATTATTTCTTCGAGCTAATTAATCCATTTCCAGCCACACAAAGAGTGCAAAATTCATAAGTGCATTTAATGTCTGGTTTCTTTAGGTACCCCTCAAGAGCCACCAAGGTGGCATTGCCAGCCCTGAAGAGTTGGGTGACTCCAAAGCTGTTTTCCTGTGGCTGCTGGATCAGCCCTGTTACTCCTCACCACCATGTGATTGTTAAACCAGAGGGACGTGTGACCTTTGAAAACATATTTGAGTAGAACATCCAGTTTAGCACAGGATCAAAGTAAGTTCTCAACCTAACCTCCAGGGCACAAATTCTTAGGTATGTGGGAACTCCTCCTGTCAGAGGAAAGGACAAAAATAGTGGATAAACCGCTGAAAACTGATCTTGCTTCAGTGCCCATTCCCATCAAACAGGGAATGCTGCACACAGGAAAACCTGGCCTTAATGTCAGCCATCAACCACCACTCACTGACACACAACGCCAGGAACGAACTAATCCAACACAGAAGGACAGCAACCAACAAAACAAGGTCCTGCTACGTGTTTCCCCAGCAGAGCATAAGCCAGGAGGGACTTCAAAGTGAAACCGTCCTTGCACAACCCCGGCAGAGCCCAACCACCATTGTGATGACTCAGAAAATCCGGAGTGCCACCATCAGGCTGCCCTGGCTGCCAGCAGGGAGGTTGGAAAGCCCTGCCTGGGATGTGATGCCAGGCAGGGATCACACAGGATGGGCACACGAGGCTGGCAGCACCAGAGGGTGACAAGGAAAGCCAGAAAGGGGATTTTGTGCATACCCTCATCATCAATAGGAAGCAGAGATTCTCTATTCTTTTCTTAATCAGCTGGTACAAATTCATCTCTAATTTACGACATCGTAAGTGAGGATCTCTGGGAAAACCTAATCCTTAAATAGATTTTGTAACACAAATACTTTACCTGCTTCTGCTCCCTGATAGAACACGTATCAGCACAGACCTCTTAAGATTTCTTGGAAGAAAGCCTTTATGTTCACAAGTGCAATCTCACATTGAGCAAAACAGACTCATAAAACTGGTCTTTGCAAACAATATCTGCTGAGAGACACGTCCTGTCCTCTTCCAGACCACCAGGCACAGGCAGTGGACCCTTTTCAGACGAGGTCTGAGCACATCAGTTTTAGTCCCGTGGCCATGAGACAAGAGAAAGGGGATTAAATTTTCTTCCCTCAAGCTGGGAGGGAAACATCCCTTTCAAAATGTTATTGAAATAATAAAACATTTCAATAACCATACAGCTGTGGAGCAGCAGTGCTAGGAGTACACACCACGTTAAAGACCCCGCTAGAATTTTACGAGTCTGCTAAAAAACAGAACCCCAAATCCTCTGCAATTCCAAAACACTCAGACACGCACGCACGGCCCCCCCAGCCACAGCTGCCTTCAAAACCAGGAAAATCACACTGGTGGAAAACCTCCAGTCAATACCACCAGCACAGCCACACACTGATGTGCAACTAATGTGTGGCAACAGGCACCAGCAACGGGGCTGTCCACAGACATCTCCACTGCCAGAAAGAGGCACAAAATCTCTCAGCTCCAGGCTCAGAGGGATGGATTTTTTTCCTTTTCTTTCTGGGAGGTGCATCCTAAGAGCAACAGCCACACCTGGAGCTACAGGAACCCAGAACCAAGACCCAGCTGCTGTCCCCAAAGCCTTACAGCTCCTTGTTTCACAGGTGATCCATGCAAAGGAGGGGAGAGCAGCCCTTCCTGCTCTGTTTTAAAAGCCATGCAAACCCCAATTCTCATCAGGACCAAGTGAGAGCGGGTTATTTATGCAGGAAACTGCCAGAGCCCTGGGACTCCCGTTGTGGGGAAGAGCTTTTCCAGCAGCTTTGCCGTGATTTCTGATGCAGTTGTTGCCACTGGTCATGACATCTGATGTGAGTCCCCGGGGGAGCCTGGTCGGGAAGTGAGGAGCTGCAGATGCCTCTGCATTCATCTCCCCACTCGGAGGTTTCAAACAAAAGAGAAAGGGTGGTCTCATCCCCGGGATTAACTGCAGCAGGGAGGTCCCTCTTCCAGGCAGAGTAGATAACATTAAGATTTCTCAGATCGTTCCAGCCAAATACTTGCAAAATAGGAGCTGCCTCTCCCTGGGGTGGCACAAAAAGGCAGGCAGAGCCAAGCACTGCGTTTTTGCACAGTGCCCATGCAGAGAAATCCCTGCCCTCACCCACGGGCAGCGAGCAGCCAAAGTGCCTTCACTCCATCACTCCAGCACTGCGCAGGCTGGAGAAGAGGGGCAAGACCAGGAGCTGATGGAGTTGTTGTCATTGCTTCCAGCCCACAGCCAAGAACTCTGCTTTTTGCAGATGCATGGAATGGAGATGCCCCAGTGGAAAAGGCTGAGGTCTGGAACCAGGCTGGGGAGCTGCAGAACCTCCTGAACAAGGACACCCACCCTCTGTTTGACCTGGAGACCCTCTGGGGAGATGCTGAATCTCCTGAACAAGGACACCCACCCTCTGTTTGATCTGGAACCCCCCTGGCTTCGCAGTTGCCACATGTATTTTGGAAAATCAAGGGGTGCCTGTGACCCCAATTGTGTTACAAGTGTGTTCTTCAGTGCTGGTTTCAGAGAAGAAAGTCTGATACATCCCCCCCCTCCATGTCCTGTATTGATGCAGCACAGATGAGGTGCAGGCAGGAATGCTGCAGAGACCTGGCCTGCTGGGGAGGAAATGAAAGAAAACCAGAAAAAAACCAGATTGTGCTTTTATTTAAATGAAAAAAAATAAAAAGGAGGAAAAAAAGCAGAAAAGAGAAAGTTACCTACACAAACACCACACACGTGCACATATTTTGTTGCAAGAAGTTAAATATATAACTCCAGTCAGAGTTTGCAGCTAGAGTAGTTTAGTCCACAGAACAAACGGGCAGGACAACGGCACATTTTGGGATTTGGAGTCTCCAAGGTCCAGGAAGCCCCAAGGGACTCTGATTCCCCATCTGGAGCCACATGCAGAATGACCATGGCTGCAACAGGGTCAAAACTTGCCATAAGATCTCCAGCCACCACTTCCAAGATAAAACCAAATCATTTCCTGGCACGATTTTGTGGGAAAATAATAGCATTTCCTTTCCAGTTTTATAGAAAAGTGAGTTTAAATTCAAGAGTAACAAATAAACTAAAAACAGTCATGGCTTTGAAACAACCTGCATCTCCTCTGCCTTTATCAACCTTAAAGCTGTTTGTCTGCTTTGACTGTGATATGTATTTATAAAAAGCAAAACCAAAAAAGATGAAACACAATGAAACCTGGTGATTTATGGTCCCATAGAGGTTCCAGTTAAAAATCTGTAAAACCTTTGCAGAAACACACCAAAAGCAAAACAAAACCCAAAAACAAAGACAAAAAGAGACAATTCAAGTGGGAAAAGTTTTCTAACATCCTATTTTCCTCTTAGCTAAGCAAACATTTCTACTGAAAGAATTTACTGAAATATTAGATGTTGCCTTGAAAAAAATATCACAAATTACCCAAAACTCTGTATTTTTCAAAGGAAATTACCAAAAGCCCACATTTTTCAAGGGTCTGTGTGTCTCCCCCATTCAGCATTTGGGTACTGGAAACCTGAACCAATCTCTGTGAACTGAAAAGCCTGGGACAGAAGCAACTTTCACGTTTATATCTCATGGGAAGCAGAGAATTCAGACCCAATTCAGCCCCCTTTGGTGCAGCCTGTATCCTCTATCATAGAAAGTCAACTTAAAATGCCTCTCTGAAGCTGCAGAAAGATTCCTTATTTAATTTCAAGTTATCAGAACACCAGCACGCTCCCCAGATTTCACTGTCTGCAGCACTTTAGAGAACACTTAAAATATTTGTAAAATTTAGAGATGAACCTCATTACGAATTGAGACACCTTATTTTACATCCCATTTACAAGCCAATTTATCTTTCCTGAAATTATTTCAGGTTCCTGTTCTGTCTCCATTATTAAAAACCCACTAATGAGCCACAGTTCATGTGAAATTATTGGTTCAGGTGCTTTACTTAGTGATCCATTAAACAACATTAAATGCAATTTTAGAGTTAACTCTTTTAAAAGTCAACATGATTTTCTTTTCCATCCCTATCTTTCCCTATTCTGCATATCCATCATCTATGTATCATTCTTTTCAGGTGGAATATAAAAATTTAATCTCTTTTAGTGTAATGAGTGCGAGCAAACAGCACAGTTCTGTTTTCTATTAGCCAACATAATACATAATAGAGGGACAGAGCTCACCCCCTGCACACACAGAAATGAGTGTGTGGGGTAAAAGAGGTGCCACTTTCACACCGTGCAGGACACACAAACAAGGCAGGTTCTTTTGTCACCCTCAGGTGCCCCTGATTTTAAGGCTTTGAGAAACAATTCCAAAGAATCTTGAGCCTGGACCAACAACAAGAATCTCTGGCCATATTGTCCACAACACTAGCTAAAAAAAAAACAACAACCCCAAACCAAAAAAACCCCACAAACAAACCAATACAAGACAAATTCTGCTCCCTAAATAAACAACCACTCACCAATACACACAAGCTGCCATTTTTTCAGTCTAGATCTGGCTCTTGAGATGCCCCAGGAGTATTTCACTGCCTGTGAAATGTGCCAACCCTGCACCTCACGAGCTTTTCAGTCAGTGGAAGCTCCCAGTCATCAGAGCACCAAAATACCTTGCTCATTTTACTAGGGGCATGGAATAACTTCATTAAGTTTGTTTTTTCTTTTAAACTCCTTTACCCATCACTGAGCACCTTCAGGTGAAGGCATTTCTAGTTTTTTCCACTTCAGATGATGTTATTCTGATTTCCTAAAATTAGCCTTCGTGCCAGCAGCTTTGAAAACATAAAAAAAAAAGCTCCTGTGTGGATATACACAGCATCCAGGGAGAAACATCTTGGATAAAGTCATTGAAATAACAGTAATAAGTCTCCATTTTTACAGCCTTTGAAGATGTTTCCCTCTCATGATATCTAATCCACTTTGCAGAACCTCCTAGGACTGCAGGAAGAAAGAGTAAAACACGAAAAAAACCTTAGAAAACTTTAAAGTAGAAATAAGACACTTCAACAAGAGCTTATCACGAGAAAAATCCACATTCTGGGAATGCTGCATTGGGAATTTCTCTGCTGCCACAGCAATCCCTGCTGCAGACGGCAATGCAGGAGCCCTTTGAGTGGGACACACGGGAGTAGGAAATGCAGACCTGGGGCAGGAGAGCCTCCAGCTTGAGGGAACCGTCAGGGCAGTGCCCATCCCATGCCCCCAAAAGCCATTAAAGCAGAGCCAGCCCCTCGAGGGAGCGAGGGTGAGGAGCAGAGCCCCTGGTTGGGAGCAGGTCCTGCCCTGCTGCCTTGGCCAGTGGCTTTCCAAGCAAATGCCGTGGTTTTTATTGGAACATTCCAGTGGGGAAGGAGAACTCAGCGAGCGCTGGGGCTGGCTCAGCGCCAGCCACGTCAGCCGTAATCAGATTATACAGTAGTGGCTTCAGAAAGCAGAAGCATGTTTATTATCAAGCCACTAACCAGACTGACATTAATTTGGTCAAAGCTAAGCTGAAACAGTCTTTCGGAATAATTTTTTGATTCAGATCACAGTTACTGAGTTGATGTAAGTATTTTTTTGTAAATTATGCTTGGGGAATGACGGTGGTTACAGACAATTTTTCATTTGTGATTATACAAGTCAGTGCCTTTCTGAAAAAAGATTCCCCCTTAATTAAGTTTTACTCTATTAAATTACTACTTGAAAAAATAAAATCAGAGGGAATATTGTCCCTTCATGGAGGACACAGCACTTTGAGTGGCAATTTAAATACAGACTTGACATCTACCTCCAAACCAGAGGAATTTTGGCTTTTTTTGTCAAGTTAACATCTCCAGTCCTTACTTGTAGGTAGAACCTGAGCAACAGGTGAATGTTTTTGCCTACCATCTCCTTAGGCTCTATCTATTAAAGAAAAAACTTCTAAGAAGCCTAATGACCACTAAAACAAATAAGATCCAAGTGCAGTGATGCAAAATGAGTGTGCCAGATCAGTATTGATGAAAGAATGTCAGCCTAACCCCAAATAATCTCTCTTGGTTTGGCTGGCAGATGTGCCACCCCCAGCAATCTGTGCCAGGCAGGGACACAGACACATGGCACTCTGCAAAGCTCCAGGTGTGAGGGGCTCAGGACAGGCCAGGTTACCCAGCTCCTTCACTGTAAGGAGGGAAAACACAGCCTGAGTCTCCTCCGGAGCATATGGCACACAAATCCTGTCTTTGGACACAAGCCTGGAGGGTCACTCCCCTCCTGACCTCATGATGGATATTAAAAATTAGTGGAAGGGAGGAAAAAGCCAAAGTTAAAATATGGGGAGTGCAAAGCCTTGACTAGCAGAGCTCTGAGAGATCCTGCTGGATCCAACTTGCCCCACTCCAGCCTTCAGCAAGCCATAGGGCTCAGCTCCACTTTTCCATGGAAAACATTTTTCTTTAATAAAAGGGTTTTTAGTGGCTACCTTGAGGAGAATAATGAATGAGCCCTCCATGGGATGATGCATCTCCTACATCAGGCAGATGGGAAAAGCCACACGTGTGAGTGGGAGTAGCTGCACTAAAATCTGGCCAGAGGAATTCCCTTTAGCCCATTTAAAGAGTCCCCAGTAACCCCAGCTGGACGCCGTTCATGCATTTTTATTCTCTTCTAAATCAACACAGACTTAAGCAGTCCCCAACTGCATTTCAGTAGCAACCCGCTGTCCTTCAGGCTGGGGTGGGGAGCAGTGCTACAGCCAGCACAGCAGTGGCTACAACCCTGCCAGGCTTTCCTGACCCCCTTTCTCAAGTTCCTACACAGACTGAGGTTTAAATACAGCACATGTTGATCTAGAACATCTACAGCTCACAGTAGACTCCTGCTTTCCCCCAATGCCCCTGTGATTTCAGAGCAGTAGCTGCTCTCTTTGCACAAAAGAACCCCTGGAATTGGTGTTTCCCAACCAAAGATGCTGATTTTAAGACCTGGTATATGTGAACTGAGTGGCTGGTGCTTGCAGGGAGATATGAATATAAGGCTTTGGTCCATCTTATATAAGAATTTCTGTGTTTAACTTCAGAGCATTAACTTATATATCAGAGACACCATACATTCTTTAGGGCACTGCAAAGGATGGTGCTGGTTGGGTTTGGATTGATCCATTTAGGACACATTATATGTAACCACTCTGTTATAAGGCTGTCAGTGTGCAGCCCCTGCAGGCTTTGCAGTTTCCAGTTTAAGAGGAGTTGGGATCAAACCACACAGTCCACAGGGCTGATGATTAACACAGCCCTGATGCCATCCCTGAACAGAAACTACAAGCCACAAACCCAAACTTATTAGCTTGTATCAGGTGTCAATGAAGGAATAATCTGAGCTGCAGTTTATAACAACAGGAATGGATGGCCCAGAGCTGGAGAGGGAGGAGGGCTGCTCTCAGCACTTCTTCCAGCCCTGAAGGTTACACGGGAATTTACATCCAGACTGCTCCATAAAAAAAAAAAAAAAAAAAACAAAAAACAAAAAAACAAAACAAAACAAAAAAACACAACACAACCAAAAAAACACCAACAAAAAACAACACCACCAATACACAAAAAAATGAACAATCCAAAATCAAACACCAAACCCACCCTTCATCCTTCTGAAGGACATCAATAAATGGCTTGCAAGGGACCAGACTTGTCTCCAGGTAATTCCTCAGGAGCATCAGTCACAGGTCATGCTGGAGCAGCAAAATAAGTTTGGCTGGATCATTTGATCTGTTCTGGAAGAGCAGCTCCATTTCTGGAGAACACTTTCAGAAGGACACTTCTCTCTGAGCCCAGGAGGATGATAACTGAATCAGAATAAATCTCTACTGGCTAGAGTTTATGACAAGCTGAGAAACACCCATGGGATTTCTCAACCTGCACAACTAAAGCCCTTGGAAAGCAAAGTCTTCCCGCTTATCTTGGTTTGGAGAAAGTCACACTGATTTCCTGCAAATTATTCCAGCAGATTGAAAACCAGATAATACAGCTCATAACAGAACAGAGACTAAAACAAAGCCCCAGCTTCAGACAGCTCCATCTGCAAGATCTACAGCAGAATTCCCATGTTCATTGTGGAAGATGGGAACGATGCACCGGGGATTTGGGCGATCAGGTGCTGGACTTGTTGCTGTGTGTGCCATCTGGTCATCTGGTAAGGAAATACCAGGGATCATTTCATCTTAATTCTGACCGATGGGACGGCGAGGGCTCAACGTGCTGCTGCCAAGGGGAGTGAAGGTCCCCTGTGGAGTTTGATGCCGGGAAACTTCAAACTGCAAAGATGCTTTTCCTTCAGAGAAGTGAATAATCTGGTATCGCAAAGGGGGCTGGGGTGGGGGAACAATAACAAATCAGGAGGGAAAAATGTACTGAGGTATTTACACAGCTGGTTTTTCAAGACACTGCTTTTAAGATGGGTTGTTTTTCAGCCACACAGTTAAAAAAATAGTCTTAATCCATGAGCAGCATTTCCACTGCTGTGACAGAAATCAGCTCAGTAAAACCTCTGCATGGGCCATACGTGACTTTGCTAATCCTGTCTCAAACCCAGCCTGTCTTTAGATTGACAAATGTTGTCATGTCCTCATGTTTGCAGATATTTTCTGGAAAGAACATGTCTACAGGTTGCTTCAAATTACCTTTGCACATCCTCCTCAACAAACCAATGAAACTTCCAAAAAAATTGCTCCTTTAAAAAAATTATCTGTAGGATTTGCTAAGTGTAAAGGTACTAAAAAAAAAAAAAATTCAAAATAACTGAGTTATCCAAATGCAGGATAATACTGAAAATACAAAGAGCTGAATTCAAAAGCTCACATCTGATTTTACTTTTGTTTTCTACAAACTAACATCAGCACAATCACTCCCTGAGGGGCACAGAAACACCACAGCATCTTCAGCAGCACAAACTGCACCCACTCCATTTCAAGGAGAGTCCTTTGGACCCACAAGTACCTTCTCACACTTCTCACAATCATCTTTTAAACTGTCCTCAGGAAACACAGTAAAACTAAGCCAACTAAGGTCCAGAGAGAGGTCTGGCTCAGTGTTGCCTTCTGAATGTGGCTTTTAGCTGAAACTTGTGCTCCTGCTTTTATTGCTTAGCCAGCGGAAGCCAGAGAGGAGCAGGACTCTGGAGGTCCAGCCTTGGCCAAGGGACCAGAGAAGTCTGTCACGCTTAGCCTCAACAAACAAAGACAGATGGGACAGATTGCCATCTACAAACACAGCATAAGGGAGATACGCCCAGTTTTGTTTCCAAAAAAGCTGTTTAAAATATAGAACAGAGTTGGCATGAGAATGTTAAACTGACCGTGAAGAAGCTGATGTTAAAAATTAGGAGTTTTGCAACCAACAGAAGACCTGGAACAGTCTTTGGGCAGATGAGTACAGAGAAAAAAGAAGTGGGTTTAGGAGAGAGTTTCACTGATTTAAACCAAGGATTAAGCAAATGTGACTGCTTGCTGGGAAGCACTCCCAGGAGTCTGAACACCCTGTGCAGTTTCCCCTCCCTGAAGCATCTCTCAGTGATCCAGAGGGAGCTGAGTCACGAGTTCCCTGCAGGGAACCTCTTGAGACAAACCTGACAGTCCACAGTCACGCGCACGGCGCTGCCTCAGCAGCTATAAAACCTCGGCCTCCTCTGGTAACTGGCCCTCACATCTGTTCCTGTTCCAGCACAGGAACTGCCTGTCTGATCAGCCACTGCTGTTGCTGGATATCTTATTGAAGTGCTGGTTGACATCAGCTATTCCAGCAGTCTCCAAACCCGCTCCCATGAGAGCGTTGAAGGCAACCAGAATACATCAACACGTAGCTACTGCAGCAGGAGGATGCTGATGGCACGTCTTCGCAGCAGGAGAACAGCAGAGCAGAGATACTACCCAAAATACATTTTCCCCACTAGAGAGATCTCTCTAGAGGGGCTTTTTGTTCTCTCTTCTATAGATCAAGCCAAAAAGGGCTTTGTGAACCTACAGCCCTTTCCATTTAGTGCGTGTGCCCATGAAGAGTTTCTTAAAGGTCAGTGCTCTTTGTGCATTTGAATTTAATATCAGGGATGCATGTCAAGCAGAAGACTTGCCTTCATTTGAAAGACGGGGTTACAATAATACAGGGCTGGTTTTTCCAAGAGATTACAGTTGCACGTCCTGAAAACAACCCACAAGGGGAAGCAAATGAGGTGTAATATGGAAGGATTACTCAGGCATGCCATATTCTAGGTCTCATCACTATACTGATTTGTCATTTTATAAAGTATTGTTTTATACATAAACTTGCTAAAGATAAAACCAGCAATCTGTTCCAATTTCTTTATCATATTTCATTACTTTACTGGTTTGGGATAATAGCATGCAAAATCCTCTGCTTTTAAAGCAACTTCTCTGCTCCCCAGGCCTCTTAGCATGCTTTCAGGCTTGAATCAAAAACACAATATAAATCATTTGAAAAAAGTCACAGACATTTTAAAATAACATGAAACATTAATGTATTTGTTTTTTTAAGCACGTGTTATCATTTGGAGCTGAAGTACATGACAGTAGCCATTTAAACAAAGCAAAAGGAACAGATATTTTTATTTCATGCATGTCCACTAACTCATTAGTATAAGATGAATAGATTTTTAACGTATGGTGTAATGGGATCGTTTGTTAGTTTTCTGAACCCTGTTGAAAAGTTTATCGAAGCAGCAATGGAAAGTTCAAGTTCTTGTAAATGGAAGGAACAGTACTCAAAAGTTTAAGATAATGTATCAGTGCTTTAACAAGCCTTCCCCTGAAAATGCTGATTAGAGCAGGCGATTATTTCTCTCACAGTTTAAAACTTATGTTGCTACATAAATGTTGATACAGTGCCAAGAGCAGAACAGAATGTCATTTTTGCTTTATTCCTTTCAAAATAACAAGTTTAGCTTCCACAGACAAAACACAGGGACTTTTCAACAGTTGTCCCAGTGGCCCTAAAATCAGCTTAAAATCAACACTACCTAAGAGATGAAGAAAACTCTGGTTTTAAGCTTGGCTTACATTTACCTGTGTTTCCCTGTCACACATCCCCACACAGGCTTCACTCCAGCAAACACTTGATCAAGCCAGCCAGGGCAGACACGTACTGGGAGAACTGGAACTTTGTTAGAACGTTTGCAGAATGGATCTATCTCGAGCTGGACACTTTTGGTGTGGAAAGACAGCATTTGTGGGCAAGGATTACTGATTGAGTAATACAGTTTTAAACACTAAATACACAGCTGAAAGTAAAGAACTGTCCACAGACAGAGCTCAGTGGTCCACTCCTGCAGAGGGGATTGCTCCACAGACTTCCATCTTGCCCCAGGCTGTGGGCAGAGTACAAGACCTTTAGGACATTTTGTTGTTTCTACAATGGCAAATAAACATTAGGGATTTTATTGCTACTTTAACTGATAAAGCCCATTTTCAGTGAGACTGTGTAACCTTCCTGAGCTGCCCAGCTGAGGGCTGGAGGGAAGAGGAGCTGCTGGCCGAGCCACCACCACAGCCACCCACAAGGTAGGATGGAGACAACCCCCCTCTATAGCACACATGGCCAGAAACAGGGAGAAGATCAGGCTGAGTCATCTCTTAGAGGTCAACAGAGCGATGCTGATTTACACCAGGACCTGGACCTGCTCTGGGCAGAAGTGCTAATCACCACAACCTGCCCATGCTTCTTTTTACGTTCTGCTAAATTAAGAGGAGAGGGTGGAAAACAAAATCTCCTAAGGACAAAATGCAGCTGGAGGAACATGCACGACACCGATGCTGATGCGTGGAAACATCTGGCCAAGATGGGAATGGGACCCACGTTAACAGGAACACATTGAAACTCGACAAGGGCTCTGTCCTGTGGAAATACCACGGCTCTCGTCATGCAGCCAGTCAGGCTTGAAACCCTGACATCAATATCAGAGGAGGGGGGGAAATGACTCCACTACTTCTGCTTCCCATTGAAATAAAACAGTTTGCAACAAAAGGCAAGCACATGCATGTGCTTTCCTCAGTGTGTTTCCAATCACAGCAGTGTGTTTAAGTAGTCAGGCTGCATCCAAGCCTTAAAACTCAACAGTGCAGAGAGGGCAGATGACATCCTGATGGCAAACATGGCTCTGTAAATCATCTCCAAATGACAGTGTCATACACAGAGCTGCTTAATTTGGAATGTGCCAAACGGTGCTTTTCCTCATCTGGCATCATCTATACATCAGCCAACAATTCCTTCGGGGATTGTAATTCTTGCCATAGACAAATGCACAACAGATGTTAAAATAATAATAACAATAATAAAAAACCTCCATCGAGGTACAACAGCAGCCACTCCTGAAATCAACAGCAAACTTGCAAACAGCCACAAGCCCCTCACGGGCATTTGGCTCCCAATTTCAGCATTGCCCAGCAGCTCCTGGCCAAGGGGGCAAGGGAGGATAAATAAACCATCATGAATTCAGACCCTGTACAGCTCAAAGCTCCTGTTTCTGATTAGGGGTTTCCACAATGACACATTTTCAAAGTATACAAATGCTGGTCAGTTCTCTTGTCCTTTATTTTTTTCCCCCCAATGACACCAGACCATTTCCTTCCCATGCTCTCATATGAGGTGCTTTGCCCAACAAGCAGCATTAGCAACAGGGTTAAATAAAAAACTATATGCTTTATGCTGCTGTATTATTGATATACTTTAACAGAGGGGTAAACCAGCCCCCTTCCTTTGAGTGAGCAGCATCTCAATGCATTTATATGAATTCAGCAAGAACAGGCTCAGTCCTTCATCATCTTAGGCCAGTTCATGCACTTTATCAGAGCTGTAGAAATGACTCTGTGCTTTGCAGCCTCTGCACCTTGTAATAAGCACTGAGAAACTAGTCTGCTTATTGCCCTATTTACACCTAGCCATGTGCTCAGTCCTTTGAGGACAGACATACCTTCATTCAAACCATCTCAATAGCCCACAAATGTGCAGGAAACCTTCTCCATGTGCTAAAAAAACCCCACCAAAACCAGGGGATTAATTTTGAAGGGTGGTAGTTCAAAATTGATAAATTTCCTGGGTTTCTTCAGAAAAATTATGCAATTATTTTGTCAACCAGGAAGAGAACTTTCCTGTCTCTTTTAATGCAATTTAATTTATTGGAAAGAAACATGAGATGCTGAGAAAGGTGTGAGATACACACACCGACAAGGGAAAAGTGTCCAAACCCACCAGCCCCACACAGCAGTCAGAGTCCAGGGTGAATCACGTGCCTTACCCAGGCACAGCTGTGATGACAGAGGAGGAGTGATGACAGAAGACCACAGGCTGCACAGGGAGAAGGGACAACAGTACTGTCACTGAACCTTGCCCAGTACATTCAGCCTGGAGAACTTTGCATGCCAGGCAGGTCCCAAAGGAGCCAGAAGAGCTCAGTGATAGCCAGTTGTCTCAGGGACCACCTCAAGGGCAAGATGCATTTGGAGAAGGCATTTCTTGTGAACAGTATTTAAGGTAGAAATTAATACCAACAGATTTGCAGATCAAAAGAAGAATTGTCTAATCCCACACGCCACTGTTGTGAGAAGCTCTAAAAGCCTCACAGGGAGAAGACACAGACTTGTATGGCACATTCAGGGGTCAGTCACCTGTTGAGTTTCACAGGGAACTTCTCCAAAGCTCTTTCAGGATCTTTTGAGTCTTGCTCCCCAACCACAACATCCCACATGGTTCAGGTCTTTCAAAAGGCCAGGACTTGATGTTACAGTTGATATTGTTCAGCACTTCAAAGCTTGGACTGAGATTCACTGCCCTCTCAGGAACCTGCTATCTTTGGCATCCCCCAAAATTGAGGAAACAGCAGAGCTTGGCTATTTTTGCCACTGGCTTTCCAATGTGACATTAACAGCCAGTGTCCACAAACTACATCCTGAAGCTCTTACTCAATCTCATGGAAAGCTTGCTGGAAGAAGGGATGAGTAAAGGTTACAACATAGTTGTCTTATTATTATCAGGGACACACAACAGCTGTGCATGCAAGCTTGATATTTTTACAAGCCAAAGAGCAATCGTGCTTTTCTAAACCTTGGCATGTCTCTAGCTCGCTGTGCAAAAGTTCCAGGGGGCATGAGTCATCTTACAAACCCATAAAAATCTAATTATGGCTAATGATCATCCTTTTGTTTACACTGCATGTAAAAAACTAACTGCTTCTGATATTCACTGCAGGGGCAAGATTTACCATCAGTCTTGAAATGATTTCTATCACACCAACAGACCTAAACCGGCCCATTTAGGATGGAACAGAATCCACACCACACACAAAAGGCTTTGCCTTATTTGCCAAAAATCTGATTTCTCTCTGATGCAGCTACTGAAACATTGTGCACTCTAGAGCTTTTCTCGAATTTAGAAAGAAGTTCCAAAAACCACATAGTTCAACCAAGTTCCAGTTTAAAGACAGCAACGTGGGGCTGATCCTCTCCCAGCCTGCCTGGCATCCCACCAGCTCCAGCCCACGTAGGGAACTGGTTTTGTGCTCTTACACAGCCCTGAGCAGTGCTGAAAGAGTACCTGGGCAGACCCAGGTGGAGAACAGGGCTGAAGAACTGACCCAACAGGACCACTGCTGACGGACCCTGTGAACCAAGTCACACTGACCCACTGCAGTGGGGAAAGGAGAAGGCAGACAGTTTGCCCCCTCACATAAACCCATGGCAGCCCTTGGATGTGTTTCAGTGGCTGCACCCCAGTGAGCTGCAAGACACTTGACCAAAATCACATCAGGATCTGTTTGCCCTATAAAGAAAGTATCTGCTGGTCCAAATTGGACTGCAGGGAAGTGCAAAACACCAAATAAGGAGGTTACTGGCAAAGGGGTTTATAATCCTTTATATTCCTCCCCGTTCCAGAAACAGGTGGATTTTTAATTTTATTTTAAATAACTTCAAACCTGTTTGCACAGCTCTTGCAAGAAAAGTCATCCTCCTGCAAACTTGGTCTAGCTTGAATACAAACAACTCTCAGAGAGAGAGTCTGCCAACCCAAGAGTTCCTGGAAAGCTGCACAAGTGCAGATGAAAGTGAGATTTCCACAAAGAATTCCATCAGATCTACATACTGCTCACAAAACAAGCCCAGTAGCCTCCAAATGCAGCGAACTTCCAAGGCCAGCCCAGTTCCTCCCATCCCATTCTTTCCCCCCAGTGACAGTTTATTTCAAGGCGCTGCCCAAACCACTGAGAGATAAACTGGTGCCCTCTCAGGCCATGCCATGGCATCCCAGCTATTGAAACCACACTATCAGCAAGCATCTAAGCGGGGGCAGAAGGGACAAAGGCAATTCATCCCCACAAAAATGTTAGTCTAAAATAAGCAGCCCCAACAAGTGATGCTGTTGTCTGCAGTCACAAATACCAGCTGGGCTAAGGCAAGCCCTCAAACAACAGGCCTGGTTTTATTGCTCCCAACTCCCACTTATTGAGAAATAAGAACTGGTTCTGTTCTCTCCACTGCTGGGCTGGGAATTCAAATAGCTGCTGCTGTTCAAATTATAATAAAATATCCAGAATATAATATATATATAATAGAACACCCAGAGGCTGGATTGTCCCCAGCCCAGAAAGCCCAAGACAAAGTTGGTGAAAAAGCTGGTTTTTGATGCAAGGGAAGGGTCTGTGATATTGGTACATCCAGGGGACCATCCCCCCAGGTCCCTTCCCAGCTGCCCTCCTGGACCACCACAGAAGCCAACAGAGAAAACACTCCCCACTCTCTGCCCTTCCTTCCTCCTCCCAAGTCTGCTGCTCCCAGCCACACACACCTACTCACAGCCATAAGGGCAAGCAACGAGCTAAGGAACAAGTGCAAAAGGTTTAATTACAAGCTGGGAATAAAACATTCCAAGGAGATGTGAAAATAAAATAAACAAACATAACACCATCTCTGCATGAAAGAATAACGACTTGCAAGGTATTACCAGGGGTTGCAAAAACTCGAGTAAAAATAAGATCCTGAAAAGCAGTATTTCTCTTCCCAAAATATTTTTATAAGGAGGAAAAAACCAAACCAAACAACAAAGATGACCCTATGAGTATTAAACTTCTGGCACTGTACCATGAATGTCTCTAAAGGGTTTCTTAGTGCATCTTAGCAATTCATAGAGGAAGTGACCCCCTGGCATGAACACCCAGTTGTCTGGGCTTTGAAGTTGTGGAGGCTTCTTAAGAATGTCTGTGTGACACTTACTCTGATGCCCTTCCTCTGAACAACAGCCTTTGACCTTTCATCCACAGAAAGACTTTCCAACTCCCAACACTATCTTACAAGAGACTATTTTCTGTCATTCACTGCAACGTTCCAATTTCTAAGGCTTCAAAAGGGGAAGGAAAGCACCAATCCATCAGCCTCTTACTACTCTTCCAGCCTTACGTGTTGATTGTGCTTGATACCCGGTTGTTTGTAAAATAAAAATAAACTTGTAGGTCAGACACAAAATATCTGAGTGCCCTGAAGGAAATAAATCACTGGAGAATTATGTTTTCCTTTTGGTTTTCAACTGTCAGTTTTGAAGAGTCTTGCAAGGTTCAAATGACCCCATAAAGCCAAGTTTGTCTTTACAAGACTTTGTACTTAGCTTAGGCACCAACTCTGTCCTTCAGGACCAGTCAAGTTTAACAGTTTCAAGGGTTTCTGCATAAAAGCAAATGAGGAATTCAGTCTTTTAACTACACTAACATCCAGTTACAACCAAGGGAGCCCAAAATGTTCATTGTTATCCAAGGTAACAACCCTAATAAGAACAGGCTCACAAGCAAACTGGTCCTGTTTGCAAAATACCAGAAGACATACAGGAAAAGAAATTTCTACAACATCAATAGTATTTGGTAGGATTTGAACCTCTGCTAAGCATCCAATAGAAGCCAAATCACAGCCTCCCTTCCAAGCAGTGACCAAAGCAGATGATTCAAGGAGCGGAATGGTAGGTTGTGTAATGCAAGAGATTTAACACGCTCTTCCTCTTTTGCCAAACTGTCACGACTACTTGAAGACTCATTTCCAGCAGAGGCTCCCTTGCCCTACATTAAGAACAGATTGTGAGTGGGGTCTGCTTTGGTGTGTTCTGGTTTAGGCTCTATGGCACGAGTTGCTCAAAAGCAGGGAAAGCTCACTTGCAACTTAGTAGGTAATTGCAAGTCCAGGTGAGTGGTGAATTTAAGCACTAATTACCACTTTTCACACCAGTAACAGCAGTTAGGGTCTTCACGTGCCTTTGTGGAAGTGGCACGCCCACGATGGAGCATTTATGTGACTTTTTTTAACCCTCAGACGGCAATGGATTCACAGGCAGATATTATTATCGACACCACGCCCTCGATCACACATTGAGACCCAAACCCAGCCCCACGTCCCAGCCACAGGACCCTGCCACTGCCCCACGTTCCCAAATCCCCTTCCCAAGGAATGGGAGCTTGGCTGTTTGCTGTTAACAGGAAATAGAGAAGATTCCCCATTTGTCATTGTCAGTTGGAGACATCATGCCCCAAAAGCCTGAGTGCACACACGCGTGGGAATGACCTGCCTGGTTTTCCAGCCAGACCAGGAATGAACTTCTGTCCCAAAGGAATTCAGAAGCAGAAAGTTACTGGCAGCAAACCCTTATTTTCAGGGGATCCACCACTGTTCTTTCTTTTCAAAAACTCCCATTGCTTTCTACTACTGAGTTTAAAGAGGGAAAACCTTCCAAACCCAAGGGAATGGCCCATTAGAATGAAGAATCCCAAAAAAGAACAATAATTTGCAGTTTGCAAGTGCTCAGTTTAAAAGGAGCACTGAAGAGATGGAAAGAGTCAGCTAGAAAGTCTCCTGAAGAGATCATTTTATCTGCTGTCAGCACAGAACTTCCTTCCTGCGTGGCTGAAGTTCATCTCAGTGTGGAAGTTGCTCCGTTTCTCACAGTGACTGATACTTTCAAAATCAATGTGAGCATCCCTTCGGTGTTTTCCCTTTGGAGGCTGCTTTGGTGTTTAGTGCTGAGCCAAGAGGCTGCACAGATCTCTACAGCCTCAGTGCATCGCTGTCGGGGGCCCAGTTTCACCCATCTGATTTTTCAAGTCTCCAGATGCTTTTCAGAGCTCGGGTCTCATTTCACACGCTGTGCCTCTACATAACAGCCATTGCACTTTTAATAACTTGGGGTTAGGGAATGTGTGTGTGTAACTCAGTAGCCCTGATGATTTGCACCATCAGGAACTGTTTGGAAAGATCAAAGTTTCACCCTTTTCTTTTAACCAGTAACACCTTCCCTTTTCCCCTCCAGCGCAAGCTTTGGTTGTTCTTTAAAGGAGCATTATCTTCTTCAGTATTTAACACTAAATAATCTGTGTGCTTGGGTTTAAACCTTATTACAAAGCAAAAACCATTCCACATTTCTCCCAGAGACACCATTAAAGCTTTTAAGTGGGACTAGACACACCATGGTGGAGTACACAGATATTTGAAACGCAGGAAAGAAGAAAACACAACAGCCCAGGGGGTTATGCTGAGACTTAAATATGGAATTTATTAATGTGTTTGTGCAGCAGATGCAATACCCCAGTGTCATTTTCAAAGAAGGCAGATTTTTGTTCTTGGAAAGGGGTATGTTAAGAGCAGTATTAAATCACAAATTTAAATAAGCTATTTCTTCATTTGAGAGTTCAAACCACAGCCAAGGAGAGCTGCTAAGCTTTATTTCCCTCACTAGCAAAACCAGTGGCTCAAAGCAGAGTGAAAATCCTCCCTGCAGAACTCCTGAGCAGCAGGGCTATGGATTTACTGCTTGGGAGAGCTAATTCCTACAGCTGCTTCCCAACAGCTCCTTATTTCTGCTACACCAAAAACACCTGGCTGAGAAAGGACAGCCCTGGGAGACCTGCTTGTAGATGTCAGTGTGGATTTACCCTGCTCAGCCCCATGGGAAGGGACTCAGCACATGAGGTGTACCAGAGATGCGCAGCCAAAGCTCTGATTGTGCTCTGACCAAATAAATTCTTATTTTTCCCTCTTGGGCCATGCCTACACATCCTTGTATCTGACCAGGAACTGGTGTTAAGACCCACACAAAAGGTCTGACCAGGCCAATATGAACAGACAGTAACCTCCTGGGTGCACCCAACACAACACGCTGCAGCAGGAGCGTGCTGCTCACATCACAAACCCTTTCCTCCTCCTTTTTCAGGACAGACCTAGGCCATGGCTTCCATGCTTCAAGCAGCAAATTTTTTGCACCACCATCCCCAACAGTGGAGAAAACACCCCAAGTTCATGAAAACCAAAGAACATTCCCGGGCTGGAGTCCCTGTGTTTTCACACCCCATCCCTCCCTCAGCATCACCTTTTCTTGCAGGATAAATAACTCCATGTTTGTACCAGGTAAGATTAACTTATGCAGATGTAGCTGTGCAGCTGCCATAAATCAAAATGAAAGAAGAGTATCTTAAGCATAATCTCTGTTTATCCAATGTTTTCTGCCCATGTTTAATTTTTTCTTCGCTCCAGAGCCCTTGTGCAGTTTCCCATCAGCTGTGGCCGGTCCCTCTGCCAGCCACAGCCCCATCCGACTGCCCTGCCCACAGAGGGAACACCACACCCCACGAGTGACTTCAGTGCAGGGGTCTGAGTGAGCACACTTGTCATCAGCCTCCTCAGACATCTGAAGGGTCATCGTGGTCGCCTTTCATGGCACGTTCACACATCAGCGACCCGGCACTGGTGCACCAGAGGGTAGCACACAATGGCTCCTGTGTGCACCCAGCACGTTTTATCAACCAACCAAGCCTAATCCCCGTGCAAACACTGACTGCTGACGTGTATTGGCAGCTCTGAGATGTCTGTGGGCTGTTAGCTGGGCTGTTCTGCACAGCCGTGCCTCCCGAAGCGCACGGGCGGTACCAGTACGGGCAGACAGAGCTGGTATTATGCACCTCACCAGGGCTCACGTGGGGCCCTGGAGCTCACAGCATTTTGGGCAGGAAACATGATGGAGAGGTGCTTCCCTGCCTTTTGCAAGTATCCCACAACACTCTTTAATTTAGCTGGGGAAACCACTCAACATGGGCTGGATGTTTTATCTGAGTGTTGCAAGCCTGCTGGTGAGACTCTCCCCACACTTTGGTGCCAAACACAAATCCAGAACCAGCAATAAACCCCTTGCTAAAGCACACTGTAAAAGATACCTATAAACCCCACAAATACCTGCTGTGATTCATGTTCTCACAAATAAAACAGCGAATGTCATAGACACAAATTGGTTACTTGCACCTCCAAGGCAATTTTAACATTCTCTGGAGTAGAGTTTCTGGACAACACATTCACTAAAAGTATATTACACTGTTGTAATATTTAGCAGGGACATGATTATATTTCATGTCAGCTGCTTTAAGTCAAAGTTTCTTCAGAGGAAGAATAGCTCAGGTTGTACTGGTTTCCTCATCCCAGTTATTAACAGCATGCCTTGACTATTTAGTATTACAACATCTAGGATTCCAAGGTAGATAAAAGCTCTACCAAGTCTATCACAGACCTGTTCTACGTCTCTCGAGTCACAAAACTGTCATGCAGAAGTGAGGGAGAGAAAAAAATTACTCTTCTTTAAACAGAGAATTTACTTTAGGTGATTTCTGGTGAATTAAGCCAAGCAGGCCCACAGCTGGGACGTTTTCCACACACATCTATCTTCCTTGCTTTCAGGAGGCAATGTGCTGTCACAGCTTGGCAGGGCTTTCAGGCTGAACCCAAGCCAGCCTGGAGCTGTTATTGTTGGGCTTCTGAGCCTGGAGGAAACACTGACAAACGACACCATTTTCAACTCATTTGGGGAAAAAGGCCTGACTTCCCTGTCTTCCTCCTTGTGTAGAACCAGCAGGGCTGATGATGAACCAATTTCTTTCTCTATGAAGACACTTCACCCAAAGGTCCTTCCCCTGCTTTTGGAAAGACCATGTAGTAGAGTCAGAGACAGCCATGAATGAACACCATGCACCTCAGTAGGCTGTGAAATAATCTCTGCACTTCACAGAAAGGAGACTAAGTGACAACAACTTGTCAAGGCTTCAATCACACTGGGCTTGAGGTATAAACCCAACCCAAGTGCCCTTGGGTCCTCTAGCCCAGAGCTGCTTTCCTTTCTCCATCAGGTAGCACAGCTCTGCCAGCAGTTGTGCATATCTTATTACTGACTGTCAGTGGGACACGAGCAGCAGAGAACAAACCCACAGGTAACTCCTGGCAGGGGAGATGTGGAGAGTCCACAAAAACTGAGATCAGATCTGGACTGTGCACTGAACGAGGAAAGAGTTCACCATCCCCTTTTCCATCCCAAACTGCACGAATCTGACTTGAAGAAAATGACATCCAACCTGCAGGCTTCTCCCCAAAGGCAATAGGTGAATAATTGCCAATTAACTATGCTTTGAAATCTTTGTTTTTCAGCAAAGGAGTCTGGTTTTCCACACTGTGTGTGCAAGTACACACAATAAGAACCAGACCCATCCTGGGTGGTATGGAGACAGTAAACTCATCAGGAACAGTGTACTCTACCATATGAGACATCGTTTTATTTGATGCCAAAGAGGAAAAGGGGGTGGGAAGGAGGAAGGAGGATATGTAGAGCATTTTCTCCCTCCTCCTTCTGCCCAGGCACGATCAGTTTTTGTAAACTCACAGTGGAGCCTGTTTCCACCCAAAGGGCACTCATGCAGCTCTTGGACACATGTTCCATGTCTCAACAAAACATCAGCAGAAGCAACTTACAGCAAATGCAACAGCCTGTCCTCCTGAAATTCTGTTAGGAACATTATTGAAAGGGTTAAAAGTCATCAGTAAGGATCTTATAAGATGCTCTACAGCACTTGAAAAGAAAGAACTATAAAATATGTACTAACCTAATATTATAAAGTTACGTTCACACTGAGGAACTAAATCACCAGAGCCAAAAAGGAGTGAGCAATTTTGTTCTCACTAATTCCACTGTAACATGTTTTATAACCATTTGACTGACGTCAAATTCAATAACACTTTATTAATAGGATTTTTGTTCAGTTTATACTCAGATGTTTTTCCTGTTTTAAATCCCTCCTTATAAATCTCAAATTAGATTTTATACAAGGAGATTTATCAATGTTTAAAAGAAAATATGAACATAGCTGATGCTTGAATTGATACACCATAAAAGTGCAGCAGGATGCATTTTTATCACCAACAGGATGCAAGTTAACACATCACAGCCCTGTGCTAAGATCATTGCCAGGTAAGGCCAGCTCTATCAGTCCTAGCAACTTCTTCAAAGGGAGAAGGAAATTAGAGAAGCAGCAACTCCACAAGGAAAACGTGAATAAAAACATCTGTATATTAGACATGCAACCACAATACTGTTTTGGTTTTTTTTTCCCCCTCAGGTATCAAAACAAAAGAGAGGCAACAACTAAGAGATGAGTAAAGGAAACCTGAAAAGGATCTTGTAGCAAATTAACCAAGGACAGTCACAAGAAGGACAACTGATCCTGTGCACGCGGCTACCTGACCCCTTGGAAAATGGAAAAGGGAAAGTTTAGGCTGACAGAGAGGAGAAACATCCCATCAGGAAGATGAACGAGCTCACACTGTAATCTCCCATGGGCACAAACAGCAAAGCAGCTTCTTGCTGCTTTTAAAATCACCTAAAAGGCTTTGTGGCAGGGCACAATCCTGCACAGGAGAAGCCAGAAGAGAGGCAGGACTAGGGGGATCAGGGAGATTTACTGATACGCCCCACCATCAGCTTTGCAAACACCATGGCAGGACCAAGACCCAGCTCTGTGAAACCCCTCAAGCTGAGATTATCCCCAGCAGGAAAGGTGGGCAGGTTGCCCTGCAGCCCCCAGCACAGCACAGGGATGCTGGGTGGGGTCTGTCCCCCCACAGACACTGGGAGAGGGGCAGCAGGGGAGGCACAGAGCTAAGGAACAGCAACAGGCATTATGCATTCTACCTCCAGGTGATTGGTAGGGGGCCAGAACACGCTGGTTACTATTCAATAGAGACTGAAGTACATGTTAATGACGGCCTGGCCCTGAGCCCACTGCCAGGGAGGAGCTGTCCATCAGTAGGGCCAACACTCCAAGTGGTAGGAGGCATAGAAGAAGGCAAACCGTGGGGAAAGGCAGGTTTATAATTGCAGCAAACATCTTTGTTACAGGTTTAAAAGAATATTAAAAAAAAAATTAAAAATGTTGGGTTTGCGTGTTTGTGGCATGGTGGGAGGAAAGGGTGCCTGGGAGCGGGAGCACCACCAAAATGAAGGCTGCAGCTCAAGCTGGAACAGGCAGCAGTGACTCTGGCACACACCAAACCACCACTGTCTCACCCCAGACCAGCACCATCTCCAAGTCAGTCCCATGGGAATGGAGAGCACATGATTTCTGGGCCAATGACAGAGACGTGCCACTGACTAAACAGCAGGAATACCCACCCAAACACGCCAGCATCGGGAAGGCAAGGGGGGAGAACAGCTGGGCTACATGTGACTTGTGCTACATTTTTTCACTTGGAGCCTGTCCCACCAGTCACTCCAGCACGAAGCAGGGATGGAGCAGCAGGAGCTCCAGCAGCAGATCAGCCACCCCAGCACCAAGCACTGAGGTGCTTGTGAGTGCTGATGAGGGTGGCTTGGCCATAACTCTTCACCACATAAACACCCCAAATGAGAAGAGCCAGGGGAGGAAATGCCAATAAAACATCAAGAGCTTGGTGTTGCATTAGTGTAGGTGTGATTGCACAGGGACTATGCAGACACTGGGGGAGAAGAGACAGCAATGCCTCTGCCCCACAACTCAGCTTGGCAGTCCCCTCCTCTCAGCAAACTTCCCCCAACTCAAACCCATCCTATCTGCAAACAAACGAAAACCAAATTTGGACTCTCAAACGACTAATTTTAGTTTTGGATATGTTCCTCTTTTTATTCTCTCCCCTAAAAAAAGAAAAAGCAAAGGAATAAGGCTGTAAGGTATAATGAAAGCAGGATGTGAAAGCAATAAAGCAACGGCAGAGCAACCTTAACACCCATGTGTAGCTGGTCCCAGTTATGGGAACTGGGCAAGATGCACAGCACGGCTCAACTCTGACCTTTGCCACGCAGCACCACGCAGGCACAGAGCTGCTGCACCCAAAGGCCCCAGACTGCCACGTGCTAGAGAAAAGCATAACACAGACAGGTTGAGAGAGCTGGGGGTGTTCAGTCTGGAGAAGAGAAGGCTTCAAGGAAACCTTGGAGCCCCTTTGAGTGCCTAAAGGGGCATCAGGAGAGCTGGAGAGGGACTTGGGACAAGGGAGGGAGGGACAGGACACAGGGAATGGCTTCCCAGTGCCAGAGGGCAGGGGTAGATGAGATATTGGGAAGAAATTCTTCCCTGTGAGGGTGGGCAGGCCCTGGCACAGGTTGCCCAGAGAAGCTGTGGAAGAGAAGCTGCCCCATCCCTTAGAAGCATCTAAGGCCAGGTTGGACAGGGCTTGGAGCACCTTAGTCCAGTGTAAAGTGTGTCCCTACTCATGGCAGGGGGTTGAAATTACATGATCTTTGAGGTGCCTTCCAACCTAAAACATCCTGTGATTCTATCTGTGTGCATTGGGTCTGTGGGTCTCATTTTCAGAGCTGCCTGCAGCAAGGAAGTTGACAGCACCACGGCACAGCCTCCTGCTCCATGAGTTGGAGAGGCTCAACCAGACAGCAGCGTGTCTGTGCTTTCAGGCAACACGGGAACATTTCCAAAAGGGAAACCACAAAAAGCATGCCTCTTAACACAGGATACCCCAGTGCTAACAATAAGCTTTTAGCAATTAAAGAAACAAAAAGGCAGCTCCCAAATCCCCCATGCAAGAGTCAGCTCTGCACTCAGACGGTGTTTCCAAGGTAAACGTGCTAGTGTAGGTACAGCAGGTAAGGGAAAGTTCATCCCTTGGGTCACTGGCTTTCACAGTGCAGGCAGTATTTCACATACCGTGTGAAACATGAACACGTTGTGCTTTGAGGAAATCAGATTTAGTAATTATAAATGCAATGCTCCAACAGCACTGAGATTCCGCTGGATTCCTCTCTCTGCATTTCCAAACAAGATGGGAATTATTAGCTTATTCAGGGGAAGGACATCTGTGCATTTTAACAAAGTCAACACAGTTCTAGCAGTGACTACCAGGACCACAGCCCAGAAGAGCCTGTGATCATTTGATAACCAAAATAAGCCATCAATTCACCACATGGCCCAGGGCAGATTGCGGTGAGCTCCCCTGTGCCTTTGTCAGCTCAGCTGAAAACCCAAGTAAAAACAAGCTGAAAACCAGATGCTACTTCTCAACTGGCCTCTCCTGGGTAAATGGAGTATAAGACCCTCATTCACACCGGCACAGCTGAGCATCAGCCCAGGCTGAGCACTGACATCCACGAGCAGAACTGCTCCAGGAGCCCACCCCAACAAGCCCTCTCTGCCTTTCAAAATGCATCCCTTGGTCCTCCTCATGGCAGTCGGTCTGAGGTTTTCATGTTTTCTGTCTAGCAAACAAGCATTTGGCCACGTACAGCCTTGGTTACTGTATGTGGTAAGAGGATGCTGTGACTACCCCAGCGTGCAAGACAAGCAGCACTTCCTTGGGTGGCAGCACCGATGGCACCCGGTCAGGGCCTGGCCCAGACTCAGCAGGGCCTTTTCCACACACTATTTTGGGTAACCAAGTCAGCTCCCAGCCCATTTCCCCACGCAGAGCAGCAGACACTACTTCTGCTGGTATTGCTGCTGTGAGCTGCACTGGGGGGATGACAGCTCGAAACAACTCCCTCCTTCAGCAGGGTAACCAAGAGCAGACCTTGGCTCCCGCTTCTTCCCGCTCCTTTGTAGCTCTCGATCCTAAAATAGAGCTAGGGATGTGTTTCGAAGTTCTGAGGTTTTCAGGGTTGTTGTCTTTTAAACCTCCAGTCTCCGAGTCTATTTGCAAAACCACAGCCCAAACACAAGCCGTTCCACAGCCGTGATACTTTGTGGCAAGATTAAAAAAGTTTGGAAGCACCTCTTGGTAAACGACGCACAGAGTATTTCAAAGCCACGTGTAACTTCATTATGCGGTAAATCAAAATGACTTCAGCATTTAAGCAGCATGATATTCCAGAGAAGAGGCTGAGGGTTGGGTTTTTTTAAAAACATTAGTCACATTACAGAACTTACAGTTGTCCCAAACATGAAATGTGGGCTGGGGTCACGCAAGTGGATCTGCACAGAGCATCACCAGCTGCAGGGAGGGCCACGAGGACAGCGGGGTTTGCTCTCGTGATGGAGCACACAGAGCTGGGGCAGCGGCCAGCACTCCCCTACGTGCACCTGCACTCCGCCTTTCTCGGACCTTTTGTACTAAATAAGCAGCAAAAATAATGGTTTTAGTTTCTGGAAAGGTGTTTATTACAACATCTGTGTTTTCAATGTATATATATATGGATGCAACTTATCTGCACACATATACAGATAAATTGCATCCTATATATATTAAAAAGGTCACATGTATCTACAAGAGAAACATTTTGCAATACAATGAAGATATACTCAGGGTGAGTGATGATAATGAATTGAAAATATTTTCAACTGACTTTTGGCTGGTAGAAATGGTAACTCAATTCTTCATCCATGAATTCAAAGCTACAGACTCAGCTTATTCCTTCCTTCTCACAGAAACTGAGAAGCAAATCACCTCCACTAACCCCCAGGGATGAAGAACTTGAAGCTCCAACCAGAGGCTCTTCCTGGTTAGTCCCAAAATCCCACTACAGGGCTCCTTCCATTCCACAGCTTCCTGCTCTGTACTCCCCATTAGCATTTGCAGGATTGGACTCTGAGTAGCCAGAGGGATAAAAAGAAGGTGCTGAGACCTCCAGGCATCCGTCACTGTCCCTCAGGGTGTCCTGCTGCTGCTGAGCAGCCAAGGCTGCTGCTCCAGCTCCCCTCCTCTTGCTGGACAGTCGGGAGCAGTGCGTTCCTGGAGTGGCTTTGTGCCCATGAGTTACGTGGCCAAAAAAATCCCCCAAAAAACCAAAACCAAACACTGTTTACACCAACCAGCCCTTCCTGTTGATTAATTCTTCAACCAGACCTTTTCTTCTTTAAATCAAAGTATTTTATCCAAGACATTCAAGTCACAAAAATGTAGTGCACCCCCCAACGATACCACATGTACAATCACTTTCTTCCTTAAAAGTATTTGTGCCAAGGACTTCAGCATCCTTTTCCACCAGCCCACACAAGCACTATCTTGCTCACGCAGGTGCCTGGGCACAGCCAGCAGAGCTGCACACAAACAGGAAGATTAGCAAGCTAAAACAGGCACCTCTTCAGATACAAAATGTCCTTTGTGTCCTGCCTTCCTGGGTCGCTTAAGCGCCGACCTTGGTCTGCAGGACTCCTTAGAAACAGGGCCTTCAAAACTAATTCAGGATTATTCCCTGGTGAGCTGCCAAGGACAACACCACCACCGAGGTCCATCTATTGGCACAGTTTCTAGCAAGACCCTTGCAATTCCCCAAATTGTACATTCCCTGTGGATGAAAAGGAAAACAAGTAGTACACCCAGGCTTTTTTTCCTGAAAATGTCCTCTCTGGAAAACTATTGTGCTTGGAGCTGTGCCACTCGAATCCATCAGAGGGGAGAATCTGTTTATTTGCACATCAAGTACACCATATTGTTTCTGGACATCAGTATGTAAATTGTCAAGTATAAATTTATTTTTCCACTAGCTTCAGTTTTTCTCTGCTCTCTAATTACCATAATCCAAGAAATGTTTCAAAGAGCTCCATTTTAGCATGCTACATTCCCATACGATCAGAAAATCTTATTAGAAAAATCTCCTACTGGTATTGAGGATCTTATTTTTCAGCTGACTCAGAACCAACCTCTCCTTGGCTCCAAGAGGTATTTGACATCTCTCAAAATAAAATCTTTATTGGAAGAAAACCAATGATTAATGACTAATAGTCTTTCTATACTGATGAAAACACAGACACACATTCTTCTGGCAGTGGCACCGTTCCAGTGCTCAGATTAATCAATTCCTGCACAGTTCAGAAATGCTTCAACACAGCACAGTTATCAGTTTAAAACAATGAAGAGAAAAGTCAGTAAAATCCAAACCCCAAAGAATCACAAGAAAACAAAGCCATCAGGAGGGGTCCAAAACAAAGAACAATCACTTGACAGAGTTCAAGCAGCTTTTGGACAACACTCTCAGACACACGGTGTGATTTTTGGGGTTGTCCTGTGGTGAGCCAGGAGATGGACTTGATCATCCTTGTGGGCCACTTCCAGCTCAGGCTATTCTAAGATCCTGTGACAGAAGCAGCTCCTTATAAGAAGAAGGTTCAGAAGAGCCTAATCCATGGGGCAGAAGACCCAACCATGTCCACAGAGGTTCAGATTTACTCACTGCTGCCCTTCAGGATCAACTTGCTCGAGGTTACAATGCTGCAGCCTTCAGCAAGACACTTTTTTCTGTGCCTTCACTCCTCAGAAGTGTTTTTCATTTGGTAAACAATAATTTGTTCAGGACAAGGCGTACCTTCCTACAGTCTGGGTTAATATCTCAGGCTCTGCAGTTCCTAATTAAATGCTGCTGCTAATAATGAAAGGATACAGGCACAAGGAATGGACTTAATTTACTCCTCAGTTGTCCTGTTTTTTCAGTAATTGCACAAAAGCTTGAGGCTGTACGTTCAGCTGAGGAAGACCCAGCTATCCCCAGACAAGGCACAAATTTCTTCTAAAGTGTCATGTTTTACTACAGAAACAGTAAATAATTCATTTTGAAAATAATCACAACAAACAACTCCGTGTCCTTCTAATACTCCAAAGATGTGGGTCTTGTCTTCTCACAGAAAGAAAATTAGAGAACTCTGACACAATACCAGATTTTGATTCAGGAAACAGATAAAATTCATGGAAGCACAAGGCCAGGATTGAGAGCTGTTTATATTTTAAAGCCCACACATTATTCTGCTTTCCTGCCCACAAAGCCAGACACTACAGCACTGGGGCAAGTCAAGAAGTCTTGGATGCAGTTTAGTTCAAACAGGATTTCTAGTGGCCTGTATGGGACAGGACAGTGGGGCATCTATTAGGGAATCAAAACCCACTTTTCAACAACAAAAGCTCCACATTAAGAGCAGTTCATAACAATGCTAAGGCTGGTGGGGAATCTGCTGTTGCATTTCATTGAAGGCTTTAGGCTTATCTGCAGCAGTGATCCATCAGATAAAAATGCACACTGCTTTTTTTGTGATTTTCAGCCTCAGAACCATAATGCTTTGTGGAGGATTGCCCTCACACATTCAAAACACAAAAATATTTCAGAGAAAAGACATGAGAATATATTTAGGAAAGGTTTTCTTTCTGCATGTAAGTTTAAAACCAAGTGTCAGAAATTATGGCATGCTTTGGAACAACTGATATCCCTGAGGCTCAGGAACACCAGCACTTGGAGACCGAAGTATTCTTTTTATAAGCAAAGTACCTATGCCAAGTCAATTTTGTACATTATAAAGTTGTTATGAAGTGTAACTACTACGCAGTACAAGTAAGACCTGAAGCTATAAGAGAAAAAAATAGGGAGGGTTTTTATAATCAAAACCAAGGAGTAAATAATTTGTTTTCCAGAGTTTTTCCCTACATAGTCCCAGTGACCGTAGGAAAGGCTTAATAGGCTGAACATGCACATTAAAGGTAACTAGACCCAACTTCAGACCCAAGTTTAACAGACTGTCACTTGAAGAGTAATTTTGCCACCACCTGAAGCAAAAGAAGGACAATTTCTTGACTATTTTAGATTGGTGTCTGACATCACCTGCTAAAAATGCTGATGCAAAGGTAGAATTTCCCATTAAAGCCTAAGCCTGAGTGCAAGGACTCAGAGTACATGTATGAGTTTGTGATGTTTTCTGGAACTTATGTCATACATTAGGGTTTGGCAGTAGCATTACTTCCCTCTCATTTTCTGTTGTTCATTAAAACATGTTGGGAACAAGGCTTAGGTTGTTCATGTCTCTACCACATAACTCTCTGCCTTAAATACTTCTGAGAAGGTGGGAATTCAAAGGGAATTAAAGGAAAGGAAAACTCCAGCGATGAGAACAAAAGAGTGCTTGGGGAAAACCATCCCTGAAGAGAGAGCCCAGCAGATGTGTCAGGTGTGCTGAGGACAGAAGGACAAACTGCTCCTCTTGGCCCTGAAGTGTGTCTGTCTTTAGGGGAAGGGAGGCACAATAAAGAGGCCAAGCAAAGATCTGGTGCCAATTCTTCGGGAGTTTCTGTCGACAACATCTGTGCTCATGTCAAGCACTCAGATGATATCAAGATAAAGTGGGCTCTCCCACAAACAGCAGTTTGTAAAATCCAGAAAGGAAATCTGGAACAGGGCTGACAATCAGCATTAGAGCTTCTTTAATCACCCCAGCTCCAGAGCAAATCCTGCTTTATATTTACCCATTGCTGTGGCACAGCTGAGAGCTCAGCCCTGGCATGGAGAGGGAGCTGTGCTGTATTTCTGTCCTCAGCCTCCCAATGATGACAGCTCGAGGCTGGTTCTTGTCTCTTCCTCAAAGCCACGATACCGTGGGGTAGTGATTTATTTCTTTATCACCACTCAAGGCTGTGACCATCCCTGCAGCCCCCAGTGCCTGTAACAGCCATCTCCAAGCCTTTTCCACACAGCCACTGTGTCAAGGCAGTTCCCAGGCACAGTTGCAGCAGTTCAAATGGATCATATCCCCCTCGGCCAGCCCGACACGGATCGTTCCCATGTAAAACAGTGAGGTAAAAAGTCACTCTGTTTATTTACAGACTTTGTACCAATGTGGTACAAATCAGCAAGGGGAAGGGGCACACAGCCCTAATTGCTCTGGGAATAGGCTGGTTTGCTTACTCCAAAGGAAAGCAGAGAATTTATTTAATGCAATAGGTCAGTTGTGCAGTACTATGTCCCTGGGGAAAAATTCTTCTCTATCAACCAGCAACAAAAATAAATAGATCATTCTGTCCAACAGTCACTTAAAAGTGCTGCAGCCCATCTGTACATGAAAGTAGATTTTAGGAGAGTTACCCACAATAAATTAAACTCCAGCTTCTCATTTAATAAGTTATAGTCCCTCTACCACAACAAGATAATGGGAAATGAGACTACAAGAATGCACCATAAACCTAGAAAGACTTTTATCAAATCCTAAATTATAAGGAGTATCTTCAAGCTGCATCTCACTACATCATTAAAGTAAGCATTCGATACTTTAATATCTGAAAGCATGCCATCCATCAAAACTGTGTTTCTGCATAGGAAATGCAAGCAGTAACAATTTGATTCTTTAAATTATAGGTACTAAAAAAAGCATCCGCACTGAACTAAAGAATAGCCCCAAACTACTTATTGGAAATGCTTGTTATGTTTTACAGCACTGGACAGAGATGGAAATATTCAAGCCAACCCTGACTAACAAAGAGTCCGCTTAAAATTTATGGATAAATTTCAACTTGTTCATAAGAGAATGCATTATTTAATGTCACTAGGAAAACATTATTAGAATATGTTTCATTTATTGATGAAATATGAGTAGAAACACACTAAGGGAACTGATACAGAGACACACAAAGACCTACATTGTTCCTTCCGGGGGTAACTTCTGAAAGCACAAATGGAAACTCTTCATTGCTCTGAGCTTCAGAAGCAACCCAAATACAAAAAATACAAAAAATACAAAAAAGGTCCTGATGTTTGTATCTTTCCCATCAAAACCCAAATACAGCTCTCCTGTGCTTTGCCATCGACGCCTCACAGCTTTCAAAAGCCTGCTAGATTTTAGGGAAAGCAGATGAAGCCCAAGAGACAGGGCTTGGGAGTCCCAATAATCCACAGGAAAGGAGATAAGCGGGTCCAACCTGGACCCCCTTGAGAAGAAAACAAGAGGAAAGCCTCCTTCAACACCAGTCTCTGGATCACACGCTGCTCCCTTTACCATCACAGTGGCCTGGCAATGAGAGGTTTCAGTGAAACAAAACACTGGAAATGCAGCAGTTTTTAAGGCAGTTTCTTCCTGGAGCTGGAGAGGGAGAAAGGGCAGAAGCAGAGAGACCATGCTGAAAGGAGCATCTCCTGGATCCCACATGCCTGGAGCCCCTGAGTCCTGCAGGGATCGCCCTAAATCTCCACCCCAGTGGTAACAGCCACTTCGCAACCAACGCCACTTTCGACAGGAGTCAGACAAGCCCACAGAGGAACACAGGATGGAAGGCTTACAGGAACGATCAGCACATCTTTTCTGATCATGTCAATTTTTTAGTTTCACGGTAAGAGCAGGGAAAAGGGCTGGAGATGACACTCCATCCTAAAGGGAAAACTAAGGCACAGAGCCTTGTCCAGCTAAAGCATATACTCATAAATCCATGGGCAGGATCCCAGGAATTCTCAGTGATGTTTATTATTCTCTGAATGCTTTCTAATAAATTCCCTCTTTAGTACAAAGCCTGCCTGATCCAACTGTACATATTTACTTAGCATTCCCTCAAGTGGCTTACAGACTGGCTCAAAGAAAAGAACCCCTTGGTGCTTTTTCAAGAAAAGCTGGATTCCCTGGTCGGATGCAATGGCAGATTTCTTTTCATTGCACTCCAGATGGTCCTGGATGCTGAAACCAACATCTACCAGACTCACGGGTTTGAGGGCAGTCCATCCACCCAGCCAAACCATGACAGTTGATACCCTGAGGCAGAGATTGCCAAACTTAAGGGTAATAAACCCCTTTGCATAGTCTCCAAAGAAAAAAGCACATGCTCTCAGACCCATCAGCTGTAGAGCACCTCACCCCTAAGCCAGCAGAGCTGCTTCCCCTCCAGAGGGTATTTTGTTGGTAGCTTCTACAGCAGGACTTACCCTTCTATCCCCTCAACTGCATCAGCTGGACAGCAAATCAAAGAAGAAACCCAAACCTGAATACTCTGACAAGTTTGACAGAAGCACCTGGCTCACAGGTACATGGTTTTGACCTGTAAAACTGTAACTACCCCCAGTTCCTCACGTGAGACAAACAAACTTTGCAGTTTGTGGAGGTGTTTTGAGGTCCCTGGGCTGACTCAAAGCCTGTTGCTGCAGAAAACCCTCCCCAGGAGGTCCCTGAGGCAGATGGAGCCAGAGAGGAGCAGGGTGAGGGAAATGGGTGGTGGAAGACACCTAACCGTGGGAGATGCACATAAGAGGACACTGTCAGAATAATTACCATTAAAATGCAAACAGCAATATAAATATGAAAAAAAGGAGTTTTAATTTGCCTTTCCCCCCCCCTTTATAACACCTTTTCTAATTTTTTTCCCCTCCTAGATACCACACCCCAGCAATTATGCTGGGAATGATTAAAATCAATAAATCTCCTCCAGAACTTCAGAAAGGGTCAGCCACCCACCCCACGGCACTGCTGACAGATGCCTGAAAAAAACCAACCCAAAAAACCCCAAAGCAAACCCCCTCAGTTCAACAACACTCCTGGAAAAGCCAGACCATGTGTTGTTCACCTCAGGGTGAAGAAGACAGGAAGCCTCAACTATTTAACAGACTCAAAAAACTTGGATGAGGATCCTCAGTGCCACATGTGGCAGCAAGGGTTACTTCACTCGAGCTAAAACAATGTGGTAGGAACTTCCCCCCACCCAACATTACTTAATGGATGAATCAAGGAGAGCAACCCTGAAGGGCAAACTTCTCTTAACCCTGCAAAAGGCATGTTAAATAAGTAGTACAACACTTCTGGGATGCATTCAGCATGTCCTGGCCTCGGGCCCAGGAACATAAATCTATTCCTTACACTGGATTGAGTTTGCTTCAGTCTTTCCACTGGATGCGGTCCAAAGCCCTGTCCATCCCAACAGCAGCATCTCCACACCCCTCCATCCTTCCTCGTGGTTTGCAAGAGTCTGGTCAGCTACATCTTGGTTGCCCCAGAGCTCATCACGCCCAGTTAGGAACTCAGGAGGCATTGCCACCATCAGTTCAGGGAACCTGGACTGTTCTTACATGTGGAGACTGTTCAGAACATTCTTAGCAAGTAGGAAACCTCTCCAGCCCACGACACCATCAATTACACTCAACAGCAGTGGCAGTGAGGGATAAAAAAAGAGATTTCTCAGGGGAAGAGGAGTCTGAACTCACGTTCGTGCAGACAGGCTCATCATCCCCCTTTCTTGGGTTTCTTATTATAGGAGAAAAATATAAGCAAGATCCCAGAGGTTCAAAAGACAAAATGCCAGTGTCAGATGATTCATGACCGCCCAGTTCCTCTTCATTTCCAGAGTGACAAAGTAAAATAAATTAAACCCAGCTGACTAAAACAAGCCATCCTAATTCACGGATGAACCAGGAGAATCAAAAGCGTATGACAGTGTTAGCAGGAAAGCCTTCCCTTACATGCAAACAGCCCTCACTGTGTAAATGGCCAATTAATTTATGGGAGCCAGATGTGGCTGTTTAGGGCTGTTGTTTACCTTGCTGCTCTGCCCTTTGATGGATTGATAGATGTCACCATTTTTCAGCAGCGAGTGAGCAGCAGGGCCACTGCCTCCCAAGCAGAAAGCCCTTGCTATCCCAACCCTGATAATTTTCCTTCTCCACAAACTACAGTCTCCTGTTTCCAGACTTGGTTTGTAGTGAAACATGTTTCCCTTAGTAAATGAAATGAAAGATGAGCCTCCTGCTTTTAACAAATTCTTGCACAGAACCAAAGCCACTCTCCCCATATCAGCTGGTTCCTGGCAGGCACCACAGAGCTCCAGCACTGCTGATGCAAAATTTCACAGGAAAAAAGCTCCCCCCAATATATTGCTTATTAATATTTAATAGCAACCAAAATGAGGAAAAAAAGAACTTAACAGACATTAGCTATAGCTGCATCACAGCATCAAGATAATAAACGTTTTTCTTTAAAGAAGATAAGCCACAGTTTTGCAGAATCAGAACCCGGTTTTATATTTGCAGTAGCTTATAAAGCAAAATCTAAGCCTAAAGACAACTAGAGAAGTACAGGGGTTGACAGCACAGAGAGAGATCAAACTGTTCTGAACTCCTTGGTTCACTATTTAAATCCATAGGTAAATATAATCCACATGATAAACAAAAGGAAGAATAGAAGCAGCTAAAGGTAGAAACTAATTAAAGAGATACAATGTACAATGACAGTGTCCATATAACCATTTTTAGCAGCTACTCAGCAGCTTAATATGCAAAATGAATTTATGAGAGAAGTTCAGTTGCCACAAATACCAACATCCTTGTGCTCTGTCATGGTTAACACACACTGCCAGCTGCTCCCTGCATGCTCTCACACAGCGATGCAGAAAACAAGAGCTCAGGACAGGGAAAATACATCTCACATCCACCAAAACAGATGGGAGATATCCCATCAGTGGTGGTGCACCCAAAAAACACATCTGCAATAGATTTCCAAAGCAGTATGCTGCTCCAGCCTACACTGCAGTGTCCTTTGTGCCAGCCCCATCCCTGCTGGTTACCTCACCTCCCCGATGTGGAGCAAGCTGGAATCCCCACGGTCCTGAACCAAACACAGCAAGGTCTCCCTCCAAGAGGCTCTGCACCCTCCTTCCCCTATTTTAATTTTTCTTAGAATAAAGAGAGAAAGGAGTATTGAAGATCATGCTTTCTCTAGCTTGGGGTGCTTTTTGGTTGTTGTTTTGTGGGTTTTTTCAAATACTCTTTTTTGTGTTTGTATACTGATGTTATCTATAACTGTCCTACAACAGATTTTGACTGCAGATGCCTTTGCAATTGTCAAAACACCCACTTTGAAGCAGGCAGCAAGGCAGGCTGTTTGGCACCTCCACATCACGCTTGGAATCTTAACAAATACTTCAGGACACTAAAGCCCGGGATCTGAAGCCCCCCCCGACCACTACAAAGTAATTTACCACCACACATGCCACTGAACAGCAAAGGTAATCTCTCTTCAAAAGCCCGAGCTTGTAATTTATTTCCTTGATTAGTTCATTTTCCCCCACTGGTCTGCGTGACAAAACAGTGTTATTCACGGCCAAATTGTGAGGCTTTCAGGTCAGATAAAGCTTCTATTGCATCTAATCTGCTTGTAGTAAGAGCTGATAAATTGAACAGAAACGAGAATTGAGCCTAACTCTAATAAAGGAGCACTTGATAACACGAGCTCTATTAATCTGAGCAATGTTTCCACTTAAGATAAGACAGGGACCTAAGCCTTAGTATAACTTTATATACCTGCTCACTTAAGTGGCATCCATTGGCATTAACACAGAAAGCTTAATTTCTTTGTCTGATCAGAATATTATTTAACATTATTTAATACTCAGAGCGACTGCCCAGTCAGTGCAAAGCACCAACTGCTAAGAGAAGGAAAGCTGTGTTTATTTCCCACAGTCTTCCAGGTTTAAAGATCAATATTATATATTTTCCTCTACAGATTTTCATCTGTTCTGTCTTCAGTTTGAAGTGTTCTCAGCAGTGAACATCTGTTAGAAAATCTCTTACAAAACCCCACTTAGTCTATGGCCCTTTAATCAAAGAAGGGTGAGGGTATTAAGAATTTAAAATAATATATCCAAGTTTAAAAACAAATACATGTGTTTTCTATTTGAGAATGTGTGTTATTACTTTCACATTCTGACCTGTTAAGTACACATGCTCTACCACAAGTCTCTCTGGAATTTTGGCAAGAACCAGCATTTATTTAATAAAAGGCCTTATTAATCGTAGGGCTATATCGTTGATACTTTGCATTTACACAGCACATTACATTTTCAAAGCACTCCAACATTAAATAATTGAAACAGCCTGTATATTTGCATAGATGGATGCACACAATTGTAAAGGAAATTATGAAGTGTGTTCACATGTTTCTATATGAAAGAAGTTATAAAAACTAAATTCTTGAGTAAATTGAAGATAGTTCACTATTTTTGGCACCACATTACGAGACAAAGCCTCAAAGCAAAGCAAAATTATTCCAGCATGTTTGATAAGGATTTCAGAGTGGGATTTCTCTCACCTGCCTTGCCTTGGCTTTGAAGGAGAGTTTTCCATCAGAATTACTCATTCCAACCCCTCTACAGTCCAAAGAAAGGATTGGTCACAACTTGCTTTCTCTTGATGAGTGCAGCCTTTTAACCAGCTCTATCTTGTGGACTCACACCCAGGCACGACAGGTACATTTTGCCCCTCAACAGTGTGTACATTTAGGCAGCTAAATTCAGCTCAGTGTCTGCCCAAGTCCTGGGTCAACATGAGAGATAACCATTTGTCCAGCTACATGTTTGTTTTTTAATTAAGGCCAGGAAATCTCACCTGAAGCTTCCTTAATTTGAAACATCTTTTTATTTTGTAAAGAAAAAAATTAAAATAAAAATCCACCAACAAAATCAATTAGAGAACTCTGCTATTTCCTGGGTTTGGGTTGCAGAGCCACACAAAAATATCTTCAACAAAACTCAGCTCATGGACATATTTCAAAAAAAAAAAAAAAAAAAAAAGAAGTCTGGTGAATACCCAAACCAACCACCTCAAAAATTTGCTGATGAAAGGTTTTTACTGACAGACAGCTACCCTTTCAGTGCTGCCCACCTGTGTAGGCTGTGCTGGGAGCAAGGTGCTCGCTCTCCAAGCCGCTGCCCAGCTGTGCAGTGATTTGCCTGGGCAAACGCTCACTTGCCCTCACAACACAGGGCCTGCCAAAGCCACAAATGCTGCTTTCTCTGCGGTGGTTAATGCATGCCATGAGCACAAGCAGCATTCTGTGCTGCACGAGGGAGCACAGCTGAGCCGGGGGGACAAGAGTGTTCCACTGCTCTGCTCTTGTCAGCCCTGTGTTGTCAGCTCTGCTGATGCACACGACAACGTTAGGAAGAAGTTGAAACATGAACACGTGTGGGATGACTCTCCTCTTCACTATTAACCCATGTCCAGCAGCGGGGATAGGAAGGATGGTTTTCCCGGGTTGAGAAGATCATCTCTTGTGCACTTAGTCCTGTGAGTCCCCAGGGGGCAGGGAACAACCACAGGAACTGTGAGGGGGGGGCTGTGCTTGCACTCTTTTCCTGGTCACAATGTGCCAGCCAGAACAGCCAGGGGACTCTTCCTGCGCTTGGGCAGGTACTTGAAAAACACTCAAGGACTGTATGTTCAAAAGGGTTCCTTGCTGCCCCCATAAACTTCCACCATCCTTTTCACCCTTCTCTGCTCATTTCCAAGGTCCTCTGTCTCCTTCTGGAGACAGGAGAAAACTGTCTCACACTGTGTCAAGATGTAGGTGAGGCCTCAATGTCTCTTGTCTTTCCCAATCATTGCTCACTCATCTCCCCCACACACGACTGTTTATCAGCACCACATTTCATCTGTCATTTTATCGCCTGGCACTCGAGCAGCTGTTGGGTAATTACAACACAGACACACCACATGTATCTTGTCATTAGAAAACAACCCCCAAAACCCCCACACAGCGGAGCAAAACCCCAACTCAGCCACACCCAAGTTCTTCACAACACATGTTCAGCTCTGACCTCAAGGAAAGCTCCAGACAGGTGTGTCCTGCTGGCTTGTCCACCTTTCAAGTGACCATGACAGATGTATCTAAGACATTGGAGGGAGGCTGAGGAAAACACAAAGGAGGGTCCAAGACTGACCAGCCCCATGCATTTCACAGACATACTTTACAAAAAGCACAAATGAAAGAGTTTGCAATTTGGGAGTGATGTTCAAAGTTGTCTACGCTAAAGTTAACTCCTAGATGCATAAACATCATTGAGAATGTGTATCTGATTCTGGACACGCCACTCCTGTATCTGTCAAAAAATATGTGCATTTATAAGTTTAAAAAAATGAGAACATTCCAACTGAGGAACACAACAAATAATTCATTAATTACAATACAATAAATCAAGTTCATGGCACTTCTCCATTTCTTCAAAGTCCGCAACTGGATTATGTCCAACCAATACAATCTTCAAGACGTTTAAGTCTCTTCTCCCTTCTTTTTTCCAAGAAAAGCACACTCATCTTTCATCTATACCACACAGTTTGTCCCCTTCACACTGCAGGATTACAGTGGTTTACACCATCAAGGGATCTCTAACCTCCATTTTTCACAGTTTATCATCACAAGAGCTCAAAGCAGCTCTCTTTCTATGCAAGTCCACAGACCTCATTTCTCAATGGGGACATGAAAGTGCACTTCAGAGCAACAACATTCCTGCTCAAACCCTAACACATGAATATTTGCAGAAGACTTTAAACCATGCAGTTGAATCATGTTCTCAGTTGGAAACAGTGTCCTGGGTACATAAACATACATCTCAAAGCATTTCTAGTTCTTTCCTTAAAATAAAAAGCCCAACCAAACCCCCCACCCCCAAAACAATTTCCCAGACTCCCTAACCTTTGGGTAACTAAAAGTACCCTGATATCCTGGTGGTATTTATCATGGAGACACAAGTCTGAGAGCTTCCCCACACAACATCCCAGGGTGCTGCTGCAGTCCTGCCATGAAGAGCACAGCTCCAAGGGAGGGGCAGTCAGGCTGAGCCTTGCAACACTCATTGACCCCAAGTCCTCAAGTCATATCATCATCATTTTCTCTTTTATGGAGGCATGCGAGGATGTTAGTATGTACCAAAACCTCCCTAATTACTGTGGTTTCCCTTTGGATAATAATCAGAAAAATATACGACTCCATGAAATCTAAATGGTAAACAACATGCAAAAGGGGGGAAAAACTGGGAAAAGCACTCATTCTTGCTCTTATTTGTATATGTAAGAGCTTTCTTCTGGAACCAGAGCCTGGTGCAATTCCATGTTTACACTGCTTATGAAATTCAAGTACAGAGAGAACATACGATGGGACAGATTCCTTTAAAGATTTTATTGCTTTGAGTTCAGGTCTGGTAGAATTATGAAGATCTTCCCAAGCAAAATCAATAAAGACTTTACAGCATCCTGGATAGCTGGAATGTTTGTTTTTATCTTCTTTCTAGGGTTGTTCTGCTTCTCCCCCTTTGAAGTTCGCTGCAGAATAGAAATGTTTTGGTGTTTGATGGCACTAGTCAAATAAGGTTTCTGCTGCACATCAGCAATAAAATTTACTAACCCTTTTAGGAAAGGGGACTGTACATAAACATAAGGATAACTCCTAGAGTGGAGCCACTGATCCCTCTGCCTCATCTGCAGGGGGAAATAGCTACTCCTGACGAGCTGCACCGAGCTAAAATTGGTTTGGCCTACAGAGAGGAAAGCTGCCAATGCAGCTGCAGGAGCACAACCATCGTGCCTTCCCAGAGCCAGCCACTCTTCCTGTGCAAGCAAGCACTGCCATCAAAGGCAGCCAGCAGCTGAACGTGAGGTTTCACCCTCCACAAAACATACAGGAGCTTTGGAGCCCTCAGATAGGCCGTGAGCACCTGTTTCTCAGGCGGGCTCATCCCGCATGGCGCTCGTTCCAGCGCGCTCACGTTGGGGATAGGGTTTCACTGCCATATGGACCAGCCATAAATCACAGCGAGAGCCTTTTAGTTAGTGCTGTTAGCACCGAGGGCTGCATTTACATCTGCAAACCGCAGGCAGTTGTGGTGCTAGCAGCACACAGTTCCCTCACGTGTCTCCAAAGACAAAAAAAAAAAGGTGGACTTCAACAAGTAACATAAACTAATGGGCAAGAGTCGAGCCCACAGCTCGAATTCCTCCTCTTGCTTTTGATCTGTTGTTGCATTTAAAGACCTCCCAGGTTATGAAGCTGTCACATCAAGAGCACGGAGAGTGACAGCTGCAAGCCTCATGCTGCCCACCAAACTCAGCCCAGAGTCCAAGAGCCCATGAGAAGATCTTTGCTTATTTTTATTGCAACACACAATCTTTTTCTCCTGTGTTTATTCTCCCAACTCCTCCTCTCCGTACATGTGTAATTGACCCCTCCATTGACTCTTTGCTACTCTGAAAAGCTACTGCTAAAGACCACGAACCAGATTACATTACAAACACTTAAAATATCTTCTAGAGTAAAGAACAGTCCTGACTGCTTGTTTCATTCTTAAAAAGCCATTCTGATGTTCGGCACTGGGAGATCAATTAATGACAAGGAAGTATCGCTGCACTCAGAGAAGCCAAACTGTTTCCCCTGTGATCCTTCAGGAATGACTGCTCGCTCCTCAGCTGTGAGTGTCCTCAGGAGAGAGTGCCTTCAGCAACAGGGGTGTCTGCAAGATCTGTCCTGCCATCATACAGCTGTGCCAGTGGCTTTCTCTCCAACTCACCCCCTGGCTCCATGCTAGCCATCCTCAAAAGCCAGCAGCAAAGAGGGAGGAGGAAAGGGCAGATCATCTTTGTTGGGGTTCCCAGGACAAAACAATGTTTTCAAAGAAAAGCAATGCAACAGCTTTGGGAAGTGAGCACGCCAGTACCATCCATAAGGGAAATCCACTGCTCTCTCTGGAAACTAAGGAGCTGCCAGCCAAATTTTACCCTCCTTAGAAATGCTTGTACATTTTGGGAATCCAGTGTTATCCAGTGATTCCCGGGAACCTTGGTAAGTACTGCACAAACACAGTGTGAATTCACAAGGTAACAGCCCAACCGAACCAAGTCAGGAGCACAAAACCCCTTAAAGATCAATGTAGTAACAATGTCCCACCAGCCAAGCCTTCCCGTTCATTTTTTAAAATCTTGAAAGATTTATGAGCATTCCCTCAGAATGGGAATGCTGAAGTGGTTTTGCAGATGCCTACGTGCAGCTCCTCCCAAGCATGAAGGTGCTTGTTGGGAAAAAAATGTGAGAATTGAGCAATAGAAGAGCTGGCACCAGCTCTGTGTTATTTTTTATGAAGATCATTTGTTTTTCTATGGAGTTGCAACACAAACCGAGGTAATGAAAAATGTGTTTGCTCTGCGAGATGGTTTTAGAGCTCTGCATCTGAAAACTGAGCATAAATTTCTTCCTAAAGACAAGTAGAAATAAGCTTTTGCAAATGCTGACAAGTCTGTGTGTTTAAGAGACCGACAAGACAAAAAGAAGCTCCTTTTAAAACCAAGGAGTAGTTTACACACATAACCTACTTTAAAAAGCATTCAGTACAAAGCCACAGGAGAGTTTATCTCCAGGGATACTAGAGGAACACCAGCAACTTTTAACCACGCCCTTGCAACATCATAGTTAAATAATAGAATTATAGATGCCTCTACATAAATATGGGAGGTCAAAAAGTTGCATGCCATTAAGAGAATGGTATGCAAGCCGGAAATGCATCTTACTCTTCCACAAAGTCAGTGGAAGTTGATCTGACTTGGAAAAACTTCCTCTAAGATAAAGGAATGTCTAATTGGACAGAATCACCAAAACTGTTCTTATCTGTTTTTATTAATTCATAAGTTAATAGTTTACAAATGTCTGCTCATTAGCAATGCCTAAAAAGGCACATTACATGCAGGGTGGTTTTTTGGTTGGTTGGGTTGGGTTTTGGTTTGTTTTCTTTTCTTAAGGCATACAATACAAAAATCGTAGCAGAAGGAAAAAAGGAAGGAACAAACTTCTTGTAAAATAAGGAAGCCTGAGATGTTTCAGGCAAAAAATATGTGAAACTAAGTTAAGTAATTCAAGCCACGAGAGAGACCTGCAGAGCAGATATCCAATCTATTACTCATAACAGAGAACTAACCAAAAGTCTATTTGAAATGTCCACTTCCCTATTATTTCAACCCATGAGGAGACAATGCCAAAAAAAATAAAAATCTTATTTTCTAAATTTTTTTTTCTGGTAGTGCACTGGATTTCTCACAAGATCATTAGGTATATGGCAACAAAGCTTCATCAGCACTTGGGGAAAAACATCCTTGTAAGGTAAAACTCTCCAAGGTTCAATCTGTCAGCACCCACAGGGTGGGTGCACCCACCACACACCACGGCTTGGGAGCAGGGGTGCAAAATAAACAAACAGCTTCTGTTTGCAATTGCTTATACTAAAAAAGCAGAGACCCTGAGGACCATTCCTCAGAGCATTTCTTCTGCAAGGTAGGACTGGGCAGCCCCAGCCACCTCCTGGGGGCAAAACAGCTGCAGCACATCAGCAGGGTCATCCTGGACAAGCAGGGCTCATCACTTCTCAGTCCACCCTCAAGCTGAACACTCACAGATGTCAAATGGCCAAAGAACAGCCAGCCTGCCAGAAAGGCAGAGGGGTTTAACCTGAGAAAGTTCCTTTTCCAACCCAAAAGGGGTTGGGCATGCATGGAGAGGGCACACACCTGGCAGTCACAGCTGGAGGCGCAGCTGGGCTGCTGGATGGGGCCAGCCAGGAGCAGGCACTGCTAAAAAACATTTCTTCACTTCCCTGTTCTCAACCGTGCACCCTGGTCCCTGGCACTGCACACCTTTCCCCTTTCCCTTGTCCATAATCTCATTTAACTGGTTTGAACATGGACAGGAGATCACACACTGGCACATCAGTGTCTGAATAAGTCTTAGCTTAAACGAGGGTTCAGACTGAGGAATGCCTCTTCCATTTCCAGTCATGCCCTTAGGAACAGCGAATGCTTTGAGAAGCTGCTGACAAGTCCTCTCTAGTGATGCTCTGAGCTCTGTTGCTCAACTCCAGAACATTTACATAGAAAATATTTTAAAAATATTCTCTCATTGAATATCACTAGGAAACCACAAGAGGTGGTACAACCACTTGTACTTTGAGACTCAAGTTGTCAACAGCATCTTGCAGTTTTTGATGACAGCTGATGGGCAAACTAAAGACAGCGACAAGGGCACAAAGGTGACCACTACAGACCTCTAAGTACAGACCTCTAAGGAGCATCAGTCACAGGGTATTTCCTGCAGCAGCCGCACTGCTCCCACCCAGAACACAACTCTGCACTCCAACTACAGCACCCAGTTCAACACAAAGTTATATACCCCTTTTGGGCTGTGAATAAAATTAATCTAGAAATACCTCTAAATATATGCAAAGCCTTCTACTCTTGTGCCCAAGCCTGGAGAGTCACTGCAGGCTCTCGGGAGGCAGGTCCTTAGCACTCCCCAGGCACCCTTGACCTCCCAGCCCTTTCATTTCCTGCCCTGACTTCAGAGATAACTGCCTTGAGAAAGCAGCAGGACAGGGGAAAAATAAATAAAATAGGGTTCCCAAAGCTGGGCCTCCCTCTCCACACTCCCTGGGAACCCCCAGAGTGTGGCTCAGGCTCCCTGGGAAGCAGCTTCACAGAGAGAATAAAAGAATTTAAAAAGAAAAAAAGGAAGAAAAAAGTGCTGAAGGTCTTTGAGCTGGTGTCTGTTAGTTTTGTGCAAAACCAAACAGGGAAACAAAACCCCCAGAGGCAGCATCAGCCACACACTAATGAAGGATGTGTAGCAATTTGTAAAACCTTTATCCCACTCCCTCTCTCCATCAAAAAAAGGCTACGGGATGGCTGTGCACATTTTTCCCCCCCTCCTGCTCATTAGGAGACCACTCAGAGACCGTCTGTTCCAGCTACCATGTACCACTGCGAGTGAAAACCCCATAAACACGGGGGCCAGTTTCACAGAGCAGGATTCCTGCTGGCAGGGAAGGCACAAGCACGCCATGGGTAAGCAACAAAAACACACATCCCTATTATCTCTGGCATTTGCGGTGCTATGAGGCATCCCAGCCCCAGTTCTTTAAACGCTGTAAAAGCAAACTATAAAGGGCTTTTATGCTTTTTTCCCATGAGCACAAAGCATGGGGAAGGTTATCTCCTGTGCTTGTCCCATCTGGTGCCACCCCACCACCACCAGTGCCTTGTTGGCTCAGCACCAGCACCAGGGGACCAGCTCCAAGGCCTGACCACTAACAAGAAGCTGTGCAGCTCCAGCCAAACACTAGCAGTGTTTTAGTTTTATCAACATTAGCAATCACCGTTGTTTTTCAAAGTTTTATCCTAGAACAGGCATTTCCCCC
>JAWWMP010000028.1:10215875-10255213 GCA_035047865.1 Dendrocincla tyrannina
AGCAGTGTTTTAGTTTTATCAACATTAGCAATCACCGTTGTTTTTCAAAGTTTTATCCTAGAACAGGCATTTCCCCCAAAAAAAGCAGATCCTGAAAGCCAGGAGTTGCATAAAAGTCCTGCTTTCCACCAAAAAAAATTCCCATTCCCATGGCCAAAGCTGGGAAAAAGAGGACCTGAACACAACAGGGGCTGAACAGCTTGAAACTATTTCAAAGATGCGCTTGAACTGTGCTGAAAAGGCTGTGATTTTAAGATTTTGTGATTACCACTTGCATGGTTAAAAATCAAAGCACCTCTTTGGCAAGCTAAAATCCAATTACAAGTATACAAATAATTTAATATGTAATAAAAATAAATTCTGCCCTGCTACCCTTGTGCATCATGTCTCTGCGTGGTGTGTTGACCCTGGCTGGATACTGGGTGCCCACCAAAACTGCTGTTACTGCCCTCCTCAACTGGACAAAATAAAAGGCTCTGAGTAGAGATAAGACCAGGGAGAGTTCATTCACCAGTTACTGTCATGAGAAACACAGACTCAGCTTGGGAAACTAGTCATGGCCATGCCTGTCATTCCCTGGATGCTGGTGGAAAGGGGCATGGTTTGGGAGCACAGGGAAATAAACAGGGGAAAGGAGGGAAAGTGTCACAGAAGAGCAGAAAGGAAAGCCCTGATCAATTTTCTCCAGTTAAATAGGAGGCATAGGGAACTACCACCCCCTACCACCCCTTCCATCATTTCCTTGCCTTCTATTCAGTAGAAAAATTGGATTCTTTTTTCTTTAAGTCTTTTGCTCAGGAAAAGGCACATAGAGCACGTTCCCTTAGCACTGCAGCACCATGGAACACAGACCCCATCAGAACATCACTTCATCCAGCGCTGTCACTGAACTACGGAGCAAAATCGCTGGGGCATTGAGGTTAAGCTTAACGATCCCCTTTGGGAGATGGAGCCTGACTTCACGTACGTGCCTAACCCACCAGGCTCCTCCAGATGAAGACAGCCAGCCACCACTGAGGGCTATAAAGAGCTTCCTTTTCAGCAGAGCCTTCACATACCCTGCACAGATCAGACCATTCTTCATGTAGGTCACACCAAAACCATAACAGAGTTGTCCGTCCTTTAATCCAAAACACAGGCACGGACAGGAAATGCCATACAACCTCCACACTCACCCTAGCTGAAGAAGAGAGAAATTTTACTCAAAGGCAGAAGGAAAAAAGATCTTGCCATCCTTGGCATAGAGTGTAAAACAAGGACAAGAACTGCTTGTGCTGTTTCTCTGCCCTGCAGCACATGACCCAGCCCGAATTCCCCACATGGAGTGCTGGCTTGTCCCACAGTGGTGAACCTTCAAAGGAGGGCTGAGCCCAAGGGAGGAGGAGCTGGTGACCACAGGGCTGCACCCTCAACACAGAGAGGGGCTGGGGAGCAGAGCGGTGGCTTCTCCAGCACCATGGGGACCAGAGAGCCGTGATATGGGAAAGGACCACATGGAGAAGGAGAGCAAAGAGTCCTGGGGAACAACTGCTTAGTGCTACATGGATGGGCAGGGCCACCCCTGGGGACACTGAACCTTTTCCAGCAGCACAGACAGACCCCAGACACTGCAGACACTGAGATGCATTAGTTCTTCGTCATTGTTTTGTCCTAGACAAGATATTTCTCTCATTTAGAGCCTAAACCTTACCCTCAACCACAGCCTAGAATTGCAGAGGTAAAGCTCCAACCTGATTAAGTTTCTAGCATGTAAGCTTCAGAAAAAAAAAAAAAAAACAAAACCCTGAAAAAGTCCTTATGGCTCCTGGCATTATGGTTTAGGGTTTTGTTTGTTTATTTTGTAATAAAATGTTAATTATTTGAATTGCTAGAAACAATGCTGGGGTGTCATGCAAGCCCCAGGCTGCTAACCAGCCACTGCGTAGGTTGCAGTCAGCTTAACAACCAGAAATGGGCCAAGAAACATTGCCTGGCTGATGCTGATGACATGAAAGGAGGCACGTCCAGCTCTGGCACTCTGTGGGACTTCATCTTGTCTCCTCCTTTCCAAATTAACTGCTTCTTTTCACTCTGCAATTGATTTTGTGATTAGCCCTTTAAGACACAAGGGTCAACAAGGACAAGTCTGTGAATCCACCAGAGCTGATAACACTGAGTGAGATCTTTACCTTGTGTGTGGCTTGTCCAATTTTCACTGAGTTTGCTACCACTTGCCTGTCTGCACTGCTGACACACGCAGAGAAATCCGTGCCATCCACAAGGACTTTTTAAGAACAACACATGGAGAATGACCCCTCTCTGGGTAGCTCCAAGCCTAGGCTATGCACGAGCTCAGATCACCAGCACTGAACCAAACAGCTCAGTTCCTACAAAGTCCCAAAACACGGCTCCTCCTCAGCACAGAGCTGAGCAGCTACCGAGGGACAACCACACTGTGGGTCCAGCTGGCACTCCTGCCCCAGGAATGTCTGTGGGCAGCAAACACAACCCTCCCCAACTGCACCGCAGTTGAAAGCAAACACAACAATGAGCCCATGCCCAGCAGGGCAGTGCGGTCAGTGCTGGGAGGCTCAGACATGGCCCCACCAGCGCCAGGCTCTTTCACAATGAGCTGCCCAGCTCACGCCACCAGTGCCACCAGTGCCCCATCCCAGAGCTGGCCTCTCCAAGGCCCAAACAGTGACTTGGACCTCAGGGCATCTTTTCTGGAGCCAACACTCTTTCCACAACCCCCCCCATGAAGCAGCCACTTGTGACTTTAATGTTTCTCTTGCCACAATACCAGATAGACAAGATTTTAGCGTTTTTGAAAGTTTGACCATTTTCCATGCCAACATGCCAATGCCCAGAACAAAGTAAGTAGGAACTTAAACAAGAGACTGAGACATGGGGCTGCTGTCAGCCAGCAGGACCAAGAAAAGCCTCTAAAGACCACTGCAGTGAAGATTTATTTGAAACAAAAGCAAAGCCAAAAAAGAAATCATTAGTAGTCACTTACAAAAGGTTCAGAGAACTTTATACAAAAGGGAAACTCAACCCAAAGTCAGCTCCTAATGGCAGAAATTCCTATGAAGAAAAGTTCTTTGTGCAAAGAGCAGAGAAGAAAGATTCTTGTGTCACTAAACCTCTTTCTCCAGCTTTTCATCAGTCAGAAAACACCTCATTAACAGTTAGCGTCTACATAATGGTTGTATTTTAGCAGCACCTGATTTTTTTAAGCTTACCCAGCCTTGCCAGTAGACATTACAACTTCAACCACTGCACTGTCTGCATAACCTGCCTGCCAATATTCCCACCTTTCAAATACAGCTGAGACCATCTAAGCCCTCCCTAGTCCTCAAATGACAACCGCTTATGCCCCACTTAAGGCTGAAGTTTACCATTTGTGATCAGACAGCCTTCAAATCCCTATAAAATACCCAATATTTAAAAAACAGCAGATAGCACAGATGCAGTTTATCCCTCAATGAACAAATAATACAGCCTTTCCCCTTTGAACTGCTCTATTTCTGCAAGGGTAGATCGAACTGTCACTGAAAAAAAAAAAGTCAAGCCTGTAGAATTCATGCTCTTTCTTCTCATTTTAGATCTCCCTCCCTTATCAAACTCCTCTCTCATTGGCACCGTGAGCAGCTTCTCACATTTCACTCAGGAAATCCAAAAGCAGCTGCTGACACAAGTTGGACATTTGGACACTCAGTTCAGCACAAGCTGCTTCTTTAGCCCATCGCCTTCTGAAAATGTTTAGGATATAGTAACAAAGATTAACAAAAAAGTGGGAAAATTTAAACCCACATGCTCTGGCATAGATGAACCCCCAAGGAAAGGACCAGGAGATGCTTCCAGGCACATTTTGTTCCTGGCCACACTTTTGCCATTATTTGGGACACGCATATGGCAAAGGGGTGGATCAAGCAGAGCTTTGACGCCTGGTGCACAGCACCTGCACTCGATCCTTCCCAAAATCCCAGGGATCTACTCTGTACCCAGGGATAATGCTAAAGCAGCTTCTGTGCAGCCAGGCAAGGGGGAAGGCCCTTCGCTCTAGTTCCCACACTGAATCCACCAGGCTCCAGCGGTCTGAGGTTGCCAGATAAGCTCTGAGCAAAAATGTGGAGCCTGGGTGCTGCTCCGAACCCAAACCTGAAGTCTCTGCTGCTGGCCCATTGCTGTTTGACTAGTTCAGTCTGTGATTGATGACTTGCCACTGCTTGGAGTCTTACAGAGGAGATTAGATACCTCTCCAAAATGAGAGGTTTTAATCTGTTTTCTGGAAGCAACCCTGCAGTGGGAGGTATCAAACACAGATTTAACAACCCTAATAATTCTTTCTGGCCTCAAAAAAGAATCTAATCTGTAATCTAGGGGTGTCAGGCATCTGTTATCCAGAGCTGAAATTACAACTGTGCTGCTCCTTTGCAATCATATAAACCCCCATAAAAATCTCTCAAGACTTATCTCAAAGGAAAAGAGGATAAAGATGAAATGTTTAATAACTACTGACTTGCTGGTCAACAGATGGTCACAGCAACCTACAGTGCATCTGGAGCTCTTTTCTTCCAAAGATCCAGACAAATCTTGATTAAGCAGCCACCAGACATCTGAATCCTGTACCCAAGTGCCTCAGGAGGCTCCACAGCTCAGCACCCAGCTGGTGGAGTCAGGGAATCCTTACAGCCACCTCTTCCTCTGCACAACCCAGGGCAATGCACACTCCCACCCAACACCCCAAGGACATGCTGACCTTCCTCTGAAGGTGACACCACCTTCTCAGAAGTCAGGTGTTATTCCCATCACCCTCCCTCAAAGGAGGAGCTGTGCAAGACTGCAGCTCACATGAGCTTTATCTAGTGAAGAATGACTACTGCCAGATAAAGGCAAATGAAAAGTCAAGTGTACACATTACTGCTTGGACCAGTATTTCCTTAAAGTCACCACCACACCAAGACAAATGGTGCAGCAGGAGAGCTGGAGAGGGACTTTTGACAAGGGCATGAAGTGACAGAACAAGGGGGAGCGGCTTCAAACTGCCACAGGGCAGGTTTAGATTGGATATGAGAAAGAAATCCTGCCCTGTGAAGGTGGGCAGGCCCTGGCACAGATTGCCCAGAGAAGCTGTGGCTGCTCCATCCCTGGAAGTGTCCAAGGCCAGGTTGGACAGGGCTTGGAGCAACCTGGGATAGTGGATTTGGAAGGAGATGTTCTTTAAGGTCCCTCCCAACCCAAACTATTCTGTGATTCTGCAAACTGGATCACAAAGTTCCTCTCAGAGCCAGCCAAACGCAGCAAAGCCTGCATGAAGATGCAAAACCTCCTCCCTCAACTGCTCGAGGATCTTCCAATTTGCGGGCTTAATCTGCTCATCCAAATGCTCATTTGAAGTGAAACATTTTACTGCAGATTGACACTTTGATGCAAACTGCTGCCATAAGAGCACTGTAAACTTGATGTCAGCACTAAATAAAAGCTTCGCTTTGAGTTAATGTTTCATCAAAATCTCTCAAAGTACTCAGCCTTAATTAAAAAGAGCCAGTACTTTTCATTATGTGTGTTTCCAAATCACAGCCCCCCCACAGGTCTTATAAACAATTTCTCCTCATATAAAACTCAAAAGTACCATCTATAATCTGGTAGTTCTGTTTCCCAGAGGGTCATAACGTGAGATCCAGGGTGTCCCAATTTCTACAATAGTTAAAGACCCCATTTTTTCCATGCAATCACACCCATTGCCCGCCCAGGTCCAACAACCTCAACCCATCCCCAGAAATGTGCCCTTCACCCATTCGTCTCCCCAGGGGGACACTGGGCAGCACAGGAGCCCTGCCACACCTTCCTCAGCCCCTGCTGACCAGGGAGAAGGCTCAGAGATGCTGAAATTCGCTTGCCATGTGAGTTCACAGCTCTGATTTTGAGCTAACAAAGTGCAACCCTATTACTGATGGTTTAATTCTGTGAGTGCTTTCACAGCCATAGATAGCGCATTTATCTATCTAGATTTAAAAGGCTTAACACTATACGGAGGAGGAAGAAAGGCAGAACACCACATCAAAGGGGCTGGAAGGGCTTCATTTCACATTAATTCCCAGGGGGGGCTAATGCCAAACGTGCAAACAACACCCAAGGAATTCACCGTGGAGATACAGGGCCGCACAAGGTGTTGTGGCACAAGCTCTGCTGCCACTCCCCCTTTCCCAGGGGAAAATCTCCTTACACAACAGGCAGTGGGAGCTTTGGGGCTCAGCTGTGTGACCAGAGCAGCCAAATCTGCTGGGAGCACCCAGCAGGGCAGGATACAGGCACCAGCAACCACATCCCTCTATTCACCAAGGCTTGAAGCAGCTTCAAAACACTCCTCAGGGCTTCCTACTTAGCTCCATAAGCATGGATAAGTGTGGCTTCCAAATGTGCTAAGAGCCTGAAACCTCCATCAAGTTCAGCCAAGCTCTGAGGGTCAGCACCTTTGGGATAGGGAAAAAAGCCACCAAAATATTATGTATTTTGAAGCAGGCCTTACATGTATGATGCACATTTTGTTCAGGCCAAACCCTGTCCCTCCAATGTGCACAATCATCTCTTCTAGAGAACATGAGCATTTATGAACAGTCAGTCTTTTAAAGATGGGCCTTTGATCTTGTTCCCAGTTATTTATTGAGATTCACCCCAGAGAGCAGTAAAATGTATGAACTAGTGGGAGAAGGCAGATTTTACATTTTACCAAGTTTAACAGAGCAGAGAAAGCCATATGTATTTTAAATACTATAATTTACACCAGTTCTGTTAAAATACAATCAAACAGTTTTGAGCAGAAAAGGTCCAAAGCATTTCTAGCCAGTTGGACTATTTCTGCATATTTCAGAGCCCCTCTGCTCTCCTCCATTCACCTCCAACCCCCAGCAGTACTAAATGCCAAGGGAAAGCATGAAAATGTATTATATTTAAGTCCAAGTGCTTAACAAAATCAGCGCCACTAACACAATTACACACACTCGGCTTTTGCAAGACCAGAGACCCAAGCAGGGTATTAGCTCTTCATTTACATTCAGCCCTAATCTAACATGTCATGCAAATGGCACAGGAGGGAAAATGAAACCAAAAAACCTCCCAGCCCCTCTCTTACCCCTGAACTACCAGACCATCTGTAGTTTCAAAGAAATTCTAGCAAGCACAGCTCAACATCTGCACCTCATTAAGACCTAATTTGAAACAATTGCTATTCCCTATCTCTCTTGTTTTTCCTGGGTAGAACAGCTTTGATGTCTCCCAGTTGACAAAAAATACATAAGAAATAAGGCATTAAAAAATATCAGCTGGAAGGTAGGAATTCGTTCACAGGAACAACAGGTATCAGTGTTCAGCAAAGAGAAACCAGAGCCCCGAGCTCTCACGTCTCCCCCGGCCACAACTACCGTACAGAGCAGGCAGATGCTGCCTCACTTCATCATCTCCCTCCTCTTCAAGTAACCACAGCTCACTCCAGGGGTTTGGCCTCTTCCAGTTTGGGACTGGGAATCGAGGGTTCCCCATTACCCCTTGCATAGCATTATCATAACTTCTTTTGCAAATCTTTGTGACAACTGCATGTTTGATTCAATATAAGCAAGAAGTGGCAAACCAAAATGTGAACCCAGGTGATTCATCCCTTGCAGACATAAACTTCATTTTTAGTTCTCACACCTCGTACCTCAAGTATGACTGGAAGTCTAGAGAAAACCCACATTTTGCATAAGCTGCTCACTGATATTTTAAAGGAAAGGCAATTAAATCAAAATGAATTAGTTTTGAGTTCAATACAGTAGATGCCTGGTATTTTCAATGGCTTTCCACATTTTTTTTACCTGCAAGAGAACATGAGTTATGAAAAATCATCCATCAGCTTCCAAATAATCCATGCAGTTGAAAAGCTGACATTCTCCCCATGTGTTTAATCCTATGTGACTCATATGCTTATTCCTATAATGAAATTATTATTACTGGAAAACTTCTCTTTGCTAAGTCAGTCTCTGTAGGTGCCACACATGAGTTGAAAGCTTATGAAGTCAAAGAAGGCCTTTGGTTTTCAAGCTAAGTCAGCTGGTGACCAAATGGCACACATAGCCTTTAAATGCAGATTTCATAAAACAAAGCAATGCTTGCCTCTGCAAAACGTTGCCCAAGCAGAGGCTTCCTCAGCAAAGCCAGAGGTGGCTCAAAGTGTATTCAGCATATGGGAATTTTCTGTTTTGTTTTCATTGGAAGAAGAAAGACTGGTCCTTATACAGCTGTTGAATTAAAAACCAGCACTAAAGAGAGAAGCCTCAAGGTTCTGAGGAGCCAGAATAGAGCTGCAAGGAAGCACAAGCCCCTCTCCAGCCAGAAACATGGGGAGACAGTGCAGCAGCAGCACAAGATACAACCCAGCTTGTGTTTGGCTCTGATGCCATCCAACCCACCAGCTCGGCCACCACTCTGCATTCCCCATCAGAAAACCACTGCAGAGAAGGGCTGGATGGGCAGACACCAACACACACCTGGGGACACCAATGCCCTGCCAGGCTGCTGCTCTCCAGGGACTGGAGCAGGACCACCCTCCCATACACAAGCACTGCTGGGAAGGCCCAAGGTCACAAATATGTTTTCCCCACCAAGCCACAGCAGAGCCCAGAAGCCAAGAGCTTAAGATTTGTCAGAACTTGGGGGAAGACCCACCTCATCCCTGCGGCTCCCCCTCAAAAGCTGCTGTTACACTCTGACTCCCCCAGCACCACAAAAGGAAACAACACTATTGCTTTGCAGGCAGATCAACAAGGACAAGAGAAGGCACTTCCCTCACAAAATAGAAAGGGGGACAAGGGGACACCCAGCACAGGATTCTCCAGAAAGGGCTGAGGTTTTTGATCCTGCACAGCAGCTTCTGCAGCCTCAACCCACATGACATCCTGCAGGGGTAATGGAGATGGGGGAAGCGAGATGTGTCCTGTGCTTTCCCTAGCTGAGCTTGGCAGAGACCCAGGGGAAAAGCAACTTAAGGAGATAAGATTTACAAGTAATTGGAAGATCTTCCACCAATTCAACAGACAGGGGACCAGGTCAAAACCAGATGTGACTCGCCAGTAGTTTTCTAGCATTCCCTCATCCTCATTGTGCAGAAAGGCAGTTTTCCCAGAAACTTACTGTAATGTACACAAACTTGAGGAGAAAAACCCCCAGTAACAGTGCTTTGGGTTAAACCCATCCCAATTAGTGTAATCCAGTTTTGAGCTGCACATTGTGCTGGCAAACATGTTTTCCCAAGTCCTAGGTTATAAATATTTACAATTTCTACAGTAACAAAATGTGAACAAACACTGTGTACAGCTCATCAGCAATGACATTTAATGTCAAGCACAATGGCTTGGACATGCAGTAGTTTTGGGGTTTTCCCTCATGGACCTTTCAACATGTTATTTAACCTGCTGCCACCATGGTGAAAAGGGTTTAATCCAGCACTGCCCTTGGAAGAGGCTCTGCTGCTCGGTCCCAGCTCCAGTCCCATCCAACCCTGTGCTGGTGTGACTACAGGGTGAGCCAGAACAGAGATTACTCTGGACAGAGACAACAAAGCTGAGTTGAACCCCTAAAAGTTTATGCCAACAAAGGGGACAAGGTGGTAGAGGGACAAGAGCCGGGACAAGGTCAAAGAGGCTCTTTTGGTGGCAACATGAGTGGATCTGGTTCATGCCTGGGAAAATGTGTTGCAGAGAGGTTTCACAATGTGTTTAAGCAGATCTAAGTGCAGGATTTCTCCAAGAACAGCCCTTTTCCCTGTCATGGGACCTGGGCAGAGATCAGTGCAAAGACCCCCGAGCCCAAGCACACCCCCATAGACAGAGGGACACTGAACCTTTTGGTGGCAGCTTATTGTTCATCCATTTGCTGTGGTGTGAATCCAGGCTCGGGGCTCTCCCCTGCACTCACAGCTGAGATGCCTTCATGCATGACCCCATAAATCTGTACACTTGCATTTGCATGTGTAAACACATCTGCAGAAAAATAAGTAGACAAAACCTGAATCTGGCAGCAGCCTCAGTTAGCCTCCTTGGAAGGCTTCTTACACACCAAATCTGAGCAGGATGCTCCACTTTACCTTTCCTCCCTGTAAAGACCTGGAACACAAGAGCTCTAAGAGACCAGGTGTGCTTTAAAATAGGGCATTTTTGCACTGTGGTCAAGATGAGAACAGCTACCCCAAAATACAACCACCACCACATGCCTAGAAACTGGCAGCTCAGCCTGCCCCAAGCTGGGAGCAGCATTGGCTGAGGCATCTGGTACAATCCCAGCTTGAACAAGCATTAAGTAAAGACTAAGAGTAGAGACTCTTCCTACCTCAATGTCCCATGCAAGATTTGTCAATGACAACTGCAAACTTCCAGGAAAGCCAGTGTTTCATGAGAGCAAGGACATTTTCAGTTTACATAACGAAGGCTGACAAATGACTGGACGGACTTCTGAAATCCCCCTGTAAACTCACTGAGGCAACTCAGCTTAGAAGTATCTCATAATTAAAAGCACCAGCAAACCAAGTCTCACGCATGGCTATAAACAGCCTGAAGAACCAGCAGCTGCAGAAGAAAAGACAATAAACTATGAACACCCACACACACCTTAGTCCTCCTTGCTCACTGCTCAGCATCTGCTCATCATTTTCCACCTCTTTTCAGAAAGATACTCAAGGGAAGAATGGATCATTTTAGGACTCCTGTTACTTGGAGGTATTTTTCCAATCATTCTATGTGCATAAGGGAAACTTCTTCCAGTCGCATTTTGCCCTCTCATGACATGGGAACAGCAAACATCTCCCCCATGTCTTCCTGCTGCTCAGCCACTGTGCATGACACTATCATTAGGAAATTATCAAATACAAGAGGAGCTTCCACATAGATAACACACAGCACAAAGCCAAGTTTTTGTCTTGAAACTGTTTCCAAGGTCCTGGAAATCCAGGGGTTTTCCTGACATTTATGAGCTCTCTGTACTTCCAGAGAGTTCTTGTAGTCCAAGTTTTAGAGCGAGAGCTACTCTTTTCAGAAATGTTGTAAGTTGCACCATTAGGGAACACTGTGTGCCTCTGGATCTATCCTTTAATTTTTTGGATGGTTTACTCTAAACCACAAAGTCTGCCTGTAGCTGTCCCGAACCACGCAGCTGGTCTCTTGGGAAGAAGTGCCACACGAGGGGCAGCAATACCAGGGCCACCAGCTGCCTCCTGTCACACACCTACACTGAGTTAAAAACAAAAATGGTAAAAAGAGTCCAAACATCTCTTCAGCCCTCTGACTTGTCCTCAGGCCTGAAATGGGATGCCAGAAACAAGCATCATCATCCTCCAAGGAAAGCTGACCTTTCAGCTTGTGGCCAACTCAGATGTGAGCTGCAAACTGCTGCCATTTGTTGTCCTCTCTCCATCTCACACCACTCTGCAGAGCTCAGCCACACTCCTGGCCAACAGACACCACAGCTCACCTTGTCTGTGGCAGAGGAATCCCTTTATTGGAACTACATCTACTACTGCAGCAGAAAGCTTTATTATTGCCCAAAGCATTGCTCTGCACAGAGATAGCAAGTAACATATTTGAAACCCGCAGGCTTTTGTTTTGCTTTTTGAAACCCGCAGGCTTTTGTTTTGCTTTATCTTCTTTAAAAAAAAACCCCAACAACAATAGTTTTGTGGAATCACTCCTCTCCAAAACCTTCCTTCTCTTCAGGGATTTCCTTGCTACACTCCCACATCACCTGGGAAATCTGCTCATGCCCAATACTTTTTTTGGCAATTTGATGACATACCAGGGGAATTTCCAGCACTGAAAACGCAGCAGCTCTGACGGCTGGATAGTTATTTGCTAACCTGAATCCAAAAGCCCTCCAGACTTTCCTTTGGTGTTACAGCTGGCAGAGCTGCATTTCCAATAAGCCTCACACCTTCTTCTCCGTGTTTTATAGGATGTGTTATTGCACTGCTCTGACAGAACAGAAACAGCACGTTATGACCACCCAGAGCACCAATCGCTCACCATCACATTGACTGTTCAACACTGAAAACACGAAGGCTGCAAATTAAAATCAGTTTTTACTCAGGACATTCAGCCACTCGAGTGAAGAGCTGGTGGCCCAAGCAGCAGAATGGCTACAGCAGTGACAGTGCAGTTGTGAGGGGAGGTCTCTACAGGATGGAAACATGCCTGTTCAAATGCAGGTCTATCTTTTATATCTACTGGAGCAATGGCAAGATATTGCCTGTCCCCTGCAGAACACGTTCCTGGTGACTGGTGAACATGCCTGCATCTCGTGAGCCACACAGAGACCACATTTCTCCCCATGAGCACAGGACAAGAAATTCCCCACTCAAAACCTGTGCAAGCACAGAGCTAATTATTTTTGTGGAAATAGTCTGTAATCAAAAAGCCCTGATCCGTATTGTCAAGGCACTAGTTGGACACAATCACAGAATGGTTTAGGTTGGAGGGGACCATTAAAGGTCATCTAGTCCAACCTCCCTGTCATAGTCAGGATCACCTCTCACTACACCAGATTGCTCAGAGTCCCGTCCAACCTGGCCTTGAATATTTCCAGGGATGGGGCATCCATGACCTCCTTGAAGGTGTCTCTAAACACAGACCTGCAGGGGTTTAGCCACATGGTTTTTCTGGCTAAGCCACCTTGATGAGGGAGCCACGCTCAGCCCAGCAGCTCAGGGTGGGTTTGGCACTGCTGTTTCTTTCAGCACACTTCAGGCTGTCACCAAAGCAGTCATTGGGCTGTCCTGGCAATGACAAGCACAAAGTGCAATGTATTTAAGCTGACTGAGCCGGGAAGGTAGAACCCCTTCAGAGACTCTTTTGGGAACTTGAGCTCTTGTGGTCACCCAAAATGATTTTACAACTCCCAGCCTGAGTAAAGGGATGCAAATGTAGCCAGACATTACTGCTTGTGGCTCCCAAGCAACCCAGAGCCCCTGTGACTGATGGCACCAGTGCCATTGCCCACATGTCAGAATTCAGCACATATTACACCAAAATATTTTTAATGGCAAGCGTCCAGCAAAGTAAGTGTTTAATGGTGCAAGTCTCTACCACCAGCAAGGAGCTGGACATTTGCCCCCGTTTTAAGTTCTGCCAAATGACAGGGTTTCAGCCTGTCACAAGTCTGATTCAGCACCAGTTGCCACGAGGCAGAAGAACTGGGGTAAAATGCCATTTTTTGGCCGGTTTGGAAATAGCTTCCAGTTAAACAGAAAACCTCTGTTTTAACATTAAAAGAACTATTGCAGAGACAACCAGCAATAACAGCCAATATTCACGTCAAACTGTACACCACAGTTGTGATCAACAAATTGAATGGTACAGACATCAGCTTTTCTTTGATATTTTATAAATTAGGTTGATTAAAAACAGGAGGATGCAATGACTAATCCCCAAAATAGAGGAAAAGATTGGGTCAAAGTGACATTGGCAAAAGAAAAACAAAACAAACCCAAAACTGTTGATGGACGCAGTGATTTCAGCTCTGCAGCATTTGTGGTTATCAAATTGTAAACTGTCATTTCAGATTTGGGCAGAGCCACAATCAGCCAGTTCAAACATTTTAACTTGTTTAAACTATTAAATTTTAAGTTCCTCAAGAAGAGATATTTTTTAATGAAAACACAGCAGCAACAGCACCATCTGAACCCACGGACTTTAAAACTGCCTTATAAATCAACAGGGCAAGAGACATGGATCCAAACAGACATTAAGGTACTAAACTCAATCCCGTACTAATTTATGAATGATACACGAGAAGCTTTTGATATTTCTTGTCTTTCGAGCTGTGGATGTGACTCCTCTCTTTCATCATTTACAGAAGTCCAGTATGGGCAGCCCTTTCAGAGTGCAAGTGCCTTAAGGGCCCTAATTTTATACCCTTACTGATCATGATCTTTTGCAAGACTTGTCACTATTTCCATGAGAATAGTTTACTTGTACATCATCCTAGATTTAGTTACAGCTTCATGTTAAAAAATGAACATTCACTCATCAGCCAAATGCACATCTTGAAGCCAGACATGAGGGACTTTGTACTTAATCAAGTATTAATAATTTTTCTGTGATAATAGCAAAGTACCGGTGCAACCAGTTCCTCTTTTCTGACTCCTCCATATCCAACAGAGCACAGAAATAGTAACATTTTACAGTATGTGAGTCCAAGCAATGCATGTGAATGTAATTGCTGGGGCATTTTATGTGCTGCAAGGCTATATTGTAAGATGATTGATTTCTTATGGCTGAAACTGTCATGTTCAGGCAACATTAAGCTTTGAGTTATGGTATTTAATCTGCAGTGTGTCACAGGTTCTAGATTAAAGAGGACAATTGTATATTCATTTCCAACCTGCCAAAAACACACCAAAGGCAACAAATTAAAGAACCTGTGTGTTTCCTTCCCTTTCCTGGCTACAAAATGCCACTAAACACGTAACTCATTCTGTTTGAGGAGTCAGAGGAGATGAAATACGTAAGTCTCTATGGGAATTTATCACTCAGAAGCAACAAGGGGAGGGATAAAATTTTCCTCTCAGACCCCCCCAGAAGTTTTGGGCTGTGATACCCAGCTCTGGCTCCATGTGCTGCACTCCCAGGGAGAGTGAAATGTCACAGCCCAAATCAGCTGAACAGGTTTGAAATACCAAATTATCTTCTTAGCCACCAAATAAGCTCCCCAGTGAAAGCACTGCCCAGTACAGCACAGGAAACCAGTTTCCACCCCATCCTAGAGCAGGGACTAGAGTCACCAGAGCTGTGTTTTATGGTCTGTTTCCAAGACTGCTGTTGGTCCACAGCACTTGTTAACATAATATGAAGGTTTTCTTTAGGGAACAGTTACTTTCCTCAGATTTCCAGGCTGTTTATAAACCTGAAAGACCAGATTAACACATCAATTGGCTTGCACAGACCAAAAACCCCAGAAAACTTACTGAAACTAAAACCAGTGACAAGTCAGAACTGGGGGACACGCTGCCAGCACTGACACCAGGCTGATGCACAGTGCCAGGTGAGACTGGCAAGGCAAAGAACTGCATGACTGGCTTTACCCAACCCACAGGAAACCCTTCCCTGGAGGACATCAGCGTCCCTTGGTGCCAGTCAAGGTGCCTGCTCTTTGTCAGTCCTCTCCAGGAATGCAAACCCCGAGGCCAACTCGGCAGCCAAGGGCTCAGCGATGTCTCAGAGGTGCAGATCCACGTTGCTTGATGCAGCATCTGTGCTCCACTGTGTTCTGCACCTCTGAGAGCCCCCATCAAGCCAGAGAACTGGCTTAATGAAAATGCTCTTATTTCGCTTAAATAAAAATATGGACCAGCTTTCTTCTCAGGTTACCCATTTAAAGCATGAGGCTAAAAAATCCTGTGAATCTAGAAGTGCCAAAAGCTGCAAGGAATGAGAGAAAGCAATTATCCACCAGTTTATTTAAACTGCTTCACTGAAAATATTTAAGCAGGAATTTCACACAGAGATAAGCCACTCAGTAAGGCAGGAGGTTATGGTAAAGTTACAAGGTATTACGTGTATGCAGCCATAGGCTAGGGCAGAGTGCACTAGGACTGGATGGCATTTCCAATTTAATTCCCTTTTTCAGTTGCAAGTAGCATTATTAAACAAATTTTGCAAAGGGCTAAAGTTTTCCACACACCATCCGAGCCCAAAGGCAGTTTTCCTTGTAAAGCTTTAAGCATCGTTAAGTTGGACTTATGAGCAATAGAAAATCAGAAAACACAAACCAGGTTTGAGAGAATCCATTGGTTGAAGGAGCGGAAAAATAAACTCATGGGAAAATTTATTTTGCCTTAAAAAGCAGAATACTTCTGAACATATGGGCATCAGCAATTCCAACTGGGAGGGGGAAACCTCTGGGCTAGATAGTCCACACATAATGAAATACGATCCCTTCCTCAAAGGCCTGACAATCAGGGCTAAGTCCAGAGACCCAGACAGGCCAGAAAAACTCACATTCACCCCCAGCCCGGATTGTGAAATATGGAGAAAAAGAAAACATTAAGATAATTAACACATACTGCATCAAGTAAGGACAAAGTTAAAGATGCTTATTAAAAAAGTACAGTATCACAGCCACATCAACAAAGCATTTAGGAAAGAAAGCAGTGTCTCAAGAAAACAACTCTTCATTCCCCCTCAAATTTCATCTTTCTAATTAATATTTTGCAACTTCCTTCCAAAGCAGCAAGCAGGATCCTGCCATTCCCCACAGCTCCCCTTCCCTCTCCAGCCCCTTGCAGGAGAACTGTGAGAAAAATGTGATGGGAAAAACCATTTCTCAGGAAAGCAGAGCAACACTTTCACATGCATTTCTCTCTGGTTATTCCTCTTGTCCCTACATTACAATGTAATTTCCTCTCTGAGGTATTCTTTATCGCTGCAGATTAAAGGCACATTTTGTGGCTGTTTGATTTGGCCTCTGCTCAGATAAACAAGTAAACTGTAGGAACGCAGGAGTCGACAATCAAGATCAGTTGAGTTGACAGCAACCAGATAAAAAGAAGCAGGTCAGGGTCTGGTTTGCTTCATTTTCTTACACATTCTCTTCTCCTGCTACAAACAGGGCTCTGGGAGGAACTATTGCTCACTCACACAAAACTACCCATTTTTTTAAAACCAAAGAATTAACTTCTGTAAGAAAATTCACAGCTGAAGTCAGAATTCAACAGACCATCTTTTACAGTTTACTTTTTACTGGAAATTTAAAAAAAAAACAAACAAAAAAAACCATTAAGAAAGGAAAGCTCTTCCACCAAGAAATTCACATCATATCATGGGTAGTGATGATTCCCCTGCCCCCTCTGCCTTATTCATGTGCTCTAAAGAAAAGGCACAGTAGGGCATGTGCTGTCTTCACTGCTCTGAAATGACAGAAGATGCAGTGGGAAAGATTTTTGGAGAGCCAGCACTGGGAGAGGTCGTCTGCCCCCTGCACCTCCCCCTCTCTCCATCACATCCACAGTCACCCAGCTCAAGCTCCACTACCTGCTATGTTACACCATATGTTAAACCAGCCATCCTTACATGTTACAAGTCAAATTTCAAGCAGTAGGTGTAAAACCACCCCAAAGCAACCCCACAACACAGAGCTGGGGCAGCCCAGAATAGCAACACTCATCCTGCATTGGATAAATTTTCCTTTTACCCCAAAAGGGGTCAAGGTGACACACAGGTTTTTTTTCAAGTCAGTTATCAAAATCACACCACTAAAATCTCTAAGTTTTGCAAATTTGATTAGCTCTAGAGGATTAAATTTCCTGCATCTCCAAAGATAAGTATGGCAAGCTGCCCATTCCTGGAAAGGTTTGCCAAAAGGTATTTTAGGGCCACTTCCTAAATTTACTCATTCATAGCTTTATTATTTCTTTTGGGTTCAGGGGTTTGGGGTTGTTTTGTTTTGGATTTGTTTAGGTTTGAGGTTGTTTTATTTTGTTTTTTAAATAACCATTCAAGACAGGGAGCTACCAATAAACTTAATTTTAAGCTAAAAAAAATAAACAATAACTGAAGTTTGTATAGCAAGAAATTAAAAAGAGGCATTCATGGTGTACTGCACTGGGAGCTTTATTGATGGTTAAAGATGATGTTTGTTTCAGCAGAGCTGAGGAAACATAAAATATTGTTCATAAAAGAAAACAAATTCAAGCTGAGAAAACAAAGCCTGTGAGTTTTCACTTGTCCTCGTAAATAGTTTAACTGAGCAAGGTATAAGCAGAGAAAAGGGAGAAGTGTTTTTTAAAAGGATAAGAAACAAGAAAACTTCTTGATTCCTGGTGGATTTATGCAGTCTGTTGGCTGGTTGGACCACATTGCAAAAGGAAGACAAGAACTTCAGGAAAGTGGAAAGAAACTGAGCTCTAAGAAATAAAGATCTTGTTTTTATTATTGGATTATTCATGTGGAACGCTCAGCCAAGAGCAATAGAAGAGCAGTTTGGAAGCAAGACTTTTTGAGACCAGAAGGGGCTTATAGTTTTCCCTGCTGTATCGTGAAAGGTTTATACAGAACACAGGGCTGAGCTCTCGGCTCGTGGCAGATCTGAACAGACTCCAAAAGGGGGATTTTGCAGCAGAACTGCCCCCCAGCCTTTCAGAGAGCCCACCCCACAGGCAGCTCCAGCACTCTGCAGATGTGCTGCAGGCAGATACAACAGCCTGGGGGAGTTGGTGTGAACTTGAACAAGGTGGCTCCTTCAGCCTCACCACAAAAATTAACATGTCCAGGAAATGAACCTTTAGGCCACTTTGGACACACTGGTGTGGGATGCAATCACACATTAATCCCATGGGTCTCGGGACCAGAACAAACCCCCATGGTCCAAGTCCTGAGAGCATCTGTCCTGCTGTGTTTCACCTTGGGGACCCAGAGAAAGGTGGGTGGGCCATGACAAGTCAGGGGAGAGCCAAAAACCTTCCCAGGAACCACTAAATCATGAAGCTGTGTCCAGGGAGTAGATGAGCAGGGAGCCGGGATCTGAGAAAGAAACTGTCTGTTTGGAAGGAGTAGAATCCAGCCAGAACAAATTTAAGAGCAAAAGATAATTACAGGAGCATTTGGATGGGTCTCAATTCACTCTCTAAAATAACTTCCATGGATGGTACCTTGAACTGAAGTCAGGGAATGATGAGCCGTTGGGTTTTAATACCTCCATTAGCCTGTACAAATGGATATACTGGAAACTGGGACCTGAGTTTTGTTCTCCACTAAACCTGAATATGCATTATTTTTGGCAAAAGAGCACTTTTCATTTCAGAAGTTAAAAAAAAATAAAATCCCTTCTTTTGAAACCCGAACATAATAAAGTGAACAAGAAATACACAAGCAGCATGATGCTCATTTATTTCTTGTATAGCCCAGAAGGAATGCAATTTAAAACGTGAACTTTGGCAATTCATCACACAGTCTTTTCAGACTACAGAATTTTCCAAGAAGAAACTAAAATGAGCAAGACATTTAACATTGAGAAGTGCCTACCACAAACACCAGGACTATCAGAAATAAGGATATTTGCCTTAAATGCACCAAGTTCAGATCATCTCTGGCACAACTCTCCTGACTTTGGGAGAGGCAAGTCTGGCATGGTGTTCTGAACACATCCATGCAATGCTGTTTATATCATCACATCTGAAATTTCAATACAGTTATACAGAAGAGGCTTTTAAATGAAAATACTTGTAGGTTGCATGTGACAGAGCAATTTAAGCTGGTTGGGTAGATCACAGCTATGCAAAACTTGTACAAGAGTTAACATGAGCACTTGTGTTTGTCACCACTCTGCTGGATAACTGAAGACTTGAGATAAATATCTACACTCAGGACCTATTTCCAAGCCCACTTTGCTTCCGTAGTAATTGGATGTATAGAAATAGAGTTTTCACATCAGTTTTCTTCACCTGGGACAACTGGGGTCAGCCTGGACAAGGTGCCCCCTGACCCTGGAGGGTATCAGAACATCCCAAGCGAAAGCTCCTCCAGGCAGGACAAGACATGACAAACCATTGCACAGACTTGTTTGATGTCACCACTGATGGAGGAACAGTGGCTTTTCCATCGAATATGCTGAAGTAACCCATTCACTGCTTCCAGTCAAAATTAATAGGCAGCCTTGCCCTCCCTTATCTAGGCAGCAATTACTTCCTAATACAAGCAGGGAAGTCATGCCAATTCTGCCCTCTGGGCCTCACATAGCACACAGCCTAATTCACATTATCCGGGAGCGGCCAAGCCAAAAAATTTTTTAGAAGCAGAGATATTCCTATATCTGCTCTCATTAAGCAATTTCCTGTGGTATTTACTAAGTGGCTACAGTCTGCCAGCGTGCCTGACAGCCAGACCCCTCCCAGCCTCCCAAGTTTCTCTAGGTGTCTTATTAGTATTATTATTTTTAATGGGTTTTTTAGGGACTAACAGTGATGCCTAAACAGCTGAGAAGTCTGGCCAAGAAAGCATAACCCGGCTGTTGCCAGAGTTATTCCTGCTGTTGGCCCTGCAGGAGTCTAATGGCATGCTACACCCCTCTGCCCCACTCGGAAAAAAACATATTAAAAGTAAAAAAAAAAATAATCTGTCTTAGAAGTAATGAGAATTAGTGTCAGATTTGTGTCAAGCAAACAAACAAACTCCTATTTCTCTCATGTTCTGCCAAGTGTACCAATCCCAGCTAAGGTTTCAGGACTCCTCCAAGCCACCAATCCAATTTATTTCACATCTTATCCATCAATTCTCTGAACTTTTTGAATACAGCCATGCCCTTGTTCATTGGCTGGAGGTGGTAATATTTGAATCCAATGTCACCTTCTGGAAAAACTCAGGGGATAAAAAAGCAGAAATTACATGAAACCTTCCTGGTTTAGGAGTCTTCTGACTTTTTTGGTTCTTATTCTTGTTTGAAATAATCTTTCTTTGTTATTAGGAGGTGTAGACATGCACATCTAGTGAGAACTAAATTTCCACTGCAGCTAAACAGAGCAGCTGAGAAGGTTAATTGAACAACACTTAAGCCCCCAAGCATGAGCTGATTCATTTTTATTTTACAAGTTACCATAAAAAAAAGGAAACAAACAGAAATCCCAAGCTAAGCACGAGTTGGATTGAATTAATTTAAGTCAGCCTGGACTTACTTGGTGACAGCCTCTGCAAAGGAACTGAATCTATAAATGCCTCATCAAAATGGTAAAATAATTTGAGCTGAGCTTACAAGATAGCTCCAGTGGACTGTTTTTCACCACTACAAATTATGATAATTTTCTCTTCTTTCTCTACAAAAGGTCTATTTTCTTTCTCTTTGAGAGACCAGCAGCATCATGTAACTGTGGTTATATACTCCACTCCTGTTCACTGCCCTTCAGATGAAGGCATATTTTTTATATCTTAACAGGAAAAAAAAGCAAAAGCATTTTCCCCACATTAAGTGGTCTTAAAGATGAGATTTGAACTGCTCTGGAAGCATTTATATAATTGAATTATAATTTGCTTAATTTAGGCTTGTGGTCTCTTGTGCACTGTCCAGTGCACAAATCAGGCATTTGGTACAATTCAATTACAAATATACTCAGGAACCTTCTAATCTCATATTAGGTTTCATAATTGATTCCTGCTGTCAGTGTTCAGTCTCTGTATTTGGTGAGTTCTCTCAAATCACATGCAAAATCTAATAGTGAGCTATTTCAGATGTTTATAGGTTTTTAAAAAGATATAATTAAGTGTAATATATAGGTTAAGGCAGATCCTAGGGACCAGATCATAATTACCAAAGTGGGCATAAACCCATCCATGTGTGCAGAGTGAGAATATCCAAGAGAGCAGCAGCAATTTGTACTTGAGATAGTTAAGCTCTGGGTTTTCCTTGGAAAAAGAACATGCACACACTATTGAACTATAAGGCAAAACAGAGTGTAATCAGCCCTCTCCTACTACAAAACAGAATATTTATATTTTTAGAAACTAGAAAAAACTCACAGTAGTACATCTGTTAAACAAACATGTTAGAACTCTTGCCTAAAGTAATGGAAAATGTCATGCTCTGCTGATAGAGCAGTGCAGGCAACAAGCTCCTTAAAAAACTAAACCCAGGTGTTACCACTCTGGATTGTGGCAACACTGAGCCCTTCCCACACCAGTTTACAGGATCTGAGTGAATCATAGGAGTCTTTTTCCAGAGAATCCCCATTCCCCCTGTTCTTTGGTCCATCCAGGCAGCACAGGAGAGCTCACTTCCCACAGAAGCCCATTCCCTTTCAAAACCACCTGACAATCAGAGACTGTGTTAATCAAAATGTTTTTATACAATTAGAACAACTTCAGCAACCCAAAGCAACACCAGGGTTTTGAATTCCCTACTGACTTTTCCATGGAAATTGCTGATGAGTAGGCTTTTGTGGAAATCTTATCTTCTTATAGAAAAATCGGATTATATTTAAGTGATAAAATATCCTAAGTGCATATCAAAACATGGAATTAGCTCAGCAGCACCAAAGCTTCACAGGACTATTATCCTAGTCTTCAGGTTACAGATTCAGCAGAACAGATCCAGCTCTGCTTGTAATTACACCCAGAACCATGGAATCATTATCATTAAGGTCAGGAAAGCCCCCTGAGTCCAACCACTCCCCCAGCACTGCCAGGGGACTAAACCATGTCCCATGTCCCCAAGTGCCACATCTACACATCTTTTGAACACCTCCAGAGATGGGACTCTCTGGGCAGTTTGTTCAGTGCATGACAATCCTTTCAGTGAAGAAGCTTCCCAAAATCCAACCTAAACCTTCCCTGGAGCAACCTGAGGCCATTTCCTCCCATCTCACTCCAGCACCATAATGTCTTCCTTGCAGTGAGGGGCCCAAAACTGAACACAGGATTTGAGGTGCAGCCTCATCTGCAAATATTCACAGGTCTTGAGGCAGTCCTGTTGGATTTATCCTTCTGTTAGTCATAGCAATACTGCACTAAAGCCAAAGCCCATCAGGCTCCAGGGTCAGTGTCCCGTGCCACCTCTGCCAGTGTGCTCCAGCCCATCTGTATCAGCTGCCACTTTTCACCAGCTGATCACCTTGAGACACATCTCCCTCTCTACTTATGCTGCAACCCTTGTAAAAAAACCCTTTTGAATAATAAATCTCATAATATGTAGAAAGTGGTGACCAATAACCACCATCCTACCCAAGAGACACAAAGCATTACTTCCTCTGTGCAAACAGACCAGCCAACCGAGACGGATGCGATGGGAAAATGGGCACATACACAGGACAACGGGTTTGACAAAGGCAGAGACTTGCACACACCAAGTATCCACTTCAAAGCCCAGATTTAGTACAACAACTGATACTCTTTATCCCATTTGTTTTGTTTTAATGGTTCGTGTGTGCAGTTTCAAGAAGCAGTATCCAGTTTTTCCCTGAAGGTTCTTTTATAAGCAAGCCAGAGAGAAGGAAACCTCTGAAGCTACCTAAAGTGAACCTCCAGAGCCATTACAAGCACCAGACACAGTTTTCCCCCTTTATGCTGGGATGGGACCATAGAAGACAAAAGCTTTCCACCTTCTTCACCATGTGTTGCATGTTTAAAAGAAAAAAAATAGTAGTCTATGTTTTCAACATGTGAAATTCATAATCAGACCACATCAAACAATTATAAAGGCTCCTTCAGCCTAAACACACTTAAACAATGTTTTTCACAGTAGAACTAAGTTGTTGTGGCTTATCACAATATAAAACCCAGGAGCTCTGGTGAGGTCCACAGACCTGCAACAGTTTGTGATACACAAAAAGGAGGGGGAGAGAGGGGGGTGGAAATAAAAGCCACTTTAGCCTGGGGGTGCTGCACAGCTGGACATGTGCAACCCCAACTGTGAACCTAATGGGTGACCTCGTGTTCTCTCACTGGCATTTGAGGATGTCCAAACAGCAGTGATGGATTTTACAGCACAGACTGTTAAATGTCACATCCTTCGACAGCCAGGCTTAGCCTTGCAAACGAACATCATGACCCAAGGAGGCAGGGGGTGGGGCTGGAGGGAGGACACCACAACCACTGTGGATTTATGGGCTTGCGTTGCTCAACAGCACTGCGTGGGGAGTGGATTGAGGGCAGCACTGTCCCCCTCTGCTGAGCCTGGAACAGCTGCAGAAGGGGGCTGGACGCAGCCTTGGAGCCCCCCAGATTAGGGGGGATGTTTATCAAGCCCTTCTGCACCAGAGCCCTTCAGCAATTCCCTCACGCTGATGTTGCCATGATTTAACGTCCTCTCAGAAGAGACAATAGCAGTTCCAAAAAGTTTAGACCCAGATTTTTCCCGGGGTGACAAACTACTTTGCAGTCTTCTTAACAGCTTCATTCCGTGCACTTCAAAGGCGTCTGCCCCGTGGCAAAGCATGCAGGCTGTGCCCTTGCAAAGGGGCAGGGCTGCACAGAGATTTTATTGCCATAGAGTGATTGTCCACTTCTGAAGTGTTTTTGCCACTCTATTATAGCTACAAGGGCTTTAACCAAACCAATAAAAGAACATTTAACAGCACTTGTAGGATGCTCATCGCTCTGCCCAAGTGAGACAATCTGGATGGTGCAGCTGTTACCACAGCACATCAGTTCACACTGCTCTCATCTCATTCAGGATGGCCTCGTGGTGCTCATTTTTGAGACCTTATTCCATATTTTGCCTTTACCAAAGCAGAATGTGATGATTTCTATGTCTATTAGAACCGGACCAACTGAGTTGCTTGTGCCACCAAGGCTTTAGAAGCTTCTCTATTACCCCTCAGTTTTAGTAAAGTGCATGAAAAGCAGGTACTTAAAGGCTTATCTGAGGGTTCTGACTCAATTTCAGTTAGAGATACTAAGAAAAAGTGATTCAGCTCCCAGTTCCCCAAGATCCAGAGGCCAAGTCAGGTCCTTCCATCAGAATGGGACAAGCCTGCTAATGGTATATGAGCACAAGATAAAATAGAAATCTATCTTCCACTTAACTAACTTCATCTATTCTTAAGCAAATGCTTCTATAAAAAAATTCAGATCACTCAAACACACCTGGGTCCACTTTAAATCATGTGAAGTGGGTCTTATAGCACAGGGGTTCAAGCAAGTCAACCACAAGGAGATGTGAAGGTCACGTTGCTTTGCTTGCTCAAAGGAAAAGGGAATGCAAGAAATACTTGTCCCAAAATAAATATAAAGTAGAACACAACATTTTGAAAGAGGCAGAGCCAAAAGCATGTATTTTGTGTCTCTCTGACTTCTAAATCTTGCGTTCACAACAGCACAACTTTCTCCACTTCTGAAACAACACCAAAAGTCCCTGTGCTTTAAAAAGCCATTTTTCACTTCGTCCCACTTGTCTAGATATTGGACCAAAACTGAGCTTTTAGAAATGTAATTTAACATTACAAATTTGATGTACATAGTGAGGGACAAAGGAAGAGCCAGCCAGGAGATGCCCAGCAGCCCATGCTGGGGAGAGGCAGCCCAGCACTGCAGCACACACCTTCCAAATGAGAGCCAGATGGATTTCCTTTCCTGCTCTTCGCCCAGGCCAGGAGGATGGGCCAGACTGCCAAAGAACAAGTGCACTTAAACACATTGCTCTTCCACATAATTACACTGTGAAGCCAAATGTACATGCTGAGGACAGACAGGAGTGAGACATCCACACGTGTTTCTGGCAGATCCCATTTTCCTCTTCTGCAGCTTATGTCAGAAACTAATTTGTCAAGTACTTTCTACATTGCTGTGTCACACAACCAAATACCAAAAATGTCAGAAACTATTACTTACACTTTTTTTTTAACCCTGCCTCAGTAACAGTCAGGCAAATTACAAGCCTTCAGGTCACTTCATTTCCAGGGCATGTATAACAATGGTCTTTAATTGAGGTTTCCGGGTGCTACATATATAAACACTGTATGTGCAAAAACTGTTATGAAAGAAAAAATAACAATGCATACCTGCAGGAGAACGGTCAAGCTCTGATGATTGGAAACAACACTGTAAGAAACGGATTTACGAGGATGATGATGGTGCTGCACGGATCGGACAGAACCAGCTGACCCCATTAGAGACATTTACAGTTGACATTTACATTGTGGGTTTATTGCAGTTTACTGTACGGGTTTTGCTTCAAAAGTCAATGTTGCTCTTAGCGGGTTTCTCCTCATGGTTGCCTTTTACAACCAATTTTGCCTATCTCACATTTGCCTTTTTAGCCATCTGCGCGCTTGCAGCAAGCATGGGTAGAGCCCTTCCCAAATCTTCGTTCATGAAGCCTAGCCATGGTGGCGATGACTGTACGGGTTCTCTTTCAAAATTCGACGTTGCTCCTTGTGGGTTTCTCCTCACAGTTGTCCCCCTTGCGGTTTTGCCCTCCCTCGTCCGCCATGTTGTCACCTTCCCCTCACGGTGTTTTCCCGCCTCCAGCCCCAACCCCGCATTCCTATTGGTCCTCAGTTCCCGCCTTTGGCAGCCGCTGTCCCATTGGCTGTCTGGTGGCTTAGTTACATGCCCCGCCCCCTGTTTCATCCAATCACCACACAGTTCCAGAACCTTCCCTCAGAGCCCTATATAAGCCCGCGCTGCCCCTCAGGAAAAGCCGCCATTTTGCCCCCTCACGGTGCCAGTGCACAACAATCTTCTCACGTCCCTCGGTCAACACCTGTCACACACCTCGCCTCTCCTACACCCCACAAATTCTGGGGTTTAAGCATGATCCACTTTAATTACTGAACCCACTGAAAGCTTCTGTGACAACTAAAATCACCCTATTGTCTTGTTCTTTAGGTTCAGAAATATCCGGGTGAGCTCTGAGCGTACCTGCATTTCTACGTTCAGACACAGCAGCCCAATCCATCAAACTAAGACCAAAAAGTTTGCAAGGAAGTCATTCCATGGAAGTTATTTGGGTTTCCCATTTGCTCCTTCCCTCCACCCCAGCTGATATTTAAGTTGCTCATGAGTGATCTTGGGATGACACCCATGCTCTCTAACCTTAAATACAACAGACAGGTTTTCCTGAGCACTCCCATGTTCACATATCACACAGACAAGGATCTGGAAAACTTCTCACTGAAAGTGACCCACGCACAGGCATCGATATTGTCTGCAAATGGGAGTCACTTGGTATCACACTGCAAACATGTTCAGTGCTCAACATGAAAGCGGGTCATGGCAGAGCAAATGGACCTGTGATTTCACCCATGTTTTACAGATAATCTGGATATTTTTCTACCAGGAAAAAAGTATTGGTGAGGAAACATCTGAATGCCTTTTGTACAACCACATTTTAGAGACAGGAGAAGAAAATTAAGCCATAACCAAAGATCTGGTTGACATTATTAATACCTTCCCTTGAATAATGCAAAAATTACACAACTGCAAAATTTACTCACAGTTTCAAGTCAAAACAAAGCCTAACAACTGATACAGAAGAACCACAATGAAGCTGTAGATGTGATTCCTTCTCTGGTTTGAGACAGAGCTCCACAGGAGGGAGGCAGTGGGACACCCAGATCAAAGTCACCGCAGCCTGCCAGACACTCAGGTATCTGCTGTTTCAGCGCAGTGTATTGAGACCTCTCGCTTGCAAATGAGGACCCGGGTGTGGTATCTGCCACTTGCAAGCAAAACAAAGACTCCCAAAGTGCTTGGTCTTACTCAAGTCCCCAAAAGGTGCTCACACACTGAGCAGGAGGATTCCGAGATGCCTGTTCACCAATTATCCACATTCAAACATGTTCTTGGCAAGGCAGGTTAACCCAACTCAAGCATCACACTTCTACTATAGAGGATGATATTGAGCTTCAGAGCAGCCAAACTGGCATCCAAAAACCCCTGAAGAACAACCAAGTAAATCAGAGTTAAATGCATTTGACAAAGGACAGATTTTTAGGTTTTAACCTAAATAAGGATCTGATCTTTCCGTTCGCATGGACACCTGCTAATTGCACTGCCAAAAAAAACTATAAACCTGTTAATGAGCAGACAGTCAACTACATGAAGAAACATTTTAGAAATAAAGCCTTTCCATTTTCTAAATTAAGAGCTCCTGAAATGAATGACAGAGACAACCTCTGGTCATGATTTTTTTCTGCAGTTGATCTGTGAAAACGAAGCTGATTCTGTATCATGTTGGTTTTTGCATGTATAACTCAATTAGCATAGAAACCTGTATGAAAACCACATCCTGATGTCTGCTGGCTGCAAGAGCATAAAATCACTGACGGAGATCCCAAGCTGCTCTGGCCAGCAGAGCTGCCTGTCATTTATTTCCTAAGTGGCATGGCATTCTGGCACAGCACAGGTTAGGGTTTTTTAAGACATCTGATTTACTTCAAGGGTACCCTGAAGAGTCAGCCTAGCATGAAAACACATCCACATTTCATAAAGGTCATTCAAAAGTAACATCTGCTATTGATTCAGTCTGAAAACTCACAACTAATCACTATAAACAGTTACTAAAAAAAAAAATCTTCTCTTCAATAAAATTACTCAAAAGAAGTAGCCCCTTTCCATGCTTAAAATCACTTTGCTAGTCATCTCTTAATTACAGAGATATAGTGAGAAAAAGGACTCCCGTTGGAGAATTATACCTGTCCCATCAAAACAATCACTGCAACATCCCCAAAGCAGAACCATCACTTGACACTTGGAAAATTTCAGTTCAGGTGGGCAAGCTCAAGGATGGGTGAGCCTTCCCCACCTCATTTTCCCATTCACCCAAAGAGGAGAAGGAGGGATTTTAAGGCTACATAAGTCACTTGCTTTTCAAATTTGCAACAGCCAACCACTGAGGGAAGAAGGAACACTCACCACAGTGAAACCTTGGTGGTGATCAAAGGCACTTTCATGCATCTAAAACAACTCCACCTGCTGTGCAGCCGAGTGCATGAAACCTCCTAAAGGGATTAGTGGAGGAAGGTGTGCACCTCCTGATAGCAGTGGTGCTGTGTGAGTTTTGAGCCCTCCCAACCCCACCACAGCTCACAGTGTGCTGGGACAGGCAGGTGCACGTCTGACCTCGTGGTGCAGCCCCACATCATCATCCCTTCCATCAAGAACTCATGGTTTGCCCAGTGGGTAAAGGACCTGCACTGTCACTGTTCCCTTCCAAGTTCCCTCACCAGTTCTACACTTCCTAAGAGAAACAGGGAGCTGGGGAAATAAGAGCTGTGTTCATGCAACAGGGATGTTTTCAGGCTGAAACTATTCAGGCCACTTAGAGTTTTCCAAACAACCCCAACCCTTTTTCCAAGTGATTTTCCTCATGGTTAAGCAACAGACACACACATTAATTAAGGCATTCATTAACTCAGGTCAGAATTAGTTGAAAGCCTTTTGGTGCTCAGAGGAAAGAGAAAACTGGAAACAATTCTGAGCAGAGAAATTACTCAGTCCCTGGACTTCTCACTACCTGTTGCTTCCTGGGGATAACTGCTCATAAACAGCCTTGAGACTTACACGTCTCGGTGATTTTCTACAGTGCTCACAAGCCAGGTGGTTGCTCTTTCCCTTCAGCCTTGGTGGTTCAGGAGATTATTATCACATGCACAGAGATCCTAACTCAGCAAACTCCTCCTGGTTGTAGACCCTGCTGTGCCCTCCCAAAGCCACAGCTCACCCAAGGCCGGCACTTGATCACATAGATATTTTAAGAACATTTGTTCTCTTCCCCCCAATTACAAATACCAATACATGGCAGTTCCTAGAACACAGTCCAGTCTGAAACATTTGGAACTATTTCATATTATTTCACAGTAGACCTGGATGCCTATTTATTGTATTTGCAGGTCATTCCATTAAAAAAAGAGGGCAGCATAGAAGCCAGACCACCTTGTTGAGTTTATCTCACTATTGAAATACACTTTTTATGCACCTACCCAACAGTGGATCCCCTCACATTTTTAAAGAGCCTGGCTCAAGCATCACTCTCTCTAGAGAGAAAAGCATGTATTCCTTATTTTTCAATATGGTTATTGCACACACACGTGCATTTCACACACCCCACTCAAAGACAACCCTATGTAGGGAGTCACAAGAGAAATTCACTGCATTTTAAAGGCAGAGAAATCAGTGCAGGCTAAGGAATGCTCCAAGAGAGAAGGTATTTACCATAGAAATGCTCATGGTGTCTACACACATCAGTGTGAAAACAGTCTGGCGCATTGTTTATGGTTAAGTGCACAATAAACAATTGGGTTTACAAATTTTAGGTATGTGAAAACACATCAATGTGTCTGCCTGAAAGATTCCAGGGACAGCCATAAACACCGTGGGCATGATAAACTCAATTAGTTCAGTAAACAAACAAGTCACTGATATGTTCACTTAGGAAACAGTTCACTGGCACATTATCAGGTTTTGAATCACACATCCTACATTAACAAAGATGGTTTTGCATGCAAAGATTCACACTCTCCTCTTTAATCCCTCAGCTACCTGAAATTCCTCTACAGCAAATCCCATGCTCTTGGGACAACTTCTTAATTATGCCTGCGGAGCAGAGACAGCCAGAGCCAGCTCTGACCAAGGACTCATGCACCAGTAAGCTGAGTTTCACAGGAACATTGTTTAAATCCTTATTTCCAATCCCTGCTCCCAGCAGGAATCTTGCCTTTGGCTTCCCATCACAGACATCAGCTGCCTGTCAGGCTGCTGGGGCTCCTGGCTGTAGGTGAGCAGCCACTGCTCCCCATGAGCCAGGACATCATTAAACCCCACAAGGACCTGCTCTTTTGGGGGACAGACCCCATCATGCCCAACTGGTCTGGCTTTTCCAAGAGTCACATAGAAGGTGCACCACAATTTGCTATTGTTTCTTTCAAGAATCATAATAAAACTGTGTGAGCAAACAGATTTGATAAATACGCCCTAATTCTGTCAGGTTTAAATTCACCTCAATGATTTATTTATTTTTTTAATCTTTAAGAAAACACTGTGGCTGATGAATTTCACAGCAGAGCATCCTCCCTGGAGAGCAGAGCAGGAGCTGCATGGGAGGCTTCTTGTGCTGGTGGTAGAGCAGGCTGGGCATCCCTGCTCCAGGGAAACAAAATCCACACGATTGAAGCCAAAGTACACACTCTCCAAGCCGCAAGTCAGCACCAGTATAAAAATCTCTCCTTTTTTGTAAACACCAGAATGGAATTTTATTAAGTCTAAACTACCTGTGTGAAATCCAATCACCATCCCATCAGGAAGCAGAATTTAATCCTCTCTTCCCAGCAAGTGTAAGAGTTGATGTTTTCCTTGGCAGGCAGGTTTGATTCAGAAACACATATTAGGAAAACCACAGCTGGACAGAGGTGAAAAGGTGCATTTTCAGTGCAGATGCTCTTTGGTATATGTGGTAAGGATGAAGTATGCTTCATCTACATGGAAAACCCAGGCCATCTTCCAGCATTCAAGAAATTAAAGGCTCAATACAAAACAGTTTTAGCCATCCAGGAAACATCATGTTGATGCACAAGAAGCTTTGGAAATTTAGGCCTGGGGACGCAAATGTTCTCCTGCTCCCAAAACAAGGGTCCCCTGATACAGTCGCTACCACACACATCTTAGATTCCCAAATCCTGGTTTACCAGCAGATGACCCACCAAGGTAATTAATTCTAACTAAAGCAAGCATGCATCTTCCCAGCTGAAGTCAACATTCAGTTGAGTTCAAACAATTTCCAGCACCTTCTCCAGGACATTTGTGACCCTTCCTGCAGCCACACTTCAGCCCAGGGAAAAGGGAGGGCACAAAATTGTGCCTGCTGATGAAAATACATCAAAACTGGTAAAGAAATCCCTCCTTCCCTGAAAACAAACCACACAATCCCACATAGGCAGATAAGAAGCTGTGTGTGTTTCACAGCAAGGGAGAGAGCTCTGTGAGCACACAGCAGAGCCCGATGCCACCCAGGGCAGTTTCAGAGCTGCCTTTTTCTTTTTGTCCTTGCTCAGGGCATACAATAAACATAATAACAATTAAAAGAGAGAACAGAAATATTTTTACTCCCTGGGTTAGACACTGGCTGCTAAAATGCATGTTTGTCTCAGTTCAGGGCATGGAAAGTTTCTGATTTTAACAGGAATTAATCTGTTTACCACAGACTGTATTAATTAGGGTTTATTGCAGAACCGTATTCTGTGCTAGAAAAACACCACCACACATTTATCAAATTTTAACCATGATTATTGTGTTTTATTGTTTCATAAACTTTCAAAATGTCATGTCATGATCTATTTCATCTCAGACTTTCCTTTCCATCTAGAAACCATTACATATGCTCCAAGGAGAAGCCAGCCCAGCTGCACATGTATGTACTGCAGGATCCTGTTTGCAATGAAAATTATCTGCAATTGATTCTCATGGAGACCAATCTTCACAGGCATTCTGTGAAGCCAGAGCTAAATAACAAACAGGGTTTGGAAAAACCATACGTTTTCCTGCAGGCAAAAAGGGGAAAAGAAGAAGAAAAAAAAGGCAGGGGGAAATACAATTAGTGCAGTAACAGCAATTCCAGACTAATGAGATTCTGGGACATCAGCAAAGCGCCAGAGGTGCCTTGCTGCAATTTCAGATGCCAGACCTTTGTGGAAGAGCCCAGCAGCCACAAAACCACCAAATTTTACCAAAATATTTAATTGGCACCAAAGGGAAACCACATGGTATAGAGCAGAGACAGACAAGCCAAGCTGACAAGCTGGTGCTTCTGCCTCCATAAACAGTGCTGCTGCTCCAAGTGCCCTCAAAGGGACGTGATGAGGTCCAGTATGCCAGAATGACAGCAGAGAACCATCACAAGTGGGCTAGCTGTGCCACTGGAGATCTGAAAATTCAAGTTTATCCCCATTCCCTCCCCTGCTACAGCAGCACTAAACTCTGAGATGTTTCTTTGCTTTGAGCCCTGATGAGGTCCTGACCCCCTCACTTATAAAAGTGGCCAGGTATGCACCATTCCTCCCTCTCCATTTACTCCAGCACTTGTGTTACCCCATGGGAATTTAATTTACAGCCCCCTATGGTCCCTCTGTGCTCACCTATCCCTCTCCTGTGGATTTAGTTAATTCACCAGTCCAAACTCTGCGATAAGGGGAAGATGCCTGGATAGAGTTTGCATCCTCTTTAAGCCCAGTTACAAGTGTTCCATGTTTTCTATCTTTCCTTTATGGTTTTCCAGCCTACTCTGAGACAGGGAGGAAGCTTGGACAACAAAGGCTCTGTCTGTGGATGCCTATAATTCCCCCAGGAGCTACTGAACTGATTTGTCACAGCACTCAAAAGGCATCATGCTCCAGGCAAAGTCTAGCTTGGCTCAGCCCCACACAAGCATCGCCCTTGAGAGATGGGGAAGGCCACCCCCCCACGCCTGTGATCACAGCTGAGCACTTTGGGGATGGAGACAGGCTCTGAAGCACAGGATGCTTCCATCCCACCACCCAGGAGCGGGGTGCACGAGGTGCAATGTGGCACTGCTGTGCCTCACCCTGCAGGAGCAGAGGAAGGATGGATGGCAGGTTATGGATCCTGGGCTGACACAGCTCTCCCTCCAACCCCACAGCCCCTGCTTCCTCTGCACACTGAGTTATGACCTGACCTCAAAGCTGTTTCAAATCAGCAGATACTTGGCTGTCAGGGATCCCCTGCCCCTCCACCCCACCAGGGTCAGGAGCCCCTGTCTCAACGCCTTCAATGCCAAAAGGATCCAGCACAAATACTGGCAAAACCAATCCATGGATTGCATTAAAACTCCCTTTTTGCGTCCCAAAGCTGCCAAGGGAGAGCCCCACCAGGCACACACAGGGTCAGGACATTGCTTTTGGAGAAGTACCCGCAGGAGCTCCCTGCATGTCCCCAGACACACTCCAGACACAGGGAGGACAGCTCCAGGGCTGGGCTGGCTGCTCTCAAAGAGCTTGTCCATTACAGCAGACAGACTCGAAAGAATCCTCAAACCCCACGTAATTGATTTTATGCATATTTCATAGATTTTTATGCATATTTCCTATCTTTCCTGGCAGCAGAGTGGATACAAAAGGAATCAGGTCCAGTACTACTTGCTAAACAGATGGAAAGAGTGTGTCCCCTGCAAGAAAGGACCACTGAATAAAATTCAAAGCAGCAGTGCTGAAACCATAAAATCCAGGCCAGTCCTGAGCACCAGTGACTGGATCTCTGCCTCCCTCTGACCTTACAAAAACCAAACAAATGTCGAAAGCTTCCTATTTCTTCAGTGCCAAACACACTACTTCACATTCAAGAAGTGCCTCCATCACATCTCCTCCACACCACTGATGCAACACTTATCCTGCTTTTTATAAAGCCTGGAGAGATCCATATTAGCTGATAAATTCTGAAACAATAGGGTTTACAAGTGCAAGAAACACTTTTTCTCCCCCCTGCTTTTAAACTTCTCCAGTTGAAACAGTTTGCTGGGATCTCTGCCAGGACCTGGTGGAAAGTTTTCACATCTGGGCTCTACAATTAAAATGTCAAAGCCAGAGATTATTTAGTGTATCAAGAGCAAATCTAAAGAAAAGCCACACATTTTTAAGAGTCCTTCTTTGCTGAATTATGCCAAGACTAGCTCCTCATTCAGTGTGAGCCAATATTTCATATACTATTACAACTATTACCAGTATCTAGCCACTTTTTAAACTCTGTTATTTCATCCCCTTCCCGCCTTGGATTTCTTCCTCTTGGCCACCAGCAGCAATACCTTGAGTACACATTGGCTCTGCTGGGTGAGAAATTGGGATTGAGGAGGTGAGTACCTGCAAAAAGCCTGACATCACAGGGTGAAGTGCACCTGTGTTATTCACACTTTGATCCCTAGGGCCTGTGTTTCTTGAACTCTCAGAAACAGTTTTAGATCAGAGCTACTGGAGGGGAAGGGGTTGTTTTGTGGGTGGTGCATTTGGTTTTGTGAAGCCCCCCAGGAGGGTGACCCAGTGACAGCCAGAGCCACTGCGGTTTCTTTAAGAGGATTCACAAGCTGCCTCATCCTTGTGACTGCCACGTAGGCACCACATCCCAAACTCTCCAGCACACATTGCCGTGATTGAAATAAAACTAAAACATTTTTAAAAATACGCTCATTTCTCATTGATGGGACTCTTCAATCCAATCCTGTGTCTCATTTGCCTGGTACTTGGCCTCAGGCTGAGCAAATAATCACAAGTTTCTCTCAGCCTGAGCAAGGGCCAGATTTGGACAGCAGCATCCTTACCAAGAACTGGAACTAATGGCTTTGCAATTTGATAATGTGAACCAGAGTAAGGACGAAATTATTTTGGCAGAAAAGAGCAGAACCAAAACCAAAAGGTCAATCTATTTAAGAAATGGTACCATAACATTACAGAATCTACAGTTACATCACCTGCAGGAAATATTGTCTTCTGGATGATCTGTTCAGAGCATTGGACAATCAACACATCCACAAGTCTAATAAAAGTCTCTATGTCCTAATAAAAACCTTTCAATCCTAATAAAGGAAAACTAAATCTGTTAATAATAACCAGAATAGTACTGACCAATGAAAAACTAGAACCACGACTGACTGCACCCAGGGATTTAAAGTTCCATTCCCAGTAGGAGCTACCTTAGAATTACAACTGTCTTGATGCACAAAGCAGAGACCAGGGATTCACTCAGCAGGGCAGGGGCTCAGCACTGAAGGCTGTGGGAGGAGGATGAGCTTGATGACTAAATGTCCTCAACTAACCTGCTGCAAAAATACATATCCCTGTCTGGTTTAATCATTATGGTTCCTTCTTGCTCTTTTGAGAGGGGATTCAAGAAAGGGCAGCGGGTAAAGCAGACCATTTAGCAAGAGAGGGTGAGATGGGAGGGAGGCAGGAGCTGAGAGGGGCAGGTGCCCTTTCATGCCCAGCTAGGTTGTCTGTGATGTTTGAATTACAGGCTACATCATCATCCTTCCCCCAAAATCGTGTCTAACCCAATGTGAAAGACATTTATGATGGAGATTTGTTTTTAATTATTCATATGCAAATCCATTTTGGGAGGGGGCAAGACCACGAAGGAAATGACATGTCAAGATGCATAAGCTGGTAAGGAAGAAAGCAAACCAAAGAGGGCTCCTCCAACCAAAAATATCTGCAAACAAATAACTTCAGTTATTGCTATTCCCAATTTCAGATGAATTATTCATAGAGGAGAGCTGAAGAGTTGCATATGAACAGAAATTAGAGACTTAAATGATAACACATTAGCAGTGTTCATACTCCAGGCTGATCCCTAAGAAAGATGCAGTGGGATGTGTTAGTCTCTGATGTAGTTTCACCTGGCTGAGATGAAAGGAGCAAACTTTGGCTGCAGCTGAAAACCAAAACTTTTTAAGAAGGAAGAAAAAAAACACAACCGAAAAAAACCCCAAAGCAACACCTCTAAACATCAAGCAAAGTTTAGCTCTCTTTAAACTGCCAGGAAGGACCCTTTCCCTGCAACAGTCCCACAGAGGTGATCAAAACACGGACCTCCCATTCTCCCTCTCTGGAAATGACAGCCCCGATTAGGACTTGGCTGCACAAACCCGATGAAGCAAAACAAAAACATTTCACAGCCCACAGCATTCCTGGCTCCCTCTCAAAACGCTGGCAGTCGGGAGGGGGAAATCAAACCCTCCGGTCCCGGGCTGAGCCTCCGTGCCTCCAACTTCCAGCTCTTGCACTTGAGGCTATCAGATAAGCACAAATTGCTGTAACAGGCAGTATTATTCAGCATCCCAGGTGCTATCAGGGATGGCCTAATTGGAGTGGAAACAGCCTCAAAGAGTGGCCTTGATGAGTGGGGTTCTCCCTCCACCGCCCAGCTGGGGGCTGTATCCCAGCTGGCCCCAATCCTTCCGCTGTCAGCGACTCCTTGGCAAGGGCACAGCCCTGAACAGGAGGGATTAATGGCTCAAGCCCAGGGCCCCATTTCACATTAAGCCAGGATGTTGCTAAATTCTACCAAGAACTGAGGTTTAAGAGCAGAATTTGGCACCAACCCCACAAAAGCTGGCACCCATCAGCAGCGACTCTGGCATCCCCCAGTCCCACCAAGATCCACCAGCTCCTGCTTCACCAGCATGGATGAGCAGCACAACAGCCATCAGCAGTCACTGCCCAGCACAGGGCAAGGTGCCTCTGCAAATCTGGGCTTGGTTTGAGGGGTTTTGGGGTTCCTCCCTCCCTCTCCTTTGCATTCTGTGACACCCAACACACTGTTTCCTTCATCCATAAAAGTGAGTCTGAGTCCACCCCGCACCAATACAGGCATTCCACAAAAATAAAATTAAGAAAAACCCAAACCAACAAATCCACAAAACCAAATAACAAACAAACCACAGGGAAAAAAAATACTGAAGACAATAGCGCAGTCACAAAACTGAGTTGGAAAGACTGCCACAGACAGCAGCCAATTAGTATTATTGCTAACTTTCTCCCACATGTCTGCTGAACATTTTCATCTCCAGGAGTCACTTTTTTGGGATGACATCCCAGTATGCCACCTGCCACTCTCACGCAACCCCATGCTGGTGTCTCACCAGGGCCAGCAAACAGGCTCAGCCTCTGCTCCCCACCAAGCCACGACTTCCACTGAACAAAATGGAAACCTGGGATGGAGAATTCAGGGGGGCAGCCACCTCAACAGCTTCTTGCTTTCTCAGACACCTCTCCTCCTACAGACAGACCACAGGGTGAAGAGCAACTTGGGAAGCCACTTGCAGCAACTCTGGAAGAGCTGCACAGCCTGTATGTAAAAGCAGTGCTTTATAAAAGAAAGGCAATAAAAATAACAGCCTGGAAGGTGAAGACCCTTCAGGAGCATGCTGTGGTTTAACATCTTGAAGGTGGACCACTTCAATCCTTCCACTCAGGATTTCTCCTTGAGGTGCTCATTTCTTAGACATTTCTCACACTCACCAGTTACAGCACAGTCAAGCAGACATCCAGTCCCAGGGGAGAGGAGTTAAAACAGACTTCAAAAAAACACACTTGTGACCCTGGTCAGACCCAAAGCCCCCCTGGAGCAGAGTACCACCTCCTGCAACAAAGAGGGCACAGAGTTCTGCTACATACTCACACCTCCAACACCAAGAATATTAAGGACTTCTGGAGAGGCACCCAGGCTGCCTCAAGAGCCACCCACACACAGACAGACCTTACACAAGCTCTCCTACCCACATGTGCACAAACACACAGACCTCTGCTTGGTTGTTTCACTCCAGTGCTTCTTAATCCCTGCCCCTTATTTCAAAAGGCAAGGGGATTCAGATATCTTAAAGTCATCTGTACATAACTCTCCTCCCCAGACTGAGCCACAATCCCAGCTCACACCAGAACAAACACACACTTCCAACTTGACCCTTTGCTGCAGCTTCCCAAGAAAGAGCAAATGCCACAAGACTCACCTCAGCTACAGAACTGCATCCCACCAGCCTGGGGACCCATCCGTGCTGCCAAGACACTCCCAAGGGCTCACTGGATCAACACGAGACCACTCCCTGAACCCAGGCTTTGTAGAAGGGGAGGAGCCCCCCCCTCCCCAGACCCACCTGTGGGGAGGGTGGTTCATCAGGAGCAGCAGCTGTGCCCAGTTACCAGCCAAGGCGGGTGACAGGTGTGACCTTGCACCAAGCAATGCCCCTCTTGGCAAGAACAGGGGGAGCAGCCCTACTGCTTTTCCTGTTTCCTGCCCTGAGATATCCAGAGAAGGGAGAGAATCTCCAAAATTAGGTATTAAATCAATTTTAAAGCAAAATTGGATTGATTCAAAAATTGCAAGAATTAAAAAGAAAATGCAACAGAAAAGTACATGCAACTTCTGGCTGGGGTCAGGGTATCTCTGCCTGCCCACTGCACTCAAGTGACACATGCCCAGGATGAAGCCAGTAGCCAAAAAGCCAGGATTTCTCTTAAGAAATGGGACATCCATTCCCAGTTCCCCATCAAGGCCCATCTTTGCCATCAGTCATGCCCTCAAGTTCCTCTGGGGTGGTGCATTAGTCCCTTGACAGGGTTTCTGCGCAACACGGTTGAACATATTTAAATGTTTGCACAATAGGGCCCCAGAAGCATCATTATTTGGTAGTAGTTACTGCCAAAGCTTCCTAAAATATGAAGCAGATCATATCAATACCAACTGTTCTCATCCTCCAGACAGATCTGCTGGGGAAAAAAGAAAAATACAAAGAAAAGAAAAATCTGTTCAACATCTCCTCCAATTCCTGAATCTCTCCAAGCAGCAAAGCAGCACAAACCTGCTCGATCCCCCTGCACCGAGTGCGCTGGAATAGCACAAACAGGGACTGCTCAGAGACAGCACAAAATGGGGAGAAAACCCAGACAAACTCGAGCCAGAAAAAACATTTCCAGATGTACTGCACTGACAGATCTCATCTCTACTAGTATTTTTTTTAGAAGTCTGACCACAAGCACACAGATGGTCGGGAACATCATCGAACCTATTTAAATTTTCTTTGTAAATACTTCCATTTCCATCATGTCACACTTGCTGGGAAGCCACCCAAGAGCCTGGGGCATGAGGGGTAAAATTTTCATGTGGGTCAGAGTTTAATAGGTCCACCCCAGGCCACTGGCCTCTACATGCTGCTTGTAGAGCCAAAATTCATGGTGCTACAAAGAGCCAGAAGCAAAGGGAGAAACACAGGATTTCTTGCAATGCATAGGAAACACCCCTTATGGGCTGGAGCCAAGTTCATCCCTGGAGTTGTCTTGGCATAAATGGTCCCAGTCAGCTTGTACTGATGAGCAAAGTCCCATGCCAGAGGGGGTCAGTGGCTCTTGCCATGAGGTTGCT